>CM060910.1:229521426-230721426 GCA_030737875.1 Allium sativum | reverse complement strand
GCACATTCTCCCTGTGTCGTTGGTGGTCGCTACTTGGTCATTAGTAGTGTGCCTCATTTATCTTACTTTTGCTTTGAGACAGTCTGAAAGTTGTAATAAGCTGTATTCTGAATTTACGCTGCTATGATGTTTAGTTCTGATTTTCAGCTTATGCACTGTCTCTCCTATTTTATGTCAAGTATATTGTTATTATATTTTATTCTATGCGCGGTAAGATATTCTACAGTTTCTTTGTATGTTCATTTCCTTTCTTCCTTTTCCTTCTGACGACCCATTCCGTGCTAACTGGACATGTGTACAACGCACTTTGGGGTGAATGTCGGTTCGTGCGGGGCGGGCCGTCACATAAACACTAGTAATAATATTAAATGCTTTTGTTTTATACGTATCAAGCATATTTTGGCTATTATAAGGTAAAACTCTATCCTCCGGTTTGCGTTGCATTGTGTGATGGGAACTGAGTCTTATAATGGCTTCATTTTTATAAAAAGCATTGCGATGTTTTTAAAGAATTATTTGTTTTAAAGCACTGGCAATCCAATGGAGTAAACCCGTTCCGTGAAAGTGGCGTGGTCCTGTGATTTGCCAATTGTATAATGTGTTAAGTAGATTTCTCATACCAGTCCCATGACTGACTCGTAGTTTGTATCACTTGCAAACTCGGGTGCCCCTTTCTCATACCAGTCCCATGACTGACTCGTAGCCTTGTGTTCAGGTTTTTAGCAGACTTGTTCTAGATAGCTGGAGCTGAAGATGGATTCTATCATTTATCTCTTTTTATGCTATTCATCCCCTATTGTACATTATGTTTTGTTTTCCGCTGTAAACATTTATGTATAGCTAAACTGTATTTGTACTAAGTAAGATCCTGTATACTGTGTAACTCTGATGATTATTATTTATTCAGTGATTATTTGTTCATTATCTGGTGTATTCATTTATTTCTGTTCTTTTATTATCTGTTTCTGTGTTATATTCCAAAGATTACCCTTGACATCGTCAGTACGGATTTCGCGGTAACGTCACAACGTGGTATCAGAGCTCTGGTTAAGCTTAGTTCTGGAATATGACATATTAACGAACTCGTCAGAAATAGAACCAGTAGTGTTCTAGGACGAGTAACTCATTACAGATAGGATTAGTAATATCCTAGTATGAGTAAAGTAGAATGAAATACACCCCGGTAGACACATTTACATTCAAGTATTTATCTCTATGTTTTGAAATATCTTTTCTGTTGACCTGACACTTCATCTGCTGTTTGCAGAAGTACTAGAAAATGAGTGTCAGAAACAAAGGAATGCAGAACCAGATCTAGAGGCTCTATTAAAGAGATACCGATATCTGGGCAGAGCACAATTCTTGGGCAATGAATCTATAATTCAAACTCAAGCTTAGATGAGTTCTGTTGAAAGAATTTTTGAACGTATCCAGTTGAGAGATGATCAGAAAAGATTAGTAGCATCTTGGGCGCTCAAAGAAGAAGTTTAATCTGGTGGGAAATAATCATCAAAGATAATCCAGAAGGTTATATTACCTGGGATAGATTCAAAGAGATTTTCCTAGAAATATTTACTCCTCCTGAAGCGACTGAGCGATTTTGTGATGAATTCTCTTATCTGATACAAGGAGATATGACCATTCCAGAATATCATAAGAAATTCAACGAACTTTCTCACTTTGCCCCTCATCTAATTCAAAATCCAAAGAGGAAGAATATGAGATTTACCAACGGGCTTCAAAGAAAATATCAGAATAGTGTAATGAGGAATGTGAAGCTCCCTTTTTCTAAAATGATATACATGGCTTACCAGTACGAGGATCTCGACAAGAAAGGTATGTTACGCTGCGAAGAGGAAGTCGGTTCTAGTAATAAAGTTGATTCTGAAACTGATCGTCCTGAGGCTAGTACGATGTCTGAGGTCGTTAAGGAGCCAAAAATTAATCGGAAAAGGGCCAGATCTGAAAAAGGACTAGCAACGACTACCATATGCAATAACTGCCATAAGCCAGGACATTTTCAGGGGAATTGCAAACCCTCGAAGAAGCAAATAAAGAGTGGATCTAAATCCAAGGAGAAGTTTCAAGAGAATAGAAAATGTGGTGGATGTCATTAGATGGGTCATATTTTAAAGGCCTGCCTGCTATTCAGAAAACCTGAAACAGTACATGTAAATGAAGTGACAGAAGCGCCTGCATCTTCGCCTTCTCAGGAAAGGCCGGATGTTTTAGAAGGCACGTTAACTATCAAAGATATTCTAGTTAAAGTACTGTTTGACACAGGCGCATCGCGAAGCTTTGTTGCAAAGAATGCGGTTAAGAAACTGGATTTGAATTTGAAGAAGCTCAAAGAACCAATGACTGTCCATAATCCGGTTGGGGGTTCCCTCGATCTCAGTTAGGTCTGTGAGGTGCCGGTTTCTTTTTCTCATTATCGGTTCCCTGCCATCGCAGTCATCATGAATTTTACAGAATTTGATCTTATCTTGGGGTTGAAACACCCCACCTCCGTTAGGGTCACTCTCAAAGGGAATGCCCTAATTTTGGTGGAGGTTTATAAGTATAAGTCACAGATATACAAGACAGATACGAGAACACATATTTGTAAACAGCGGAAAAACAACAAACTTTATTTCATAGAAGCAAATACGTGTTACAAAACATCACCATGATTGTCTTACATCTTTTTCCAAAAACATAACATAACACTTTCATAATCTGTCTTGAGTACATCATTTAAAGAAGCATAAATAAAACATAGATAAGCTGCAAAAGTCCCCATAGTGGATTGTCCAAAGCCATAGTTCAAAACAGGAAAGTCCAAGCAATACATTTCTCTACTTCAAGCTGGATGTTAAGGCTGGTCAAGCTGCTGTGTTCCCTCCCTGAGGACCTGGGGGGGGGAGGGGGGAAACGGAAGAAAGAAGACGAAAGAAAAGTAAGTCAGACATAAAGCCTGAGTAAGTCTAGTACTATTTTGTCTATGAATAAAGAACTGAGTATGATAAGTATAAACAGGAAGTGGGCAAGCATTATAAACTTGGTTAAGTTGTCTAGGGTCGAATATACTATCGTACCCCATGTTAATCTCTGAACCCATATAAACTAGTTTCCCACTGGCACCCCATAATCAGGGTGATGTGATCCATTCTATGATGATCGGCTCCTACTCGCATAGTTACGTGTGTCTTACGGCCCCCGATGTTGTAGTTACCTATGCTGGTCCCACCATGGGGTGTATCAAGTCCCATGGTGGCAACCCGACACAATCTTAGAGTGCACAGGTATGCTACTGGTGTCCAGTGCCTTATTTTTCTGCGCCGGAGTGTGTGCACGCCCGCACTCCGTTAGAACCTACACTGCTACACCACCGCCGTCGCTTTGACCTATTACAATCAGCCCAGTAATCGTGCCCCACCCTGCCTAGTTTCAGGGTATCCTGATACACCTTCTAGGGTTACTGCTGAAAAGGGTCCCCCGTTACTAGGTTTTCTATCTCTAGCCAACATGCTAAGTTGGTTAAGTGTTTCCTAACCTAACCCCCACCAGTCCGTTTTGTTTAGCATGTTCCATTTTGATTAAGTCTTTAGTTCACTTAATCCTATCAATCCTGACTCAGCCTTAATTGTCTTATTAAGGCCCTGACCTCTCACATTAGACAGGTATTGTTGTGGCTGCCTGTTGCCGGTTGGTTCCGGGCAGTCTTACGCCACAACTCAGTCTAACCTCGGGTCCTTGTTGGGCTCCATGTTTAACCTCCCACATTGGATAGGTATTGTTGTGACTACTGGACAGCCGGGCGGTTCCGGGCAGGTTTACATCACAACTCAATCCAACCTCGGGTTAAACACATCGTATGTTCTACATTTACATATTTTGTCATTCCTCTTTATTTTCTTATATGTAAATATTTGCGGCCAATTATTAAGTTAATGGTGTAAAGGTTACACCAATCATGGGCCCAACCCATACTTGAACTTGGGCCCTTCTATTTTATATTTTCATTCATTAGTAATTTTAACCCAACGTTATTTTCCCCCGTTTAACACGTACGTTTATATATATTTTGGGCTTAGCCTTTTAAAGCCCAAATTAACCATGCGAAAAGGGGAGGCTTAAAGCGTAATTACATACACAAAGAGGGGAATGTGAGCGCATGAACTTGCAATACGACGTTGGAAATACAAAATAGAAACTGGTGTACTTGCATAGTGGTAACATATACTTTGGTCATAAAGCATAGGTGACATGAATCAAAGCATGTGAACTTGTAGTTGAGATAAGAGTCTAAATTGGGTATCATTATTGACACATAGTCATAACTACAACATGAACCTATACCTTTATTTATGCATAATGTCAAACATAAGCATGGCATAAATATTTCTAACATAAGCATGGCATAATGTCAAACATAAGCATGGCATAAATATCTCTAACATGAAACCATGATTCTTAATTTAGTCATGTAAACTTGCAAAAAGGGATTTTTGAATCTAACCCTAACTATGTACCACATATGTCATCATATAACTCTTGTAAGATAGACTAAATCATGGATTTTAATTATGCCAAATATTATTCATAGCCTAGCCATATTCATAAGTTTTCAAATAGGTTTTCTAGTACAAAAGCATGGCTTAATACATGATGCCAAATTCCCAACATAATTTCATATGGATAATAACCAAACTTGTTCCAATTACTTACAACATGATTTATGCACAAAAATATACATCATGGTGGCATAGAAGCAAACCCCAAACTTGCATGAATTTAAATCAACTACATACATGTAGCTTCAACATGGCTTACATAATTTGCGAAATATTCCAAACGTATACTTGCATAGAACTACCGCATGTAGTTCTTTATAATGAATAACATAATTCATAAATATCCAAACGTATATAATATTTCAAATTGATAAGAACGCACAAATATGAATTACTTTATTGCCACAATTCAAGCATACAAACCAACACAGTTGTTTATTCATACCAAAGTAATACTCTACTTACAATGGTTTGATGAATTCTCTAGTTTAGGGATTGAAGACACAAATTCCTTTGTTGAATTGATTTGTTTAGGTTGCTTTAAGCTTTAGAATCCTCCTCCTAATCCTCTCTCCAATTTGGTGGCTACTCCTAGTCGTTCCTCAGCAACATGGCGGCTATGTTCTTCTTTTTGAATGAATAGATTAGGGTTTAGTCTAGGGTTGTTTATATAGAGGTTAGGAACTAATTAGGACCATTGATGTTGCTTGGATTGATCGTAGCCATTCATTCGATAGAGAGACCAATTAAAACTTGCCACCTAGCCCTAGTGACAAAGCAGACCACAGAAAATCGGCCAAACACAGACCTGGCCAGCCAGGTTGGCTGGGCTCGACCAGGTCGACACCCCTGTCGACAGGGCTGTCGACAGCCCTGTCGAGATGGGTAGCCCAGGTCGACAGCCCAATCGACCTGGGTGGCCTAGGCGGGTGTTTATCCGCCCTGGCCCATTGGGCCTGATTTTTAATTATTTTATTCTGTTTGAATTTTAAATTTAATTCTCAACCTTCCGAAGGCCATATCTTCTTCATACGGACTCCGTTTTTCGAAAACTCGGACTCTATTTTGCGTATTTTTCCGAGACGAACGCAATGGCGTATCCCGTTTCCCTTAGTTCTTTGATTTCAAATTAATTATACTTGAATTTGTGAATTTCACAGTTATAGAATTTTCGGGGTGTTACATTCTCCCCCACTTAAAAGGATTTCGTCCCCGAAATCTTCAAGTTAGGAGGAATGTATATCCTACCATCCAATCATCCATCTACTCATCCATCAAACACGAGCATCCATTGTCCTTAAAAGACTTCTAATGCTTCATGATCATATGCGAAGTGTGTGTGTACATGTACTTATCTAATGCAAAATCAGGCGGTCTACTGATTCAGTTGACCTCCTTAATGCGAATTATGTAGGTGCCATGAATCCATTATGTATGCAAATTTTCCTATTCATGATTCTACATGAGTGCACAATCATTCAATTCAAATGCAGCATCCACATGTCAACACATTAAAGTTCAACCACATACGAATACAAACATATATGCATATGCAATATGAAGTGACTGAGCCGATCTAAAACCTAGATTGTGTGTGTATATGCAACCACGAGCAACCACTAGCAATCACTTGCAACCACTTGCAACCATCATCCATAACATGTTTCAACTACATGTTTTCATCCAAAAAGATTCTATCTAAAAGATACGGTCGAGGAAATATACCTAAAAAGATAGATAAAAGCGCAACTTAAGGAAAAATGAAAGATCAAGGATGTACCCTCGAACAGAAAAGGGTAGGCAGTACATATTCTAGCTTCAGTTTCCCAAGTCGCGTCTCCCTCGGCGTCGCTCCACTGAACTTTGACGAGCTTGACTTCGCGGTTGCGTAGCTTCTTCACTTCTGCTCCTAAGATGCGGGTTGGAACTTTTCTTATGGTTGCTTCGCGTTCCACTTCGGCCTCTTCGAGGATATTTGGCTCTACCACTTCAGCAGACTCATGTAGACATTTTCGGAGATGTGAAACGTGAAAAACGTTGTGGACTCCATCCAACTTCTCGGGTAGCTCTAATCTATAGGCCATTTTCCCAATTTTCTCGATAATAGGGAATGGCCCTACGAACCTTGGTGCCAGTTTTCCTGTGGTTCCAAAACGAACAACGTTCCTTAGCGGTGATACCTTGAGAAAAACTCTGTCTCCAACCTCAAATTCAAGGTCGGTTCTCCTTTTGTCGGCGTAGGACTTTTGTCTGTCTTGGGCCGTCTTCATCCTTCTTCGTATTAAGTCTACTTTCTCTGAGGTCTCTCGGATCATATCTGGTCCAAGTATGAGCTTATCCGTGGACTCCCACCAACAAGTGGGCGATCGGCACGGTCTTCCATATAAAGCTTCGAAGGGCGCCATTCCGATGGTTGCTTGATAGCTGTTGTTGTAGGCGAATTCTACCAAAGGAAGGTGGTCTTCCCATGTCCCTCCGAAGTCAAGGACGCATAGTCTTAAGAGGTCTTCCAAAACTCTATTCACTCTCTCTGTTTGGCCGTCGGTTTGGGGATGATAGGCTGTGCTCAAGCATAACTGCGTTCCTACTGCTTCTTGCAGACTCCGCCAAAACTCGCTGGTGAAGATGGGGTCTCGGTCACTAACAATGCTAGATGGTATTCCATGGAGTCGAACGATTTCCTTGAGGTAAAGTGATTATAGGGATAAGGCAGTTCTCTTACTTTTGACAGGTAAAAAGTGGGCGCTTTTAGTAAGCCTATCCACTATTACCCAAATGCTAGTGTTGCCTCTCCTAGACCTAGGCAGCCCATCGATGAAGTCCATTGAGATGCTATCCCACTTCCACTGCGGGACCTCCAGAGGATGTAGCAGTCCGCCAGGCTTTTTCTGTTCTGCCTTAACCTGTTGGCACACCATACACTTAGAAACGAACTCTGCCACGTCCTTTTTCATGCCGTTCCAGAAGAAAGTCCTTTTTATATCTTTGTACATTTTATCTCCGCCTGGGTGTATCGTCATCTTGGAATGATGCGCTTCCTCGAGAACTTTCCTTACTAAATCTTTTGTCTGTGGGATGCATAGTCTTCCGTCTCGCCTTAGCAAACCCCTATCGTCGATGGAGTATCTGTTGAGGTGACTTGAAGTCTCACCCCTAATTAGCCTATCAATTGTTTCCACAAGCTGAGGGTCTTCGCGTTGTGCTGCCCCTACTGAATCCACTAAAGTTGGGCGCACTTCGAGAGATGCAAGCAAGCCTGGTACGAAATCGGAGGAAGGCCTAAAGTCGAAGCTGGCTATAAACTCTAGGCTTTGTCTTTCAACAAACAACGGGCTTAGGGTCAATTTCTTTCGGCTCAACGCGTCTGCCACTACGTTGCCTTTGCCCGGAGTATAGGAGATTTCGAAATCGTACGAGGCAAGAAACTCCATCCATCTTTGTTGCCTCAAGTTAAGATCCTTCTATGAGAAAAGATATTTCAACGATTTATGGTCAGTGTAAAGTTCGAACTTCTCACCTAGGAGGTAGTGTCGCCAAGACTTGAGTGCAAAGACGATGGCGGCTAACTCAAGATCGTGGGTTGGGTAGTTCTTTTCATGCGCTTTCAATTGCCTCCCGCCATAAGCTACTACCCTTCCTTCTTGCATTAAGACGGCGCCTAGCCCTGTCCCACATGCATCCGTATAAACAGTGAACATCTTGCTCCCATCCGGCAGCGTCAAAACTGGGGCTGTTGTAAGAGCCCTTTTCAGTCTTTGGAAAGCAAACTCGCAATCCAAATCCCAATTGAACGCTAGATTCTTCTTGGTCAATTTCGTGAGCGGAGCTGAGACTTTCGCAAAATCCCTTATGAATTTTCGATAGAAACCTGCTAGTCCTAGAAAGCTTCGGACCTCAGTTGCATTCCTTGGTGTCTTCCAATCTTGTACCGCCACTACCTTAGCGGGGTCCACCGCTAACCCTTGTTTGGATACTATGTGCCCAAGGAACCTCACCTCTTCTCTCCAAAAGTGGCATTTGGAGAATTTTGCTTTTAGTTGATGGACTCGCAAAGTTTCCATGATTGCCCTCAAGTGTTGAGCATGTTCCTCTTCACTCTTTGAGAAGATAAGGATATCATCTACGAAGACCACTACGAATTTGTTGAGGAAATCTCTAAATACCCTACTCATTAGGTCCGCGAAGTAAGCAGGTGCATTTGTCAAGCCGAAAGGCATGACAAGCCATTCAAAGAAGCCGTCTGGGGTTCTGAACGCCGTTTTATCGATGCTATCTTCAGCCACCCTTAGCTGATGAAAACTGGTTGCTAAATCGAGTTGGGAGAAAAAAGACGCTCCTACAAGCTGGTCAAACAAATCGTCAATTCTAGGGAGAGGGTGCCTATTCTTTTTCGTTAGCTTGTTGAGCTCCCTATAGTCAACACATAGACGGAGTGAACCATCCGCCTTTGTAGCGAACACCACCGGAGCGCCCCATTCTGAAATGCTCCTCCTAATGAACCCCTTTTCTAGAAGCTCTTTAATCTGTTTACTGAGCTCTTTCCTTTCTCGTGGAGCCATATGTCTAACGGGCAACGCAACGGGCTTTGCATTATCTACAAGATATATGCGGAAGTCTATTTCCTGCTTCGGAGGCAAGCCCTTCACCTCTTCGAAGACATCCGGATATTCCCGGACCACTCTAACTGATTGCAAATTTTCAACAGAGGCATCTAGCGATTCAAGATAACTAAGCATAACCGCATACGAGGGATTACAAGAAATTTCCAAAGTATTACCGAGCTGGGTTAGGAGCCTAACAACTCTTTTCTCACAATCAAGGATGGCCCCATTACTGGATAGCCAGTCCATCCCAAAATCAAACCATAACCCGAAAAGCCCAAAACAAAGGCACTACATTGAAATTCTACGCTTAGAATAGAAATTTTCAATCCCAAACATATCATAGACAAATGAGCTGGGCCCCCAATTGGGTTTGAAACAATTAAGGGGTCCTCTACCATACTAGTTTTTAGGTGCAGAGATTCTACTAGAGCAGACGAGATAAAGGAGTGTGATGCGCCAGAATCAAATAAAGTGCGAACGGGGTGACCGTAAAGATAAACTACACTTTCTACAGAAGTGTTTGTACCTCGCTGTTGCAAAGGTGGCGCTTCCAGCACATGAATCTGTGCCCCTGGGGTGGATCCAGCGCCCTGCCCCTGTCCCCATTTCTTTGGGCAGTCCTTAGCCCTATGGCCCGTCTCACCGCAAGAAAAGCACCCACCATTCTCCTTGGCCTTCTTTTTCCGGCAGTCCTTTACTAAGTGCCCCACTTTGCCACAGAAATTACACGTCCTCTTCTCTTTGTTGCCTTCCCCGCCTTTTTTAAAGTCTGTCTTCTTAGGCTGCAAACCCTCTTTCTTCCCTTGAGAGCTTTCTGCCTTTGTCTCCTTCTTGCCCTTATCCTCTTCATTCAGCAATGCCATTTGCACTAATCTTTCATACGTGGCTCCCATGGGTATATGGGTCATGGCCAAACTGTGTAATGGCTCATTCAACCCTTTGACGAAACGGAGAGCCTTCTTGTGCGGGGTGTTGACTAGATCAAGCCCAAACCTAGCCAGCTCATCGAACTGATTCACATACTCTCTGACCGTCTTGTCCCCTTGCTTAAGAAATAAGAAATTTTCCAACTGCAAACTTCTTTCTGCATCTGAGAGAAATTTGGTCTCAAACCTTGCCCTAAAGTCCTCCTATGTCTCCACTGGTCTTTCAGCATTAGTGACTTCCCACCAGTAGGAAGCCTCGCCCTTCAATAGCCACACTGCCAATTGTACTTTTTGTCTATCCTCTACCTCAAAGATGATGAATAGGTCCTCAGTTTCTTTCAGCCAATTTCTAGCTGCTACGAAGGACTCAGTTCCATGGAAATCCCTTCCTCCCATAGCTTTAAAATCTTTACATATCTTAGCAAACGTGTTTCCCCGAGGAGGAGGTGGAGGAAAAGGTGCCGCTGCAGCTGGATGATTTCCTTCCGCTGGGGGAGGAGGAATGGTAGGACCTGGCTGAGTGGCCCTTGCTTCTAAGAACCGTCTAAACCAACCAGGTATTGGCACCCCTTCCGGCAAGTTAAGTTCTTGGGACATGCTGAAACAAAAAGGATAGATTCAAAACGAAGGATAAGAGATAGTTCCTATGGCTTTGGGGGGGTGGACTTTGCCTTTTTAAAATAAAATAATATTTTTCTTTTAAAAATGCTTCTTTAAATTTCCTTTTTGAAAATAATTTTTCAAAACTTTTTATCTTATCTGGTAAACCTATGCTCTGATACCAAGTGAAACACCCCACCTCCGTTAGGGTCACTCTCAAAGGGAATGCCCTAATTTTGGTGGAGGTTTATAAGTATAAGTCACAGATATACAAGACAGATACGAGAACACATATTTGTAAACAGCGGAAAAACAACAAACTTTATTTCATAGAAGCAAATACGTGTTACAAAACATCACCATGATTGTCTTACATCTTTTTCCAAAAACATAACATAACACTTTCATAATCTGTCTTGAGTACATCATTTAAAGAAGCATAAATAAAACATAGATAAGCTGCAAAAGTCCCCATAGTGGATTGTCCAAAGCCATAGTTCAAAACAGGAAAGTCCAAGCAATACATTTCTCTTCTTCAAGCTGGATGTTGAGGTAGGTCAAGCTGCTGTGTTCCCTCCCTGAGGACCCGGGGGGGGGGGAACGGAAGAAAGAAGACGAAAGAAAAGTAGAGTCAGACATAAAGCCTGAGTAAGTCTAGTACTATTTTTTCTATGAATAAAGAACTGAGTATGATAAGTATAAACAGGAAGTGGGCATGCATTATAAACTTGGTTAAGTTGTCTAGGGTCGAATATACTATCGTACCCCATGTTAATCTCTGAACCCATATAAACTAGTTTCCCACTGGCACCCCATAATCAGGGTGATGTGATCCATTCTATGATGATCGGCTCCTACTCGCATAGTTACGTGTGTCTTACGGCCCCCGATGTTGTAGTTACCTATGCTGGTCCCACCATGGGGTGTATCAAGTCCCATGATGGCAACCCGACACAACCTTAGAGTGCACAGGTATGCTACTGGTGTCCAGTGCCTTATTTTTCTGCGCCGGAGTGTGTGCACGCCCGCACTCCGTTAGAACCTACACTGCTACACCACCGCCGTCGCTTTGACCTCTTACAATCAGCCCAGTAATCGTGCCCCACCCTGCCTAGTTTCAGGGTATCCTGATACACCTTCTAGGGTTACTGCTGAAAAGGGTCCCCCGTTACTAGGTTTTCTATCTCTAGCCAACATGCTAAGTTGGTTAAGTGTTTCCTAACCTAACCCCCACCAGTCCGTTTTGTTTAGCATGTTCCATTTTGATTAAGTCTTTAGTTCACTTAATCCTATCAATCCTGACTCAGCCTTAATTGTCTTATTAAGGCCCTGACCTCTCACATTAGACAGGTATTGTTGTGGCTGCCTGTTGCCGGTTGGTTCCGGGCAGTCTTACGCCACAACTCAGTCTAACCTCGGGTCCTTGCTGGGCTCCATGTTTAACCTCCCACATTGGATAGGTATTGTTGTGACTACTGGACAGCCGGGCGGTTCCGGGCAGGTTTACATCACAACTCAATCCAACCTCGGGTTAAACACATCGTATGTTCTACATTTACATATTTTGTCATTCCTCTTTATTTTCTTATATGTAAATATTTGCGGCCAATTATTAAGTTAATGGTGTAAAGGTTACACCAATCATGGGCCCAACCCATACTTGAACTTGGGCCCTTCTATTTTATATTTTCATTCATTAGTAATTTTAACCCAACGTTATTTTCCCCCGTTTAACACGTCCCTTTATATATATTTTGGGCTTAGCCTTTTAAAGCCCAAATTAGCCATGCGAAAAGGGGAGGCTTAAAGCGTAATTACATACACAAAGAGGGGAATGTGAGCGCATGAACTTGCAATACGACGTTGGAAATACAAAATAGAAACTGGTGTACTTGCATAGTGGTAACATATACTTTGGTCATAAAGCATAGGTGACATGAATCAAAGCATGTGAACTTGTAGTTGAGATAAGAGTCTAAATTGGGTATCATTATTGACACATAGTCATAACTACAACATGAACCTATACCTTTATTTATGCATAATGTCAAACATAAGCATGGCATAAATATTTCTAACATAAGCATGGCATAATGTCAAACATAAGCATGGCATAAATATCTCTAACATGAGACCATGATTCTTAATTTAGTCATGTAAACTTGCAAAAAGGGATTTTTGAATCTAACCCTAACTATGTACCACATATGTCATCATATAACTCTTGTAAGATAGACTAAATCATGGATTTTAATTATGCCAAATATTATTCATAGCCTAGCCATATTCATAAGTTTTCAAATAGGTTTTCTAGTACAAAAGCATGGCTTAATACATGATGCCAAATTCCCAACATAATTTCATATGGATAATAACCAAACTTGTTCCAATTACTTACAACATGATTTATGCACAAAAATATACATCATGGTGGCATAGAAGCAAACCCCAAACTTGCATGAATTTAAATCAACTACATACATGTAGCTTCAACATGGCTTACATAATTTGCGAAATATTCCAAACGTATACTTGCATAGAACTACCGCATGTAGTTCTTTATAATGAATAACATAATTCATAAATATCCAAACGTATATAATATTTCAAATTGATAAGAACGCACAAATATGAATTACTTTATTGCCACAATTCAAGCATACAAACCAACACAGTTGTTTATTCATACCAAAGTAATACTCTACTTACAATGGTTTGATGAATTCTCTAGTTTAGGGATTGAAGACGCAAATTCCTTTGTTGAATTGATTTGTTTAGGTTGCTTTAAGCTTTAGAATCCTCCTCCTAATCCTCTCTCCAATTTGGTGGCTACTCCTAGTCGTTCCTCAGCAACATGGCGGCTATGTTCTTATTTTTGAATGAATAGATTAGGGTTTAGTCTAGGGTTGTTTATATAGAGGTTAGGAACTGATTAGGACCATTGATGTTGCTTGGATTGATCGTAGCCATTCATTCGATAGAGAGACCAATTAAAACTTGCCACCTAGCCCTAGTGACAAAGCAGACCACAGAAAATCGGCCAAACACAGACCTGGCCAGCCAGGTTGGCTGGGCTCGACCAGGTCGACAACCCTGTCGACAGGGCTATCGACAGCCCTGTCGACATGGGTAGCACAGGTCGACAGCCCAGTCGACCTGGGTGGCCTAGGCGGGTGTTTATCCGCCCTGGCCCATTGGGCCTGATTTTTAATTATTTTATTCTGTTTGAATTTTAAATTTAATTCTCAAACTTCCGAAGGCCATATCTTCTTCATACGGACTCCGTTTTTCGAAAACTCGGACTCTATTTCGCATATTTTTCCGAGACGAACGCAATGGCATATCCCGTTTCCCTTAGTTCTTTGATTTCAAATTAATTATACTTGAATTTGTGAATTTCACAGTTATAGAATTTTCGGGGTGTTACAGGGGTTAGACTGGTTGACCAAATATGAAGCTGAGGTTAAATGCACCGACAGAGTCTTTAACGCGAAGATTAAATCAGGTGATTATATAACCATTCCCTGTGAAGGTCAGACTTCTAATAGAAAAAACTTCTGGGCAGCTTTGAATGTTTCTCCTGCTCAAATAGAAGATATCCCGGTAGTCATAGAGAATATTCCTGACCTCATCAAAGATATTCCTGTCATCAAGAATTATGCGGATGTGTTCGAAGAAGTTGTTAGCTTACCTCCGCAGAGGGAAATTGATTTCAAGATTGCTTTAATCCCGAATGCAAGGCCAGTAGTGCTCGCCATTCGGAGGATGACCCTAAAGGAGAAAGAATAACTAGACAATCAAACGCGACAGCTCGTATGGAAGGGTCTGATCAGGCCTAGTTTCTCTGACTGGGGAGCAGCAGTGGTGTTTGCCCCAAAGTCTGATGGTACTCTGCGACTATGTGTGGATTATCGGGACTTGAACAAGCAGACAATAAAGAATAAATATCCATTGCCGCGAATCGATGATTTATTGGATCGTTTGAATGGGGCACAAGTATTTTCAAGGATGGACCTAGCTACAGGCTTCCATCAGCTTCGTATTGCCGAAGAGTGTCCTCCTATGATAGCATTCAGAGGTCCAGACTTATTCTATGAGTGGTTGGTAATGCCGTTCGGCTTATGTAACGCTCCAGCCTTCTTCGTCGATCTAATGAATCGAGTGTTCAGAGGAGTCTTGAATAAGTTTGTTCTGGTCTTTATTGATGATATTCTAATCTTCTCTAAGTCAAAGGCCGAACACGAAAAACATTTGGAACAGGTTCTAGAAATTCTGAGAAGGAATGTATTAAAAGCTAAACTGTCCAAATGTACATTCTGGCAAGATGAAGTGAAGTTTCTGGGCCATGTCGTATCAAAAGAAGGAATTACGGTGGATCCAAGTAAAATCACAGCTATTCAAAATTGGAAACAGCCTAGTACTCCTATAGAAGTCCGCAGTTTTCTCGGATTGGCTAGTTATTACCGGAAGTTCGTTAAAGATTTTTCGAAGATATCTAGTCACTTAACGAAGCTTACAAAGAAGCAATCAAAATGCAAGTGGACTCCAGAATGTGAGGAGGCTTTTGAGGAGCCAAAGTTAAGATTAACAACGGCTCCAGTGTTAACGATAATCGACGACAATCAGGATTTAAAAGTCTGGACAGACGCCTCTAGAGAAGGCCTTGGCGCAGTATTAATGCAAAGAGGTCAGGTCGTTGCTTATGCTAGCCGTCAGCTGAAGCCACATGAAAAGAACTATGTCACTCATGATCTTGAGTTTTTGGCCATTGTATTTGCTTTGAAAATCTGGAGACACTATCTTCTGGGTGAGAAATTCGAACTGTTTACAGACCATCAGTCGTTAAAGTATCTGTTCACCTAGAAAGACTTGAATCTGAGGCATCAACGTTGGCTAGAGTTCCTTGCAGCATACGATTTTGAGATTATATACACTCCAGGGAAAGCCAATGTCGTGGCCGATGCACTGAGTAGAAAAAATGTAATGATCGCCAGCTTTATTATTACGACTTCCTTGATTGACAAAATATCTATTCCTCAAAAGAATGATAATTTTATTAAGGATATGATCAAAAGGATTCAGAAAGGTGAACCCTCGTGTTTTCAAATAGATAATGACGGAATCCTGAGATTGAAAGGAAGGATTTGTGTTCCTGGCATCCCCGAGCTCAAAAGGGAAGTGTTAGACGAGTGTCACAAATCCAAGCTGAGTATCCATCCCGGTGTGGCCAAAATGTATAACGATCTCAAGCGAACATTCTAGTGGAAGGCTATGAAAAGAGACGTTTCGATATATGTTAGCCGATGCCCTACTTGCTACCTAGTCAAAAGCGACCAACAGAAACTGACTGGATTGTTGCAACCGCTGGACGTTCCAGGTTGGAAGTGGGAACATATTTCCATGGACTTCATAGATGGTTTGCCCAGAACCAGAAAAGGAAATGACAGTATTTGGGTGATCGTAGATCGCTTCACGAAGACCGCCCATTTCATACTTGTCAGATCGAACAGAACTGCTCAGAGCCTGGCGCAAATATATTTCAAGGAAATTGTTAGGCTGCATGGAGTGCCAATCAGTATAGTGAGTGATATAGATCCAATATTTACAAGCAAATTCTGGGAGGCATTTCAAGTAGAACTGGGAACAAAGCTGAACTTGAGCACTGCTTATCATCCTCAGACAGATGGTCAGACTGAGAGGGTGAATCGTATACTAGAAGATTTATTGCGGGCTTGTGTTCTAGATTTCGGTGGACCATGGGAAGACCATTTACATTTGGCTGAATTCTCATATAACAACAGCTACCAAGCAAGCCTGACAATGTCGCCATTCGAAGCATTGTATGGTAGACCGTGTTGATCCCCTACTTGTTGGGTCGAACCCGTTAATAGACTTGTATTAGGACCTGATATGATCCGTGATGCTGCGGACAAAGTCGATTTCGTTAAGAAACGATTACTCGCCGCTCAAAGTCGACAGAAGAGCTATGCCAATAAGAGAAGAAGAGATATATCATTTGATGTTGGCAACTATGTATATTTGAAAGTATCGCCGATGAGAGGAGTTATCCGGTTTGGTAAAACTGGGAAGTTGGCGACCAAATTCATTGGTCCTTTTCCTATTCTTGAATGGATTGGAACTCTCGCTTACAGGGTTCAATTGCCTGATTGGTTGCCTGGAGTGCATGATGTATTTCACATATCTCAACTTCGAAAGCATGTTCATGACCCAGACTTGGTTGTGGAAGAGGCCGCACAGCAAGATATTGAAATTTCTCCAGAATTGGCTGTGAGAAGAGAGCCGCTAAAGATCATTGGCAAAGAAACCAAAGAACTGAGGAACAAGAAAGTTCACCTAGTCAAGGCGCAATGGAGTGGAGATCCGCGAGACTGTACTTGGGAAACTGAGGAGAGCATTCAGAAAGTTTATCCTAAGTGTCGAGTAGATATCTCTGATTAACTCCGGTGCAAGGTACATTTACCATACTTTGCATTACCCTTTAGTTCTCTACTTTGTTGTTATTTTCATTCCATGGATGTGCACTTTTAATTCTATAGTCTGATTACTTTTAAAAGAGTGTATGAATTAATTTGTATGATTTTGAAATGTTAAAAACAAATTGTTTGTTGTTTATGTTGTGTGATGGTAAATTTGATTAATTAAATTATTAGAACGATGGTTAATTTAATTAATAACAGAATGAATGGTAGAATTTATTTGAATAAACCACACATTGAACTGATTAGAGGATTAACTAGAAATATATACATGTGCATTATATATGTTTGAACAGGTAAATGGATTAGCTGTTGAGTAAAAATTTTATTTGCATGCCCGACAAATAGGTAAACCTTAATGAGTTGGATGCGCCATTTTATAATTATATCAACTCCTGTGAGTGCCATTGGATGCGGAGTGCTGGTTATTCTGTGTGTAATAATAAACGTCGCCATAGGATAGTAACAATTAATTTTGAACTACACTACATGGCATACTTCTTGAAGATAGGCATACTTCAACATATACCACATGAGCATTTGGAGCTTGTGTGACAAGGTGGAAGATTTACCATACGAGCGAGAGGCTTGTATGGCGATGACTATATTTTACAGGTCGAACTGATGACTGATATGGACCATATAAAAATGTAACGATAAATTGCCAGATTAATAAAAACCCCACACGGGTCTGGAGTTGACAATAATCACGTCTCTCTAGTTATTAGATACGGCACATGGATTATTTATTTCCCACACGGGACGAGGTGACGAGAATTTATTCTCTGGAGCAATTAAAATACACACTCCCTCAGGCTTTGAAAGGGTGACGAGAATTTATTCTCTGGAGTTATTATCTATACACGCTCCCCTGTAAACACCAGAATATATCACTATAAATATGTGTATGCTTTATAGGATTTATTGGGTACCTAATACGGCCCAATAAATTTCCAAACCCCTCCCCGTACAAAGGAGGTTATAGCGAAATTTTTCGAAAATTCCGGGTGTTAGCCAAATTTTTGAAGATTTTGAAAATTCTCAGAAACTGAAAAGTTGGAGAATGGAAGCCAGATTGAACGTAGAGTTGATTAATCAAACCACTTTTGACTTTGTTCCTTTTCGGGGACGAAAAGTTTTAAGTGTGGGAGATTGTAACGACTCGGAAAATTTGAACCAATTTAAAAAAAAATTAAATTGGCTATTTTAGTGAATTTTAAGTATTTAAAATAAATTCTTTAAATAATAATGATGAAAAGTAAGTTTGAATCGAAGTTGAAAATAAATACAATTACTTTGAATTATAAACAAGGCCTGAAATGGCGCGGTAGTTCCAAAATTTGAATTCAAACTTTGACTGACTGTACCGGGTGCAAAACAAAACGGATTTGAGCGAAACCAAATATATTTAAATATGTTAGTGAATTTCTTTCTAAAAAACTGAAAAATCGAAGTTTCATAGCGGGAAGCAAAAGTTATGGCCAAATGAATTTTGAGAAAGGTCGCTATAGAGTTTATATAGCCCGTGAAAATGGCCATTTTGCAAACGAGGTCGGAATTCGACGAAACCACTTTTGTTGGATCCGGGGTGTGAAGTTATTGCTATGTTTCGAATTTCATAATTTTTGAAGCTAGTATGTGAGCGTGGCAAAAGAAAATGTGTTTGGTCGATTTCTATTAAATTGGATCGACCAGAAATGGGCCATTTTTCAAACGGTCTCAGAATTCGACGAAACTAATTTTGTTGGGACCGTATCATCAAAACATAGCTAGATTTATTTTTCGAGAATTTTTCGAATCAGTTTGTGGCCCTGGCAAATTGAAATGTACGTTCAAATTGAATATTGAATGTTTTATACTTTAATTTGAAGGGAAACTGACTGAGACAGTCGAATGGCCCTTCGAAACATATCCCATTGTGTTCGAAATGGGGGTATTCAGTTAGGGATGACATTCGTTGGGTTTGGATTGGACTTCGTGTGTGAAAAGGGGTATTTTCGGATTTTATAAAATATATAAATATAAAAAAAACGGACCAATCATATTCTTTCTTCCCATTGTCGCGTTGACTCCCAAATCCGGTCCATCTTCAGACCCGACGGCGGAAAAACCTCAGCACCTTCTCTCCTTTTTTCTCCTCCGTCCCTCAACCGAATCGAGCGCCACCACCCACGTTCTAAAGTCCTCTTCCCCCTCTTTAAATCTGTATAGGCCTCAACCTCCCAAGCCTCTTCTTCAGTGAGAATCACACCCTCCATCCTGCTCTGTTCGCGCCTCGATTCCGCCGCCACCTGACCACCGATTCAGACCGCACCACCACGAGCAGGAGCGCCTTCCGAGCCTCTTCATCGTGCCGCAGTCCGATCTTGTCCCCATGCCACGGATCGAAAGTTTTCGGCAAATCCTTGTTTGAACGATATTAGAAAAGGTACGGTTTAATTTAAATAAACTGTTTTTAACATTTAAAAGCGTTACGAATGTTGGTTTTACAATAAAAATCATATCTTTTTGCTGCGTTACCGAAATTCAATGAAACAAGAGACAGTGGACTCGTGTGGACGTCTTCTACATTCTAGAAGAGACCGCATATTTTTCTGAGCCTTCTGCTATTTTTGGTGGAGTGGAACCCGATGTGAGATTTCTAAATTATAAACGATATGGAAAACGATGATGTATAAATTATATAGTCGATGTACGAGTTATATAAGCGTTGTACACCTCATGTATAAGCGTTGTATAAGTTGTACGTTCGATATATAAGTTATATATGCATTGTAAAAATTATATATGTGTTGAATAGAAGTGAAATGCTTATATATATATATGCCCCTCGTCCACAAACCATGGACGATATTTATTGTTTGTGATTGGTGTGAAAATTGATTGATCGCGAATGGTTGATTAAGATTATTTGTGGTTGAAATTGATTGATTGTGGTTGAAAATACCCGTTTGTGGTTGAGAAACATTTGGTTGAAACCACATAGGATTAGTCCGTGGAAATGAAAAAAATATACATGTCGCCTGCGTGCGAACTAGATGCATGAACCCCCAATGTCAAAAGCTGCGAGGCTTTAAGGTAGAGCGAGGAGTCGTATTAGGGACGGCTCCGGTTTTAACTACCCTGTCGTTATGCTGCTGAAATTTTTGAATAATATTCATGTGTTAGAATTATTTTCATGTGTTGAAACTATATTCATGTGTTGAATAGAAATTCATTCGTTGAATATAAATTCATGGGTTGAATGGTATTCGTGTTTTGAAGTAAATTGTTTTATAATAAAAATCATATTTTTATCATCTATATGAACTATGTAAAATAGTCGTGTTTTGAAATAAATTGTTTTATAATAAAAATCATATTTTTATCACCTATATGAACTATATAAAATAATCATGTTTTGAAATAAATTGTTTTACAATAAAAATCACATTTTTTTCTATATACATGAATAGTTAAAAATAGCGAAGTGTTGAAATAATTGTCGGTTGGATAAAAATATCATTTTTATCAATTGTGTGAAAAGAATATAGTTTTGAAATCAAAAAATCGATATATATATATATATATATATATATATATATATATAGAATTGAAATATATCGAATTACGAAGCTGTAGTTCGTATTTTGAAAACGTGATTTCAAACGATTAGTGCGGGAGATCCGACCATCGGATTTTCCCGAAATCGAAACCGTTGGGTTCGCTTTGGAAATATCTTTCCAACAGCACCAACTTTGTAAAGATCCAACGGTTGGATTGTCTGGAATGTTTAATTCAAATCTGAAGAAAAACAGCGCCAAAATCGATTATATATATATATAATTATAATTAAATCGAATAACGACGCTGCAGTTCATATTTTGAAATCGAAACTTCAAACGAGTGTACCGGGGGATCCGACCGTCGGATTTTCCCAAAACTGGAATCGTTGGATTCGTTTTGAAAAAATCTTTCTAATGATGTAATATTTGTGAAGATCCAACGGTTAGATTTTCAGATATGTGTAAATCAAATCTGAAGAAAAACAGCGCCACGGCCGCGTTATGTCCCGAAGCGTCGTTTGAATAAATGGGCTATTTTAAATAAATAAAAATAGCGATAAATCATTATAAAATATTGTAAACAATATGGAATGTGAAATTTAGAAACTAACTGAAGGTTTGTTAAGTCGAATGGTTTCCTGGGTTTTGTTCTGATGTTGGTTTCGGCCTTCGGGGTTAATATTTGGGAAATCATCCTCTTACTGATTTACGGTTAGTGGCTAATGAATTGAAATGATGCGTATGTGTGTTTGTGTTGCACTTGTTCATTATATACGCGAGTTGCTCAGAAAGACCGGGTTTATCCCATTCTTAATAACTGAATCGACGATAAGAAATCGAAGATGAAGACGGTGGTTGAAGACCGGAGATCTTCACCTCGTTTGGATGGTAACTGATGTCCTGATTGGGAGGCATCCCGAAATATGGATAATGAGTGGTGATCGTCCAGACGTACGTGGAGATCGATGGGTATGCGAGGTATATTGTGCCTCCGGTTTCGTTCAGACCCGGAACGAACTTGTAAATGGACGTGTGTCTGACATTGGATTTTATTCTGGGTTGATTGATCTCTATTAAATATACATTTGTTTGGCAGCGGAGAATTTATTCTTTTGCTTAACTCCCTTCTCTGAGACGCACGAGCTCAGAGGTTGTATATCGATGGACATCAGTCGCATGGCATGAATTGCTAGTGTGGCATGCCTAAGTGGCAAATGATCAAGGCTTCTGTTGAAAAGAAAAGTCTTGTGGTGATGATCAAAGCACCGCCTGTGTGGCATAGCTTTTTGTATAACGTGAATTCGCGAACCTCACACCCTGGTATGAACCAGAAACTGGAGAAGGACCTCAGGGAGGGCGTGCGTTTCCTTCTAGCTAGAGGTTGTGTCAGTGCTTAAACTGACTGACATTTATATTATTTTCACCTATGTGGTTGTTGCTGTTGCGAGGCGCCTCGGTTATATCGGTCAATCCGGGACTGATAGGGTCATTCGTTGGCTCATTGACGCCCCATAGGGCGGGGAAACGTAGTGTTCAGGAATTTTAATCCACATCGGTGGACCGGCCCTGTCGCTCCAAGGGCCCACCTGTGTCTGGGTCCTGAGACATGGGCTAGAGCGTCTCGAATTCGGTGAGGACGATCCCTTGCCTCGGTTCATGACGGAAATACAATTTCCAAATACGTGACTGCGCGGTTTTGATTGTATACCTATATATGGCGACATAGTGGTATGGGGCATTAATGTCGTCTATGATTGATAGTTATGATTTGAAATTGTTTTTGAAACATATAAACATTAGTAATAATATCAAATGCTTTTGTTTTATACGTATCAAGCATATTTTGTCCATTATAAGGTAAAACTCTATCCTCCGGTTTGCGTTGCATTGTGTGATGGGAACTGAGTCTTATAATGGCTTCATTTTTATAAAAAGCATTGCGATGTTTTAAAAGATTTTTTTTTTAAAGCACGGGCAATCCAATGGAGTAAACCCGTTCCGCGAAAGTGGCGTGGTCCTATGATGAGCCAATTGTATAATGTGTTAAGTAGATTTCTCATATCAGTCCCATGACTGACTCGTATTTTGTTTCAATTGCAAACTCGGGTGTCCCTTTTTCTACACGGGCAGCCTTGTGTTCAGGTTTTTAGCAGGCTTGTTCTGGATAGCTGGAGCTGAAGATGGATTCTATCATTTTTCTCTTTTTATGCTGTTCAGCTCCTATTGTACATTATGTTTTGTTTTCCGCTGTAAACATTTATGTATAGCTGAACAGTATTTGTACTAAGTAAGATCCTGTATACTGTGTAACTCTGATAATTATTATTTATTCAGTGATTATTTGTTCATTATCTGGTGTATTTATTTATTTCTGTTCTGTTATTATCTATATCTATGTTATATTCCAAAGATTACCCTTGACACCGTCAGTACGGGTTTTGGGGTCATCACACAGATGTTCTAGAAGATAATTCAAACCTCAAGCCTCACAACCGGAAATTGACAAAAATCGGGTAGGCAGCATGGCTATGTGCGCCGCTCCCATTAGGATGTAAAATCACTTATCTAGAGAAATTCCAATTACTTCTTTAATCTATCGATGTTGTACCTTTTCGGGAAACAGTTGCTGATCCCAACCGTTGGTGATATACATTCGATACACTCAAGCGAAATGAGTGGTCGGTCATGTGTAGGCCGAGTTGCAAGATGTTCTTGTTGAACCTAGTGTATTCCCCTCTAGAGATACACTACCGGAAGGTGGTTCCATACCTTGTCATGTTGGAAATCCAATCTCCAATAAGCGCCCTGTGGTTTTTTTTTGATTTTATATTATATATGGAGCGTGAGATGCAAGCGTTCCGCTTAATTATGTTTATTTAATTTAGACACTATTATAATATCACCAGATTTTGATATCAAAATATTTTCGGTTATGGTAAGGTAAAAACCATCCGTGTTTATGTGTGGATTGGTCTTACGATTATCATTTCTTTTAAAAGGATTTTGAAAGTTAAACAAATGGTTAGAGTTTACTCACACCAGTCCCATGACTGACCCAGTTTTTATTTTGTTTGTTTTCCCTAAACTCTTGGGTGTCCAAATTTATATGGGCAGTCAAGTAGTCGAGATTTTACAGATTCACTTGGAGGAGTTGAAGCAGGAGGCTTCACCAGTAAGCTATAGACTATCATATATCCGCTGTGTACTATGTTGTATCTGGAAACGGGTGTTTATAACTGTTCCAGGAATAACTGTTGTGCTCTGATAATGGTATGTATATATAGTTACTGAATTGTATTCCAAAAGTTATGTTATTTAATATATTTTATTCATTCCGCCGTGAGATTTGCGTTCTTCATTTTTCTTCTATTACAACTTTTCTTTCTTTCTATTTCTCATCCTCTAACTTCTTTCTAATAATGATTTGTATTTCTGTGCAATTTGGGTTGGACGTGTTGTGTTATTAGTCGACTCAGAGAGTATGGAAATTCGGGCTATTACATTTGGTATTAGAGATGAAGGTTGAGTAGTAACCTTGGCTCTGTGGCGTGACTCAATAGAGATGGGGTTAGTTATACCCTAGATTAAGTTTGATTGTATATATATGAGCGCGTATTTGTAGATTGGATATAAAATTGTTTTATATTGTATTGACTGGTTTATTGAGTGATTTATGAATTCTGGTCGATACAAGATGTACAATTGTATCGATAGGTGTTTCTAAACTCTTGAACAAAACAATTCGATACAGTATTGTTTTAAATTGAGTAAATGAAATAATTTGCCCAAAAATTATTTTGATATAAAAGGAATAATTTATGAATTATTATATATGTGTGTGTTGATTGTTATTACAATCAAATGGAATCATGAAATATTGAAATGGTTATATAATTTGTATACGGATAATGTGTACACATGGGATGAATTAATATTAAGTTCGAACTTGAATTTGAGAATTTAAATTCCTGGTATTCAGAAATATTGTATGAAATAGTTTTGAAAGTTATATAGTGAAACCCCAATTCACTTTTTCCATGGTTGCTAGTCACTGTAATTATAGTGAACCTTTTTCTTTTTCTTTTCTCGCTTTAAACCTTTCTTCCCACATCATCAAATCAAATAGATTCAATAAAACTTACATGAATTCTTATACACAAAAGGAAGAGATTTAAAGATGCATGTACCAAACAAAGAAAGAAATTCTAAATTAAGCCTGAAACCTTAGGTAAGTGGATTTAGAATTATACCTATTGGATAACAGTATATTTACCGTTTACGTTCCCCGTGATTCTTAACATGATAAATAACTGTAATTTGTTTGGATTAAGAATTTCTGTAATATTGAAATTGTGAAATTTACAATAAATGTGAATATGTTACTGAAATTGCTATTTAATGGCAAACGAAATATGTTATAAATAGAATTACGGTGAAATTGGGAATAATGGAAAAAGAATTGATATTCCAAATTTGTATGGAAAATTTACAGTGATTTAGAAATGGTAAATGAAAAAATTATCATCTAATCTAGAAAATAAAAATTGTGGAATTTACAATAATGGGAGACGAACCCATGGTCTCCATGAAATTAATGGGTGATGTGATTAGATCAACGAGCGACAGAGGCAGACCTCCAGATCGAAGGCCAGGAAAAGAGCCAGCGTGGGGGGATGAGGGTCCAAGCGATCCTCCCGATAAGAATGTTTGGGTTTCTGTTGGAAGAGGGGGCCGTCCAGTTAGGGTTTCAAATCTTGCGTGACGGGAGATCAATTGATCACCACAATACCACTACTGTGTTGCGTCCCCCAAGATCGACGAATTTGGTGGGAGCGTATGCTCGAGCCAAATCCGGAAATCAACTGGTTCAACGCAGGTGGCAACGCACCGTTGACTGGACGAGCTTGAAAGCCGACGTGGCGGCGGGGAGATCCAAATCCTGGATGCAGGCTGCCTCTTGCGGAACAGGACAATCAAAGGATGATTACGTGGATCTGAGTTTCATAGAACCGATAGTGATGAACGACAAAAAGAAGGCTTCTATCCCTATTACTGCAGCGTACAGATCCTTTGGCAAATCGAAAATTTCCATCATTTTTTATGTTCATGGATCTAGACCGTATCATATTCACCTTAAAAACTATGTTGATCGAGTGTGGAAGCCGGCGGGAAATTTCCAACTTCTATCTAAAGAGAACGGATTTTTTATCATAAGATTCGATAATAGCTCAGATTGCGAGAACATTCTTAAAGGAGGTCCCTATCTCTTTAATAACAAGATTATAATTTTGAAAAAGTGGGAGATGGGAATGAGATTCAAAAAAGATCGGTTATGTACGATGCCTTTATGGGTCAAATTTTCAAATCTGGAATTGGAGCTATGGGATAAAGAAGCGTTAAGTGCAATCGCTAGCGTTCTAGGAAAGCCGATCAAAATGGACAAAATCACTGCGGACAAATCCAGAGTAGCTTTTGCCAAAAATTTAATTGAGATGGACGCAAAATCGGATTTTGCAACCGAAGTTGATGTGCTTCTTCACACCGGGGAGGAACTGCAAGTTAAGGTAGAATATCCTTACAAACCGATTTGTTGTAAAGTCTGCGGTGTTTTTGGACACTCCAATTCACAATGCAACACGAAACCTAAAGAGATTTGGGTGCAAAAGATGGGACATAACACTAATAACACTTCTAATGTTGATGAGAATGATGTTGAACAAATAAATATGGGCCACACACAAACGGTTTGCGTGGATATTGACAATGATAATAACGCTACAGAAAACAATATGGAGGAGAACATTGATGCCGTGACGACAGAATGCACAGATGACAACACTCCAAATGAGAGAGTACATAACAATGAAAATATTATATATAATGTTGAGAACCAAACCATAGAAAACGCTAGTGCTGAAGCTTTTATGGCAGGGGACACTCATAGGACCAATGTTTCTACTTCCAATATTACTTTCAGAGGAGAAATTGATGAGAACCAAAATTTTATAGTAAACAAATCCACTCAGAACTTTTCAGACAGACAGACCCCACTTAACAATTTTCCAGTAGCTGATTTAATTAAGGACAACAATTACAATCTTCAATATCCGGAGGGTCAGCAGTCTAAGAACTTTAGCATCGTCACTATGGGTGCTGATCCTCCAGCTCTGGGAGGGAACGACGACGAATCAGCTGATGACTAGGAAGACTCGGATGATGACAAGCTCACTGAAAATCTTCTTACAAATGGAAGAAATGAAGCTCCTCCTGAAAAAGAAAAAAAGACAGATGTATCAGGAAATGTAGAAGAAAACAGAAAATTTCTGGAAGAATTGGATAACATCAACAAGCAATATAAAAAGAAAAACTCCAAAATCACTCAACTTGCTCCTCCTAAAGTCTCAACAAGGAGCCAAAGCAAAATTAAATGAATATAGTAGCCTGGAATGTCAGGGGTTTGAATGCTCCAAATAAACAATTTGAAGTACTCAAATTCCTTAACAAATTCAGACCTTCGATCGTAAGCCTGCTTGAAAATAAAATGAGTGATGATGTGATAATCAATTTCAAAGTCAAATTACATGAGAAATGGAAATATGTAGATAATAACAATTGCGGTAGTAAAGGGCGTATTCTCATTTTTTGGGACTCAAGTTGTTGGACTGTAAATACTGAGGCTATGTTCGTACAACATATAACTATTTCTGCTTTGAATTCTGGTGGGCTTAGTTGCAGAATAACTTTTATTTATGCAAGAAATTTTCTGCTCGATCGTGAGAAGCTATGGCAAGATTTAACCCTGGAAGCTGCTGATATTAATACCCTATGGCTTGTGTTAGGGGATTTTAACAACATCCTTTCTAGCAAAGATAAAAAAGGTGGATCCGCAGTGCCCTTTAGATAGATCGATGGTCTTACTGATTGCATTGCGAACTCAGGACGGATGAATATACCTACTATGGGTTTCAAATACACGTGGAGGAGGAAAGGTTTGGCTACAAAAATTGACTATGTTTTTTGTAATCATTTTTTTCTTAGTAAGTTCTCGGATTTAAACGCCTTTGGAATTGCTAATCCTATGAGTGATCATATTGCCGTATGTGTCAAATTTAATTTGGAGGTGCCCAGAAAGAAGAATATCCCATTCAGGTTTGTGAATTCATGGTGTTATAAGAATGGATACAAAGAAACGATAGATATGGTCAGGTATATCATGATTTTTTCTAACATTCAAGGCTTTAAATTATATAAATTTCAACAATTTCTTATGATGAGCAAATTCTACCTGAAAAGTTGGAATTATAACAGTCTAAAAGACAGAGAGGTTTTAAATTTGTTGGAAAAAAGATATGAATTTTTATTGGCTGAAGTTGATAGATATCCGGAAGATTGCAGGCTTTATGAATTGCTTAGTGAGGCGTACTACAATTGGAAGGACCAAAGTAACATTGAAATGATGAATGCGAGACAAAAAGCAAAAATAAATTGGCTTACTCTTGGGGACTCCTGCACGAAATTTTTTCATGCTAAGATGTCCATACGAAAGCACATAAATAATTGGAGCAATATTTTTAGAAACAATGGAGATAATTCGTATGACTTTGATAATGTTGAAAGGGAAGCTATTGATTACTTTACCAAGATTTTTAACTCTGAAATCCCTATAAATATTGACTTTCCTCAAATAAACTGCAGGTACATTATCAATGAAAGAGGTAGAAGACATTTGTCATCTATTGTTACTTTGGATGAAATTCATAAGGCTGTCTTTTCTATCCCGGATGACAAAAGCCCAGGCCCCGACGGTTTCACCTCTAAATTTTTTAAATTTCATTGGGATAGTCTTAAGGATGGTATTCTCGAGATGGTTCAGGAAGTGCTAAATACCGGTAAATTGGCGAAGGTTATAAATCATACTTTTCTTACTCTTATTCCGAAGACTGAAAACCCATCTAATATCTTGGATTACAGGCCTATTGCTTACTGTAATGTTATATATAAAATAATTTCAAAAGTTATTTGCAATAGAATAAAACCTTACCTCAAGCATTTGATATCAGAAAATCAATCTGCTTTCATTCCGGGTAGATAAATTGCTGAAAACATTCTTCTAGCCCACGAACAAATCAGACTCTTTGGTAGAAAATGCAGTGGTAAGATCTGCATTAAAATAGATTTGCAAAAAGCTTATGACATGGTCAACAGATACTACATATGCCACATGCTTTCAATGATGGGTTTTCCACGACAACTAATAAAAGTCACTAAATCTTGCATAATGTCGCCTACCTATTCTATTCTGGTTCATGGAAGTCCTAAAGGTTTCATTTCTAGCAATAGGGGCCTCAGACAAGGAGACCCTCTATCACCTTATCTTTTCTGTAAAGCTATGGAGTATTTTTCAATTTTAATGCGAAAAGCTGAAGAAGCCAATTATATTCAGTCCATATGCAAAGTGGAACCAAAAATTACACACCTTGTATACGCAGATGATTTGATGATTTTTTGTAAGGCTACGATAAAAGGGGTGGAGAAAATTAAATTGATTTTAGAAGAAATGTATGACTATGCTGGATTTAAGGTGAATGGGCTGAAGTCTAAAGTCTTTTTCAGCAGAGGGGTGAACATTAAAAATCAAATCTTACATGAACTTAGTATGAAAGAGTGCAGTTTGCCAGTGAAGTATTTGGGCGTACCTCTATCACATAATTACTTACACTTCTCTGATTGTGGTGAGCTTATTGACAAAATCAGAAAGCGAATGGACAGTTGGGATAATAGACTCTTATCTATGGCTGGTAAGATTGAACTAGTTAGAACAGTCATCACTCCAATGGTGCTTTTCTGGATGCTCACATATCAAATACCAGAAGCTACTATAAGTAAAATTAATAAAATGTGTGCAAATTTTATTTGGGCCGGGAAGAAACACAAAATTGCTTGGGAAACGCTTTGTACCCCTAAAGATGAAGGGGGTGTGGGTTTACGAAATTTTAAGGATATCAAATCGGCAGCAGCCCTGAAGCTTCTGTGGCACTTTGTTAATGGGAACAGCTTATGGAAAAATTGGATGATTAATAGATACAGCTTAGGCGACTTTTTTTTGGTGATGAAGTTTGACAATAACAGTTCATGTACTTGGAAAACAATTCTTAGACATAGACAATTGGGTCTCAAATGTATCAAACAGAGTATTGTAAATGGACATAATACTATGCTATGGTTCGATCCTTGGTTGAATAACAGTACTATGGTTAATCTTCTAGGATGGGATAGCTTAAGCCTTTTTGGGGGAGACAATCATCACGTAGACAGAATTATTCAGGAGGTGGTTTTTGATCCTAATCTTCTACCAGCTACAAGACTCCTCATGAACCAAATCAAGGACATCAACATTCAAAATAACATGGACGAAGATTATTGGAGCTGGATTGACTTGCCGAATGGTTTCACTTTTCAATCGGCATGGGACGCATCAAGAACGCATCATCCTGATCTAGATTGGTGTAAAGTAATTTGGAATGGCATAAAATGTCCTAAAATGTCAATCTGTGCCTACAAAGCGTTTCTAAATCGCTTAAGTACTAAAGACAAAATGTTAAATTGGGGTTATGAGGTTACTCCTACATGTGTCTTATGCAATGAGGATTCTGAAAGTAAAGATCACATCTTTTTTCAATGTGCATACTCAGCTTACCTGTGGACGAGATGTAGAATCAAGTGCAGCTTTCCTCCTCATCTGGACAGTCCTATGACGCTTGAGCATGAAGTGTCGGATCTGAAGGGCTCCTTCGCTACTCACAATTTCGGTTACGACGCGGCATGTTGTTGCTTCGTTGTCACAATCTTCCACATATGGAGGGAGCGAAATACTCGAATCCACAGCAACCAAGCACTGAACAAGTTTAGACGGTGGGATCTTTTGGAACTTGACATCAAATATCTGCTGAAGAAATCCAAGAAGAAGAAGACTACTATTGGAGGCAACATATGAGGTATTGACTATTTTGATGAAGGATAGATTTTTGAGAAGAATGGATGTTTTTCGCCCTCTTGTTTTTTTGGGGTTGAGGAAGATGCTAGAGAAGTTTCGTTGTGAGGCCAGATGCTTTAACTCCTTTACAAGTTCTTCTCCTTACACGTGTTTTGGCTAAGAGCTTTTTGTTTGTATCGGTTTGGACCAAGTCAAAGTTTCTTTTTCGTTTTATTTTTGTGGGTTCGGCAACATAGAAGTTTTTTGATGGTATGGTTTGCCACTATGTACATTTTTTTTGTACATTTTATTGATGAGATGTCAATAAAACACTGCACTCTTTTTTCCTGTCTAGATTTCACGTTGATTTCTAGTACAGGTTTTTAACGAGGCAGTTTACCCATTTCAAAAAAAAAGAAAAGAAAAAAGGGGAAATTCGTAGTAGACTGAGTTAGTTGAATTTTGGTAAATGAATATGTTTCTATGATGACAAAATTATTGTAAATGTAGTAACAAGAAAGGAAAGGGAAAATGGGATTAGTGTGAAATAGGAATTCTTGTACTGTATTGCACACTAATTAAATGAAATGTATATGTATGTCCACGATGAAAAATAAGAGAAACAACTTGCAACTACGGATCTTGATTGATGTAAGTCATGGAAATGGATCTTTACTTCTTTCCAGTAATCAATCTAATGAGGTGTGTGAAATATTTTCCAGAAATAATGAGAAATACAAGATGGTAAATAAATGGTTGTTACAACAATAAAAGTTTGGTTAAAGTTAAAGAACCATGGGAAAATGTGATGAATGAGAATATAACCTATTATAATTAATTATATGAATGAGAACGTAATATATTAGGTAGGATTGTCATAGGGACAAGTGGAATCATAACGTTGGTTATAATAAATGAAAAAAAGAACTTATTAATTAACCTTAGTTAAGAGAACTAAGTTAATAAGTAAACTACTACAACAACAAGAAGTTGTGATAACAGTGTAAGACAAGGTTATGATTAAATAAGAAAGAAGAAAGTAGGCATGTTATTAGTAGACTTATAATTAAAAGTTTTAAGTCTAATAAACGTAATAAATAATAAGCGAAAGACTGCTCCGGCACATAGGGCTGGATAAAGAAAGTAGGCAGCCAATTGTGAACTAGTGAACATTGTAACTTGAACAAAAAGTGAATATGTGGATAATCAAGTTAATTAGCAATCTGATAAGATAAAGCATGTGCGTGGTTAACAAATTAGGCGTTGGATCTAATAACATGTTGGTGTGATGCAGTTGGACTGGTCTGCATGTACGAACGTGAAGAACCCAACAGGGTAGATCATCATGGTGTCCGGAAACACGAGTTGGGCACATCCATCTATTATTTTGCTTGATTATTATGTCTGGTTATCTTCAGAGTTAGAAGGAAGCACGTGGCTTCTGTAGGATGTGGTAGGATACTCCGTGGTGGTTCTCTATGCGGTACATGCTTAGGCTGTACTCACAGGGGTTGGGTCTCTACAGTGCCACCCGATGAGTATACCTTGATTACAACTGTAGTTTGGCAATCAGAAGGCTGTGACGAATGGCATTGGGTGATTCAGCGGTTTTACTCGGAGAGGCGGGTCAGGACCAAATACAGGATAGTAATCGTTGGATACCTTTCATCGGCAATCAATGTGATGCGCAAAAACTTGAGCTAAACCTAGAGACCATTGATCTTTCAGTATCAAGACGTTGGTTGCGGGACATGCAAAATTGGATGTTAGATTATTTGATAAGGGCACGCCACTTAGCTCTTGATGTAGTCTTTCACTAGTTAAGGGAGGGGCCAGGTAGGTCCATAGCCACCGTGAAAATACATACCATACTTGGATATTTGTAGGCCTAATGAAGTGGACCTTTATAGATATTAAAAGCTTCCGACCGAGTTTTGTGCAATGGATGCAGCCCTATAACGAGATTCAGGTTACAATAGGCAGTACGTTCGTGTGAGGGTCTAGATGCATGCATTGAGTGGTGTATTGTAGACAGTAAGGCATTACTCTGAGTTGAGACTTGATTCGACCGAGGAGTATGGATATGACGGTCTGTATTTGTACATGGCATAACGATGGTAGTTCTGCGAAATTTCATGGTGTAACGATGTAGATTTCCATATGTTGTTCAGCATAGGATGAAGGTTGTATACGCTTTTGTGGCATGACGGCAGAGACCGTGCGAGGAGGGTACTATAGGGAGTACCTTGAGATGTTGGATATAACTACATACATATTATATTTGGTAATCTACTGGGGAATAGATTAGTACGACGTGAGTACAGAGCCTTGAGTGATATTAACCCAAATAACCTAATAATTAAGAAAATATAACTTAACGGTATATGTATGGTTATTTCAGAATGTACAGTTTGTCATGTCACTATAACTTTGTGTTCTGACCCCTTCCTCGTTACATACTCGCAAGTTAAGTTTACGGAAGAAATCTGGCAGCCTTTGGAAACTTGTTAGATAGTGTTAATATTTTGGAAAGGCTATATTTAATTATTATATTTTATCTATTCGTCTTTGAGATGTTTTATCGAGCTCTGGTACATTTATCATCTCTGTATTTCCTACAAGATAACAGACAAGCCAATTCGAGCTTTGATAGATTCAGATGTTTGAAAAAAATCGGTCTATTGAAATTTGTATTGTTACAATGAACCATTGTGTTTGCTTCAACAGTTAATTCTTGGACTTGTTCCATTGAAAATAGTTTCAACGATCGTTTAGTATTTCTAGTGGAATATACAACTTGTTCGTAAATATTTGAGTAGAGGAGGTTGTTATAGGGCATGTAGCTTAACTCTTATATTTACTAGCTTGGCATAGTTTACACTATACTTGATCAATTTTGATCATGGTGGATCTTTGAATCATTTTAGGAACTTTGGTTTTGGTGGATCTTCCAATCATTTTATGATATTCTAGATTTCTAATTGTTGTTTTTGGAATTTGTATTGATTTGATAGGTGATATCATTTTTTGTGGACGTGTTATAATATGAGATATCAATTTTGTGTGGATTTTATAGGAAAAATCATTTCTTGTGCATAGCGGTATATTGGGAACGAGGTATTCTTTTATCGCACTAAAATTTTCTTTAGATATTGTATGGATATTTCCAAGATTTCACATTAACTTGTGACCACTATTGTTATTACTTATATGTCATTATCAGTTATATCTCTATTTCTATTCAGTTCATTATGATAAGTACAACTAGATTGATCCATTTATTTTTATTTCTTATAAATAATACCCGGGTTAGACCGAGGTGTTGCAGTTGCTTCCACATGATCTCTACCAGGATCCAATTCTTGATTTTGGCTTACTGCACTAGAATTCTAGTTTATGTTGATATGTATATGAGATAGTGACTCTTATGTATTCATATTCTTTTGGCTTGTATCTATATTGACTCTTTTGTTGTATAATGGTTCTTATTTGGCCACTACCTCTGTGTATACACTTACGTGTTTTATTCATATCTATTCTCCTTATATATATGAATTTTTGTGTCTGACTCTGATTATATCTATATCTATTTATATTGTTTCCGAATTATATATAGCCACAGTGTAATGGGTTTGAATTTGAATTAGATGTGTTGGATTTTCTCATTAGATTTAAAAAAAAGACTGCAATATCCGACATGTTTAACACTTGTTCAAAGCTAATATACAGATGGTCATTCCTCAAGAGCCTTATTCTTTGGGTTAGTCGACATCATTGCTTGCGATGACCTTGGCTAACACGAGCATAGAGGTGGGTTTTACATCTTTCAACTTCCAAAGATGCTCGACTCAACTCAAAGCACATCATGTCAAGGCAAGACGTACTTTGGGGGGCAAGTATTTACCGGCCTTTTGACCCGCTTCCCAAAAGCATATCAGACCTACTCGACTCAGCCCGTTGCGTGGTACGAAAGCCTAAAGTGTCGCCAAAACATTTAGGATTTAGTCCTTAAAGGAGTCGTGCGAGCATAGGCCTCAAGACCCCTCAAAAAGTGCTCTCAACATAATTTCGCATCCCTCTATATTTTGTAGGATCTAAATTAACCCTAAAGGGTGGTGAATAGGGTTTATTGCAGTTTTTCACTTAGTAGTAAATAACAGCAACACAGATAATAGTCAAAGTAAATGCGTAAACAGAAACAACATAGAATTTTCCCAGCTTCAGCAAAACCCTGCCTACTGCTGCATTTCCCAAGGTTTCTAACAGGAATTAAAACTATCTCTACGCTTACAATCCACTTTAAACTCGCGACACCTGCTCCTAACTATTCTAATCCTACACTCAAAACCCTGCACTGATCTTTATACCCAAGATCAGATTTTTCTATGAATTACAAACCGTAACTCGTAATCCCTAAACTACAATCCTTGTAGTTTGTAACCTAGTAAAAACTAGAGTTTGAAATAAAAACACAATACAGTAAAAATACTTAAAAGATAAACACAAAAACCTTGAACACTTTGAAGTAAGACTTAGACTCCTTTTTGAAGAAATTTGGTCGGCCCCTTTATTCAATTATTGTTAGGTTCCTTTCTGATCTTCAATGTCAACCGAACCCTTAAATAAGTATTAAGGCTCCGTGCTCTTTGCTCTTCATGGACACCTAGGGTTTTATGCTTTCTGTCCAAATCGTAATTTCAACTATTTCGATTGATTTGATGATGGCTTGTTATGAAATTTCATCCTGGTTGACGATTTGGGGTTGATCGAAAAATCTCTTGGTCTTCGTGAGTTCTCTGATTTTTTTTTTTCGATTTTACTCTTTGATTTTTCGACAATAGTCGATGATGAATCAGTGTTAATTTATAGGGTTTTTAAACCTCAATATTATCTCTGATTTCGTATATGATCTGGTCATGATATTTGCAAAAATATTAGGCTTGATTTCTGATGCAACCCGATTGAATTATTTCTTTTCTTCCACAACTTTGAATTTAGATAATACACTACTATTCTTTAGGCTATTGTGCAATTTGAATTTTCCAAAAAAATGATTCGAATGGAATATCCTTCGGCTTGACTGTTTCAACCATATTATGAAATTGATAATTTTGTTTCCTTGCCTTTTACTGCTATGAACAAATTTGAAGTCACTTCTCTACATCTGTTAAAACAACCACTTTGCTCTTTCTTCTCGCTTGTGTTCATCTGAGCTGATACAATACTGGATGAATACTTAAGTTTGGTAACTTTGTTGTTGCCTCAAAACACTTGTGCTTGTTTCTGTTATATACTTGTATATAAGTGCCAAGTTTAGTCCCTCTTTTTTACTTTGCCATGTTTACGAACATCTAAATAGATGCTATACTTTGCTGCTAAGATACATATGAACTTTGTCTCTTCTTGAAATTTATTTTCCATCTTGGCCACCACATGTTAATTTAATCTGTTTGTTGTTCTTCACCTGCTTTGGAATTGGAACAGCACTTAGTATGTGTAATGTTTCCTTGTGCATAGGGGTTTTACTGTTTGGACTTGGAACTGCACTATAATATGTGCATGTATTTGGATATTATTTCACTGTTGATTATCACTTTAATATGTATATCTGTGCTACTCCATTTGTGTCCATTTGTATTTCACTTTTTGTACCTGAATTTTTTCCATGTCCAATTCTGTTGTGTCGGTCTTGTGCCGTTATATATATCGTGAACTGCTTGACATGCTGGGTTGTTTCTTGCATCAGTCCCATGCTGTTTTACAATCTTGTCCATGCTTCATATTGCTCACTTCTCTAGCTTGTGAAAATCTTAGCTTGGCTTGCTATATCCATATCTATATATGTACACTTGTGTACTTTGTGTTTGACCCAAGCATATGCAGCCTTACAGCTTGACTTGGCTTGGCTTGTTAATTTATGTGCGCTATTATGTAAGAATATGGCTTGCATTTGTTGTTGCCAATTTTTTGTGTTAGCATTGTTCCATTGTATATGTTGTGAGATGCTTTGCATTTTTCCATGACCATGATACTCTCTTGTTCACGACACCTATTGCATGTATATATTGGCACCTACTACTTGAAACTTGTGCACTGCACTTGAATGTCCATCAAAACCTGAATTTTTGCGTGTTGAGTTGAACTTCATGGTTGGTTCATTTGCTTCCATGTTCCATGTTGCTTCATTGCTTCATATCCTTGTCATTTACATGTGTACATTTGCATTTCCATTCCGCCTTGTTGCATTGGTGCTTTATACTTGCTCTGTCCATTTTGATTCATGCTGTGCATGTCGAACCTATTCGCTGCACATTAATATATATATATATGTGTGTGTGTGTGTGTGTGTGTGCATGTGTGTGTGTGTGTGTTTGTGTACATACACAAGTATGTGTATACATGTATTGTGCATGTGTAATTTATATATGTGAGCTATCTGAATAGCCGACATTAATTTTCTATCAGCTGACCACTATATCTGAGTTGTGGCTGTTTAGAATCAGCTAATTTTAAATGTGAGTTCTGATCCGCAAACCAGTATTGTTGTGTCGAGGCTGATCTGTGAGCACTAGAGATACAGTCTACCTTATAGTATTTATAGTGTATCACCGTGAATATTACAAGTGGTTATATATATATATATATATATATATATATATATATATATGTTTGTATATGTGTGTGTGTATATATATACCACCACTACAAAAGTGGGCATATTCAACACTAGTTTTATGGGGCCATAGATCAAAAAAGCGTTGCAGTAGGCCATTTTTTCAAATAGGCAACACCAGATGGGCGTGACATCCGCGGCCATTGCCTTAACCCTTTAAGGCAATGCTTTTGCCCATCTACTGTACGGAAAGAAAGTGTTGCATTATAACCCAATTGTAACATTATATGCAAGTAATGCAAAAATATACAACGTTGCCTTAAGCAGAAGCCAGAGCCTGACTTCTAGGTCATGGTAGTGGGGCCCACATGAACTTTCCACGTCAGCTGCCAACGTGTCACAAGCCACGTCAACTACCCATGTGTCGCATGCCACGTCAACTATCCACGTGGCACCATGTACGTTGTGGTCCCTACGTGCCGTACCATAGTGGAATTAATAATATTGCACTTAATGCAACACCACAACACTGTAATGCAACGCCATAACACCATCTAATGCAATACCACAACACTGTAATGCAATACAACAACACAATCTAATGCAACACCACAATATTGTAATGTGACACCAGAAAAAAATCAACTGCAATAGTAAAAAAAAATCAATTGCAACACCATATAAAATCAACTGCAATTGTAATACAACCCTGTAATACAAATTCTGTAGTGCATATATACAATCCAAAACATTGTACCACATTCATACATATATACCAAAATATTCATACAATAAATCCTCACAAAACATTCATCACTACAATCAGACCAACCAATTATACATACCAACTCACAAGTGTCATCACGAGCACATACCACGAGTGCCATCACCAAAACATAACACAAGTGCCATCACGAACACATACCACAAGTGCCATAATTTAAAAGTACAATTCGAATATATCACAAGAGCTAACACATACCATCAAAATACTTTATTCATTTGTCGGGGTTGCAGGAGTACCAATGTCATCTTCATCACTTGTTGTGGTAACATAAAGTCTCCGACATCTAAATTAAGATTTGGATTGGCTTCACCTAGCTTTTTTAACACCCATGACATGTTCTCTTTCACTTTTCTGTTCACCTTTTCTTCTAAATCCGCCTCAAGCTCTTGTCTTATTTTTTTGGTCAGCTCTTGCACATAACTTTCTGAAGAACCAGGAGTTGTTGGAGACTTTTCAGCCATTTTACCTCGCCTTCCTACAAGCCAGTTTCATATGTGGCTCTTCCCACCAGAGACAAGTGCATCTGACTCAACAATGTTTCCTGCATCCACCATTGAACTTACATATTTGGCCTTTAGTTCATCCGTGTTAGTCTTGTAAGTTCTCCCCAGTTCTCGTTTATACGTTTCCAAATAGACCAAAGCAGCGGATGGGGTGACTTTTTCCGGGTCCTTTCTTTGTCAAGTATTAGGATTATCAAAATTTAAATAGAATTTTTAACATTCAATGTTAATAATTTACAAATCTAACTGCTGCCTATGAACATTGTGACAATGGTATAAAATATAATTCAATGATATAACAAATTAAAATTAACATATGGCCAATTCAACTCAATCACAAAAAAAAAGTAAAGTTCAAAAAACACTTACTATCTGTTCTTTGGTGAGTGCATGAGTTTTGGGACCCATGGTTTTTGTCTCACTTAATGAATTACGATGCACAGAATTAGTCTCAGCTAGGGCCTAGAAAAAAAAAAAGCACTAAACAAGGATAATGCAAACTACTAAGAAAAGATTAGCACTAAACCAGATAATGCGAACTACTAAAGAAAAGATTAGCACTAAAAAAGATAATGTGAACTACTAAACATTATGCAAATGTGAATATCATTAATTTATTTTATTTATTTTTTCCATCTGTTGCATGGTTATTAAATTAGCACTAAAGAAGAGAAGATTAGCAATAAACAAGAAAATGTGAATATCATTAATTTATTTTATTTATTTTTCCCATCTGTTGCATGATTATTTAATTAGCAATATACAATTTAGTTTTCTTTTATGGTCACATCAAAGTCGTACCTGAGCTGCTTCAACCCTCTAGTATTCCAAGAGCATTTTAAAATCCTCCAACGGATTTGTATAGGGCCTATTCACAAGGCTTTCCTCATCAGTTGAATATTTTCTATAATACCTTGCTTTCATACGAGACTTGTACTACCTTCAAGAGTCATTAAGTGTGTTCAAGACCTACTTACGTCCTTCTTCCGGAGTGACATACCTAGACTATAATATATCAAACACAAAATTCAGGAAACAAACTAATTAATTAAAACCAAACATTTAGGAAGTTTGTTGAACTATGGTTTAGGATGATAGATTTTACCAGAGCATATTCCAACATTTGCCGCTTTAATTGATCAGGGATGACATGCCAATTGATGTAAGTAAGAGACACATTATCCTTTGCTATTGTCCTAAGAAAATTGGTTAACTCCATGATATTATCAAATACCGGCTGACCATCCTCATTCAACTCAATAACTACTTTATCATCGGGGTTCTAGCATGCACTTGGGTCATTTTGACTTCCCTTTAGATTTTTTTAGACCTTGTACTTCATATACCAGGTTCAAAAAAAATGAATAGAAAATTAGTATATAATCTTACAGAAACATTAGATGCATGCAAAACTTAAAATAGACACACTCAACAGTGCAGTGCACTAGTAAAGAAACACTGTACCTGTACTTGCTTCATCTTCCTGTGCAATCCATTCCTGCTCTTATCGATCAGTTAGATTTTCCATTATTGGAGGCACTTCAACATTCTGCTTTTGTCGTTTCTACATCGCTGAATAAGCATCGACGGAACCAGCAGTTTCACATGAATTGGTTGATTGTTTGAACATTTTGCTTCATGAAGGTTTTAAAACTTGTTGACAAGACGTTGTAGGTTTTAAAACTCCTGAATAAGACAGTGTAGGCTTCATCAATTTCTTTAATGTTTCTGCAAATTTCTACCGGTTACCTGAGTTTCTTTGGAGTGGGAGTGTGTGTCGTCAATTCCTTGTTAGAGCCAGATTTCTTTGGAGACGGGGGGTGTGGTCATCGCTTCCTTCTCAATTTCAATGGATGCAATGATTCGCGAATGAGTTCTCGGTCCAGGTAAAGGATCCTTTGACTTAACAACTTTGATTCTCTACAATTAATTCGAAGTTCAAGATTTTTAACGTTCATAAAGGCAAAGACAATAAGTAGTAAACAAATAACATTTTTTTACCTCTGAATCCGATGAATATCACTAACATCTTCACCAGCATTTTCTGGGAGGTAATCATCACGTCCAGCAATATCTTTACCTTTTTTTCCTATTTCATGTGGCAGCCTCTTGCCTACTACTAACTAATGAAGGCACCCCAAGTGATCTACTAATCGCTTCATTTTTTGCATTTGCCCGACTTGTTCATACTTTCCCAAAACTGATGGTTGTGAGAACTGCAAGTAGATTAGCATTATTACTCATCATCGATGATAAATTTATGCTAATTTACCTAATAGATTCGATGTACAAACAGTTCTTGCTATTTCGTCGGAATGTATACACAAAGAACTAATAGTTGCTTGAATTAGCTGCAGCCTTCATGGTCGGAATAGGAAATCGACACAGTAATAGAAAACACTGAAATGTAGCTCTTGCTTTTACGTGCAGAATTTTAATAAAAAGTAGGTTGAAGTACAAGATTTCATCCTGATTAATAAAACTAAAATGAAAAATGAAAAATACCTGAACATCAGCTTTATTCTCTCGGGTACCATCTTCATTATCTGTTTCATTTTCTACATTTAATTTCCACTTAGTTCCTTTATCCGTCACAGTAACTTCTTCTTCACCATTATTCATATCAAGCTCCGGCGATAGTTTCTTCTAACCCACTTGAGTTGGATTGTTTTTCATCATTTTGCGTTGCTGCTGAAGTCTATGTGCAGTAATATACTTGCGCTTTGCAACCGGTTTCTTAGCAGAACCTGTAACAATAAAAATAATAACGATGACCTCCTTCATAGTTCTTTACACACATAGATACATATATACCTTGAATTATGTTTTTCTTGGCCGTACAATTACATGTGGCTGCAGTTAAAGTAACGGCTCATTATCTTTGTCAACAGTGTTGTCAATATAAAAAACCACTTCCTCTTTGTAATATTCCATTAATTTTGACCATTTAAGTTATTGAACTTAATTTAATTATTGATTTAAAATGGTTTATAATAACAATTAAACGATAAACGTAACTTTGAATGTATTGGTTTAAATCATGAAATCGATTTATAATGAATACTAATGTTTGAAATTTGTTATTTTCATTTAGTAGTGATTTAAATAATTTTATACTGAAAACGTCAAATTTTAGTCACTTCGTTTGAATCAGTTTTTGTAACAACTCGCTATTTTTAACAATTTAAATTCCAATTTAAATCGAATTTTTATTTTGAAGATATTCTATCATTTTTCATAATGGGGATTTGAAATTTGAAATATGTATAGTGAGATGTAGCAGCTGTGAAAATTTCGTCAGAAAATTTGAATGGTTGTCGATCGTTCAATTTTCAGTGCAAAGCTGTGCATAACAGTTTAAATTTTAGTGATTTTAAAATCTCTTCGAAATCAGTTCAGATAGACATGTAAAATATTCTATTCGTTGTCACGAATCCAATAGAAAAATTCGTTTCGCGATAATCAGAAGTTTTGACGTCTGTTTAATTGTATTTTATCCGAATTTTACGTTTAAAGGGGTCCATAATGCCTTTTTGAATGGAGCATCGTGACACTGCGAACTTTATACCATTGTGTCTATCTGATCGCGATGATTATCACAATAGATTCATTTATCAGTTTCAGTCCCCGGTTCACGCTAAAACTACTAAAAGGCTTGCGCAGTTCATTTTTAAAACATAATCATTTGAGTCCGACGTGTCCCTATTTGGGTTCATCATATTTTTTTTAATCCATTTTAGGCCTACAAATCTTATCTATAACCTTTACATGACATTTAACCGGTCAAAATGTGAGGCCACAATCCATGTGTTAAAACTACTATAGCACCACATTCTTGCACTTGCCATGAGTCCATTCTCCGTGCTTTTAATTTCATGCATGCCAGTTGCCCTTCTCTTCATTATTTCCAAGGCATGTAAGTTAAAAAAAAATTGTAAAACCAATTTATTTTGCATGCATGTGTTTGACGTATACATGCCTTTGTCAAAGAATTTACTTCTTAAATGAGGCTCCTGTTTACGTTTGGATATTTTATTTTGCTCATTTATAGAAGATGTGAACGGTTTAGTGTTCTACCTGCATTAAAAAAAAACACAAAATGTTGCATGCATCAGTTCATTGATGCACGTTAATTGTTCCCCCACTTATGTTTCCAAAGACCATGTGTTCATTTTTTTTTGTGTGTGTCTTTTCATTGTCTTCCAATTCTTTTGTAACTTGCGTGAAGAAAGAAAAAAATCAAGTAAATATCTAACATTTGAATCGGTGCGAGATGATTTGATTCGTTTGCCTAATTAGTATGCACGTTCTCTTTTCCCACTACCTTTTATATTCACTACTTTTTGCCTTTGTTCCAGTGAATCTGAAGATTCTTCTCCTCATCTAAATCCTAAACTCCATTAAAAAGAAGAGTAAGAGCAAGCAAATTTTTCTGCTACCCTCCACTTCCAATACTGTCCCTGATCTCCGCATCACCTCCTCTTTGTTTCATAAGCCATCTGGATCGTCATAGTTCAACACAACCCCTGAAGCACCGCTATCACCACAAATTGAAGACGAGCCTTCAAATACCAATCGCCACTTCCACCTGCACCCGTTTGTCACCGCTGCAGGTGAGTTTTAAACTCACGGTTCTCTTTAATTCAAGCATTTCAACATCCTTATTAACTATGTAAAATAGTTTTACCTTGGGTGTTGATTGTTATTGTTTTTTGATTCAGTGAGTTTATCTTACTGTTGTTTCATTTATGTTGGTTTAAAGTTAGGAATGCATGTTTATTTTAACTTGTATGTGGATACACATATAAATATATGCTTTTCTTCTTGAACAACATGCCTTGGCTGTGTTGTATTCGTTGTTACATGCCTGTCTTCATTGCTCCATCGTATATGATAGTTTGGCCATATTTTCAAATATTAGTACCCCTGCAGCACTTTAACAAGGAGCATTGGAATTAACCAATAATCATGTGGCATTGAAATAGATTGGTAATAATTTGATAACAAACCTGCTCAAATATTAGATGCAGCTAATCATAGTTATTACAAAAAGAATAACAATATTTTTTGTATTTAATAATTCTAAGGAAGTAAAGTTCCCTCTGAGTACTTTATAAAAAAATGAAGTCAAGTTATCTAGTAGTATCGTTAAAGGAATGCAAATTTCTCTACTTACACATATTTAGTTGCCAGTAGAACGATAGAAAGAACATGATTATCAGTTTGTGTATTTGCATTCCTTTATTTCTTGATTTAATTTACCAATATAATAGCAAGCATGCTCTTTAATAGCATATAACAAAATTATATAGGATTATTATTGTTTCCATTTCTTTCTTAAAAGCTATGAGAAATTGTAGATCTATCATTCTGGTGATCAAAGAATTTGGTTTTTAACATTGCTGCGCAGAAGAAAAAAAATTGAGGATACGATGGTTATTTATTTATGAAAAAAATGTTCCTTTTATGAGGAGAACACTCTGAATCTTGTAAAAATCAAAAATTAAGGAATATCCATACAAAAATATCCTAAGAGTATAATTAATTATAAATGGTTGGGATCATTGCATTGATGATTAAGATTGAACAGAAAGAAAAAAAAATAGAACATATTTTTATTCACCCCTTGGTTCGCATTTTTTGAAACATGAAAACCTTTTTGGTTCACAATTTATAAAACTGGAAACTGCATGAAATTGTTGCACCTACAATTGCATTTTTAAATGGTATATAATGGACACACTTATGCATGATATTGTTGTACCAACAATTGCATTATTTTGTATACATGGACACGCCTATGCATAGAATTGCAACACCAAGAGCCTGCTTGAAAACATAATGCATGTGGCCTTTGATTTTGGTACCCTGTCGTATACTTGAACCCATGGATGAACCGAATACACATTTTGGTTTACTATGCAATGCCTACCTTGTAGTGGATACATATGTTGATTTACTTTGGTAATCTGGTCACTACCTCAAATTGTAGTAACTTCATATAAAAGGTAGGATTAACTATAATGTTTTAGTTTTCATTGATGTTGACTTACTTGAACAAAGATGAATCCTAACTCGAGTGTTTTATGTTTTGCATGGAACGCTCAGGTCTGATACGAGTGTTGCATATTTAGAGTTTCAACTATCAAAATTGGAGGGAAACGCGAAGACGCATATGCGGGCGCAAGCCCAACCAAATTGTAAACCTTATTTTAAATTCATACATATATATTCTTCTGCTGTATAGTAAAAATTTGTATTGCTCTGATATATATATGTGTGTGTGTGTATATATATATGTATGGATCTGTTCCCGGGAGTACCCTCAAAAAGGAACCTCTCCTCAGCCATTTTGTTTCGGGTTAAGACGATGTGAAAGTGCGTTTCTCTCTATAAGAACAGTGCGTTCTGAGGTGTGAAGGGGGGAGAAGAGATATCATAATTTAGGTTTTGAATAAGAGGACCTTTGCATTTTTTTAGTAAAATAAGAGGTGTTAATCTTTTCATCATTCTGGCATCGAGCTATATTTCCGCAGGACCTCCCCTATAGTATCGTCGCCGTAGTAGAGTTTAACCACCAAGTTCGGGATGGATTGGTGTGGTTCCTCTACGCCTAGGACACCAGAATATCGAATCATGAACAAAGAAAAAGAAAGGCATGAGAATGAGAGAAATATTGGCTAGTGATTGTGAGGCCCCAATTCTTGATTGGAAGGAACACCAAAGGCCTCCGCCTTTCCCTATCTATCCAAGGGAGGGAAGGGCAGAGCTTTCGGTTTTTTCATGTTGTCAAACAGTTGAAGAATGAAAATAGATGGTGAGTGCCTGATTGAATTGATCAGGTCGTGTAGGAACAAGGTTCAAATCTCTTGGTCTGTTAGGATGCCTCAGCTGCATACATTACTGCACTTCCACTTGACACCTTCCATAATGATAAACGGCCCGACCAAACTGTAAACCTTATTTTAAATTCATACATATATATTCTTCTGCTGTATAGTAAAAATTTGTATTGCTCTGATATATATATATATATATATAATAAAAATTCCGATATTAATTATTCCGTGTTTGTGATTCTGTGTAATTTATTCTGTTAAACCCGGCAAGCTATATAATTTTATGTCTTTGTGAACGATTCGAGTTGGTTTAAATACTGACTTGAAGCAATCTAAAAGGAATGTCGTTGCGGTTGGTATCAAAGCATTGGTTTATACAAAGCTTAGTTTACTGGGTTAAAAAACTCATTAGAGATAGAGTAATAATACCCTAGAATGAGTAGAATCATCACCAGAATTACTCTAGAGAGAGTGTATTTTTAAAAGTATAGTATTTTTGAAAATATAAATCATTTTAAAACGTAAAGTATTTTGAAATCTAAATCCTTTTTGAAATCCTCACTCTTTGAGTCCGTTCATTTGATAACTTTCATCGTTAAGGTTTCTTTAGATCTGATACTTGATTCCATTTGAAACCCATCTTCGAATCGTCGTGGTTTGTTGAGAATGTGAGTATTTGTTAATTGAATTATAAAATTAGTTATTCACTTATTCAATTTAAATCAAAATTTTGGGAAATACTCGTAGTAAGAACAAATGGTTGTTGAAATTTAGGAGATATAACTAAATATCTATGATAAATGGATGAATAAATTTTAGAATGTTAAACAATTAAAACGTAATAAGAAATGTGTATTCCAATCGAAGATAAATTGTTGAATAAGATGATTTAGTTATAACTAAGGAAACAGTTTGAATAAAACTCGAGAATTTTGTTCCGGAATACTTTGAAATTGATTTCCAAGGTTTTGGAAAAGGTACTATTAGTATATACAAGTATTTTTGAATGAAAATTTTGAAGTGAGTTTATGAAATGTTTTCAAAAAAGGAAAATATATGAATGGAGAACCCACTTTTGTCACTTGAAAATAATTTCAAAGATAATTTCACTTCATTGGAATTTATTCCCGAGTCTCAAAGTGGGGGGGGGGGGGGGGGAGGGACCACTTTGGTAGCTTTGCTACTTGTTTACCGAATGAAGTTTGATTTGTGAAGCATGATTTGATATACACATATATGTATATTTTGAATGATTGAAAGAAAATCCAGAATTGATTTTCGTGTTTGGTCATATGATAATCCTATGTATTAGAATAGTGTAATTGTCCATCTTGAGATGTTTTGATAAGAAATGATTGGACTCATGACTTCCAATTATTGAATTGGAAAGTATATATTTAGACTATTTGAGTGATCCAACCCTTTTTGAACAAGATTTAAATTTTAAGTTGAGTATAATCTAAATAGCTGATTAAATATTAGAAATGGAAAAAGGGATGTTTTATAAGTTTGAAAATTTGAAATATCTTGAATAAAATTTTGTTTGGAACATTTTATCAAAAATAAAAATTATGAAAATGTATTTTAGCTTGACTTTTAAAATCAAAGGGTTGGTATTAAATTACAAACTTACAATAATGTGTTAAAATATGTAAATTGAAGTGTAACAACCCGGAAATTCTAAGCCAATTTAAAATTTTTATTTTGGCAATTTTAATGAATTTTGAATATTTAAAACGAATTATTTTAAATAATAACGACGAGAAATTTATTTTTAATAGAATTAGAACGTATATATTTTTATAGATCGTCGTTAGAATATAAATATTTTATTTTAATTATAAAAGGAATTGAAAATGGCACGGTAGTTCGATATTTCGATTTCAAATTTCAAATGAATGTACCGGGTGCAAAATAAACCGGATTTTAGCGAAACCAAAAATATTTGAATCTAATTGAAAATATCTTTCCAACGAATCCGAGAAATCGAAATTTCATAGCGAGAATCAAAAGTTACGCCCAGTTGAAAATTCAGAATAGTCTCTATGGAATTCTGGCCCTTAAAAATGGAAATTTTGCAAACGACCTCGGCTTTCGACAAAACCACTTTTGTTGGATCCGTGATGTCCAGTTATTGCTATGTTTCAAAATTCATAATTTTTCGAATCAATATGTGAGTGTGGCAAAAGAAAACGTGTTTTGACAGTTTTAGTCAATTTCGATGGACCAGAAAATGGCCATTTTTCAAAAAGTCTCGGAATTTGACGAAATTAGTTTTGTTAGGACTGTATCGTCAATACAAAGCTAGAAAATATTTTTCAAGAATTTTTAAAGTCTGTATGTGGCCCTAGTAAATTGAAATGTGTGTTCGGAATGGGGGTAATTAGCTATGAACGACAGTCGGTGGGTCTCGTTTCTAAGTCGAAATAAAAAGTTACTTTTTGGATAATTAAATTAATATAATTAAACTTTTTCAATAAGCCCCCTCCTTACTACCTTTACCAAACCCGTTGACCCCCCCCCTTTTCTTCAATTCACATCGACATTTCAAAAAAAAAAGAGAAGGAGGAGCCGCCGTCGCTCCAGCCACCCCTCCCCCCCCCCCCCCGCCGTGGATGACCGCATCGCCTCCACCAAGACGCCCCCCGACGCTCGATCTCTCCCTATCGCTCCTCTCTCTCTCCCTCCAACTGAACCCCACGCCCTAGCCAACAACCCACCCCGCGCACCCTGCTCTACCGATGAACCACCACCCGCCGCCTTCCCTGACTGACGCAACCCCGTCCGACCTCCCCAAGCCGCCACTCTCCCCTTGGCTCCACCCCGTCGGCAATTAACCCCTTAGTAAGTTCATTATCTATTGATTTAGTTTGTTTTATTTCTTTAAACATTAAAAATCTGATCTCTTTTACACTATAAAATTCTGATTAGTATTTATATGAAGTTAGGATTTTTATTTAGAAAAAGCTTATACTTTTATTTGTTTATGAGAGTAAAATTGTAATTTTCGTATGAAGTTTCTTTGAATAAAGATGCGATCTTTTTGGAAAGTATCATCATATGAAAAATATGGTTTGTCATTATATGAAAAGCATGTTAAAAATTGAATATTTACATAAAGATTCGATTTTTACTTACATAAAGTTGTGGGTTTTAAAAGAAAAAGACATGATTTTTAATATTGTAATGTTATGATTTTTAATATCATAAAGATTTGATTTTAAATATGTGAAGAACGATATAAAGGTGTGATCTTTAAATTATATTCATCGTTATAAAAATGAGATTTTTATTATATGAGAAGTGAAATAAAAATATAATTTTTATACAAGTATGATAACAAACATATGATTTTTATTAGATGTGAACATTAAAAATATGATTTTTATACTATAGAAGTATTAAAAATAGAATTTTTTTTATCTATATAGTAGCGGTATGAAAATAGAATTTTTATCTATATAGTAGCGGTATAAAAATAGAATTTTTATCTATATAGTAGCGGTATAAAAATAGAATTTTTATCTATATAGTAGCGGCATAAAAATAGAATTTTTATCTCTATAGTAGCGGTATAAAAATAGAATTTTTATCTCTATAATAGCGGTATAAAAATAGAATTTTTATCCATATAGAGTGATTATAAAAATGTGATTTTTATATACATAGCAACAATATAAAAATGTGATTTTTATATATGTAGTGGCTACGGACAACGAAATTGACAAAAGGCGAGCACGACGAAGATTTCTACATATGAAGAGTCGTGGCGTTTGGTTTAGCTTATCGGTGAGAACTTCTCACTTTAAATCATGTTTTCTAGTTAAAAATATATAATAGGATGTAGACGGTGCTTAGCCGCACCTGACACCCGCCGTCCACAGACCATGGATGACTTGTATGCTTGTTTGATGTGTTGTGAAGTTTGTTTGTGATATTGAATTGAAATAGATAATAAAACATTAATGTGTTGAGAATAAAATATTTTATCGTTAAAAATATAATTTTTAACGCGAATATGAATAAATAAATATTCATTTACAAACTGGACGGTTTGTTTATGTACACCTATTTGAAGGATATTGATTGGGACGATAAATTTTACACATCGCCCAACTGCACAAATAATATTTATTATTTGTGGATTGGAACCCCACATGGGTGTTAGGATGATATTTGACGTACACTAATCCCAATTGTTTAGTGGTATGTCGATCGTTTGATTGACAGACTGTATGATCGTTAATTAGTTATATTTAATGCTTATGCAGTTGTGTTGTGCACTTTGGATGATGGTTGATTATTTATCATGGCTATTATATACATGTGTTGTATGGAATCCATACAATTAACATTATATGGCAATTGATTGGGCCTCATTCCAATTTGGAAAATCAAGAATATTATAAAATAAAGATTCATGTGTTGAATAGAATAAATAGTCATGTGTTAACGATGCTCATGTATTGAGAATATTCATGTGTTTAAAGAAAAATATATATTCATGTGTTGAAAGAAAAAAAAATATTCATGTGTTGAAAGAAAAATATATATTCGTATGTTGAAAGAAAAATATATATTCATGTGTTGAAAGAAAAAAATATATTCATGTGTTGAAAAAAATATTCATGTGTTGAGTAAAATATTTTAAACAATAAAATTTACATTTTTATCATAATTTTATAAAATACGTTAAATAACAAAAATAGTCATGTGTTGACGATACTCATGTGTTGAGAATATTCATGTGTTGAAAGAAAAATATAGATTCATGTGTCGAATAGAATAAATATTCATTTGTTGAATAGAATAACGAAGTTATTGAAATATATAAAGCCATGTTGATTAGATTTGCGCCATTTTGACGCGAACAATATTTATATCGATTATATTCGTTTTTGTAATGAATATAGAAAAGAAAGTGATTTCAAAATATAACGTTTTGAAAATATTATCATTTATATATTAATGATATGAAATATTCAATTTTGTTTTAAAAATTGAATACGAAGTTGAATTTGTTTTGAAAACGAATTTTAAACAATTTATAAAATACGATTAGAATTGAAATCGATGAAATAAATATAATATATATTAAATGACCTGAATAGAACGCGCCGCGCCGCGGCAGTTCGCGAATTTCGACCATTGACGCCGAATTGACGTTGCGGGAGATCCGACCGTCGGATTCTCCTGAAACTGGAACCGTTGGGTTCGTATCGAAAAAAGCTTTCCAATGAATATTAGAAATTTGAAATCTAACGGTTGGATTTGGAATTATGTCCAAATCAAATTTGGAAAAGGTCGTTGTAAGTGCAGTTCAGTGGCCATTATTGAAAACCGACTGTACGGGCCTTGATAAAATTATTAAAAATATTAATAATTTGTGTAAAATCACAATATATGGATTGGGAAGAACTGGGATGAAAAATTCTACATTTGAAAGGATAAAAATATATTTTTATCGAAATGAACTAGTTTTGAACTAGATTTGAAATGGTTTTGTAAATAATCAGAATTTCCAATATGTGAATTGGAATGGATTTGAATCGAAATTATCTTCAAAATATTTTGATGTTGGATTTCATGATTATACAGGTATGGTTGTGGAAATTTGTAAGATGTATTTATATGTTATTTCCAATACGATATTTGTTGGTTTCAGAATTTAATATTGAATATAAGCCGATATATTTTCTATTTAGAGCCTTGTATTTAATATCAAATGGGATTTTGGGTTCGTCGTGAATGGTTTCTTGAATAACACTGTCCTTGAACCCAGTTTAGAAAAGAATAAATCTTTTAATTAAGATTTAGTGAAATTGTCCAGTTAATTTGGTATTTAATTGGAATTGAATTTAAATTGGTTTTTGGGTTTATTGTGAGCGGTGTTTTGAATAACACCTGTTCTTTAACCCGATTAACAATGGAATGTGATTTTGGGTTTATCGTGAACCGTGTTTTAGATGACATTGGTTCTTTAACTCAGTTAAAGACAGGATATGGATTTTTGGGAAGATTAAAACTAAGTGGAGTTTTAATGAATCTTTAATTAGATTAAAGTGATCGAGAATGGAGTATCACCAGTTCTGCTCCAAAGCGATAGTTAAATCTTTAATTAGATTTGAACGTGAAGTGGTAATTAATATTTACCGATAACACCATGGTGCTAGATATGGAGTATTACCAGTTTTTCTCCGTCGGATGAATAGGTTGGGATTGGGAAATAAAATAAATAATTACTTCGATGCGGTTCGCTAATCCCGACTAGTTTGGAAAACCATAACATGGTTTGAAAAGATATCCAAAGGAAGATTAAAGACTAAATTTAGAAGAATTTATCATTGATTAAATTAATGGGAACCTTTCCCTAAGAATGTGTTTTTTTTTTAATAAAAGAATATTCTGAATTGGAATGAGGCGTATGTTGTGTTTGTGTAACACTTGTTTATTATATACGCGGGTTATTCGGAAAGGCCGGGTTTATACCCATTATGAGTAACTGATTCGACGATAAATCGAAGATGAAGACGATGGTTGAAGACCGGAAGTCTTCACATCGTTTGGATGATTATTGATGATCTTGATTGGGCTGTACACCCAAGAGGAGGGAAACAGCTGCTGATCATCTAGACATACTTGGAGATCAATGGATATGCGAGGAAAGTGCCTCCGGTTTCGTTCAGACCCAGAACGAACTTGTTAATGGACTGTGTGTCTAACGTCGGATTTTATTCTGTGTTGATTGATCTCTATTAAATATACATCTGTTTGGCGGCGGAGAATTTATTCTCTTGTTTAACGCCCTTCTCTGAGACGTACGAGCTCAGAGGTTGTATATCGATAGACATCAGTCGCATGGAGTGAATTGCCTGTGTGGCATGCCTAAGTGGCAGATGATCAAGGCACCTGTTGAAAATCAAAGTCTTGTGGTTGATGATCAAAGCATGGCCTGTGTGGCGCAGCTTTGTGTATGGCGTTAATTCGCGAGCCTCACACCTCGGTATGTGTCAAAAACGGGATAGTGACTGCAGGGAGAGCACGACGTTTCTTTCTAGCTATGGGTGATGTCAGTGACCTACCAGCCCTGACATTTATATACTTTTTACCTATGTGGTTGTTGGATGTGAGGCACCTCGAATATATGGTCGATAACTGGCACTATGTGAGCTGACGTACAGACCATTATATAGGTCCTATAGGACCGGGAAACGTGTGTTCAGGAATAACTAATCCTCAAAAGTAAGAGAGGACCGGCCCTGAAGATCCAAGGATCGCTGTGTGTGGTCCTGAGACATTTGCTAGAGTGTTTCGAACGGAGAGGAGATTTCCCCTTGCCTCAACTCATGACGGAAATCCAATTTCCAATACGTGACATTTCGGTTTTATTTGTAGAGCCTAGTATGGCGACATAGTGGTATGGGACACTTATGCCGTCTATGATTGATACTTATGATTGAAATTGTTTTGACACTATTCACTTATAGTAATATCAAAATAATCTATTTTTAAACGTATCAAGCAATCTTTGGATATTATAAGGCAAAAACCCTATCCTCCGGCTTGCGTTGCATTGTGTGATGGGACCTAGGTCTTATAATAGCTTCATTTTTCTTTATTTAGCATTGCGCTGTTTGTTTTATGCACTGGTATTCTTGGGAGGAAACCCATTCCGTGTTATACAGCGTGGTCCCTTAATTTACCTAACTTTAAAAATAAAGATTAATAACTGTTTTAGTTCTCACACCAGTCACATGACTGACCTGGAGTTTATTGTTTTAACCTAAACTCCGGGTGCCCCTATTTTCCACACGGGCAGCTAGTAGTTTTGGTTTTGCAGATTTATATTCACAGGATTCTGGTTTATAGCTGAAGTGATATTCGGAAAGCTCTGTATCCGCGTATTTCTTTCAGTTATGTTTTGTATTATTTTTTCCACTGCTATGTATTTAAAGGTAATTTAAATCTCTGATATTTTCGAGTGTATTTATTCATACTCTGTATATTCTTGTATTTTGATGGAATTGTTGTAATAAACAATGAAATGTTCTTCTGTTTGGGTTCCGATTCGTCTTGTTCTTAATGCAATTCGTTCTCTCCTTTTCTTGGGAAGTTACGGGTCGCTACAGTGGTATCAGAGCTTTGGTTTACAGAGCTCGAGAATAAGACACATTAGAACCATACGGAAGAATTCATCAGATATGGGATTAGTAATATCCAATTAGAATGACTCGTTAGAGATGGGATCAGTAGTATCCTAGGACGAGTGTGAGGAGTATATTTTTAAAATAAAAAATGAAAACAAATTTTGTTTTGAAATTTAGATCGTTTTATACGTATTTGAATATTTTATTTATATTGAATTTGGACAATCGAGTATATAAAAATTTTGCATATACGCGTCATGAACGTATATTCGAAGTTTTAATATACTGGATAAACATAGAATCACACTCTAGTCGCCCGGAGATGATTTTGATGATTGATATATCGTCATCAGAGTTTGTATTCGTGTTTCGAAAGTAGGATATCTATATATTTCCATTAGGCTGGTGTGAGAACTAAAACTAGATAGGGTTTATTGTCGTGATTTGGCATCAAAAACATTATTTTATGTATATATATCAAAATTATGATTTCGAAACATTAATTCACTAATTGATTGATGGTTGTGTTGTATGATTATTGTTTTGATTAATTTAAATGTTGAACCTTCATCCAAATTGAACCAAATAGTGAACTATATTGAAAAATGATTACAATTGCATGCATATACATGTGTATCCATTGAACAGGTCATAGCAAGGAGGCTAGAGCAGAAGAATAAAATTGTTTGCCCGACAAATAGGTACATATTTACAAATTTATTGGGTTTGGATGATTTTATGAGCCGATTGGCTAGCCGTTTGGCTGTTTCTTTTTGAATTGGTGAGGGCCATGGGAGGCTATTTGAAATATCCCGAAGTCCCCGGTGCAGGGGAGGTTATGGAGAAATTTTTCGAAAATTTAGGGTGTTTCTTAGAAACTGAAAAGTTGGAGAACTTAAGCCGTAAAGAAAATAATAGAAGTTGAGTTGATTAGTTAAACAACTTTCAGCTTCGTTCCTTTTCGGGGACGAAAAGTTTTAAGTGGGGGAGATTGTAACAACCCGAAAATTCTAAGCCAATTTAAAAATTTTATTTTAGAAATTTTAATGAATTTTGAATATTTAAAATGAATTATTTTAAATAATTACGACGAGAAATTTATTTTGAATAGAATTAGAACATATATATTTATCTAGATCATCGTTAGAATATAAATATTTTATTTTAATTATAAAAGGAATTGAAAATGGCACGGTAGTTCGATAATCCGATTTAAAATTTCAAATGAATGTACCGGGTGCAAAATAAACCGGATTTTAGCGAAACCAAAAATATTTGAATCTAATTGAAAATATATTTCCAACGAATCCGAGAAATCGAAATTTCATAGCGGGAATCAAAAGTTATGCCCAGTTGAAAATTCATAATAGTCGCTATGGAATTCTGGCCCTTAAAAATGGAAATTTTGCAAACGACCTCGGCTTTCGACGAAACCACTTTTGTTGGATCCGTGATGTCAAGTTATTTCTAGGTTTCAAAATTCATAATTTTTCGAATCAATATGTGAGCGTGGCGAAAGAAAACGTGTTTTGATAGTTTCAGCCAGTTTCGATGAACTAGAAAATGGCCATTTTTCAAAAGGTCTTGGAATTTGACGAAATTAGTTTTGTTAGGACCGTATCGTCAATACAAAGCTAGAAAATATTTTTTGGGAATTTTTAAAGTCTGTATGTGGCCCCGGTAAATTGAAATGTGCGTTCAAATTCAATATATAAAGTTATATTTTGATTTTGACAAAAACTGATCGAAACGATCGAATCAGCTCACGATACATATCCCGTTGTGTTCGGAATGGGGGTAATTAGCTTTGAACAACAGTCGGTGGGTCTCGTTTCGAAGTCGAAATAAAAAGTTACTTTTTGGATAATTAAATTAATATAATTAAACTTTTTCAATAAGCCCCCTCCTTACTACCTTTGCCAAACCCGTTGACCCCCCTTTCTCTTCAGTTCACATCGACATTTCAAAATTAAAAAAAAAAAAGAGAAGGAAGAGCCGCCGTCGGTCCAGCCGCCCCCACCCCCTCGCCGTGGATGACCGCATCGCCTCCACCAAGACGCCCTCCAACGCTCGATCTCTCCCTCTCGCTCCTCTCTCTCCCCAAAATTAACCCGACGCCCTAGCCAACAACCCAACCCGCGCACCCTGCTCCGCCGACGAACCACCACCCGCCGCCTTCCCTGACTGACGCAACCCCCCTCCGACATCCCCAAGCCGCCACTCTCCCCTTGGCTCCACCCCGTCGGCAATTAACCCCTTAGTAAGTTCATTATCTATTGATTTATTTTGTTTTATTTCTTTAAACATTAAAAATATGATCTCTTTTACACTATAAAATTCTGATTACTATTTATATGAAGTTAGGATTTTTATTTAGAAAAAGCTTATATTTTTATTTGTTTATGAGAGTAAAAATGTAATTTTTGTATGAAGTTTCTTTGAATAAAGATGTGATCTTTATGGAAAGTATCATCATATGAAAAATATGGTTTGTCATTATATGAAAAGCATGTTAAAAATTGAATATTTACATAAAGATTCGATTTTTACTTACATAAAGGTGCGGGTTTTAAAACGAAAAAGACATGATTTTTAATATTATAAAGTTATGATTTTTAATATCATAAAGATTTGATTTTAAATATGTGAAGAACGATATAAAGGTGTGATCTTTAAATTATATTCATCGTTATAAAAATGAGATTTTTATTATACGAGAAGTGAAATAAAAATCTAATTTTTATATAAGTATGATAATAAAAATATGATTTTTATTAGATGTGAACATTAAAAATATGATTTTTATATAATAGAAGTATTAAACATAGAATTTTTTTATCTATATAATAGCGGTATAAAAATAGAATTTTTATCTATATAGTAGCGGTATAAAAATAGAATTTTATCTATATAGTAGCGGTATAAATATAGAATTTTTATCTATATAGAAGCGGTATAAAAATAGAATTTTTATCTGTATAGTAGCGGTATAAAAATAGAATTTTTATCTATATAGTAGTGGTATAAAAATAGAATTTTTATCCATATAGAGTGATTATAAAAATGTGATTTTTATATACATAGCAACAATATAAAAATGTGATTTTTATATATGTAGTGGCTACGGACAACGAAATTGACAAAAGGCGAGCACGACGAAGATTTCTACATATGAAGAGTTGTGGTGTTTGGTTTAGCTTATCGGTGAGAATTTCTCACTTTAAATCTTATTTTCTAGTTAAAAATATATAATAGGATGCAGACGGTGCTTAGCCGCACCCGACACCCGTCGTCCACAGACCATGGACGACTTATATGCTTGTTTGATGTGTTGTGAAGTTTGTTTGTGATGTTGAAGTGAAATAGATAATAAAACATTAATGTGTTGAGAATAAAATATTTTATTGCTAATAATATAATTTTTAACGTGAATGTGAATAAATTAATATTCATTTACAAACTGGACGGTTTGTTTATGTACACATATTTGAAGGATATTGATTGTGACGATAAATTTTACACATCGCCCAACTGCACAAATAATATTCAGTGTTTGTGGATTGGAACCCCACACGGGTATTGGGATGATATTTGACGTACACTAATCCCAATTGTTTAGTGGTATGTCGACCGTTTGATTGACAGACTGTATGAGCGTTAATTAGTTATATTTAATGATTATGCAGTTGTGTGGTGCACTTTGGATGATGTTGATTATTTATCGTTGCTATTATATACATGTGTTGTATGGAATCCATATAATTAACATTATATGGTAATTGATTGGGCCTCATTCTAATTTGGAAAATCGAGAATATTATAAAATAAAGACTCATGTGTTGAATAGAATAAATTGTCATGTGTTGACGTTGCTCATGTGTTGAGAATATTCATGTGTTGAAAGAAAAATATATATTCATATGTTAAAAGAAAAATATATATTCATGTGTTAAAAGAAAAATATATATTCATGTATTGAAAGAAAAATATATATTCATATGTTGAAAGAAAAATATATATTCATGTATTGAAAGAAAAATATATATTCATGTGTTGAAGAAAATATTCATGTGTTGAGTAAAATATTTTAAACAATAAAAATTACATTTTTATCATAATTATATAAAATATATTAAATAACAAAAATAGTCATGTGTTGATGATACTCATGTGTTGAGAATATTCATGTGTTGAAAGAAAAATATAGATTCATGTGTTGAATAGAATAAATATTCATTTGTTGAATAGAATAACGAAGTTATTGAAATATATAAAGCCGTGTTGATTAGATTTGCGCCATTTTGATGCGACCGATATTTATATCGATTATATTCGTTTTTTTAATGAATATAGAAAAGAAACTGATTTCAAAATATAACATTTTGAAAATATTATCATTTATAAATTAATGATATGAAATATTCAATTTTGATTTAAAAATTATATACGAAGTTGAATTTGTTTTGAAAACGAATTTTAAACGATTTACAAAATACATTTAGAATTGAAATCGATGAAATATATTATATATATATATATATATATATATATATATATATATATATATATATATATATATATATATTAAATGACCTGAATAGAACGCGCCGCGCCGCGACAATTCGCGAATTTCGACCATTGACTTCGAATTGACGTTGCGGGAAATCCGACCGTCGGATTCTCATGAAACCGGAACCATTGGGTTCATATCGAAAAGAACTTTCGAATGAATATTAGAAATTTGAAATCTAACGGTTGGATTTGGAATTATGTCCAAATCAAATTTGGAAAAGGTCGTTGTAAGTGCTGTTCGGTGGCCGTTATTGAAAACCGACTGTACGAGCCTTGATAAAATTATTAATAATTTGTGTAAAATCATAATATATGGGTTGGGAAGAGCTAGGATGAAAAATTCCACATTTGAAAGGATAACAATATATTTTTATCGAAATGAACTAGTTTTGAACTAGATTTGAAATGGTTTTGAAAATAATCAGAATTTCCAATACGTGAATTGGAATGGATTTGAATCGAAAATATCTTCGGAATATTTCGATGTTGGATTTCGTGATAATACAGATATGGTTGTGGAAATTTGAAAGATATATTTATATCGTTATTTCCAATACGATATTTGTTGGTTTCAGAATTTGATTTTGAACATAAGCCGATATATTTTCTATTCAGAACCTTGTATTTAATATCAAATGGGATTTTGGGTTCGTCGTGAATGGTGTCTTGAATAACACTGTCCTTGAACCCAGTTTAGAAAAGAATAAATCTTTTAATTAAGATTTAGTGAAATTATCTAGTTAATTTGGTATTTAATTGGAATTGAATTTAAATTGGTTTTTGGGTTTATTGTGAGCGGTGTTTTTAATAACACCTGTTCTTTAACCCGATTAACAATGGAATGTGATTTTGGGTTTATCGTGAACCGTGTTTTAGATGACATTGGTTCTTTAACTCAGTTAAAGACAGGATATTGATTTTTGGGAAGATTAAAACTAAGTGGAGTTTTAATGAATCTTTAATTAGATTAAAGTGATCGAGAATGAAGTATCACCAGTTCTCCTCCAAAGCGATAGTTAAATCTTTAATTAGATTTGAACGTGAAGTGGTAATTAATATTTACCGATAACACCGTGGTGTTAGATATGGAGTATTACCAGTTTTGCTCCGTGGGATGAATAGGTTGGGATTGGAAAATAAAATAAATAATTACTTCGGTGTGGTTCGCTAATCCCGACTAGTTTGGAAAACCATAACATGGTTTGAAAAGATATCCAAAGGAAGATTAAAGAATAAATTTAGAGGAATTTATCTTTGATAAAATTAATGGGAACCTTTCCCTAAGAATGTGTTTTTTTTGAATAAAAGAATATTCTGAATTGGAATGAGGCGTATATTGTGTTTGTGTAACAGTTGTTTATTATATACGCGGGTTATTCGGAAAGGCCGGGTTTATACCCATTCTGAGTAACCGATTCGACGATAAGTCGAAGATGAAGACGGTGGTTGAAGACCGGAAGTCTACACATCGTTTGGATGATTATTGATGATCTTGATTGGGCTGTACACCCAAGAGGAGGGAATCAGTTGGTGATCGTCCAGACGTACTTAGAGATCGATGGATATACGAGGAAAGTGCCTCCAGTTTCGTTCAGACCCAGAACGAACTTGTATATGGACTATGTGTCTGACATTGGATTTTATTCTGTGTTGATTGATCTCTATTAAATATACATCTGTTTGGCGGTGGAGAATTTATTCTCTTGCTTAACGCCCTTCTTTGAGACGTACGAGCTCAGAGGTTGTATATCGATGGACATCAGTCGCATGGAGTTAATTGCCTGTGTGGCATGCCTAAGTGGCAGATGATCAAGGCTTCTGTTGAAAAGCAAAGTCTTGTGGTTGATGATCAAAGCACGGCCTGTGTGGCGCAGCTTTGTGTATGGCGTTAATTCGCGAGCCTCACACCTCGGTATGAGTCAAAAACGGGATAGTGACTGCAGGGAGAGCACGACGTTTCTTTCTAGCTATGGGTGATGTCAGTGACCAACCAGCCATGACATTTATATACTTTTTACCTATGTGGTTGTTGGATATGAGGCGCCTTGAATATATGGTCGATAATTGGCACTATGTGAACCGATGTACAGACCATTATATAGGTCCTATAGGACCGGGAAACGTGTGTTCAGGAATAACTAATCCTCAAAAGTAGGAGAAGACCGGCCCTGAAGATCCAAGGATCGCTGTGTGTGGTCCTGAGACATTTGCTAGAGTGTCTCGAACAGAGAGGAGCTTGCCCCTTGCCTCGACTCATGACGGAAATCCAATTTCCAATACGTGACATTTCGGTTTTATTTGTAGAGCCTAGTATGGCGACATAGTGGTATGGGACACTTATGCCGTCTATGATTGATATTTATGATTGAAATTGTTTTGACATTATACACTTATAGTAATATCAAAGTAATCTGTTTTTAAACGTATCAAGCATTCTTTGGCTATTATAAGGTAAAATCCCTATCCTTTGGCTTGCGTTGCATTGTGTGATGGGACCTGGGTCTTATAATAGCTTCATTTTTCTTTATTTAGCATTGCGTTGTTTGTTTTATGCACTGGTATTCTTGGGAGGAAACCCGTTCCGTATTATACGGCATAGTTCCTTGATTTACCTAACTTTAAAAATAAAGATTAATAACTATTTTAGTTCTCACACCAGTCACATGAATGATCTGGAGTTTACTATTTTAACCTAAACTCTGGGTGCCCCTATTTTCCACACGGGCAGCTAGTAGTTTTGGTTTTGCAGATTTATATTGACAGGATCCTGGTTTATAGCTGAAGTGATATTCGAAAAGCTCTGTATCTGCGTATTTCATTCAGTTATGTTTTGTATTATTTTTTCCGCTGCTATGTATTTAAATGTAATTTAAATCTCTAATATTTGTCAAGGGTATTTATTCATACTCTGTATATTCTTGTATTCTAATGGAATTGTTGTAATAAACAATGAAATGTTCTTCTGTATGTGTTCCGATTCATCTTGTTTTTAAAGCAATTCGTTCTCTCCTTTACCTGGGAAGTTATGGGCCGCTACATGACGGCATGGATTTAACATAACAAATTCGATGAATTACTTTGATTTATTGATAGTATGTTGATAATTGAAGACAAATGCAAAGTTTGAATGATGTTTAAATTTAAAATTTAAATTGGTTAACTTAAGGATTCTATTAAGTTTAATGGTTTAATAGATTAAAAAGATAAAATTTAACTTGTGAAGAATTGATTTAAGTAATGAACTTGATATTAGAAATTAGGAAGTTGGTTAAAAACAAATAATATGGAATAAATGAAAAAATCAAACTTCGAATGAAATTTTAAATGAGAAATTTGAGTTCTGATCTAAATTGAACACTTGGTTCAAAGTGAAAAGTTTTCAGTTGAATCTTAAGTTAAATTTAAGTCTGACCTCTATATCAGAATTGATGTTAGAAAAAATTTGAAAGGTTCGGAAAATTAGATCTAATTGGAATAATTCTTGAAATTAGTATTACATGTTTTATTACTATATTAAATTTATATATCTTATTTAACTATTCTATACCAATTCTATTTTGATTTTTGAACTATTCTGCAAACTATTATGTATTAAAATATATTTAATTTATTTAAACATATTTTATAAATCTACCTAAAATTATTTAAACTATTTTCATCAAAATCTATTTAATTTACTCAAAACTATTTTATCATAACCTATTTTATTTTAAGCTTACTATTTTACATAAACTATGTTATATCTAACTATTTTGAGATAAAATATTTATTTCTGATCCGAAAAGTTTAGTTTGAAATGAATGAAATAAAGATTCAATTGAATTAAGGAATAATGTGAAGTTTAATAATGATTTGATTGTGAATATGAACCAGATTTGGAATAATACTGAATATTCAAATCGATTGTGAAATCAAAATTGAATTGATTGAAACGGAAAATTTGAGAATCTTTGACTTGAATTATTTGATATAAAGTTTTCGAACCTTATGTATATATACATATATATGTATGGAAGATTTATATAAGAATTACGATTAATTTGATAACTATTGATTTAAAGTGAAACCTTATATAATGGAATTTATATATGAGTGATATATTTGAAAACATGATGTTGAAAAGGAAATCTTATGTAAATTGATATTTATGTAAGTGAAATATATGTGAAACTTGAAATGAAGTAATATATATATATAGTATGTATATTTTCGAAATAAAGATATGGATAGTACCTTCCATTAAAAATCGCAATTCCTAGTTAGAGGGGTTGTGTTGGCACTCGTCTAGAGTGTCCATTGAAAATTGAAAATCGTAGCTACTTTGGTGCTCTGTCGATTGGAGTATCCGTTGATTTTGGAATCTGACTCAGTGGGATCACGTTGATTATTATTACTTATCTGTTCTAGTGTAATTCAAGGGGCGCGATGCTTACAGTTACAAGAGATTCCTCTGGGATAGTGGCACAGCCGCTGCGTAACTGCGATCTAGACGCCATAGCGAAATTCAACGGGGCGCGACGCCTATAGTTACAAGTGATTCCACTAGGATAGTGGCATAACCGCTGCGTAAATGCGTTCTATGGCAACAACCTGGCGAAATTCGAGAGGTGTGATACCTATGGTTACAAGTGATTCTACTGGAATAGTGGTGTAACCGCCAAGTAACCACGATCCATAAGGGGAAAGTATTTTCCATATCTACTTTAAATGTTTTATGTATTTTCACTAGGAGTTGAAACAAGTATATTTAGTACTTAAAGATTTTAGTCATGTGTCTGGCCAGCGTATGCCTAACATCTGTAAGAACAATGGTACACCTGTTAAACTTCAAGGTATCAAGTATTTTCAAACGTTAAATAACAAATCAATAATCTAGAATTAAAATTGTATAACTTCAACATAATAAACTAAGACAGGAAAGTTTTAAATACCTTAACAAATACAACTTTGGATTTTTAGTAAAATACTTATTTTTGATTTCAAAAGTTATTTTCAAACCGAGAATCATATTTTATAAATTCAAGTTTTGATATAAATAATTTATATTTTGACTATAAGAAAACTTGAACTTTATTAAAAGTATTTGCAATCAAGATTGCAATTTTAATAAATATAACGGTTCAAATTAATTAATAATTTAAGGACAAATTTTCGAATTTGAAATCGTGTAATTTATTTTGTACCAAACTTAGTAAAATTTGTATAAGTAAGAATATTTTGTTATATACATAATATTTTTTAAAAAAAAACTCTCTTTTTCGAGGATGAAAAGTTCTAAGTGGGGGAGATTGTAACATTCCGTTAATTTTGACCATTTAAGTTATCGACTTTAATTTAAATTATTGAATTAAAATGGTTTATAATAATAATTAAACGATAAACGTAACTTAGAATGTATTGGTCTAAATCATGAAATCGGTTTATAATGAATACTGATGTTTGAAATTTGTTATTTTTATTTAGTGCTGATTTAAATAATTTTATATTGAAAACATTAAATTTTAGTCACTTCGTTTGAATCAGTTTTTGTAACAACTCGCTATTTTTGACGATTTAAATTCCAATTTAAATCGAATTTGTATTTTGAAGATATTCTATCATTTTTCATAACGGGGATTTGAAATTTGAAATACGTACAGTAAGATGTAGCAGCTATGAAAATTTTGTTGGAAAATTTGAATGTTTGTCGATCGCGTAATTTTCAATGGAAAGTTGCGCATAACAGTTTAAATTTTAGCGATTTAAATCTCTTCGAAATCAGTTCAGATAAACATGAAAAATATTATATTCGTTATCATCAATCTAAAATTTGTTTCGCGAAAATCAGACGTTTTGACCTCAGATTAATTGTTTTTTATCTCAATTTTATGTTTAAAGGGGTCCATAATGCCTTTTTGAATGGAGCATCGCGACACTGCAAACTTTATACCATTGTGTCTATCTCATCATGATGATTATCACAATATATTCATTTATCAGTTTTGGTGCCTGGTTCGCGCTAAAACTGCTAAAAGGCTTGCGCAATTCATTTTTTAAACATAACCATTTGAGTCAGACGTGTCATATTTGGGTTCGCCATATTTTTTTTATAGCCATTTTGGGTCTGCAAATCTTATCTATAATCTTCACATGACATTTAACTGGTCAAAATGTGAGGCCACAAACCATGTGTTAAAACTACTATAGCACCACATTCTTGCACTTGCCATGCGTCCATTCTCCATGCTTTTAATTTCATGCATGCCTATTGCCCTTCTCTTCGTTATTTCTAGGGCATATTAGTTTTAAAAAAAAATATGTAGAACTAATTTATTTTGCATTCATGTGTTTGACGTATGCATGCCTTTGTCAAAAACTTTACTTCTTAAATGAGGCTCCTGCTTACATCGGGATATTTTATTTTGCTCATTTATAGAAGATGTGAATGGTTTAGTGTTCTACCTGCATTAAAAAAAGAAAAAAACACAAAACATTGTATGCATCAGTTCATTGATGCACATTAAATGTTCCCCCACTTATGTTTCCAAAGACCATGTGTTCATATATTTTTTTTGTGTGTCTTTGCATTGTCTTCTAATTCTCTTGTAACTTGCATGAATAAAAATCAAGTTAATATCCAACATTTGAATCGGTGCGAGATGATCCGATTTGTTTGCCTAATTAATATGCACGTTCTCTGTTCCTACTACCTTTTATATTCTCTACCTTTTTCCTTCGTTCCAGTGAATTTGAAGCTTCTTCTCCTCGTCTAAATCCTAAACTCCATTAAAAAAAAGAGTAAGAGCGAGCAAATTTTTCTTCTACCCTCTGCCTCCAGTACTGTCCCCAGTCTCCGCATCACCTCCTCTTTGTTTCACGTGCCCTTTGGATCTCCATAGTTCAGCATAACCCCTGAAGCACCGCTATCACCACAAATTGAAGCCAAGCTTTCACTGCCCAATCTTCACTTCCACCCGCACCCGTTTGTCACTGCTGCAGGTAAACTCACGGTTCGCTTTAATTCAAGCATTTCAACATCCTTATTAACTAAGTAAAATAGTTTGACCTTAAGTGTTGATTGTTGTTGTTGTTTGATTCAGTGAGACTATCTTACTGTTGTTTCATTTATGTTGGTTTAAAGTTAGGAATTCATGTTTATTTTAACTTATATGTGGATACACATATAAATATATGCTTTTGATCTTGAACTACATGCTTTAGCCCTATTGTATTCGCTGTTACATGCCTGTTTTCACTGCTCTGTCGTATATGATTGTTTGGCCATATTTACAAATATTAGTATCCCCTGCTGCACATTAACAAGGAGTATTCAAATTAACCAGCAATTGTGTAGCATTGAAATAGCTCGGAAATAATTTGACAACAAACCTGCTCAAGTATCAGATGCATCTGATCGCGAATATTACAAAAAGAATAAAAATATTTTTTTACTTAATAATTCAAAGGAAGTAATATTCCCTTTGAGTTCTTTATAAAAAAATGAAGTCTAGTTGTCTTGTAGTACCGTCGAAGGAATGCATATTTCTCTATTTGCATATATTTAGTTGTCAATAGAACGATTGAAAGAACATGATTATCAGTCTGTGTATTTCCGTTCCTTTATTTCTTGATTTAATTTACCAATATGATAGCAAGCATGCTTTTTAATAGCATATAAAAAAATTATATAGGATTATTATTGTTTCCGCTTTTTTCTTGAAAGCGATGAGAAATGGTAGATCTATCATTCTGGTGATCAAAGAATTTAGTTTTTAACATTGACGCGCAGAAAAAAATTGAGGTTTCAATGGTTATTTATTGATGAAAAAAATGTTCCTTTTATGAGGAGAACACTTTGAATCTTGTAAAATTAAAAATTAAAGAATATCCATAAAAAATATCCTAAGAGTATAATTAATTATAAATGGTCGGTATCATTGCATTGATGATCAAGATTGAACAAAAAGAAAAAAAATCCAGAACATATTTTGATTCACCACTTGGTTCGCATTTTTTGGAACATGAAAACCTTTATGGTTCACAATTTATAAAAGTGAAAACTGCATGAAATTGGTGCACCTACATTTGCATTTTTAAATGGTATATAATGGACACACTTATGCATAATATTGTTGCACCTGCAATAACATTTTTTGTATACATGGACACGCCTATGCATGGAATTGCAACACCAATAGCTATTTCACACGTATGAGCCTGCTTGAACATATAATGCATGTGGCCTTTGATTTTGGTACCCTATCATTTACTTGAACCCATGCCTAAACCGAATACACATTTTGGTCTACTATATAATGCCTACCTTGTTGTGGATACATGTGGTTATTTACTTTGGTAATCTGGTCACTACTTAAATTGTAGTAACTTCGTATAAACGGTGGGATTAGCTATAATGTTTTAATTTTTATTGATGTTGACTTACTTGAACAAAGATTAATCCTGACTTGAGTGTTTTATGTTTTGCATGGAACGCTCGGGTCAGATACGAGTGTTGCAGATTTAGAGTTTCATCTATCGAAACTGGAGAGAACCGTGAAGAAGCATATGCGCGCGCAAGCCTGACCAAATTGTAAACCTTATTTTGAATTCATGTGTATATATCCTTCCGCTGTATAGTACAAATTTGTATAAGTCTGGTATGTATATATATATATTGTAATAAAAATTCTGATATTAATTATTCCATGTCTGTGTTCTGTGTAATTTATTTTGTTAAACCCGGTAAGTTAAATAACTATCTGTCTTTGTGAACAGTTCGAGTTAGTTTGAATACCGACTTGAAGTGGTCTATAAGGAAGATTGATACATTCTTCCTTATTACAGCCCTGTACGTATTCGTTTACGCCTTTGTCATTCAATATCAGCTACCAGCCACCCTTCTTTCCTTTGCTGACATAGACTCCTCCTACTTTAGTGTAATGGAGGCAATCTTTAACAAAGTCCGTAAGCACACTACAAGAAAAGCGGTCTACATCATATTTTGTTACTAAGAATGATTCTCCACTCACGTAATATGTCCTTGGAAACTCTCTGCCATGGTGCAGCTGGATATTTATAAGTTCATCCATCCTGTACAAAATGAATATATTAAAACAGGATATATGCATGTTAAAATGGACAAAAAACAACAATTAACATTTTGGTCCATAATAAATTTAGATGACAGTAAAGAAAGACATTAAACCATAAAAAATATGAACAATGTAGATTGCATTATGAGAAAAGAGTGCCAAATACATTCATTAAAGATAATAATTTATAGACAAAAAGTGCCAAATACATCATAAATTAGACAACAAATTAGACCAAAGTAAAGCAAAAGAAAGAGGAATTTTTTTATCCTAACGAGACGACCAGGATCAGGAACTTCTGCTTTTAGTTTGTTTCTAGTTCTGTTTCTTGTTGTGTTATGGGGACATCATCCCTAATCCAACCACATCAGTAACTTCTGGTCCTAGTTCACCACCTATGCCCATATCATGTGAATGTGGATTGCTCATGTCTTCTTCCACTGCATTCTGATTTTCAGTATCACACCAATCTCTTGGCAATTTTTTAATAACGTAATGACTGTTCATTTCAACTACTTCTTTCACATAAAATACATGTTGTACTTGCGAAGACAGGACAAAAGGATCGGTTTTATGGCACTTACTAAAATTTACTCGAGTAAGATCATATGAATCTTTTTCCTCTTGGTACCAGCAACACTTAAAAAGGACCACTGTGAAAGCTCCACAATAATCAAGCTCAAAAATTTCTTTGGTTGATCCATAGTAATTAACATCACCCACTATTGGGTTTTGGTCTTTCGAACTTGCAAAGCTGGTGGCTTTGGCAGTCAAAAACACACCACTGATTTGTGTGGTACATCGAGAATCTCAAAATTTTGTATAGAATCTATTTCCATTTGCTATATAACCGGTAAACTTCCTAGCTACTCGATTAGGACCTAATGCAAACACCTCTAAATCTCTTGAAATATTGTCCTTTCTCAGAACCTCTTCTTTTACCCAATTTCAAAATTCTTCGAAATGTTCTGTTGCCTCTTGTACCTTCTTGGATTTGCAAGACCATCCACAAAGGCTCGATGAACCCTAAATAATAATTAAGGTAAAAAAATTAGGAAATGTAAATATTAATTTATAGATAAGGAAAATGATATAGAAACTTAAGAACTTACTCGATCAAACTCTCAATTTCTTTATTACCGGAATTGAACATAATATAGCGATGCGTTGTCTTCCAATCTGCATCTTTCAAATTGAACATCTTTCCATCTTTATTCTTCTTTGTTCCAATATGATATTCCAAATCTATTGGACAACTTCCAAAATCAATCGACATGTTTTTTGTTCCTCCAATAACACTTAAAAATTTTGAATAGAAGGTCACACACTCTTTTGCCAAGTAACTTTTTGCAATCGAACCTTCCAATCTGTTTCTATTTCTCACGTAAGATTTCAACTTTTCTAGATATCACTCAATTGGATACTTGCATCAAAGGTGTTCAGCTCCATTGTATTTGATTTCTCTACATAAATGAACAAGCAAGTGTGCCATTATATCGAAAAAAGCCTACGGAAAAATCATTTCAAAATGACAAAGTATCTCGACAATTTCTTTTTGCAGCCTCTTAATATCATCCACTTCGATAACCTTGCTCCATAGTACTCTTAGGAATGCACTAAATCTGATCATTGATAACACGTCCTCGAGTTTTAATGCTTTCTTCACGGCAAATTGTAACAAATATTGGAGAATGAAATGAACATCATGGCTCTTATATCCCACAACCATTCTCTCTTTTATGTACACGTACTGACTAACATTCGAGGCACAACCGTGGGGCAGTTTGGCATTCTTCAATACAGAGCAAAAAATTTCCTTTTTCTTATTTTTCATATCAATTATTGCAGCTCTAATTTCAACATGCTTTCCATCACCATATTGAACAGAATGAAGGGCCTTCCTTATGATCAATTCCTGTAAATCCAAACGAGTGTTTAGGTTATCCTTTGACATGCGACCTATATTAAGTAAAGTACCTTATATTTTGCCACATATGTTCTTCTCTATGTGCATGGCATTCAGGTTATGTCGAAGGGGATTATGACGCCAATAGGGTAAGTCAAACAGTATTGACATTTTTTAAAAGGGCCATCACTTTTACTTGGTTTTTTGGTCTTATCCCCAAACTGATTTTTGAACCTCCAAAATAAATCTTCAATATCTGTTCCTAATAATATTTATGGAATGCTCCCCATTTCAGTTTCGCCATTAAATCTCCTCTTATCAAGCCTCTACTTATGTGTCGGATCAAGAAACTTTCTGTGGTGCATATAACACATTTTTTTGGTGTGCTTCAAATAGTTTGAAGAAGGTTCATAATGGCATGTTGGACATGCTAGTTTCCCCTTCGTGCTCCAACCTGACAACATGTCATATCCCAGAAAATCACTAATGGTCCATAAGACGCTTGCACGTAAATTAAAATTCCCATCAGTTAAGGAATCATATGTTTCGACGCCATCATTCCATAACGCTTTCAATTCTATAATTAAAGGCTGCACATATACGTCAATAATATTCTTTGGAGAATCTGGACCAGATATGAATGTTGAAGAATCAAATTCTCTTGTTTTATACATAACCAAGGCGGAAGATTGTAGTTTACCAATACAATTGGCCATGTACTATAACTTGAATTCATTGAATGATATCGATTAGATCCATCAGATGCTAGACCCAATCTAACATTATGATTTTCTGATGAAAAATCAGGATAGTGAGCATCCATCATCTTCCATGCCACACCATCAGTCGGATGTCTTATTTTTCCATCTTCTTTTCGTTCCAATTAGTGCCATCTCATTTGTTTGGAAAATTCTTTGCACATAAACATCCTTTGTAACCTTGGTCATAGTGGAAAGTACCTTAGAACATATGCTGGCACTTTGGGAATCGACTTTGGTGGATCATCATTATCAACGATGTCTTCTTTTTCTTTTACAGCCCACCTTGAAAAACTATAAATGTCACAAGCCTCTTTATCTTTATTCTCTGCCCAATATAATATGCAATGGTTTAGGCGTGCATGTATTTTATGGTAATCAAGACCTAAATCCTTAATGACATTCTTTGTAGCGTAGGAAGACAAAGGCAACTGGGCATCAGGAAAGGCTTCTTTTACAAGCTTTAGTAATTCTCCAAACGCAAACTCCTTAATTCCATAAGCACACTTTAAATGATAATGTCTGATAAAAAAACTTAGTCGAGAAAATTTAGTGCAGCCATGATATAATTGTTTTTTTCCTTCTTTGACATGCCAATAAAATTTCTCAGCCTCTAAATTTGGTTCTACTTCAAAGTCCCTCGGATTTTGATCAAACTTGTAACCCGCACATTTGAACATCACATCTAAATTATCCTCAAAATCCATCTCCGTATCACAATTCATATGGTCATTAACACCTATTAATTTTGTTTGTGGAACTTCATAAATCCACCCGGTATGTACTGGAGTAGGGCCATTAATAATAAGATGACCGTATATGACATTTTTCACAATATCAATTAGGTTCTGTATATTTTTTGCAGGGACACTTCATCTCATCACATACTTTATAAATGGGAAATGCATTTCTTAGAAAAGCTTTTACCCCTCTTACATATTATGCACTCGATCTCGAAAGTCCTATCCATATGTAATACTCACTATCCATTGCCATAATCTAACCACGACCTTTAAAACTAAATTTGATACCACTGACAATTTCGAGACACGAACAGGGGCTACCCTATAAGGTTTGATTAAATTAGAAATAAAGACAAAACAAGTTAATAATTCACTAATATACATAATCATTATGGTGAAATCAGTGTGTGGCCAAATCAACAATTGTTTTGATATGAATTATCACTAACTTTTGGAACTGAATTATCAGAAGAATACATAAAACAAGCAACTATGGATACTAAACACAAATTCATAACATTACATGGATGCACAAAAACAAAACAGTACAGATATAGAGACTATACAGGTAATATAAAGACTATACAGTTGTACCTAATACAAAGAACAATGAAATAATTTAATTTTGTCTTCTAATGTTTAGCCCTTGAAGCTGGTCTTTAAGTCTACTAATGTCAATTTGAAAACCAATAACTCGATTTTGCAACATTGTAAGTTGATAATGTAATTCATTTCCGCACTCAGCGGCTCGACTTTGAAACTGATGGTCAATACACTGCTAAAAGGTACACCCTTTGGGATAAACACGACATCTAAAATAACGATGACCAATGTTGAATCCAATCGAAATAACATCTTCTATAGCGGCATACCCACACTCACTCATTAAGATTGGTGAGTCAATTTGTTGTTCGTTAACCACTTGGTTGTTTTGATGCTGATGACGCAAAGCAGCACGACCATGCCGTCGCATTGCCCTTTCTTCACGTTGTTCTTCTTCTCTCCTTTGTCTTCAGAGTTCTTGTTGCTATAGTTCACACTCATGCAAATAATCGTAGTGCTTTTCTTGCATCTCTATATAAAAATCAATCGGAGTTTCTGGTGATGATGGGTTTAACAATCGTAGATCATCCATGCCTAGGGTATCTTCATAGTCATACGATATAGGAAGAGAAATATGCATTATTTAACTACAAATAGAAATAGACATTTAAACATTTAAATTGGATTTCTTTTGTCCTTTAAATTTTGTTTCCACTTTCTGAAATAGGCATTATTTACCAATACATCAATTATTTGGCAAACATAAAAATACAGAACTTGCACAATTTCAACACATGCAAACATATAAATACAACACTTCAAGTATAAAAACCCTAATTTAAGGCAATCGGTATACCCAAATCACACAGAGACTTTGAATGTAGAGCAAAATTAGTTAGAGATGAAATCACTTAAATAAATCCGGAATGATGAAGCCCTAACTACCTGTAAATTGTAATGGTCCTAAATGATCCAAATCAGAGGTGTTAAGTTTGTAAAACAAGAGAAATCAGAGGTTTATAGTTTGTAACCGAAGGTAAAGTTGCAATCGGAGGTGTTCGTGGACGGATTTCATGGAGAGAGAAGAGTATAGAAGGAAGAGTAAGTGAGAAATTTGTTTTGGGGGGAGTATTTCGTAAATGGGGAAAAATCACGCCAAAATTTCACTAAACTGAAATAGGGATCGGTTTGAACCGTTGGATTGATCAACATCTGCGGTTATTTATTCTTTTAAACTGATAATGCGGATCGCAGTCCTGGTTTGTATTTATGTAAAGCTACGCTTTGAATTAATGTTGCACGTCATAGCACAAGAATTCCAACCGCAACAGTGCACTCATGTCTAATGCAATAAAATATGAATATTGTTGCAGAAGATCAAAGGAGGCATAGCTTTCGCTACACTTTTCATGCAACGCACACAAATTAGTGTCAAATATGCCCACTTTTGTAGTATTGATGTATGTATGTGTGTGTGTGTGTGTGTGTATGTATGTATATATATCAGACCAAATCTAGAAAAATGACGAGAAACACACCAAAATTATAAAGCAAATAAAATTTAAAATAAATTTATATTTGCTTGTATTTAAATCTATTTTAATTCATATCTGTGTAGCGATCCGAAAAGTTTTGATCTTGATTATCGACACTGACACATGTCTTGTATCACATATCAACTAATCAACCATCAGAAATTAAAAGATTGTTAATAGAAAGAAGTTAGAGGGTGAGGAATAGAAAGAAAGAAAGTTAGAATAGAAGAAAAAGAAGAACTGAACACAATAGAATAAGAGTATAACGAATCTCACAACGAAACTGAATGAAATATATTATATAGCATTTTGAAATACAAAACTGTATTTTAATTACATACATCATTAGAGTACAACTCATATACAACACAGCAGAAATAAACTCTATATATCAAATGTTAAAGCCTTCTGCTCCGAGCTCCATCAAGTGAATGTGTAAAATCCTAAAACAACTTGATTGCCCGTACAAATTTGGGCAGCCAAGAGTTTAGGGAAAACAAACTCTGGATCATTCATGGAACTAGTGTGAGTAAATGATTTTAAAACAGCTTGAATTAACGTTCAAAAATCCCTTTGAAATAAATGATAATCATAATACCGATCCACACATAAATACAGACGGTTTTTACGATAACCCAAAACATTTTTGAAATCAATATCTTTTCTGATACCATAATAGTGTCTAAATTCAAATAAATAGCAATCTAGCAGAATGCTTGCATCTCTCGCTGTACATATATAGTATACAATCAAAATCACGGGCGCTTATTGGAGTTTGGATTCCGATTATGACAAGGTATGGAACCACCTACGATAGTGTATCTCTAGAAGGAAATACAATGGGTTCAACAAGAACGTCTTGCAACCAGGCCCATACATGATCGACCACTCATTTCGCTTAAATGTATCGAATGTATATCACCAACAGTTGGGATCAACAACCATTTCCCGAAACGGGATAACATCAAATAGATTAAAGAAGCAAATGAAATTTCTCTAAATAGGTGATTATGCACCCTAATAGGAGTGATCCACATAGCCATGTTGTCTGCCCGATTTTTGTCATTTCCTAGTTATTGAGGCTTGAGGTTAGAATTCACCTTTAAAACATCTGACCACCATGTACTTTGAATGTCACATCGTCAGATCCATCAAATCACTAATTGACTTCCACAAATATAATCAGGATGTAAAAGAAGGTCCATTCTTTGCCATCAACTTGGTATATTTGTAAAAATAAACGTACGTGGTTTTTAGAAAATATTCTGTCCGACATTCGTCCATACAAGTCATCCTGGAACATGATGAACCGAAGGCACTCTCCTACTGCATCCAGTATAGGTATCACCCTATGGATCAGTAGCGAGTAGTCCTTGCAAATCCGAAGATTTCAATCACGACAGAAACACTATCAAAATCTCTTCAGGAACGACCCAGAGAAATTTATCAAGTAGTTCTTCCGCTCATGAAGATCTACGGTCTTCACTCTCATCATAAGTATATATGCAAGTTAGTTTATGAACGTAAAGCCAGTTCGAAGTGGTTTTGGGTCGTGTTCCCATCTCGGTCTCTTCGAATTAACATGTGGGGAATATTTGTTTGACAGTCGATGTTTTAATTATCAAATTTAATAGTGTAGATTAATAAAACAATTTAGTTAAATTATTGCAGAACATAAGAAATTTTCATGATCAATTAACTTATACAAATCTAAATCCTGATTCAGAATAGATGATAATAAAAATAAAATGTGTCAATGTTTTATTTAAGCTAATTTTGTTTTAATTTATTATTCCAAAATAAATAATTAACAACGAACATTCAACACAACATTAATAGTCAACAACGATTAAATGTTCCATTTCAAAATAATAACAGTTTGAAATATGTGATCTCGATTAACAACCAATTTTACATCATATTTGATCCAAATAAATATCTTGAATTATTCAAACATCTATTCCCTTTTCAATAGATTATATATGTATATATATAAGTGTAAATATGTATATATCAGAGATTTAGCTCGAGTGAACGACGACGAGTATTCTGAAATTACGAAACAATTTAACGGCTTTCCATTCCTTTCTTCTTGTATTTTCTTTATATATTTGATGTAAACTCTTAATTAAATCAAATTATTTAAATTAAATTAAATAAAATAACTTAATATGCCAATCCGCATACTCCCTATATCTTGCGTCGATTTCTTGACACAATCCCGTTGTTCTCTTTTATTTGGTTCCCTTTACCATTCCTTTCCTTCTACACTTTATTTTTCTATTTATTTTTGCTTTAGCCTATCAGGCCAACCCTTTGGCCCACCCTTACCTTTTCTTTTATTTGATTATTTCTGAGCCCACTTCGGCCCAATTATATATAGCAAACCTAGATCCCTACTTGCTACTTCCAGTGAACTTCATAAACTAGGCTTCTTCCAAATAATGACATGCAACAATCTATCTCGAAAATAATGGCATCAAAATCTGATTCCAATCTCATGCAAACTATCCGTATCTAGTTTAAGACCGTTATATTGTTCTTGCATATTATACAGTATAGACAGGTGTGAAACTAGTTCAATTCTGTGTAGTAAGCATTCATTACTTCAATTCGGTAGTCTTTTCTTTGTTATGTATAATGTGTTGAGTTTCAAACATTTTATTTATTTATTTATTTATGCAACTATATCTTTCTGCTAATTTCTTTTATAGTGTTTGAGAAACATGCGAAGGTCCAATTGAATAAAGGTGAGGAACACAGTACAAGTTAACAAATAACAAAGATGAAATGCTCTAATTAACTAAGCTGTTATTATCACGATGAATAATAATAAAAAGGATCAATTCAGATTATAGCCTTTTAAAGAAGTTGATATTTGGTTCAGTTCAAGTTAGCACTCTAATCAATTTTCTGCTCTGTTCTTATGAACGGAAAGCAGTAGTAACCCAGCTACCACGGCTACACTGATGACATACAGTCAACCGTGCATTACATTTGTTAGCATGATAGTTTCCCTTGTACCGCACCTTCTTTCTCCTTTTTTTCTTGCCAGATAGATAAATTGAATCCAAGACAAAACGTTGTCTGGCAACCCAAAAGAACCATGGATCAATACGCTATAATCATCACTCCCTCTCCGTGCCTTACTTATTTTGATTCATTCATTTTTTTTCTTTTTCATGTTCTTTCATTTGCTTCTCTGCCCCCTTTTCCACGTAATCAAGTCCAAAACCAAACCATGGTTTAGCACATGAAATACCAAGGAATCAACCGCTAATGCCTCATTTTTCTACTGCCCATTCTTTGATTCCTTCTTCCCATTTTCCCTGTTCTTTCTTCTACTGCTCTTCCTTTTATTTCTTTGCCGCTTCACCTGAGCATTTTGTGCACAGTGCACATGCACACCTTACTACACCACCATCCCATCTTCTTGGTCAACACGGCAAATCACGATCAACACCCAAATCTCAATCCTGCTACCATAAATGCCAGCATTTCCCTTCTCCAAATTTTGAAGCTTCCATCGACTTGAACAATTAACCTCCTTCGCTAAAATACTTCCCACCACCACCATCGTACGTCCATCGCTCATCACCAGGCTCACTCCGGTAAAACATTGGCGACACCGTTCTTCTTCTAAACCCCTATGTGTGCTACCTATACTGCGGCGTCGAACGTGTAGTACACCACTGTTACGAACCCACTCAAAAAAGCAAACCCATATTCTTACCATGTTCTCGCGAATTACCGAAATTTAAACTTTGGTAATATTTTTAAAATACACTTAATACATTACTAATATTCATGTATTTTGTGTCCCCTTAAGATTTACACAAAATTGTGGAGGAATTTAGAGTGTTCACTCACTATATATTATTCTCTGCCATTTTCCATTATTTCTAGATTTTACATATGATACTCAATGGAATCCAAGCATAATCATATACATACTCATATATGTTGAATCATAACATAGAAATTTATGAATTAAGGAAGGAAAGAAATTTTGAGGAGTTTACTCACACATATAAGCGTTAACAGCCTCGCCTAACATTTCAGATTTGCTCTCCAGCTCTCGACCATTTTAGTTTAGATGTGCTCTCTCTGTTTTCAAGTTTTTGTTCACGGTTCTCGGCCATTTATAACTCCAGGCTTGGCTATTTTTTTACATTTTTTTACAGTGTATTCGTGTGTGTTTCTGTGTGCATTTCGATATGTAGTGTAAAAGTGTATTTATAGAAAAATTTCAACATATATACTTAGCTAGGCATGAAGGCATACAGGCACTATGCAGTAGCCTTTTTAGTGAGGTGATACACGATTGAAAGAATGTTCATGTATGGTTATTTCCATCTATTTCTTCCAGTAAATAGGTAGTGCACGGCTATCTATGATGGTATACACATATGCACAAACCATGTGCAATACTGGTGCTAGAATTAGGCTTGTGTAGTTGATAGTTTAGGCTGGCCCTAAGGTGATGCTGCAACAGCTTTTAAGTGAGAAGATGTTTGATGACACAAATCAAATAAAAGAAGTTTCAGACCTGGTTGTCAACCCATGTTCTTGCTGGAAATAGATACATGGGCATGTAATTTATATATATGTTGTTTTAGATCACCATGTGCATGTACACATTAATTTATGCTAGTAACCATGTGCTTGTTAAAAAGAAAACAGAGCATGTGTAACATATATATATATATATATATATATATATATATATATATATATATATATATATATATATATATATATATATATATATATATATATATATATATATATATATATATAAACAAACAAACAAGTCTTAACATCCAAGCAAGATTTAGCACAACTATGCAATCCTATACATATGCCTGTGCTATACAAATCAGCCAATTAATGTGAAGATTTGTCATCTTTTTTTCATGTATAAATGCAAATCCTTATGTATTAAATAGATAAGATCTTTTTATGCTTCTATGTGAAGTAAGAATGATGTTTACATTAAGTATATTTCCTTAGTTACTTTAAGTAACTCTTTATTAATGATTTACAACAAATTTGTATCTAAATAATTATGTTCTATATATATGTAACAAGTTAAATATACATATATACATATACACATGAATTTCAAAATAATAACGATTCTAATTCAAATGAATTTCACCTTATTAATATTATCAAATAAATGAATATATTCCCTGTTATTTATATCTTCCTATACGTACTTATAGAATATATCAAATTTGGCACCAAACAAAGTATTATCATTGCATAACTTAATCTTAATATTCCTATGAAGTAATCAAATTTACTTAAAAAAAGCAATTCAAATTTCCCTTTTATTTTTACTTAGGTAATTTTATATGCATATGATTTTAAAAGCAATTTAAAATATAACATAATATAAAACATCAATTTCTTGTTTTATATGCACACATACCTTAATTACGGCAATAAATCATCAATAATATATTTATTCGGAATTTTTTTGATATACCAGATATGTAAATCCTATTTAATTTAATTTAATTTAATTACCAGTATAATCTATATATATTATAGATTATAAAATCAGTCCAAGACCTGGGTCGTTACAATCTACCCCCCTTAAAAGAATTTCTTCCTCGAAATTAAAGAATAACGAGGAGATTCCGGTTATAACTAACATCATAGAGTTATGTTAAAACACATGCATGGGTCATCCCAAACAAGCACAACAACCAAGGCATCCAAAACACATAGGTTACTTACCCAAAATATCTTACTGCAATCAAATAGTTCAATTCACACATCAGCAATTTGCTATCACCGTAATTTCCATAACTAGAAATATCAGTTATTACCGTTGGAAAATATTTTCATTTTATATTTACGCATTACAACTCTTCATTATCCATTAGTCCCTGATCGTAAATAGTAAGACAAATAATCGTCTAAGTATCAACCCTGAAGACCGAAATCAACATCAGATCGACACATAGAAAATCATTCAACTCAACCAATCTCCAGTCAGATTCCAAATTCCTAGCTCCATATCTTAGTTCTTGTCAACCCACATGACCCCATTTTCCATTTAAAAATAATCTTGGTTACATTTGGAAAATAAATTCCAAACCTTATCATCTCAATTAATGTGAATCAAACCCGTTCAAACATAATTATCTGCTTCAAATTCTCTTTCCAAACTCTAATCCGGATTAATTTCATTTAACTCAACTTTACTATTTCAATCCTATTTCAGTCGAATTTTCAAATTTCTAACTATTGGTTTTATTTCAAAAAAGTTTGAAATTGTTTATCTCTATCCATTTTAAATTCAAAACCTTTGAATTTATCCAAAACATTTTGTTTTTCTCAAACACCCTTCCAGTTTGTCATATTTGTATATTCCATTTTCTATACAAATTCAATTTGGTTCGCTATATAACCATTCCAATTTTTATAATCTGATTTGATTATAATAACAATCGACACATCCATAATAATAATTTCAAAAAATTATTCTCTTATATCAAAACATAATTTTGAATAAAAATATTTCATTCACACAACTTTAAAAAAATAATGCCATGTCGAATTACTTAATTTAGGAGTTCAGAAAAAACCAATCGATACAGTTTGACTACTGTATCGACCAAAATTCATAAATCACTCGATAAACTACTCAACACAATACAAATGGTTTTTATATCAATTACCAAACATGCGCTTATATATATACACTAAGACTCAATCTCGGGTGTTACTAACCCCGTCTCTATCGAGTTACGCCACATAGCTAAGGTTACTAAACCTCGCTTTGAAACCAACTATAGCGATCCGAAAAGTTCCGATCCTGATTATCGACACTAATACATATCCTGTATAACACATCGACTAATCAACCATCAGAAATTAACAGATCGTTAATAGAAAGAAGTTAGAGGGTGAGGAATAGAAAGAAAGAAAGTTAGAATAGAAGAAAAAGAAGAACTAAACACAACAAAATCAGAGTACAACGAATCTCACAGTTGAAATAAACTCTATATATCAAATGTTAAAGCCTCTTACTTTGAGCTCCTTCAAGTGTATCTATAAAATCCTAAAATCACTTGACTGCCCATACAAATTTGGGTACCCAAGAGTTTACGGAAAGCATAGAAAATAAACTCTAGGTCGGTCATGGGACTGGTGTGAGTAAACGATTTTAAAATAGCTTGATATAACGTTCAAAAATCCCTTTAAATAAATGATAATCGTAAGACTGATCCACACATAAATACGGACGGTTTTTACTTTACGACAACCCAAAATATTTTTGAAATCGATATCTTTTCTGGTACTATAATAGTGTCTAAATATAAATTAATGGCAATCTAGCAGAACGTTTGCATCTCACGCTTTACATATATAGTATACAATCAAAACCGCGGGAGCTTATTGGAGTTTGGATTCTGACTATGACAAGGTATGGAACCACCTGACGATAGTGTATCTCTAGAGGGGAATACACTGAGTTCAACAAGAGCGTCTTGCAACCCAGCCCACACATGACCGACCACTCATTTCGCTTGAGTGTATCAAATGTATATCGCCAAAAGTTGGGATCAACAACCGTTTCTTGAAAATTGACAACATCTAATAAATTAAAAAAGGAAATAAAATTTCTCTAGATAGGTGATTATACACCCTAATGGGAGCGACCCACATAGCCATGATGCTTGCCCGATTTTTGTCATTTCCTGGTTGATGAGGCTTGAGGTTAGAATTCACCTTTAAAACATCTAACCACCATTTACTTTGAATGCCACATTGTCAAATCCATCAGATCACTAATTGACGTCCACAAATATACTCTAAATGTAAAAGAAGGGCCATTCTTTGCCATCAACTTGGTATATTCGTAAAAATCAACATACGTGGCTTTTAGGAAATACTCTGTTAGACATTCATCCATAAAAGTCATCCAGGAACAGGATGAACCAAAGGCACTCTTCTACTGCATCTAATATAGGTATCACCCATGGATCAGTAGCGAGTAGTCCTTCCAAATTCGAAGATTTCAATCACGACAGAAACACTATCAAAATATCTTCAGGAGCGACCCAGAGAAATTTATCAAGTAGTTCTTCCGCTCATGAAGATCTACGGCCTTCACTCTCACCATAAGTATATCTGCAAGTTAGTTCATGAACGTAAAGCCAGTTCGAAGTGGTTTTGGGTCCAGTTCCCATCCCTGTCTCTTTGGACTAACACGCAGGGAATAAAATAAATCTCAAATGATTTCAAAATAAAAATAGTTTTGCAAATCCAAAAACTATGAAATTGTCACAACTTAACAATTATAGCTTTCAAGCAGTGCGTTGTACTGAGTGCAGTTTTCAATATTTTTCAAGGTGAATTAGAAGAAACTCAAAAACAACAAAGATGTGTGAAATTTCAATAGCTTTTCAAAACACAAAAATTTCAGAATTCTGAATAACAATATTTATGATATACTTAAAATACTATAGCATTGTCAAAAATTCAGGGACCGGTCTAAAATTTAAACTTCAAATGTATTGCAGTTTTTGATCAATTTAAATTTGGAATCTGTAACGGCTGGAAATTTCCGACTCCTCGAGAGTCGGAAATTCCGAGACGTTGGTGAAAGAATTTAGAAGGTGAGAAAGAAAAGATAGAACTAATAGAATAGAAGTAGAAGAACATCAGAATCATCAGAGTAACACGAATCTCACAGCGGAATGAATAACATATAATATATAACATAACTTTGAAGTAAACAGTTATATATATACAATAGCACTTATCAGAGTACAACACTTACAACACAGCGGAAATAACTATAGCTATAGAATCTTGCAGCCTCCTGCTCCAAGCTCTCCAAGCATATCTGTAAATCCCGACTACTTGACTGCCCGTACAAATTTAGGCACCCAAGAGTTTAGGGAAAACAACAAAGTAAACTCCGGGTCAGTCATGGGACTGGTATGAGTAAAATAGTTTAAAACAGGTATAGGATATCTCATAAGACCACGCCGTGAATACGGAACGGGTTTTTCCCTTATGAGTATCTGAACAACTTTGACAAGCAATATCATTGTGATATTATAATAATGTCTAAGTACAAATAGGTATCAATCTAGCAGAAACGCTTGCATCTCACGTTCTACATACATAGTAAAAATCATAAACCGCAGGGCGCTTAACGGAGAATGGATTCCAACAGACAAGGTATGGGAGCACCTTCTAAATAGTGTACTCTAGAGGTGATACACTCAGGGTTCAACAAGAACGTCTTGCAACCCGGCCACACATGACCGCTCACTCATTTAGCTTGAGTGTCGCGAATATATTGCCACCACGGTTGTAGGCCATCAAACCGTCATCCGAAGATACAAAATCAAAAAGAAGTATAAATATGAATATTCTCTAGATCGGTGACAATACACCCTGCTTGGGAATGACCCAACTAGCCATGCTGCCTAGCCCAACTTTTGTTACTTCCCGGTGTGAGGCTAGAAGCTACGTCTATCTTCAGAACATCTGATCACCATTCACTTTGAATGCCACATCGTCATACCCGCCAAATCACAAATTGACTTATCCAAAAATAACACGGGTATATAGCTAAGAGGAACGAATTCCTCCGCCACCAAACGTGAATACGTTTGAACAGATCAACTTACGCGATCCATTGGATATACCCTGTCAGACCTTCTTCCATATACGTTGTCCTGGGACTGGACAAACCGAAGGCATTATTCAGTATATCCATCTTAGTCACTGTTATCTAAGACTTATACAACAGCCCTTGCACTTTACTCCGTCTTCAATTTATCTTTGGCATATATTGCTCGCAACGCTTATGCCGATACAGAGTGGTTCTTTGGATAATAATCCAACCGGTCTCTCCATATTAACAACGTTAAAATGGTAAAAACTTTGATAGTCTGTGATTCAACTATCAAATGAAAACATGTCGGTGTACAAACAACGATCTTATTTCCAAATGGAAATTCGATCGATCAATCATCACATGTTCATATATCCTTATTTCATATATTTAGAAAATATATGTTATTAATCATTGGAAAACATTTCCATAGCTTATTTTCACATCACTATTATTTCGCAACTATCAGTCCCTAACTGTAACTAGTATGGGAACAATTCTCTAAGTATCAATCCGGAAGGTCGAACCCAACATCAGATCGTCACTTAGAAAACCGTTCAACTTACCCTCTCCAGTTAGTTTCTGAATTTGCTTAACTCTATTTCTTAAATTCTTATCATGAAAACATTTCATTTTCTATGTTTAGAAAACATATCTGACTATATTTGGAAAACGTTTCCAAAACTCATTTACGGATTTCCAATGAACGTTGTATAAAACATCATTACGCTTAATCCATTAATCGCTTATTACTTAACTATATTTCAAATCAACCTTTTCTATCGAACCACAACTATTCCTTTGTCAATTCTGAAGTCAATCAAGTTGGGGTATAATTACCTCTCAGACCTTAATTGAACAACGTCCTTTACTGTGAAATAGATGAAGCTCGTCACTCACTTTTTACAATCATCTGTTTTACGCAAATTCTCGGATTCAGGTTACGAATCCACTTCTTATATGACAACGTTTGATTATAACTATAACGTTATAATTCCTACTTCTGCAATGTCTAACCTAAATTATAACTTTATCTCCTAACTCGAATAATTTAACAGACACCTAATTTCTAAATCAATGACTAAATCTTGATTTAAACCCTGGAAAGTAAATAGTACTTTCCCAAATTCGCTATAATTGAATTCGACGTATAACTCCCTTTCGAGTAATCTCTATTTGATTAACTCTTCTTCGAATAACCTATATTCGATTATCTCTCTTCGAATAACTCATATTCGAAATCTCTCTCTTTCGAATAAACAATATTCGATCTCTTTCTTTCGAATATGCTATATTCGAAAATCTCCTTTCGATTTACTAATTGATAACTCCTTTCGATCAAACTAAAATCGATAACTCCTTTAACTCTATTCGAATAACTAATATTCGACTAACTCCTTTGGATCGACTCATTTGATTAACTCCTTCGAATAACTAATTTGAATAACTTACCTTCGAATAACCAATATTCGATTTACTCTAACTCGATTAACTTAATTCTAATCGATTTACTCCATCTCGATTCAACTTAATTCAAATCGATTAACTTAACTCAAATTGATTAACTCCTTTCGAATAACTAAATTCGATTTAACTCTAATTGAATAACTAATATTCAATTAACTCTTACGTGTTTAACTCTATTTGAATAAGTAATTCGAATAACTCTAATGTGTTTAACTCTATTCAACTATCTTATTCGAATAACTCATTTCGAATAACTAAATTCGATTAACTCTTTTAACTTTACTCGAATAACTATATTCGATTAACACCTTCTTTCGAATAACTATATTCGATTAACTCCTTTGGATTAACTAACTTCGAATAACTCCTTTGGATTAGCTAACTTCGAATAACTCCTTTGGATTAACTAACTTCGAATAACTCCTTTGGATTAACTAACTTCGAATAACGAATATTCGATAACTACTCTTCGAATAAATAATATTCGGTAACTCTTCTCAAATGAATAACATTTGATTTCTCCACTCGAATAAATTATATTCGATTTCTCTTCCCTCGAATACACTATATTCGATAACTCTACTTCGAATAAGTGATATTCGGCAACTCTACTCGATTAACTCCACTTGGATAACTCTAACTGGTCAGCTCTAACTGGTCAACTCTAACTGGTCAACTTTAACTGGTCAACTCTAACTGTTTATCTTTAACTGGTAAACTTTAACTGGTCAACTCTAACTGTTTATCTTTAACTGGTTAACTCAAATGGTTTAACCTAACTTGATTTACTTGTCTCGATTAACTGAACTAATCCACTTAGTTTAACTTAGTTAATTCACTTTGATTAACTCTAACCGATTTACTTAGTTTAACTCAGCTAATTCACTTTGATTAACCCAACTAATTTACTTCGATTAACCAATTAGTTTAACTTAACTAATTCACTTAGTTTGACGCAACTAATTCACTTTGATTTATAAATTGGTTTAACTTAACTAAGTCACTTAGTTTGACGCAACTAATTCACTTTGATTTACCAATTAGTTTAACTTAACTAATTCACTTCGATTAACCGCTTAGTTTATCTTAACTAATTTACTTTGGTTAACTTAACCAATTACTTTGATTAACTCGACTAACTTGCTTTGGTTAACCTAACAAACTACTTTGTTTAACTCGACTAACTTGCTTTGGTTAACCTAACCAATTACTTTGTTTAATCCTTTTATCACACTCTGGTTATAATTCCTACTTCTACAATATCTCCTTAAAATCCATAACGTGTTATACTTGTGTGCGAAGCACGTGTTTAAATCTATCCTTGTATAATTCTATTTATTTTCCGAACAAGTGTTCCTTTATTTATTCCCTAAATAAATATTCCTTTATTCCATTTATTTATAATCTAAATAAATGTTCCTATATTTATTTCCTAAATAAATAAATGTTTTCATTTTATAAAATCCTATCGATTTTATAAATAAGATTTATTTTCAATATAAACATTGAAAATTCCCTTTTTACATTCTAGTATCACCTACGGTGTTTAACGTGTCGTATAACAATGATCGGTATCATTCAAACATATGAAATCAATAACAGATTTCATAACACATCATATATCACAATATATGAAAAACAGTAAAATAAATGTTGAGGAATCCAGTCGGATTCCTCCAACATGTTTCCCTGCATCCACAGATGTTACACAATAAAATATACATCAATTTCATTCCAACATGAAATATACTGATGAACTGAATCAATATTTGATTGTCGTTTATATATATAACTATATCTATGTTTCAATCAAATCTATTTAACAGTCCAAACTATCAATACACAGCAATCAAATCATTTAACACAGTTTATATAAAAATATAAACTGAGGAGAGTTAGTGAGTTTTACTCACAGTTGCGCGTTAATCGTTGAATAACGGTTTGCGTTCATTTGACTGCGACGGACAATTTATTTCGCCATAAATTGTAACGATCTCGGACTCACTCCCTGACGGTCTTATTGTGTTTCTCCCGTCCATACGATCCTGTCGGATCTTGTTTCGCTGAATTCCGTCTACGTATGACCAAGTTATTTGATTTTAAAGTTTGAACAAACTTAAAATAAAACTCGATTCAATTAAATGGGCTTTAAACCTTCCTTTCCGGCCCACTACCATTCATAAAACCCAAGACCCTCCTGTTAAAACCCAACCCGCCGTACCTTACATCTATCTTTCCCAAATCGGCATAACACCGAACTCCAGTAAATTATCCAAACCCAACTCCCCCGTTGACCGAGACTTTGACCACCTACCTCCTCCACTTCGGTTACCAACGCAGGGCGCACCCACAACAGTTCTTCTCCTCTTCGCAAACCCAAAACCAACGCTGAACTCCTTCCAGCAACACAAATTCATGGCTCCAGTTCCTCATTTTCCTCTCGGCTCGACATACGGCACCTTCATTTTCTTCCTCTACGCCACCATCCGACATTCCCTCTTCACCACTGAGTAGCCCTTTTCGAACCACACCAAATCATCACCTTCAGGTGAAACTCACACCTCTTCACCAATTCCGACTTCGACGAGACACAACACCCATTTCAGCGTGCACAAAAATCTGGTGACCCCTTCAACCGAGCGCCATTCCTTCAATCAGACTTCACCACTGGGTTGCTCGCCATAAAACGCACCTGGCCAACCCCATCGTCGACCCCGACATCGAACATCCCCAAAAGTACTTCGTCGGATTTTTCAACCAAACCACCCACTGCCGTATGTTTCTTTTCCCATGCTGAGACTCCAGCACTCCATCAGTCCCTCACCGCAGACTTCCAAAGTCCATCACCATTCATGAAAACAAGCACCGTCCAATTCCAGTAAAACAAAAACAAAAATGTTGCAAGCTCTTCCTTCATCATCAACAACTTGCGCCATTTTTCCTCTCACCATTCTTGCGCTGTCCTGTACGAAAATACTCCTACCCTTTGTTGGCCCTAAGCCTTCGCTGGTATTTCGAATACGGAATGTATGTCGATCTCGACCCCAAACTTCCCAGCTCCAATACGTTAGTTCGATTATATATATTAGATTTGGATTTCTTTAATTTTCCAAAGTTGCGGTTTTCATTGTTGGAACTTATTTCGGTGGCGGCTCCTTTTGATTTTAGAGATGAACGAGAGTTTTAGGTCTTAAGGAAATTGTAGTCTATTTATACAGTACGAGGAGTTAGATGTTTGGCTTGCTGTAGTGTTTCCAACCTTGCGTTTCATCATTTTGGTTGTGGCCAAGAAGGTGCCAACGTGGCCTAGCTTAGGTCCATAAGTAAGTTTACAACTTTATTTTATTAATTTATATAGTTATGTACCGCTATGGACAGAAATAAAAACACCATCGTGATGAACGAGGTGTCCCGACTCTAGAAATATAATAATATCGGTAGATTAACTCATATTGTGAAACCTCAAATGTTGATTACAGGGTGCAAAATACTCCAAATAAAAAGTTGCTTATTTAATTAATTAAAAATTACCATAAAATTCTAAAAATTAAATTATCACTATTTCCCAAAAGAACCTTGTCTAAGTTCAAACCCGATATTCAAATATATTGAAAACTCTTTTATAACGTAAATAAAGCGTTGCAAATTATAAAGGAATTCCACAGCGACTTTTCTAAAATTTGATTTGGACATATCTCAAAATCTACACGATGAAATCTCGATTTTTCTCTTCCATATGAAAAATATAGCTTAACAGATTCAACCGTTTCTTGTTTCACAGAAATCCGACTTATAACGAATCTTGTATATTCAGTTGAAGTTCAAATCGCCAAATAGCGAACTGCCGCGCCATTTCGAGCTCGATTATAATTATATTATAAATTATACGTTCAACTATCGTTTATTTAATATATTCGTTATTTAAATAATTAAATAACTTAATTATTATACCTTACAAAACGCGCCATTACAGAATCTGGAAGTACTCAAAACATAAAAGTTGTAGACAATTTAACCTAATTTCCACAAAATCAAGAATTTTGCAGTTTGAAGCTGAGAAGCTCAAGATTTGTCAAAAATACTGTAACAACCCAGAAAATCTTAGGCAATTTAAAATTTTTAATTTGGCTATTTTAGTGAATTTTAAATATTTAAAATAAATATTTTAAATAATAACGACGAAAAGTGTGTTTGAATCGATGTTTGAAAATGAATATAATTATTTTTAATTATAAACAAGGCCTGAAAGGGCACTGTAGTTTCAAAATTTCAATTCAAACTTTGACTGACTGTACCGGGTGCAAAATAAAACTGGTTTTAGTGAAACCAACAATATTTAAATCTGTTAGTGAATATCTTTCTAACGAATCTAAAAAATTAAAGTTTCGTACCGGGAAGCAAAAGTTATGGCCAAATGAATTTTCAGAAAGGTCGCTATAGAGTTTATATAGCCCGTGAAAATAGCCATTTTGCAAACGACCTCAGAATTTGACGAAACCACCTTTGTTGGATCCGAGATGTGAAATTATTGCTATATTTCAAATTTCATAATTTTTGAAGTTAGTATGTGAGCGTGGCAAAGGAAAATGTGTTTGGTCGATTTTTGTTAAATTGGATCGACCAGAAAATGGCCATTTTTCAAACGGTCTCAGAATTCGACGAAACTAGTTTTGTTGGGACCGTATTGTCAAAACATAGCTAGATTTATTTTTCGGGAATTTTTAGAATCAGTATGTGGCCCCGGTAAATTGAAATGTACGTCCAAATCAAATATTGAATGTTTTATATTTTAATTTGAAGAAAAACTGATTGAAACGGTCGAATGGGTCTATGAAACATATTCCATTGTGTTCGGAATAGGGTTATTTAGCTGGGGACGACAGTCGTTGGGTTTGGATTGGAGTTCGTATGAGAAAACGGTATTTTTGGAAATAATTAAATTTAAAATTTAAAATAAAACCATTGGCCAATCGTTTTCTTCCACACATCTTCTCTTTCCCCGATGCTCTTCAACCCGATGACGGAAACATACCAGCCCCTTCTCTCTTCGTTTTCTCCCTCTACAAGCCAAATCAGCCCTAGCTCCTGTGGTGGTTTTTGAAGAGAATTCGAAGAGCTTCAAATCCATAATAGCCTCGCACCCCCTCGTCATGTGCTCGCGGAGAACGGACGCCTCGAAGTTCTGGCGTTCAAATCGCCGCCGCCTAGCCCAGACGCCGTCGAACTGCACCCCCTACCTTGATAGCTGCGCCTCCCGACCCTCTTCGACACCGTATAGCCTGATCTGAACGAACTACAACGGATTGGTGGTAAAATCAAAACCTAAGTTTGAACAATTTCAGAAAGGTAACGGCTGAATTTATTTTAACTGTTTAATAGCACTTTAAAGCGCTACGATTTATGATTTCGCTATAAAAATCATATCTTTTTCGTTTGTTGACGAAATTCAGTGAAACAAGAGACAGTGGACTCGTGTGGACGTCTTCTACATTCTAGAAGAGACCGGATATTTTTCTGAGCCTTCTGCAATTTCTGGTGGAGTGGAACCCAATGTGAGATTTCTGAATTATAAACAATATGGAATCAATGAGGTATAAATTATATAGTCAAAGTATGAGTTATATAAGCATTGTACACCACATGTATCAGCGTTGTATAAGTTGTATGTTCGATGTATAAGTTATATATGCATTGTAAAAATGATATGTGCGTTGAAATAAATTGAAATGATATTGAAATGAAAACGAAATATAGTTATATACGTATATCTATATATATACTCCCCTCGTCCACAGACCATGGACGATATATATTGGTTGTGATATTGTTAGGATTATTGGTTGAGGTGAAAATTTGGTGAATATCATGAATGGTTGGTTTGAAATGATTGATTGTGGTTGAAATCCCAATAGGATTAGTATATGGGAGAATTCGTCTACGTACGAACTAGATATTGAAAATCCCATTTGTCAAAAGCTGCAAGGCTTTAAGGTAGAGCGAGAAGCCGTACTAGGGACGATCCCGGTTTTAACTACCCTGCCGTTATGCTGCCAAAATTTTCTGAAATATTTCTGTGTTTGATTTATATTCATGTGTTGAATGTTGAAATTAAAGTCATGTGTTGAATGTTGAAACAAAATTCATGTGTTGAAATAAATTCATGTGTTGAATGGAGTTCGTGTATTGAATAAATTCTTTGAAAGATAAAAATAACATTTTTATCATATATATAGACTATATAAAATATTAGTGGTTTAAATAAATTGTTTTAACACCAAAAATAACATTTTTACCTTATATATAAAATAAAATAATCTTGTTTTGAAATAAATTGTTTTGCAATAAAAGTCACATTTTTATTATATATATATATAAACTATAGAAAATATTCATGTGTTGAATGTTGAAATAAAATTCATGTGTTGAATAGAAATTCATGTGTTGAATAGAAATTCCTGTGTGGAAATAAAATAAATAAAATTCATGTGTTGAATAGAAATTCCAGTGTGGAAATAAAATAAACAAAATTCATGTGTTGAAATAAATTCATGTGTTGATTGGAGTTCGTGTTTTGAAACTGTTATTTCAAATGATTAGTGCGGGAGATCCGACCGTCGGATTTTCCCGAAACCGTTGGGTTCGCCTTGGAAATATCTTTCCAACGACACCCACTTTGTGAAGATCCAACGGTTTGATTGTCTGGAATGTTCAATTCAAATCTGAAGAAAAACAACGCCAGAATCGATTATATTTATATATAAATATAAATATAATTAAATCAAATCAAATAACGACGCTGCAGTTCGTATTTTGAAATCGAAACTTCAAACGAGTGTACCGGGAGATCCGACCGTCGGATTTTCCCAAAACTGAAACCTTTGGATTTGTTTCGAAAAGATCTTTCTAATGATATAAAATTTGTCAAGATCCGACGGTTAGATTTTCAAATATGTGTAAATCAAATCTGAAGAAAAACAGCGCCACGGTCGCGTTATGGCCCAAAACGTCGTTTGAATGAAATGACTATTTTTAAATAAATAAAAATAGCGATAAATCGTGATAAAATATTATAAACAATATGGAATGGGAATAAACTGAATTTACCCGGTTTAGTGGATATTTGATGGTTGAATGTGTTTGGCGTGAATTTTTGTCGAATAATTTAACCATTGAAATGAATTGATTTAAATTCTAAATATACGTGAATTATTTGAAAAGGCCGAGTTAAATCTCATTTCAAATAATTGATCAGCGATAAGAAGTCGATGATGAAGACGGTGGTCGAAGACTAGAGATCTTCACCTCGGTTGGATGATAACTGATGTCTTTATTGATGGCATCCCGAAATATAGATAATAAGTGGTGATCGTCCAGACGTACGTGGAGATCGATGGATATGCGAGGTATGTGGTGCCTCCGGTTTCGTTCAGACCCAGAACGAACTTGTAAATGGACTGTGTGTCTGACATTGGATTTTGTTCTGTGCTGACTGATCTCTATTAAATATATATCTGTTTGGCGGCGGAGAATTTATTCTCTTGCTTAACGCCCTTCTCTGAGACGTACAAGCTCAGAGGTTATATACCGATAGAAATCAGTTGCATATAGTGAATTGCCTGTGTGGCATGCCTGAGTGGCAAATGATCAAGGCTTCTGTTGAAAAGCAAAGTCTTGTGGTTGATGATCAAAGCACGGCCTGTGTGGCATAGCTTTGTGTATAACGTTGATTCGTGAGCCTCACACCCCGGTATGAGCCAGAAACGGGAGAGGACCTCAGGGAGGACATGCGTTTCTTTCTAGCTAGAGGTGGTGTCAGTGCTTAAACTGGCCGACATATATATTATTTTCACTTGTGTGGTTGTTGCTGTTGCGAGGCGCCTCGGTTATATCGGTCGATCCGGGACCGATGGGGTCATTCGTTGGCTCATTTACGCCCCAAAGGGCAGGGAAACGCAGTGTTCAGGCATTTTAATCCACATCGGTGGACCGGTCCTGTCGCTCTAAAGGCTTGACTGAGTACTTGCCTGAGACATGGGCTAGATTGTCTCGAATTCGGTAAGGACTATCTTTTGCCTTGGTTCATGACGAAAATCCAATTTCCAAATACGTGATTGTGCGGTTTTGATTGTATACCTATATATGGCGACATAGTGGTATGGGGCATTAATGCCGTCTATGATTGATACTTATGATTTGAAATTATTTTTGAAACATATAAACACTAGTAATAATATCAAATGCTTTTGTTTTATTCGTATCAAGCATATTTTGGCATTATAAGGTAAAAACTCTATCCTCCGGTTTGCGTTGCATTGTGTGATGGGAACTGAGTCTTATAATGGCTTCATTTTTATTAAAAGCATTGCGACGTTTAAAAGATTTACTTGTTTTAAGAACTGGCAATCCAATGGAGTAAACGCGTTCCGCGAAAGTGGCGTGGTCCTGTGATTAGCCATATTATAAAATGTGTTAAGTAGATTTCTCATACCAGTCCCATGACTGACTCGTGGTTTGTTTCACTTGCAAACTCGGGTGCCCTTTTTTCTACACGGGAAGCCTTGTGTTCAGGTTTTAGCAGGCTCTTTCTGGATAGCTGGAGCTGAAGATGGATTCTACCATTTATCTCTTTTTATGCTGTTTAGCTCCTATTGTACATATTATGTTTTGATTCCGCTGTAGACATTTATGTATAGCTGAACTGTATTTTGTACTAAGTATGATCCTGTATACTGTGTAACTCTGATGATTATGTTTATCCAGTGTATTATTTGTACATTATCTGGTGTATTTATTTATTTCTGTTCTGCTGTTATCTATTTATGTGTTATATTCCAAAGATAACCCTTCCCACCGTCAGTACGGGGTTTGGGGTCATCACAAATACTATGGCAGTGTCAATACAAATCAACATAAAAAATACGAGTTTAGAGATCATACCTGACTTACCATAATCAGTGTGAACCAAAGAATCTCCAACTCAGAAATATACTTCTAAGGAACTCAAAATAAGTCAGCAATATGGAACACCTTGAATTTTTATCCCACTTTCGCAAAGTTTTTCCTTAGCCTACCTCGGTACGTATATGTTTATAATATCTAGCGGACTAACAAAGGTTGTTTTACCGCCCTTAGCTTGGTTTACATGTTTTGGTACCTAAACCCATTTATATAACAATCCATTAGTATCCACTAAAGTGTCCTTAGGAACCCAAGTTCGTTTAATCTTATTTGAAATCATCTTGTTATCTTTCGGGATCCAAATTCGTTTAATTGGACTATTTCTAAACAAGTTCTTGTCTTGTTTATGATTTAAAAACCCTTTGAAATTTTTAGAGTTCAAAATTCCAATTCGATCTTTTCCAAAGTGGTTTGAAGGATTTTTAATATCATTAAAATATCACTTACAAATTTGATCAAATTAATCAAAATGGGTCCTTTCTTACTCTCAACAAAAAATTGGATTTTTAACAACATGTTCAACGATTTTTCTCCTTTAGAAAATTTAGTCAATATTGATTCAATTCGTTGAATTTTAGATTTAAGATCCCCATTTTCTTTCATTAAATTCGAACAACGGCTTATATTAGTCTTTCTTTTTTCAGCATCATCTTATTTAGAAACCATATTTTCTTTTCAAGCATTTTAATTTTAGCATTAGACTCAGTAATCTCAATTTCAACTTGTTTTCACTTTTCAAAATAAATTTTTTCAAATTCTCTAAGCTTTTCAATCCCCTTTTCAAAATTGCGATTATCATTTTTTGAATTCACATTTTTCACTATCAAGCAACTCAAACTAGTTTTACAATTTAAAAGATCATTACTCAATATCTAACATTTTTTGCATTTTGAAATATGTGAATTCTTAATTTTTTCAAGTTTACATTCTAATTTTTTATTTTCTAAAACTAGTTTTGACCTATCATATTTCAATTTCATAACTTGTAGCTCAACAAAAACAACATTTTTTGTGAGATCGTGGCACATTAAGATCAAATCTTTGTAAGTGAAATTCAGTACCTCACTAGAGTCTTCTTCATTACTTTCCAAATTAGACCATGTCATAAGACACAAATTAGCTTCCTCTTCATTACTATCAAAAACTTCTTCTCCTTCCTCATCAACCCAATTACGTATTTACAAAATACCATCTCAATTCATCCTATTCATCAGATCCAGGATGTGATATGGTTTCGATGGATGAACCATATATAGACCGTTCCAAAAAGATTTCATTCTTGAAAAAAAATCCATATAGTTTGGATTTGTTAAGTAGGAATTTTTTTTCTTTGCCTTAGCCTAGTACAAACATTCAGAACAAAGCTAAGGATAGGCTACGTAATAACAGATGAGTCTTGAGTTTAGGATTATGGTTTCTAGTTCATTATTTTCTTTCCATTTGAGGAAGATTGGAGCTAGTTGGATTCAATGAGAGGTAGTTCGCGTTCTATTCTAAAAAGGGTATACTGACAAGCACTTGCTTTCCCTTCCCGACTGAGCGTTCTAATCTAAACAGGCTGATTCAGTAGGTCTAAGTGACTTTGTCCCTTCAATGGGACCATGAGGCGGATTTGCATCTCGAAGTGGGTTCTACCACTTCTTTCAAAAACAGACAGTAAGCTGAGATCAAATAAAAAAAATAGAGCATGTAGCAACAAAAGCCTTCTTCTTTATTATCTTCTTCTTCTTTTCATTCTTAGGTCGTGGGAAATTTGGATTTATATGTCCTGGTTTCTAGCAATTGTAGAAAGTAACTTCATCGTCTGAGCTATTTTTATTTTTGAACTTGTTAGATTTTGAGTTTTTCTTTTGTGGCTTGTAATCTCTGTTAGCCCACTTTCTAAGAACCATGGCTAGCTCTTCAATGGATCTTCATCATCACTTTCAACAGTATTATTTAGAGTAACTATCTTTTTCTTCAATTCAGAATTCTTTCGTTCTTCTCTTACTTTTAGCTCCATTTCATACGTTTTCAGATTTCCAATCAACTACACCATGATTAATTTATTTAGATCTTTTGATTCTTGAATAGCTATCACTTTGGCTTCAAAATTCATCGGTAGCACTCTCATTATTTTTTGATTAATTCCACTTTAGTATAGACTTTTCTAAGAGATTTTGCATTGTAAACAAGTGATGAGAAGCGACCAAACATCTTTTTTATATCTTCGTATTTTTGCATAGAAAATTTTTCATACTCGTTGCTGAGTAGAGCAACACAAATTCCTTAACTTGAGATCTTCCTTCGTGTGTGACCTCCAATGTATTCCATATTTCCTGGACAGTTAAACAACGAGATATTCGGTTAAACTCAGGTTATCGAGAGAACAAATTAAGCATTCATTGCTTTAGCATTAGTTGAAAATAATTTTTTATCATTAGCATCCCACTTGTCTTTTGATTTTGGAGTTTCAACACCATTAATAATCACAATGGGAGATTCATAACCTGTTTCAATAATGTCCCACACATCATAATCAATTGAGCTCAAATAAATTTTCATCCTAGCTTTCCAATACGCATAACCAACTCCATTAAACAAAGTTGGCCTAGCTATGGATTGATCTTCAGAAAAAGCATTATTAGATAAATTCATGACTCAAGAGTTAAAAAATACCTGCTCTAATACCTCTTGTAGAAACTAAATTAACCCTAAAGGGGGTAAATAGGGTTTATTGCAGTTTTTCGCTAAGTAATAAATAATAGCAACACAGATAATAATCAAAGTAAATGTGAAAAAAAAACACAGAATTTACCCAGCTTTGGCAAAACCCTGCCTACTATTGCATTCCCGAAGGTTTCTACTAGGAATTAAACCAATCTCTACTCTTACAATCCACTTTAAACTCGCGACACCAGCTCCCAACTATTCTAATCCTACGATCAAACCCCCTGCACTGATCTCTATCCCCAAGATTAGATTTTTTCTCCAAATTACAAACCCATAATCCCCAAATTGCAATCCTTGTAGTTTGTAACCAAGTAAAAACTAGAGTTTAAAATAAAAATACAATACAATAAAAGCACTTAAAAAATAAATATTAAACCCTTGAACACTTTATAATAAAACTTAGACTCCTTTTTTAAAGTAATTAGGTCGGCCCCTTTATGCAATTATGTCGGGTTCCTTTCTGATCTTCAATGGCAACCGAACCCTTAAACAAGAATTAAGGCTTTGTGGTCTTTGCTCTTCAATGGCCACCTAGGATTTTATGCTTTTTTTTTTCCAAATCACAACTTCAACTACTTTGATTGATTTGATGATGGATTTGTTATACAATTTCTTCCTCGTTGACGATTTGGCATGTAACAACACGGAATTTTGGGGACAATTTAAAATTTTTATTTTAGAAATTTTAATGAATTTTAATATTTAAAATGATTTATTTTAAATAATAACGACTAAAAATTTATTTTAATCGAAGTTAAAATATAAGAATTTAATTTATTTAGTGAAGGAGTTTAAAACAGCGCTGCAGTTTGAAAATATGAATTTGAACTTTGACTGAATGTACAAGATTCATTTTAAATCAGAATTGAGTGTAACAAGAAATATTTAAATCTGTTCAATCATATCTTTCTAACGAATCTGAAAAACTGGAATTTCACTTTATAATTTGAAAGTTATGTCCAGTTTAAAATTTAGAAAAGTCGTTGTAGAATTTATATATATTTTAATTTAATATATTGGTCTTAAAAATAGCCATTTTGCAAACGACCTCTGTTTTCGACGAAACCACTTTTATTGGAACCGGAATGTCAAATTATTTTTATGTTTAAATTTTCATAATTTTTTTAATTAATATGTGAGCGTGGCAAAGGAAAATGTGTTTTGTCAGTTTCGGTCAGATTTAATCGACTTGAAAATGGCCATTTTTCAAACAGTCTCAGAATTCGACGAAATTAGTTTTGTTAGGACTGTATCATCAAAATAAAGCCAAATATATTTTTTTTGTAATTTTTAGAGTCCGTATGTAGCCCCTATGAATTTATATATACGGTTAAAATTTAATAATAAATGATTTAAATATTAATTTAAATAAAATAAGGCTCAGGCGATCAAACTGGCAGGCGGGACCTAGCCCATCGCGTCTGGAGCGTGGGGATTTTCTTAGGAACAAAGTTCGTTGGGTTCGATTCGGAGTCCATGATATTAAATAAAAATTAACAGAATTAAAAGAAAAGAAAATAAATAAATATACTAGTATAAATACCAGTACAATACGGTATCCTCTAACCCTAATATACATTAAACAGCCGCAATATCTTTGAAAGGAATGGCCACCAAGCACCGAGCATAATTCGTTAATCTCTCCTAATACTCTTCAAATTAGAGCGAGTTTCCAAGGCAAACGATGAAGAGGACCACGAGATCTCCCTTTCTATCGGTGGTGATCGGATGCTGGGTGGTGGCGAGGCCGGAATTGGGGCTGAAAGGGGGGAAGTTCGAACGGGTTTTCAGGGTCGATGGGACCCGCGAGTTCAACGGCGTGGAGGGCGGAAGAGGAGTTGAGGGTGGCGCTTCGAGTGGTGGGTACGGATCGGATTCTGGTGATGGCGTCGATGGTGCGTTCTGGTGCGAAGTCGACGACGTTAGGTTCGGGTATACAGGAGTGACGGGTTTAGATGGAAGAAAGGTTAATGACTTAACTGTGTAATTAATTAAAGTTAATTATAATGGGTTAATTAATTTATATAATCAAATGTTTAAAACAGTATAACTCCTTCATATGAACACAGAATGGAACGAAACAAAGTGCGTTAGAATCGTCTTCGCAAGAGCTTCACGATGGAATTGTCTAGATCTGAAACCGGACACTTTGTAAATTCAGGAAATTTCAGATCTGAATTGTTTGGTGAGAAATTCTATTCCTTTGTTTATATAATTAAAATTTGTTAATCATAATTTTGTGATACATATGCACTCTAATAGTTTGCTGAATGTTCGTGATTGGATTCAAAAATTTTGATGTCGCTTATTGATGTGTTGAAATCAAACTGTCATTTGGTCAGTACACGTTAGAATAAAATTAAAATCCTTTGTTAATTAGATTGATTAGAATAAAATTAACATCTTTTGTTAATTAGATTTGATTAGAATAAAATTAACATCTTTTGTTAATTATATTTGATTAGAACAAAATTTACATTTGTGTTAATTAGATTAGGGTTAAGTAAGATTGACATTTTTTGTCAAAAACTTGATTAGAAAATAAGATTGACATTTTTTTTTGTCAAAAACTTGATTAGAAAATAAGATTGACAATTTTTTGTCAAAAACTTGATTAGAAAATAACATTGACATTTTTTGTCAAAAATTTGATTTGAAAATAAGATTGACATTTTTGTCAAAAACATGATTAGTAAAGTAAATTGACATTTCTGTGTTAAACATGTTAGTGAGACAAAATCATTAAAAGGAATGAATTAAAAATGTATATTTTTATACATTAAAAGGAATGAATTGAAAATGTATATTTTTATACATTAAAAGGAATGAATTAAAAATGTATATTTTTATACAATAAAAAGAATGAATATGAAAAAGGACATTTTTGTCAAAATAAAAGGAATGAATATAAAATGCTCATTTTTGGCAAAATAAAAAGAAGGAATTAGAAAGGGATATTTTTTTCACTATTAAAGAAGAATAGATTAGAAATATATATTTTATACACTAAAAAGAATAGATTGGAAAATATATATTTTATACATTAAAAAGAATAGATTGGGAAATATATATTTTATACATTAAAAAGAATAGATTGGAAAATATGTATTTTATACATTAAAAAGAATAGATTGGAAAATATGCATTTTATAATTAAAAAGAATAGATTGGAAAATATGTATTTTATACATTAAAAAGAATAGAATGGAAAATATGTATTTTATTCATTAAAAAGAATAGATTGGAAAATATGTATTTTATACATGAAAAAGAATAGACTGTAAAATATGTATTTTATACATTAAAAAGAATAGATTGGAAAATATGTATTTTATACACTAAAAAGAATAGATTGGAAAATATATATTTTATACACTAAAAAGAATAGATTGGAAAATGTGTATTTTATACATTAAAAAGAATAGATTGGAAAATATGTACTTTATACATTAAAAAGAATGATTGGAAAATGTATATTTTATACATTAAAAAGAATGAAGTAAATACATCATTTTGTCACTTTGAAAAGAATGAAGTATATTCATTCATTTTTGTCACTTTAAAAGAATGAAAATAAAGATGTACATTTTGTTACATTAGAAGAATTGGAATGAAATATACATTTTTGTTAGAAAATGAAAAGTATAGTAAAATATACATTTTTTCTAGAAAATGTATATTAAAATAAAAGTACATTTCTATTAGAAAATGTAAATTAAAATAAAAAGGACATTCTTGTCATTTTAAAAGAAATGAATTTAAAATAGGCATCTTTGGTCATTTTAAAGAGTGAATTAAGAATATACATTTTTATGAGATATTATCCTCATTTAAAAGAATGGGATTAAAAAACTTCATTTCTATGTGATATTAAAATATTCATTTTGTCCTTTAAAAAGATTTCACCAAAATATTCATTTTTGGTCACTTAAAAAGATTGCACTAAAATATCCATTTTGGTCATTGGAAAGGGATTACACCAAAAGATATGAAAGTTAATATTTTTATTGTCCATTAGTCACAATAAAAAGATCACATGTTTAAATATGACATTAGTGATACCTTGTAATGTATGCATGTAATGTTGAGAAGTTTGATGTATCCAATATATTAATGATATCCAAATTGAATATTACACTTCCATTTATAAGTCATCCGACTTGTTTATGTGATTGGGACGACAATTTTTACACATCGCCCAAGTGCACAAATAGTTTATTATTTGTTTGATGGATGAAACCCCACACGGGTGTTGGGATGATACTGGACACATACTAATCCCAATATTTAGTCATATGTCAATCGATGGATTGACAGTCTGTGATGAGCGTTATTTATTTACTTTAATGCTCACACATTTATAAATTCCACTCTGGTCATCATTTGGATGTTTAATAATTATTTATCCTGATTATTGATTACATGCAATATATGGTTGATGATTGAGTCACATTCCAATAAAGAATATTCCAGAAAAAGGATATTTTAGAAAATATATTAGAAAAAGAATATTTTAGAAAATATCTTAGAAAAAAGAATATTTTAGAAAATATCTTAGAAAAGAATATTTTAGAAAAAGAATGTATTTTAGAAAAATATATTTTTATTTAAATGAACTAGTTATTAACTAGAATAAATCCTTAAATTAAGATTTAATGAAGTTTTCCAATTTGCTAATATTTAATTGGAATTAAATTAAATAAATTGGATTTGGGTTTGTCGTGAATAGTGTCTTAAATAACACTATTCTTAAACCCCATATGAAAATAATAATCTTTAATTTAAGATTATCAAAAGTTTTCAATTATATTTAGTGATTGGAATAAGATGAAATGTGAGTTGGGTTTATTGTGAATTGAGTTTTTAATCGACATTTGTTCTTTAACCCAACTGATAATGAAAATATGATTTGGAATTTGTAAATCTTTATTTAAGATTTAAAGGGGAATTTTCCAAAAGTAAATTTTTCCAATTTAATATATTGGAATTGAACAGAATTCGAATTAATTATAACCGAGATAAGCTTCTGTAAAAGAAGACTGACACTACATATGGAATTTAAAAGGCTTCGCCGTTGTTCCATTTATATTATTGGTCGGATACAGAAATTTATAACGATTATATATTAATTTGATTTCTGTGAAGGTTCCATATTTTATGGAAGATGATTTTGAGTTTATCGTGAACTATGTTTTAAATGACATTAGTTCTTTAACCCAGTTAAAGATAAGATTAATTTCCTAAATTTAAATAATCATTGAATAATGACTCTTGGTATTTAAAACTAAATTGGAGTTTTGATAAATCTTTAAAGAAAATATTTAAGGATAATTTAAAGAATTTATCTTTGATAGAATAATGTGAATATTTTATTAAAAAGAATATTCTGAATTGGAATGAGGCGTTGGATGTGCTTTTATAGTACGTTTTTTTAATTATAAAAATACGCGAATTATTCGGAAAGACCGGGTTTAACCCATTCCGAATAATTATTACGACGATGAAGAGTCGAAGTTGAAGACGGTGATTGAAAACCGACAATCTTCACATCGGATGGACGTGTTGCTACTGAGACCCATGATGGGAGTAGCTAATTTGAAGGGGGCTTCAGTGGTGGCCGTCCGGACTATTGTTGATTGTTCGGATTTGGTTTTCGCTCAGACCCAGAGCATAAGCTTGTAAATGGATGCGTGTCTGACATTGGATTTCGTTCCATGTGAATTAAATCAATTTCTATTAATGTATGTCTGTTTGGTGGTGGAGAATTTATTCTCTACTTAACACCCTGGTATATATTAATAGTGATTGATCGCATGGCGTGAATTGTCAATGTGGCACGCCAAGATGCAAATGATCAAGTCTTTTGTTGAAAAGCAGGGCCTTGTGGGATGATCAAAGTATAGCCTATTACGACATAGCTTTGTGTATAGCGTGACTTCGTGAGCCTCACACACCGGTATGAGTCAAAAACGGGATATGGACCGTAGGGAGTGCACACGTTTCTTTCTATCTAGAAGTGGTGTCAGTGCTTAAACTGGCTGGCATTTATTTATGTGGATGATGGATTGAGGCGCCTCGAGATTATAGGCCGTTAGTGGTCATATAAAGGTCCAAAGGGACCGGGAAGCGTGTGTTCAGGCATAACAATCCACTGCCGATAGGCAGGGACCGGTCCTACCGCTCCAAGGGTTCCCTGCGGGGGATCCTGAGGCATTTGTTAGAGTGTCTCGAATCGGAGAGGAGCTTGCCCCTAGCCTCGACTCATGATGGAAATCCAATTTCCAATACGACCTTGCGGTTTTGATTGTAGAACTAGTATGGCGACATGATATATGGTACCCATGTCGTCTATGATTGATATATTATGATTGAAATTGTTTTTTTAAAACATATATACACTAATATTAAATACGTTTTATCGTATCAAGCATCTTTTGACCATTATAAGGTAAAACCATATCCTCCAGTTTGCGTTGCATTGTGTGATGGGACTTGGGTCTTATAATCGTTTCATTTTTCTAAAAAGCATTGCGTTGTTTAAGCCATTTACTTTATTTTATGCACTGGCAATCCAATGGAGTAAACCCGTTCCGCATTAGCGGCGTGGACCTGTGATTAGCCTTATTATTAGATAAGTTAAGTTAAGATTTCTCATACCAGTCCCATGACTGACATGTAGTTTGTTTCACTGGCAAACGGTGCCCATATTTTCCACATGGGCAGTCGAGTAGCTTTTTGTAGATATTTACAGGATCCTGGTTTACAGCTGAAGCGGTATTCGGAAAGCTCTGTATCCGTGTATTCCTTTCGGTTGTATATTTGTAATATTTTTCCGCTGCTATTTAAATGTAATTTAAATCTCTGATATCATTGTATTTCTATTGTGTAATGATTTTTCATACTCTGTTATATTCTTGTACTTTGATGTAATTGTTGTAATCAGCAATAAAATGTTCTCCAGTTTGTGTTCTGTTGTGTATTGTTCTCAAAGAAATCCAGGCTTTCCTTTACGGGGAAGTTCGGGTCGTTTCATGGCATTGATAAAAAATCTCCTGGTCTTCATGAGTTTTCTGAATTTATTTGTTCGATTTTACTCTTGGATTTATCGATAATATCCAATGATGAATCAGTGTTAATTTATAGGGTTTTAAACCCCGATATTATCTTTGATTTCACATATGATCTGGTTATGATATTTGCGAAAATATTGGGCTTGATTTCTGATGAACCCTAATTGGATTATTTCTTTTCTTCTACAACTTTCAACTAAGATAATACACTCCTGCTATTGTGCAATTTTAATTTGCCAAAAATATGTTCAAATGGAATATCCATTGGCTTGACTATTTCAACCATACTATGAAATTGATAATTTTTCTTCCTTGCCTTTTACTGCTTTGAAAATTTTTGAAGTCAATCCCCTCCATCTGTCAAAAAAACAACTTTTCTCTTTCTTCTCACTTGTTTTCGTCTAAGTTGATACTATACTGGACGAATATTTAAGTATGGTGACTTAGATGTTTCCTCAAAACACTTGTGCTTGTTTCTGTTATATACTTTTATATAAGTGCCAAGTTTAATCCCCTTCTTTACTTGGCCATGTTTACGAACATTTGAACACATGTTATACTCTGTTGTTGAGATACATTTGAAGTTTATCTCTTATTCGAATTTGACTTTCCATCTTAGCCACCGCATGTTACTTTATTTTGTTTTTCGTGCTTCTCCTTCGTAGGAATCAGAACTGCACTTTGTATGGGTAATGTTGCCTTGTGCATTGGGGTTTTACTATTTGGACTTGGAACTGTGCTATAATATGTGCATGTATTTGGATATTATTTCACTATTAATTGTCAGTTTGATATGCATATCTGTGCTGCTCCATTTGTGTTCATTTGTGTTTCACTGTTTGCACCTGAATTTTCTCTATGTCCATTTGTGTTGTTTCGGCCTTATGCTATTGTATATATCGTGAACTGCTTGACATGTTGGATTGTTTCCTACATCAGTTCCATGCTGCTTTACCATCTTGGCCATGCTGCATATTACTCACTTTTCTGGCTTGTGAAAATCTTTTCTTGTCTTGCTATATCCATATCTATATATTTACACCTGTGTACTTTGTGTTTGACCCAAGCATATGCAGCCTTACAGCTTGAAATGGCTTAGCTTGTTAATTTATGTGCACTGTTAGGTAATAATCTAGCTTGCATTTGCTGTTGCCTATTTTTTGCGTTGGCATTGTGCCATTATGTATGTTGTGAGATGCTTGGCATTTTTCCATGACCATGCTCTCTTTTTCATGATACCCGTTGCATGTATATATTGGCAACTACTACTTGAAACTTGTGCACTGCACTTGAATGTCCATCAGAACTTTGATGTTTGTGTGTTGAGCTTCATGGTTGGTTTATTTTCTTCCCTGTTCCATGTTGCTTCATTGTTGCATATCCATGTCATGTAGATGTGTACATTTGCGTTTTCATTCTGCCTTGTTGCGTTGGTGCTTTATGCTTGCTCTGTCCATTTTGATTCATGTTTTGCATGTCGAACCTATTCACTGCATATATATATATATATATATATATATATATATATATATATATATATATATATATATGTGTGTGTGTGTGTGTGTATACGTGCACAAGTATGTACACATGTATCGTGCATTTGTAATTTATATATGTAAGATATTTGAATGGCAGGCATGAATTTTATATCACCAGACCACTATATCTGAGTTATGGCTATACCGAATCAACAAATTTTAAATGTTGGTTTTGATCAGCAAACTAGTATAGTTGTATCGGGGCTGATCTGTGAGCACTAGAGATATAGTATGCCTTGTAGTATTTACAGTGTATCACTGTGAATATATATACCTAGTCTAGAAAAATAATGAGAAACATACAAAAATTCTAAAGCAAATAAAATTTAAAATAAATTTATATTTGCTTGTATTTAAATCTACTATTGTTCCAGATTACTGTGTGTTTCTCTGATAGGTATACAGGTGACTGGACTGGATTGGGAGAACAAGAAGATTCAGTGTGGATGTCAGTGTGTATAACTAAGTCGGTATATAAATTGCGTGATCTGAGTGAAATGTAGTGAGGTACTTCTGTATATGAAATTGATTGTAGACATGAATGAATAAAATTGTACTATTGTTCATAATAAATAAATTGATTGAAATAAAAATATATTTGTATTTTTCAATTCAATCCATCTATAGTACAATTTCATATGTGATATATATATATATATATATATATATATATATATATATATATATATTCAAGTGGGTCATGTTTAATATCAAACAGAAATATCCAAACCAATTTAAGTGAATTATAAATAGTGGAGTTAAAATATGTACTATTTCAAATATTGAAATAAAACATTTATTTAAATAAAAGCACTGTTTGAATATTCAATTATGTGTAATAGTATTTTCTATTCAGTAAGTATTTATTTCTGTGTGTGATATGAAATATAGAATAGTATTGTTCACAAACACATTTATATAATAATATATATGTTTGTTATCATCAAACAAAAAATCATATTATTATACTCAACATATTTGGCATCCCTCTATATTTCGCATCCCACATAACTTCACAACCCCTTAGAAAGTCCACCAGCTCAGTATTTCACTTCCCCCAATTGGCTCGTACCCTAGACATCTTGTATCCCTTGGGATATGAAATTCTTATCCCCATGGGATACAAATTATCGTATCCCCCCCGGAATATGAAGTTCGTATCCCATGTGATACGAGGCTCCATATCTCCAATGGATACGAAGTTTCGTGACCATAAGGGAAACTAGTTTTGTATCCCCCGAGATGTGAGATTCGTATCCTCAAAGGAACGCGAAATTCGTATCCTCCAAGGGATGCGAATACTCCACTTCAGCCACTCGGGATGCAGATTTTGGCGTGTGGTCCCCAATTCTCACATACTCCCATTTAATCCACTACCCATAAGTACCCTCTACCTCGTACTTCAAAAGGGTTGGTATTTGTTTGGTTTGACACCTAAAGAAGGACCTTGGACATCATTAATGACAGCCTAAGCTTTGAGGAAGAACAAGAACTAACTTTTTTCTCAAGACTTCCTACATGCAAATAATGACTCCCGAATACTTAAAAAATATTGTAGGCCACTGTAATGATAATGTCCAACTCTTGTAACCTTCAACTATGAATAAAATCAGCAGATGCTTCAAAATAGACGTAGGTCCAATACGAACCGAACCACTATAAATTATTGTGCTCTTGCTTTCTACACTTACTTTTCCATACGTGAAACTTTACTTGTATTCTCGAGAATCATTGGGTGTAGCGCCAATTTTTCGCATCAACACATTCAATATAACCTTTTGTTATATTTTAGGTTATATTAACATCCTATTTATCTTATGATATAGTTATCATATTCATTATGCAACCTCAATCCCATAACATGGCAAATTACTAAGTTAACATATTAAAGTTATTCAATTTATTACTTATTCCCAAAAATTATAGTTTATTAGCTAATTATTATATTTATTCAATATGGCCCAAGTAACCCTTTATATCCAAATTAATATTTTCTCAATATGTGTAGAAATAATAAGGTGAAGGTTCAGGCTCTCGAATGGCCTCAACTCAACGTAAATAAAAGTGTAAAGGTTTAGATTCTCGCATGGCCAAAACCTAAAACAAATAAAATGAAACTATAAACTAAATAGGGCATAGCCCGAACTATAAATAAAATAACCACAAAGAAAGGGGATAGGAGAAGACAGAATAATTAACAATAAACAGTAAGTTATTGAAACAAACTTAAATAGGAATAGAGACAAAAAGTTTATGCAGAAAATAAACCTAGAAGATTATAAATAACTGCAAGAAAATTAACAAACTATTTTACTGTCTAAATATTTCCAAAATTTTACTAATCTAGAAATTGCAGTAAATACTCACAAAAGTATGCTTATCCAATGGCCCATGTAGGAATCTCTAGAATAAATAATCCTCTTCCTAGAATTTATGCGCAAACAAATTTTATTTTGAAACTTTATTTTTATTCGGAGAAGAAAGGGTGTACTGGATGCACAGGAATAAAGAAAAATGATCATGTGAAATGGGGGAGGAGTATAGGCTTATTTACAGTGGAGGTTGGGAATCTCAAGCCCTTAGATATTTGGTTTTTAACCCTATACGTGAGATGCAAGAAGAACCTCGAAACATCTCGCAAGTCCCGTTTTCGTGTCAGACACGAAAATGTGCCTAGAAAAACACTGGCTCGGTCCGGCCAACTCTGGGTCGCCCTAGTCGTAATGTATACTTTTTTCTTTTTATTTAATTCTTTCTATTTAATTTTCTGATTTTGTATTCAAATTTCAAACTGCCATAACTTTTTCGTTTTAAATCCATCTACCTATCCAACAATCATTGGCATCCATTGTCCCTAGGATTTCTAATGCTTTTTTACGAATTTATGCAATTAGTGTAGTGTATATGTCCCTAACTAATGCAAGAGACTAAGTGGTCCACTGATTTAGTTGGCCTCTTTTTTATGCAATTATGTTTGCATCATGAATTCAGATATATGCAAAAATCCTCATGATAAGCATGTTGCAACCACCATCCAAATGCAACATTCAAGTGATAATCATCCATTATTTCTTCCATAGCTTAAAAGTAAATTAAAAGTTGCGCACACATCCATATGCAAATATGTTATTGTCCTAATTGCCGATCATTAATCAGTGCCTTGTGTGTGTATGCATCCACTTACATCCACGTGAATTCAATCAAGCATAACATGTTCTATTGACATGTTTAAGCCACATCCTACCATCCATAGGCTTAACCTAAGACATGCTAATTCAAATGATAGGAAATATATAAGATTCAAAATTAAAACTAAGAAAGGGTTGAGAGCGTACTATTATAAACTAATGGAAATGAAATATGAATTCTCTCCTATGGTTCCAATGTCGCCTCATCACTTTCCTTTCTCCATTAAACATTGACAAGCTTAATCTTTTTGTTCCTCAACATTTTTACCTCAGGCTCTATTACCGTGTCGGTACTCACCTAAAAGATACCTCTCTCTCAAGCTCAACCTCTCCCAAGGTACTTGGCCTTACCACCACTCATGCATGGACTTTTGCAAGTGCGAGACGTTAAATACATCATGAACACCCAACAAACTCTCCGATAGCCGAATCGTATAGGCCATCTGACCTACTCTCTCCAATATAGGGAACGACCCTACAAATATTGAAGCCAACTTCCCTGCCGAGCCAAACTGTACTACGTTCTTAGGGCATCACCTTGATGAAAACCATGTCCCCTACACAGAACTCAATGTCTATCCTCCTCTTATCCTCATATGATTTTTGCCTATCATGAGTTGCATACATCCTCTTTCGAATCAAGTCGATCTTACCTGAGGTTTACATAATCGTCTTTGGCTCAAGTAGAAGTATATCTGTGGTCACCTTCCAAGAAGAACGTGATCTTCAGGGCCGTTCATACAATGCATCGAAGTGAGCCATAAAAATGCTAACCTGATAGCTACTATTATAAGAAAACTCTACTAAGGGAAGATGCTCCTTCCAAGTCCCTCTGAAGTCCAAAATACACAATCACAATAAGTCCTAAAGAATTCCTATTAATCCTCCTGATCTGTTCATCTTTCTAAGGGAGATATGCGTTGTTATGTCTAAGTAGGGCTATAAATTTTGTACGAATGACCAGTGTCCATTCGTGTCCATTCTCGAAATGCATCCTTCCGAGTCCGCCCAATTTTCATTTAGGACATGAGTTAGGACAATAAAATTTGTATGAGAAAAAACCACATCAGGTTCGTGTTCATTTTCGTGATTCGGTATATAGTTAAAATAAAGTCTAATAAAACGTATAAAATTTTATGTAAATAGGCAAGTCCGAACGGGTCTGTTCGTGTCCATGTCCAAAAAATCATGTCTGTGTCCGACCGTTTTCATTTAGGACACGAGTTAAGACAACAAATTTTGTACTACAATTTTTTTTGTTCGGTCTATGTCCGGGCCGATTTTATTTAGGATAGAAACTGAAAACACCTTCATCTGTTCCGATCCGAATTATTTAGACCCCTAAGTCTAAGCTGTGTCTCTAATTCCTCTTCATGCTCCTCAAAAACTCTTTGCTAAATATGGGGTATCTGTCACTAACATTGCTTGTGGGACCACCATAATGTAACGACCCGCTCAACGGCCGGCCCGAGTCGATCGCTAACTTAAACAGTCAACAAGACATATCGTTTGAGAATACCATGCATCAAAATACAGAACAAGGTAATATTTCATTACTATCACAACAGTTTACACTGGAGTACAAGAATATCGGAGTATAAATAATTGATATACCATGGAAAAATATCATAGAAATAAATTACAATGTAGTGGAAAAATATAAATAAATAAATACGAACATCAGAAGACTACAAAATAATCCGAGAACAGCTGCACCCATAATCCAAGATCCAGTATAAAGATCCGCGAAACCAAAATTACTGGTCGTCCATATGGAAAATATGGGTATCTAGAGTTTAGGTGAAAAATAATAAACTCTGAATCAGTCATGGGACTGGTATGAGAACTAAAAACAGTTATTAACTTTATTTTAAAGTTGGGTAAATCACGGGACAATGCCAACCGAATGGATTTACTCCACATGAATACCATAACATAAAACTCGCAATGTTTTTTGAAAAATGAAGCTATTATAAGACTTAAGTCCCATCACACAATGCAAACGTAAGACGGAGGGTAGAGTATTACCTTATAATAGCCAAACATGCTTGATATGTGAAATTTCTGTTTTACTATCATAAGTGTATAGTGTAGAAAACAATTTTGAAGATAAATGTATCAATCTAAGACGACATAATACCCCATCTTATTATGTTGCCATATAGGTTTACAACTGGAAACACAAGCTTCGTGTTGGAAATTGGATTTCCATCATGATCCAAGGCAAAGGATCTTCCTCATCCGATTCGGAGCATCTCTAGCAATATGTCTAGGACTCACACGCATGTGGCCCTTGGAGCGGTAAAGCCGGCACACCAATTCCTGGTGGGTTCGGGTTACTCCTAAACATAACGTTCCCTGGTCCTATCGGACATCCTGGTTAGTACGTCGACCACTATGTCCTTGTGCGGGCTATATCCGAGGCGCCTCAATTCCAACATCCACATAAGTAAACCGCCTTGGCTCCATACCATGGCAACACTTCTAGCTAGAAGGAAACACATACCCTCTCTGTTGTCCTTCATCCCATTTTTTCCATACCAGCGAGTGAAGATCGACGAAGTCACGTCTCAACACAAAGCTACTCTATATTAGCTATGATTTGATCATTATCCACAAAGCCATGGTTTTCAATAAAAGCTTTGATTACTGCATCTCAGCATGCCACATTTTCAATTCATAAGATAAAACTGATGTCCACTAATATATAACCTATAAGATCATACATCTTAGAGAAGGGTGATAAGCTAAGAGAATAAATTCTCCACCACATAAAAGATATATATATATATAGTAGAAATCGATTAATATAGCATAAAATACAATGTCAGACACACAATCCATTTGCAAGTTCGTTCTGGGTCTGAACGAAATCGAAGGGACATTATTCCTCATCCCATAGGATCAATATAAGAGAGAGACCTTGCACATTTGGTCGATCTCCAAGTATGTCTGGACGATCACCACTAAGTACCTCGTCTTGGATGTATGTCTCAATTGAGACATAAGTAATAATCCAAACGATGTGAAGATCTCCAATCTTCAGCCACCGCCTTCAATATCTTCAACTTTTTATCGTCATATCAATTATTCAGAATGGACTAAACTTGGCCTTTCTGAATAACTCACACATCTTTAAAATCAAATGATAAATAAAGATAACACACATTTCATTCCACTTTAGAATATTCTTTTATTCAAATATTCTTTATACTGGGAATTAACCCCATAAATCTTATCAAAGATTTATATCATTTAAATCTTTTCTTGGGAATCATTTCAAAAGATCTTACAATATCTTTTTATAAATTAACACAAATTAAGGTTTATAAACCTTATCTAGATTATCGAACTTATATGGAAGATAATATCTAGTATCGTTATCCCATCCCAACCTATTCATCCAATGGAGAAAAACTAATAGTACTCCATATCTAACATCCATCGTGTTGCGGTAAACTTAATAACCCCTTTTTACGTTCCAATTTAATTAAAGATTCATTTCTCGCTTGGCGTAAAACCGGTGATACTCCCTATCGAACACTATTTGTGTTGCGGTAAATTTAATTACCCCAATTTCATTTCAATCTAATTAAAGATTCATTAAAACTCCACTTAGTTTTACTCTCTAGATATCATTATTTAATGATCATTCAACTTTAGGAAATTAATTCTGTCTTTAACTAGGTTAAAGAGCAAATGTCATTCAAAACATGTTCACGATAAACCCAAAATCAATCTTACACTTAATTCCAATTTAATTTATAAAATTGAGAAACTTCATTTCGGAAAACTCCAATTAAATCTTAATTAAAAGATATATTTCATTCTCAACTGGGTTGAAGAACAGTGCTATTGAAGACACCATCACGACAAACCCAAAATCCAAATCATATCGACTTATATTAAATACCAAATTCTGAAACCAGCAAATACTGTATTGAGAATAACGATATCTTTATCTTCCAAATTTATCAAAACAGTATCCATAAAATCACGGAATCCAATAACAAAATATCCAAAGAAAATTTCCATCCAAATCCAATATTCATTCATTGGAAAACTTAACTTGGTGAACTATTTATTGACGTCAAACTGTTTCTATCACTTTCTCAAAGCAACTAATTTCCACAAAGTAGCTTTATAGTATTCAAAACTGGATATATTTAATCCAAATGACTTACAAATCATTTATAATGATTTATTATAAATATTTCCTTTTTTAATAAAATAAAAATAGCTCAATTCAATAAAAACCCATTTCAGGTCATTTACAACACTAACACTGTTTTTATTCAAATTTGAATTGAATTTATCTCAAAATCTAACAGTTGGATTTTAAAGCTTTATATATCATTGGAAATCTCTTTTCAATCTAAACCAAATGTTTTTTGTCTTTGGCAGATCCGAAGGTCGGATCTCCCGGTATGTCAATTCGAAGTTACAGGTTCAATTTCGCAAACTGTCACTACGTGACACATCCTATTCAAGCCCATGTTTGATTTGTAATTAAAAATTAATCGAAACACTTCTAAAAATATTTATAAATTATATAAAATATACATAAGCATCACTGGATATTTTATTTCAATCATTTCGCTTCAAAATTCAATATTTTCAACATTAAGTCATTTTTAATATTATTTTAATCAATAAAATAATATTAAATTTCAAAAGTCGTTCTTTCAAGTCCAAATTTTCCTGCAGTCGTCATAAAAATAAGCAAGAAAATTTTGAAAAAAAATCTTTTAAAATGCTTTCTATATAGCCTAACTGAACTTCACTTTCCGAAGTTATTATACGTTTCAAATCAAAAACTTTGATATGGCATAAATAGGTGAAATTTACTTCAAAACCATTCGCTATACGAATATTCATCGATATTTTAATATCTTCGCGTCCATCCAGAATCGGACGTTTAAATCAAACTTTGATTTTTCATCAAATGTTATATTATTAAAATATTCAATTTTATTTTGAATTGGAATGAAATTCAATCAACTACCGTATAATTCCATTTATTTGGATTTCATACATCATATGTATTCAACAGTAGTTGTAAACAACTACTAAACATCTAATTCACATCCAGAGTGCAACTACACCTGTATAAGCCTTAAATAAATATGTAACGCTTATGTCGGTCTGTCAATCAATCGATTAACATACAAACTACGCACTTGGGATTAGTGAAATCAAATATATATCATCCCATTAACAATGTGGGGTTTCCATCACAAACTAATGATTATTGTTTATACACTTGGGATATGTGTAAAATTATGATCCCAAAACCCGTATGGGATTTGCATCACAATTCATGTAAACATACCTACACACCTGAGAGAAGTGTGGGCTAATTGTCATCCCATAACCTATGTGGGGTTTTCAACCAATAAATGGTAATAAATTAAATTACTAAAACATTTCATCTCAACCACAAATCCATGACATCAATCATAACTTATTCATTTCAAATTATTTTCAAACAAGATGAATTCACTTATACACGTGAACATAGACATGTCGTTTGACCTGTAAATGGGTGTTTAACCCTATATAAACTACCATAACCATCCAATAAACATAACCAAACAAGATTATTACAACTCATAAAAAATTTAGTTGAGTGAGAGTTCCCACATTGGTCGTTTATCGTTAAATAACGATAAACGTCGATTGATTGAATCAGACGTTTTCCTATGTCAAAAATTTCAATGAGCTCCAAATCGCTCCAAATTAGATACTTTGCGAAGTCCTCGTCAATATGGTTCCAACGGATCATGTTTCGCTGAATTCCTATCACGTTTGAAAATGTTATGCTTTTTACAAGTTTGTGTACATATATATGTCATTAACATAAATAATTAATAATTGACTGGCTTAATTAACACTAATCCTCCTTACTCATTACTCTTCTTCCACTGTGACCTGATGTAGAAAGCGCACCATTTCCAAATCTTTGCATCAAATGTTCTCTTCCATTTCTCAATGAAAATTCAAACAACAAACACTAACGTGATCTCCTTCAAAATCTCTATAACCTTGCACCATCATTGTCAAACTCGATTCACTCATCAAAAATGCGTTCACAAGCCTTGTTTGTTACTTACAGTGAACGACTAGGCAAAAATTCTCACCAAAATCCACGAAATTCCATCAATAGGTGTTATTCTCCATGATAAGCTCAAAAACACAAACGAATTCGTGAATCGATGCTTCATTTGCTAGAGTCATTCAACCCTAGAACGAAGAACACATGTTGCCTTCAAAATGTGCGAACAAAAATTGGTCGAACTACACCATACACATACAAAGAGGAACTTGCCAGGGTATCAAATATATACATATCATGATTTATCGATTTTTGTTTTTATTGTTTGGATTATTGAAAGAGGGTTTTCTTCACGTTTTTGTAAAAGAGGGCGGCGTCGTGAAATTGTGATCTAGGGTTAAGGTGAGGAAAGGTTAAGATGTTATATAGGGTAGAGGAAATATTTTATTATTATATTTTTATCCAATTCTTATACTTATTTTATTTATCCGTTGTTTGTATTCACCTTTTAAAAATTCGTATGACAACATATGAATCTTGTTTTCGATGAAAATTGACATACAACTAAAATCTTGACATTACAAACCTAATGAAACTTGTTTCATTGAATTCTGAGTCCATTTTCTCATCCAGTGTATTTTTAAAATCAAAATATTGACCGTTTCTCATTTCAATTGCGCGTGGTCACATATTAGCTCTAAAAAATACGAAATTTCGAAATCTAGCAATAATTTAATATTCCAGATCCAACAAAATTAGTTTCGTCGAAAACGGAGGTCATTTGCAAAATGGCTATTTTTAAGCCCTGTGTAATATTATTATAATATTATTAAATTGAAAATTATTCAAATTAGTAATAAAATAATCATTATTATCACACATATCCAAATGAAATATCACATAACTATAAAATAAACATACTTTGGTTTTAAACTCGATATCACAATTTCTAGTCAAACGGTATTCAATTAATATGCAAATCCTTTTATTTTATTAATTGAAATTTTAATTTGGACATAACTTACAATTTATATGGTGAAATCTCGATTTTACACTTTCATTAGAAAAATATAATTAAATAGATCCTAACGTTTCTTGTTTTACAGAAATCCGACTTATACCGATTTATGTAAAATCAGTTAAAGTTCAAAACTAAATTTTCAAACTACCACATCGTTACACGTTCGTTTTATAATTAATATAAATTTATACGTCCAAAATTTAATTTAAATAAATGCTAAATCATTAATTCTCAAAGTAATAAATATTTAAAATCCAATAAATCAATTAAATATTCATATTTTAAATTGACGAAAAATGTGGGCTGTTACACCTAAAGTTAGACAATCTCCCTTAAATATATTGAGGCTAACCAAGTTGCAGTCCTCTTACTCCTAACTGAGAGAACTGAGCGCTCTTAGTTAACCTTTCGACGATCACCCAAATGCTGGTATTGCATTTGCTCGATCTAGGCAAACCATCTATGAAATCCATCGATATGCTCTCCCACTTCCATTGTGGCACATCAAGGGGCTGAAGTAATCTACCGGGCTTCCTTGGCTTAGCCTTAACTTTCTGGTACGTCATGCATCTTGCCACATAATCAGCCACATCCTTCTTTATCCTGGTCATATAGAATATCCTCTTCATGTCCATATACATCCTATCTCCTCTCGGATAAAAGGCCATCCGGGAGTAATAGGCCTCCGATAATACCACACTTATCTCCTCTTCCGTGCGGGGAACACAGCCTACCACCACAGTGTAGCCAACCCCTCTCATTAACAGAATATCTAGAAAGGTGCTTAGAGGTCTTTGCCTCAACTAAGTCAGTCAAAAATCTCTACTAATGCAGGTCCTCACGGTGACTGGATCCAATGCGCTACAAAAGAGTAGGTTTTACTTCTAATGATGCCAACAATCCAAATTCATATTCCGTAGATGGTCTAAAATCAAAATATGAGACAAATTCCAAATTCTGCCGCTCTATGAATAACGGGCTCAATGTCATCCTCTTCCTACTCAAAGCTTCCGCCACCATATTGTCCTTCCGAAATTATATAAAATCTTAAAATCATTGGGTGCTAGAAACTCCATCTAGCGTCGCTGTCTCAAATTAAGGTCCTTATGCGAAAATAAGTACTTGAGAGACTTATGGTTGGTATACAGTTCAAACCTCTCACCCAATAACTAATGTATCCAAGACTTAAGTACAAAAACAAAGGCTGCTAATTCTATACCAAAGGTAGGGTAATTGGTCTCATGTACCTTTAGTCATCTGATTTCATAGCAAACAACCCTACCCTCTTGCATTAGGATCGCACCCAATTCTGTGCCGTAATTTTTAGTATACATCATGAATATTAGGTTCTTTTTAGTGAGGCAACCTGAAATCCATGCAAAGTCCTTAGTGAATTTCCGATAACTACACGCCAAGCCTAGAAAGCTCCTCACCTCAATCACATTCTTGGGGGCCTTGCCACTCATATATACTCCATCTAATGAAGTCTTTCTCCAATAGCTCACCCATTTGCTTACTTAGCTTCCTTCTTTCCTTCAGTGCCATATGATGCATGGGAAATGCAAAAGGCTTAGCGTTCTTCGTCAAATAAATTTGGAAGTCGATCTCTTGTCTTGGAGATGGTCCTCTCAACTCCTCAAATACATCCGGAAAATCTCTCAGTACGGGTACCATGCCAAGATCATCAATAGAGTTTCTAAGGAATCTAAGAAAGCTCAACATGATTGACCTTCGTAGGTCGCAAGATATCTCGAGAGTCCTAACATGACAAACCTTCAGCCTCATAACTCTCCTCTTACATTCTAGGACGGCATATATATGGCTAGCCAATCCATCCCTAGTATAATACCTTTCCCTATAAATCCCAGTTTGTATGCATCACAACCAAACTCGATGCCAAATAGGAAGTCTCAAATCCTTACACATCATAGTCAAATGAGCCGAACCTCCTATAGGGTTTGAAACTGCTGCTGGATCAGAAACAAGAGATGTATCTAGGTGCAAACAATTAACTAACAAAGCAGATATGAATGAATGAGAAGGGAACCAAATAAAATAAAGGTCCTAACCGGAAAGTAATAAAGAGAGATCAAACCTTCAAATGTGACCTTCCTACCTCTATCCTGACCGCCACTGGTTTGAGCTGCCTCTAATGTATGCATCTGCCCTCCGGATGACCAGCTCCCTTCCCTTGTCCTTTCTTCTAAGGGCACTGCCTACTATATTACCCCATATGTCTACAATTGTAGCAATTTCCTTTCTTGGCCAGCTTCCTGCATTCCTTTATGAAACGTACCATCATACCGCAACCATGGCACTTAATGTTTTTCTTTATATGAGATATCTATGCCCTATCCACCTTTTTCTTACCACCTTTCTTGGGGCTACCACTTCTTCTTGCCATTACCAAACTTAGCCGCCTTAGCTTTACACTCATGAGAACCTTCAATCCCTTCTTCGTGCATAAGTTCCATCTCAACTAGAGTCTCGAATTTTGCACACATAGGAATGTGGGTCAATGCAAGTCCTTAGAGGGATTGGTTCAATCTTCTCGCAAATCTCATGGCCTTCTTAAGCGCCGTATTTACCGAGTCCATTTGAAGCTTAGCAAACTCATTAAAGTGATTCACGTACTCCCTTACAGAAATATCATTTTGCCTCAAACCCATAAATTTCTCTAACTACATCCCTTCCTCCGCTTGTGATAGAAAATTCATTTTAAACTTTTACTTAAACTCATCCCAAGTCCTAACAGCATGTTCTGCCTCGGCTTACATTCCACCAGTAGATGCCTCGCCTTTTTTTTGCCAAACGATTAACTAAACTCCTCCTATCTTCTAGCTCGAAAAGTCTAAATATATGCCCAATATCTTTAAGTCAGGTGCGAGAATCAATAAAAGTCTGGAAGCCAATGAAGCTCTTGCTGCCTAAAGTACTAAAGTCTTTATAAGCTAAGAAAAGTGTAACACCCCACACTTTTCTGAGCCTAAATTTTTACAAAAATCGAAGCTCAAACCCATCCAAGCATGTAGCATGTAAATTTGGTACCTGCAAAAAAATGAGCATGAGCACAACCAGAGTACGATAAATAACTCATAACGGAAACAAAAAATGATAAACTAGTATCAACTCAGGTAACTACCTTATAAGAGTAAATCATCACGTCAATACAGATCATGAGAGAGAACAAGAACGGAAAACCAAACTTAAACACCTATGAGAATATGACCTTCTCGAGATAACCTGGGAGATTGTAATAAGGAAAGGGGTCATAACAATAAGTTCTGGTGAACATAAATAGTATAACACAGTCTATAATACAAAGATATATTCTGTTTGGTTCAACCAAAGACATATGTCTATTAACGTTAGTAATCTAAGCTAATCTTGTAAACACTTACGCATGACTCTAGCTACCATACCCAAGGTAGTATTCCTAAACAATAAACGATATCGCAATACTAGGATAAAACTTTTACGCATAACTATGAAGCCTTTAAATCATCCTTCAACAAATTACAAAAATTAAGAGGTCGGCTCTCAACTAATCACTATTCACACAGAGGTTAAGTGTGTATATATATATATATATATATATATGTATATATGTATATATATACATACACACTTAAGACCTCACTATCAAATGATAGATATGGGTGGATCCTCTTGATCACTTAGTACCCTGGGATGACCTATTGGTCACTTAATGCCCTTTTGATGGTTTACTCTATGCTAATATAAATTAGAGGACATTAGCTAGTGGTCCTACTAATTAAGGCTTCTGTTATTCATGCATAAAAAATCCATACCCTGCGTAAGGCGAGAGATAGTAAGCAGTCACTTAAGACCAATCAGGTAGGTAGACTTAACATGCCATTTAAGACCTCCCTATGGTGGACCACTACGTTACTATCTAACTGACCTTAATGGAAAATATCCTAGCCACTTAATACATCCTGTAGGATAGGTAGACCTATGGCAGTACCATAAGGGTTTTTTTTTTTAAACCCATTCGCAGGTGGACCTCTCGACCCAAACCACTTAAGACCCGAGGAAGCAGACTATTCATGGAGATTATCGAACTCATACCCAACTTGGATTTAATGCTCCATTTATGGGAGGTAGGCTACACGATCACTTAATATTTTTTTTATAGATGGATCTAACCTCTTAAGACTTAAATCTCAAAGCAGGCAACGTTATTAAATTATTTCTTTTTGGCTTCATCTTTCAGACGGGAGGAGAGCCTTACAGCCACTTAAGACCTCACTCATTAAGCAAACCCTAATTTTGGAAATAAGCCATGTTAGGCAAATATATAATTAATACTACCTCCTATGGTCAACGATGTCTCACATTAGTTGGACATGTACTCGACTACGGGAAAATGCAGACTTCTGTCAAATAAAACAATTGACCTTGCATCATTAACCTACTAAGTTCAATCCTAATTTTGAACTATATTAATTTTAGATTAACTAAAATATAATAAGGAAAACATATAAATTTCCTATTTTAGATGTTTAATCAGTTGTTTCCTTATTGGACTTAGTATGTAAACGACAACTAATATCTATTTATCCCCTTTTAAATTCCATTTATTGTTGTTTATTCTATTTATTGCCACTTATAACCATAATGGTCATATTTTCCTATGGCGTTAATTAACCCTTTAAATGTCATTTATTACCATTGATTATAATTAATATCATTTATGAGCCTAACGATCATAATTTCTTAAGAGATTAATCTTACAATTAAATGTCCTTATTATATCAGTCCTTTTATTTGTAATCCAACTATTGTAACTCCTTAAACAACTCTATTTTACTTTAATTTGACTTATTCTTGTATGTGTGTGTGTGTATATATATATATATCGTATGTTATAAGAATTATTCACTTACTTAATTGGATTTAAAATTATTATTCCTAGTCATCGTTTCAAATTATAACCATTTAGGCCTAACTACCTAATCCACTTTAGTTTCCCACAATCAACGATGGTTACAATAGTTATTATTCCATTATGACCTTACTTATAGCAAATCAATTGTATTTATTAGTACAACGGTCATAATATGTTTCCATTTAATATGGATTATACTTTCACATATAATTGCATAAAAAGGAAACCATTTAAACACACATATATACAATAAACATTAACTATAGTATATATTTCATTCTTTACGTAGATTTGGACGAACAATGTATATATATATTTATATAAATATTTTCATGCTATTAGCGTAGTTATTTTTTTATTACTATTAAATTTAATGTTTTAGTTTAATCTATCAATCAAACATTTCTTTTTGCGCTCAAATTTTGTAATAAGATTCTAAATCTTATAAAAAGGCTATTAACTGTAACTATTGTAAATTATGCCAAAATAATTAAAAAAGGAATAAACATATTTCAAATCATAAGAAATATATAATACATGTTTTTGGAATGGTTAATGTAAACTATGCACAAATATACATACATATATATGCCTATATTTGGAAATGAATTTACATAACCTTTTCTTTTTATTTTTGAGCTTATTTCTTATTGATTCCAAATAATGTCCTTTTATTGATAAAGAACAAAAAGACATATCTACAATAACTAAGTTAAAACCTAAACAATACTGAACACAAACACTTTTATATCCTTTTAACAAAATTTACATAAATTACAAATCAACATCAAAACTACAAATTTAGAGCAAAACAATAATTTAACAATGATTTATGGAACTGATTTCCAGATCTATGGTGTTTACAGTAACCACAATATTATAAACATAATTGTAGGAAATGATATGAACAATCTAATAAGCCTACAAAATAATAATATTCAAAACCATAATTACTCTTCAGATCCGACAAAAACTACAAAATATCTATTGAACACATATGCATATATTTCAGATTTAATACAAATGAAGTAATCAAATTATTGTCACTTTTTATATAAACTTTCCACTCACGTGAAAGCATCCAAATATGAATAATCTTTTAAGCTTACAGTTCCTAAATCCTTATATGTCTACAGTTATTCTAAAAAGGGATACTTTCATATTTGTAGACTTGCAAGAAAATAAGAAAAGAGGTGAGAAATCTGATGAAGAAGGAACTAAACGCCAATCCAAATTATTTTCCAGTTGAATCTGATTAACCTTTCAAATCTATATTATTTATGTTTGTTTTGATTGTAGATGAACATATTTTTGTTTTAGACTTTGTTTGAGGAGAAAGGGAAATGGAAGAGCCTCGCTGCTGCTATCAGAAATATGTGAAAAGAATGAGGGACTAACCCTTTATTTATAGGAGTTGGAATGACCCTAAACCACTAGATTTTATTCAAAACATCTGTCTATCCGTTTTATATATTATATAACAAAAACCTGTATAACCCTAGCTGTCACAGGGCCGAAATCGCATGAAGCGGTCAACCACTCATCCAACGGTGTCAACCGCCCTTAGGCTAAAATGCCCAGTGAAGGCATGTTCTAAATGGTGTTGAATATTATATATATTCTGTTTTATTATTTCCGTCCGTTTTTCGTATTTCATCCGTAACTTTTCATATGGACTCCGTTCGCAAAAGTCCAGACATGAAAGTTAACAAGAATTCCATGACGAATGCAACGGTAAAAGTTTCGTGGTCAAATTCTATCATTTGCAAAAATTCCTATTTTTTAGAAAATATAATTAAATAACTAATTTATCTATTTTCAAAATTCCAGGTTGTTAATTCTTCCCCTCCTTAGAAGGAATTTTGTCCGAAAATTCTAACACTTACTTATCCTATCCTACACGATAAATTTGTTACATTCATTTTGCAACCAAGTGCGCATGTGCACAGCGTATATAATGCATCACAACCATAAAACATATATGCACAATGATTCTAAATCGGATCCTCCTATACGTATGCATTAAAAATTTAAAATACTTTCGGAAACATGATGCAAAACATATTAAATATACTGGCAGTTCTATATGAATGCAAATTTTTAAAACTCTTTTTCACCCATAACCCTCACACTACTAGAATAGAAATGTGAAGTAACTAATTTTACATGTAAACCCTACCATCCAAAACCTTAACGCATATAATCGCTTCCTATTTTATTTCTCCTAAGTCGGAAAAAGGAAGTCAAAGCGAAGAATTTTTATGTTCCTTTCGCTTATAAATATTTCAATTCCCATCCTATAGTGGAAACCTTACCTCAGTTCACTAAAATACTCCAAGAATTCCCATCTGTAGACTCCAAAGTAGTCTTAAAACAAGCTTTAAAATGTAAAACGAGTTAAATAACAACTCGCGCGTACCATTGACAATGTATGAAAACAACATTTCCAAGGTTAAAACAGCTATATCCTTATTGTCGTTATTGTTTTTATCGCATCGTCGACCTTACTGCACCACTAAAAAGCGCACGCAAACCATCTAAGAATCTTCCTTATGTTAATCATATGACCAAAATCGAAAAATTTTCCATGTAATAAATTTTCGCTTTAAAACTTCCATTTATTTTGAAAATTTCTTTTCAATACCGTTTCACTTTCCAAATGAGATTTATACAAAAACGGAAATTTTAGTAATGTGCGCTCTACATCATTCAAATCATCCATTCCAATGCAAAATGATGTTTAAATATGCGCAAACTACCGTATCCAAATCCACACTTTCGTGCAAACCGAGATAAAAATATGAAATTCAAATAGGGATTTTTTTTTCTAGCAACGTTTGCAAAAAGTCTCGAAAATGTATTTTGTGGAAAGTTAAATGATTCAAGTTACATATTGGTGAAAAGGAAGTCATTCATATGAAAAATGCGAAAACTGAAACCACACACAAAAGGATATAATAAATTTTAGCTTAATAAGGAACATGTGATTAATATACCCATGACGAAAACAACGCAAAAACCTATCCTTCGCTAAAATTTATTCAATACATAATTTTATTCTTTCCAGCTCTAAGACAACTATTAGTTAGATAAGAAAAATGAAATTTCATTCAAATAGATGTGCACGAATGACATGAATGTTTATAAACATAGAAATCTCATCAAAAAGTCATGTGATTTCAAAAACAACAAACACTAACGATTACAAGAATGAATTACCACAAAGCCAAGAACCAAATGCTGGAAAGGGAAAACAAAAAAGATGACAACAAAACAATAACACTGGAACTCCCAAAATAATGCCTATAAAAAATGAGATGTCTTGCTCTACGATGGAACTCAAAACATTTTTATGACCTTTGATTAGTCATATCATGATAGCAAAATGTTCGGTCTCGTGTTGCAAACACTACCGGTGTTGTTGGAGGTTTCAACATCACCATCTCCCCTAAGAGAGAATTTGCAATGATAAAAGAAACCTATCACAAAGCTTCTCTTCACGACAATTCACCTAACATTATCTAACAATAATATAGATAGGTGAAGATATAGAAAATAACACTGTGAAACAGAACATAAGGACAACAAGCTGAATCAAATATGATGCGACGCTAAATGATGGTTACACTATTGATCAATGAAAAGATTTATTCCCACATCGTAAGACAAATCTAGTCATAAGTTCCCATCTATAAAACGATGTGCTAAATGGGTCACACATCTACATGGGTAATTCGATCATAGATTCCCAATCTCAAAAACCGACATTAAGAAAAGGAGATCTACTACAAAATCTCCAAAGCTGGCCAAGTCAAAGAAAATTCAAGTCTGCATATAACACGGATGTCTCTAAAATCTCTTCGAGGTTCTTCTCAGAAAAACCATCCAAAGATGGCTTAATCTTCATCTTCGAAATTATGATTTCCTTCATTAAGATATATTCCCACAAGATATAGCAAAGGCGGATGCAACACAACCAACAATCCTATACAATGATCTCCAAGTAAAGGACCGGTGCAAGTCCAACTGCTATGACTAACTTTCTCGGTGTTAAGGTGATGGGATCTTATTCTCATTCCAATCCAACCAAATGATATCTCCCCCTAAGGATGAAGCTTAAATGTCGCGAGTAAGATCAGATAGCTCAAAAAGGTATTATAGACTATGAAATGGTCATAGAGAACGAATTGGATTTAGATCTTGGCATCATAGATGGCGAGATCAAATGCGCAAACTAGCTCGGAAAAGGAGGAGATGAGGCGACGACAACGAAAGAGAAGAAATATAAGAATATGATTTGGCTAGATGAGGAAGGAAGAACGAAAGAATTCAAGGGGTGATTTTGATGCAACTTTTATGGTTGAGTCCTATGTTCAAGTTGTAGCAAAGCTCATTAACAAGTTGACCACTCTAGGTGTAATGCTAAATGGTCAATTGTCAAAAGGGATTTGGGTAAAGGTTGAACCTTGACCGTATTGGGACGGATTAAAATATTAATCATCCTGCGTCATCTCTTAAGATTTGACGCGATCCGAGAAACAATTATCATCATCATGGCGGTATCAAAAACCAGAGTCCAAACTCCAAACCAACTCCAAGGATTTTAAATTTTCACAACAACGAGGATGCGACCATACAACGAATGAATTTCCAAAATAATTCAGCAAGAAATCCGTAATTAAGTTAAAACGGGTTTTCCCTTACCTAACTGACAACAAATGAACGATTCGTGAAACCAAATACCCCAATCTGAATAAAAGATTTTCCTTAGTCTCTTCGAAAGTGAATTTAAAACATTTTTCGAGATTGATTTATTTTATAAATTAAAGGTTTCATATTATAAAACAAATTTATTATTATCATTTCTATTTCAGTTTATATTACTAACTGGAAAACTTTTTCGAATTCCAAAATGTCAGGATCTAAAAATCCTAAAGATTAATATTGATAATTTCGATATATCATCAAATATACATAAAAATATGGATACTAAAAATCACAAGGAATGAATATTAATTATTTTTAAGTTTCGAGGCATATTCCTTGTCATCTCCAGTTCCTTTCTTTTACCAATTGGATTATTTATTAAAACAACACAAATTCTGAACAGTTCTGAAACATGAATATATTTAAAATTTTAAAACCGTATTTTTATAAAACTATTTCCCGAAACCATAGTTTTAAAAAGTTTGAATCCATTTTATCTTCCAACAGTTTAAAAAAATGGAAATTCCTTCGAACATAGGACCAAGGACTCAAAATGAATATTCTCAACAAAAGAATATCCAGAATTCTAACGAAGTATCGAGTGGATATATCTCGTAATTATATTTTCGGACGGGTACGACACATTGAAGTGAATTTCCCGATTCAAGACTAAGGAAAGGCCATTGACTGGAACCATCAACAAAACCAAAAATCACAAATCACGACTACCTCAGTTGTAGCTAGATCTTTGTCCAGTCTCCATACTTAAATCCATGGGATTCACTATATATAGTTCTCATGCTCTTCGCAATGAAATTGCCAATGCACTGTGGGGGTAAGATAAGATTTTCTAGAAACTCAAGCTCAACATATTTCAGCACTTAGACGCTTAAGGCTCATCTAAAATAGGCCCACAACTATTTCATCATCAAAATAATTTAATGTTGAGTAAGAAAGACGAAGAAAATAGAATACGTTTTCTCATGAGTCCTAATTTAACTAATTACTCTGATCGTTTAACCTAAGCTCTGATACCAAATGTTGCACCACAAGCTTTTCTGAGCCCAAGTTTAGACAAATATCGAAACTCAAACCCATCTAAGCATGGAGCTTGTAAATCTGGTACATGCAAACAAATAGGCATTAGCATATCCAGAGTATGATAAAATAACTCATAGTAGAAATGAAAAAGGATAAACTGGTATCAACTCAAATAACTATTTTATAAGAGTAAATCACCACGTCAATACCGAGCATAAGAGATAACGATAACTGAAAACCAAACATAAACACCTATGAGAACCAGACCCTCTCAAGATAACCTAGAAGATTGTAATGAGGAGTGGGTCAGAATAGTAAGTTCTGGTGAGTATAACACACTCTATAATACACAAATGTATTCCGTTTAGTTCAACCAAAGACATGTGTCTATCAAGGCTAGTAATTTTAACATAACCAGGTAAACATTTACGCACGACTCTAGCTACCATACCCAGGGTAGCATTCCCAAATGATAAATGATATCACAATACGAGATAGAACGTTTGAGCATAATTTTGAAGCCTTTAAACCATCCTTCAACCAATTACAAAAAATAAGAGGTGAGCTCTTAACTACTCATTAATCATACAAAGGTTAATTATTTTATATATAGTCACTAAAGACCTCACTATCAAATGATAGATAAGGGTTGATCCTCTTGATCACTTAAGACTCTAGGCGGACATATTGGTCACTTAATGCTCTTTCGATGGTTAACTCTACGCTAATATAAATTAGAGGACACTAGCTATAGGTCCTGCTAATTAAGGCTCCCATCATTCACGCATCAAAAATCTATGCCTCGCATAAGGAAAGAGATAGTAAGCAGTCACTTAAGACCAATCAGAGAGGTAGACGTAGTACGCCATTTAAGACCTCTCTATGGTGGACCCCCTCGTTACTATCTAGCTGAATTTATCGCATAATCTCCTAGCCACTTAATACTTCCCGTAGGACAGGTAGATCTATGGAAATACCATATCAATCATTTTAAAACCCATTCCCAGGTGGACCCCTCGACTCAAGCCACTTAAGACCGAAGGAAGCAGACTATTCGTGGAGATTATTGAACTCATACCGAACTTGCCTTTAATTCCTTATTTACGAAAGGTGGGCTACACGATCACTTAATATTTTATAGGTGGATCTAACCACTTAAGACTTTAATCTTAAAGCAAGCAACGTTATTAAATTATTTCCTTTTTGCCTTCGTCTTTCGGATCGAAGGAGGGCCCTACAGCCACTTATGACCTCACTCATGAATCAAAACTTAAATTTGGAAATAATCCACGCTATGTAAATATATAATCATCATGGGTTCCTATGGTCAATGATGTCTCATGTAATTTGGACATATATTCGACTGTTGGAAAGTGTAGACTTCTGTCGAATAAGACAACTGACTTCGCATTATTAACCTACTAAGTCCAATCCTAATTTCTAATTATATTAATTCTAGATTAACTAAAATAGAATAAGGAAAACATATGCATTTCCTATTTTAGGATGTTTAGTTAATTGTTTCCTTATTGGAATTAGTATTTAAAACGACAACCAGTACCCAGTCCCCTTTTTAATTCCATTTATTAGGTGTATTGCCACTTATGACCATAACAACCATATTTTCTATGACGACTGCCCAAAACCCCTGCACTAAATAAGAGGAATGATGTGGAAACACGTGCCAGGTAGCTATGGACAATCATCTTGGTTTGATAACATAATTGGAATCTTTCGTAAAACTCATAGCGCAAGGATAAAATATAATAGAACATATACAACAGGTAATATTAGTGAAGCATATTTAAGAAGAAAACACCAAACTTTCATAACAACTAGAAATTATATCCAAACACCAGGATTTACAACATAAGTCTGTACAAATTTTCCATACTACAGCACTCAGAGTAGAATAACAAACAGGGGAAATCCAAGTACTATATAGTAGGAAAGATAATATGTCAGCCTCCTGCTCGCCTCCGAACTGCAACATCGTCCTCACTAAGCTATCACCTATCACCTGCCACTCAGTTTTCCCATCCACAATTGGATGAACAACCCAAGGTAAAAAGATGGAAACATAAAACCTTGAGTCAGACAACAGTCTTAGTTAGTGATAAAACAGCTAACAAACATCATCAATAAAGTTCATGAGAATAGGTAGATTAACAAACCAATCTACCAACACCAGAAAAGTACCCAAACCCGCCTTCCCCACATCGTACAGTGATAGCCTTTACAACCCATTCAACCAAAGGAATAACAATTCATCCATGGCATTCAGAACAACCATTCATTCAATAGCAATCACAACAACTAGTTATATCTCGCGTAAACCATCTTAATCGAGCTCGACATCCCTCAAGCACAATCCCCAAAGGCCTAAGCCAATATCAGACAAAACCTCAAGAAACATCTTCGATGTTGGACAATCTACGTGAGACGGTATAAACAGTCAAACTAATCATCCATGACTGACTTTAGCTATCACCACCAATCCTGCTTTGAAATTATCATTAATTGTATGATGACCAACCTTGCCATATGTCAAGGGCTAATGGTAACCCCGGTTCTAGCAGAATCTCCATACGCCTTTCAACGATACGCACCTAGACCTTTGAAAGATACCCAGGGTACTCGGCCAACGAACTTCCAGTCTTTTCGGGTGCCCCTATTGTATGCCTGCTGGAGCCTATGACAACGATAATCTCTAGGCCTTCACCTCTCTAGTCATCTAGCCTGCCGACTTTTCATAGCTCAAGCAACCTTATCGAGAAACCATTATCCACCAACTCACAACCTTTGAGTTGACTCTACATGTGTTGCTCTACAACAATCAATGAAAACATCCTATCGCTTTGAACATTCCTACTTGAACTCCCTTCTAAGTAATAATCATCGCTGAACCGAATAGCATTAATATAAGGTTCAATACAAAGCATAGCATTTCATCCATTCGCTACGGAAACTAACCACAGCTTCATGCCACCAACCGTAGACCGATCTATCTCTCAAAGGAACCGACTGACCTGGGGGAGCACCAACTGATCCCCCCCAGAGTAACAACTGATCCCTTCCCGGAACATCGACCGACTAACCCTTTCCCCCTCAGGTGCACCGACTGACCCTTCCCCGGAACGCCGACTGACCGACCCCCTAGAGCACCGACCAACCGAACCTTTCCCAAAACACCGACCGACCCCCACTGGAGCACCTATCGACCAACCCTTCCCCAGAACCCCGACTGACCGACCCCTCCCCCTAGAAGCATCGACCGACTCGACCATCTGTACTACCATGTGTACTACCGCTTGTACTATGTGACCGACCCGTGGCCTGAACTGGCCCAATCCATCACAAAATTCCACTAAAACTTCGCCAAACGACAAGATCGACGAAAATACTCAACCGATTCAACCACAAACATGATATGAAATCACTAATAACTTGAATATGACGATTTTCATCAAAATTATATAAACTTTACCAAAATCATCATAAATGAACATATGAACTAAATTATGGATCTAACTTGCATAAACATATGGAAAATAAATGAAAATTACCGGTTTTAGGTTGCTAAATTAGATCCTATGGCGATTCATATGAAAATGGACTTACCATGATGCAGATCTAGGAGAAAACACTTGAAATTGATGAAAAACAAGATCAAATACTCATATACTTGATTGAATCCATGTGAGAGATGCATATCGCTCACCAATTCTCCAAAACAACCCAAAAACACTTAGATATAGATCCGGACACTGAAGAATTTGATCCAAACTCTTCAATTTTATGAACTCTCCCTTGGAATGGTGTAGATCTAGCTTCAAACGATATAGATCTTCGATTCTCTGAGCTGTAATGGTGGAAAGGTGAAGAGAATGGAGAAATGGAGAAACTCTTGCCCTTCCAAATGAGAGAACGGAGAAAGTAAACTATTATACATGCCTCTTACCCCCTATTTATAGCCTCCTCCAGCCTACTAATGGGCCTCCCAAAATCAGCCCATTATGGCTTACAGAACCTGAACAACCAATTGTAAAACCTTAAAACAGTGATTCCTCCCAAACCGCGGGGCCAAATCATTAATGTGACCACTCTACGGAAAGGGAAGCATCATTTCCTTACCAATGGCATAGGTCTAAACACCTGATTCGATCCGAGACAAACGTTATTCCTTGTACAAGACTGATAGTGAAAAAATGTCGCAAACAAAATTGATAAAAATTATGGACATGTCTCACATCCCCATAAGGACCATATTAAAATATGAGATTGATCCAAACCTCAGGGAATAAAATAAAAATATTTTACAATCCTCCGATACGTCAAATGTGGGTTGTTACATTCTCCCCTCCTTTAGGAATTTCGCCCCCCGAAATCCCAATCCAACACAAGAAACCAAAACAATTCTGCAAGCCTACCAGTTATGAGCAGCCAATTTTATCATCCAGACTAGCAGCCATCAAACCATGAATCCATAGTCTTAATCTAGCATACGGAACACTAAACACATAACAACAACTATACCGCAAGTCACAATGATATAATGATGACATGGTATCAATGGGTCATACCGACGAAGAGTTCAGGATGGGTCGCCTTCATACTCTCTTCCGTCTCCCACGTACAATCATCGCCATCCTCACTCCATTGTACCTTGACTAGCTTAACCGTCTTTCTCCTAAGCTGTTTCGTGTTATTCCCTACACCACGAAGTGGATTACGAGGTCTCGCAACTACGGTCTCTACCTCTAGGTCTTCGTACTGCTTTGGAGATACCACCACATTCGAATCATGCACAAACTTTCATAGAAACGATACATGGAAAACATTATGCACACTCAACATATTCTCGGGTAACTCCAATCTATATGCGAGCTTTCCAATTCGCTCGACTATCGGAAATGGTCCAACAAATCCAGGAACCGATTTCCCTTTACTTCTAAACCGAACGGCATGCTTTAATGGAGAAATCTTCAGAAAACCATATCGCCTACGTTGAATTTCAATTCCTTACAATGCTTATCAGCATAATTCTTCTGACGATCTTGGGCTGCCTTCACTTGTTGCCGAACGATCTTGATACAATCCGATGTCTTCCTTATCATCTCTGGCCCAAGTATCAACTTATCTCTAGTTTCTAACCAACATGCTGGAGAAGTACACAGCCTACCATACAATGACTCGTAAGGTGTTATCCTAATGCTCACTGGTAGCCATTATTATACGCAAACCAACTAGATGTAGATTGTCTTCCCATGATCCTCTGAAGTCTAATACACAAGCCCTCGGTAGATCTTCCAAAACTCGGTTAATCCACTCTCTTTGACCATCAGTCTGGGGATGATAAGCCGTACTCAAACACAACTCGGTTCCCAAAGCTTCCTGCAAACTCTTCCAAAACCCTCTCGTAAACAATGGATCTCAGTCACTCACTGTGCTCTTCGGGTTACCATGGAATCGAACTATCCATTTCACAAAAAGTTCAGCCAACTTCGATGTCATCCTAGTCGACTTGACAGGAATGAATCTTGCACTTTTGGTAAGACGATCCACAATGACTCAAATTCCTTCATTTCCTGCCCTTAATCTCAGTAGCGCATCAATGAAATCCATCGATATTTGTTCCCACTTCCATGTAGGAACTTCCAATGGCTGAAGCAACCCACTCGGCTTCTTCTGTTCAGCTTTCACCAACTGACAGTTCATGCACTTGGAAATGAGCTTTCTAATATCTCTTTTCATCCCTTCCCAGTAGTAAACTCGCTTCATGTCCTGATACATCTTATTACCACCTGGATGAATTGTCAACTTCGAGTGATGACATTCCTCAGAACCTCATCTCCTAATCCGTCAATTTCAGGAACAACCATCCGTCCTTGCTTTCAGAGCCAACCTTCTCGATCAACCTCGAATTCTTTATCTTTTGGTTCCAGTTTCTGGATAAACTCTACAAGCTTTGAATATCGCTTTTGGCTTTCACCAATCCTTTTGATGAGAGTAGGTCTTATCGATAAGCTTGCCAACATTTTAGGTTCCAACTCACATCTTGGCCTGAAATTGAATCTTGCAAAATACTGATGTAACGACCCGCGTTCTACGTATTGGAGGATCATAGAATATATATTTTTCCATACGAAGTCGTATGGTTGTGTAAATTTAGGAAACGACTATTGGGGTCATTTCCCATGTTCATGATTTTTGCTGAATTTTAAATGATCGTTTTACCCCTGGTGAATCTTGTTTCGCCTCTAACTTTTGATTTGTAAGGAATTTTAACTTGAAACCACTTCCGTTGGATTCAGAAAATGGTTTACCTTTCCGTAGAGTGGTCACATTAATCAAACGGACTTATCGTTTAGGAGATATGGCTGAAATAAGGTTTGAGGATGAAAAAAAAGCTTTACCAGGCTTAATTAGGTGATTAGTGGTTAGGCCCATAACCCATTTCGGGATTAGGGTTATGGGAGGGCTGAAAAGAGTTAGTTGATGATTCATTTTCATTTTTCCAGCTGCCACTTACCTTCCTCTAACCCTAGTAATGGCCTCCAACTTCTAAATTCATCCCTATTCACTTCCTAATCACAGATTAAGCAAAACTACATCAAATTAAGGCGGATTAGCATCAAAATCGAGAAAGAGCTGCTGGAACACATAGGAATTCGATCCAAATCAGTGGAGTTTTTAGATATATAATTTATTTGTGGCTAACATGAATCATTTTCACTTTTATTCACTAATTACAGCTAATTAGGGGTGATTAGTGATAATTAGCGAAATTATGCATCATAAAAATCTTAAAAAATATGTAGAAATTCTAAAATATTATTTTATGTCATTAATATAAATTTGGGTTAATTTGGATTAAGTTTGCTAATCGTATAGTTAAACATGGTTAAGGGGATTAAAGGGAAAATCATGCTTTTTGGGTATGTTTGATCTAAGTAACCTATATGCTTGGTGTTTTAATGTCTGTGATTGATTACACATGTTATTACTGCTGTTTCGGTATGCTTTGAGATTGTATAGAAAGTTAGAATGGTAGAAAACGCCATCGTATAGCGTAAATAGCTTGCTGGAAAGTTGCAGGAAATAGTACAGGACCCCGATCGTGACTATCCACTCACGAGCCGACCCCACTCGTGGAGCACCCCCCCTACGAACCGCTCCACCGTGCGAGCCCAAACTATGAAGCAAGTCAAGAACCGGACCTAGGAGGACCACGAGCCGAAGGGGGCGATCCATGAAACGAAGCTTGGGGGCCACGAACCACAAGCAGACCACGGTGTCACGAGCCGCGAGCCGAAGGGGGAACCACGAGGCGATGGCCAGGGGAGGACAATGAGCCTGTCTTCGAGCCAGGACAGCGAACGAAACAATGATGACCGTGAACTCTTCTAAAGATCGACTCTAATTCGACCAAAACCCGAGATGCAAAGGAAGTCCAAATGGGAAATTATTACTCAGGATCCAAACGGGAACCAACGATTTAACTTCTAGAGTTGGACTTTGCTGCGGGACATGGGCAAAGGAGTAATCGATATTTATAACTTTGGTTAACCGTTAAAGAGAGGGGGCATGCAGATGAACTATAGACAGGGAAGTGTGGACTGGTTGGCCCTTAACCTGGAGCCAGGGATGTGTGGACTGGGTAGGGTTTTTACTATAGACCAGGGAAGTATGGTCATAGAAATAGTTATACGGAGTTTTCGTCATGGAACCAATGGATTTGGTGATCAAAGCAGTGGATATCGTATGCTTTACGCACTGAGTGAGTGATGTGAGGACGATTGCTGTGTTTGATGTTTTCTATTACCATGACACACACACTCCCATTTTTACACTTTATGTTAGTGTTACCTTAGAGTAATGTACATCTTGTTGTGTTAACTCTCTGTTTGTAGGTCCAGGTTTAGGTATGATTATTTATACATGTTATTGTTTTACTTTGCTGCTATCGCTCATACCAGACTTTTTTCTGACATAAAATTTTATGTTTCTTCTTATTACTCTGGGTGCTCCTAAACAAGCAGACTAGAGACAGGTTAAGTGGTTATGCACGAGTAGCTGTCCGGAGATGAACAGGAGGCTTCCACGTACTATTTACATATATTTTCCCTGAGTTGTTGCTGGTCACTACTTTGGGCATTAGTAGTGTACCTTTTCTATTTTGCTTTAGAGGCAGTATTTTGAAGTTGTAATAATGATTTGGATCATAAGCTGTATTTTGGATTCCGCTGCTATAATGGTTTAGTTTTCAGCTTATGTACTGTCTTGCCTGTTTTATATCAAGTTATGTTATTACTATATTTTATTCCATGCGCTGTGAGATATACTACCGGTTCTTGATGATTCATAGTCTCAAAACCCTTTCTTTTGATGACCGTCCCGTGCTAGTCGGGCATTGGTACAACGCATTTCGGGGAAATGTCGGCTGGTTCGGGGCGGGCCGTCACACTTGGTATCAGAGCCTAGGTTGCGTAGTTAACCTAGGGGAAGACATCAGGGAGAGATGGTATACGTATATGAGAGCGTGTATTTGTGTTATTTTGGTTTTCAAAAACTATATATATATATATTCTATTATTATGTCTAAGGATGAAGTAGCACTGCACTAGCACCACTAAGAAGATGGTTAATAGTTTTCTCTTTACAGACTGAACGATGAGCCAATATATGAGGAGTATGGGTTCATGGGCCAACAATGGGAATGTCCTTGATATGAGGACGATGTTTACTTCCTTCATGTGAGAGATGCTTAGGGATGCTCAGGGGGCAGTTCCTAATGCTGCTAATGGGGGTTGGTGCAGCGATGCAGGCGCCTAGGGCCGATTACGCCAAGCTCGGCAAGGATTATACTAATCTTGGTGGGAAGCTGTTCCATGGAACGGAATCGGCTACAGAGGTTCAAGAATGGCTGGATAGTTGTGAGCGCATCTTCGAGGATTTGGGAATCGATGATGCAATGAAAAGAAAGTTAGCATCACGTCAGCTTCAAGGACGGGCATTGAATTGGTAGAATGCTATTAAAGCAGCTACTCCTAAGGATCAAGTTACTTGGAATCAGTTTAAGACCCAATTCAGTGATAATTTTATCCCAGCTGCTCAAAAATCAGAATTTTTTAGGAGATTCTTGGAGCTTAAGAAGAATGGTAGGGCAGTCTCGGAATATATTGCTGAGTTCAATACTTTATTGAAGTATGGATTATCTCTTATCGATACTGCTGAGAAGAAGAACGAGAAGTTCATAACCGGCCTAGATGAGTACTTGGGGAAAGACTCATAACAATATTGATAAGACATTCGAATCTATTGTAGGGAAGGCATAGAGATCTGGGAGCCTTTACCCTAAGTCCAAGACCAAGGGTGCTGTTACATCTGTAGAGGAGCCAAAGCCGCAGGCAAGCGGTGAAGGCAAGAATAATTCCCAGAATAAGAGGAAACAAAATCAGACCAAGGATGGTCAAAAAAAGAAGAACAAGAAAGATATCGAGTGTTATAGCTGTGGCAAGAAGGGTTACTATGGCAAATAGTGTCGAGCAAAGCCAGGGGAAAAGAAGTGCTTCAACTGTGGCCAAGTAGGGCATTTTAAGAATGAATGTCCACAACCCCCTAAGGAGAAGCAAATGGTGAAAGCATATGCTATCAACGATGTTCCTTCTTCGTCGAAGTCCCCAACTACAGCGCAGAAAGGAAAGGGTTTCGTTATTCAAGGTATGCTTTCTATTTATGGTGTTCCTATTCGAGTATTGTTTGATACCGGGGCTTCTCATTCCTTCGTTTATAGTGGCCTGGTAGATAGGTTGGAATCAAAGACCGAAATAGTCGATAGACCTTTAGTTGTGATGAACCTGATATGTGGTTTGACTAATTTTAGTATGATTTTTCGTAATTTGGTCTTATCTGTTGAGTATAACGATATGATTTTTGTTTGATGATAACAAACATATATATTATTTTATAAATGTGTTTGTAAACAGTACTATATTTCACACCACACACAGAAACAAATATTTAATTGAATAGAATACTATCCTCATAATTAAATATTCAAACGGTATTTTTATAACTATTTTGTTTCAATGTTTGAAATAGTACATATACATCTCTCCACTATTTACAATGCAAATAGTTTTGAATATTTCTGACATGACACATATACATATCACAGAAATTGTGTTATTAAAAGATTCGAACAAAATAAACAGATTGAATTGAACAACAAAAATATATTTTATTTCAATTAATTTGATTATTACAAATAATAGTACAATTCTATTCAGTTGTGTCTATAATCACTCTCATATATAGAAATTCCTCACTTATACAATCACTTTTATACACTGACACTATTTCTCAGATGATATTTCAAATACAAACACACACTAACACTGTTCTTGTCTTCATCTTCAATCTTCTGTCTTCACAACATTCTTCTGTTAGTCCAGTCATCTCCATACCTATCACAAAAACACACACGCAGTAAACTGGAAAAATAATAATAAACAAACAAATAAAAATTTATTTTTAAATTTTATTTTCCTCAGAATTACGGTGTGTTTCTCATCATTTTTCTAGACTTGGTCTGATATGCAGTGACAGGAAAAATTGTCTGATGGCTGCATGTACACACGTGTATAAATATACACGTGTGCACTGCCTCGCCAATCAGTGAGCAACTAAGGAGTAGCCACGTGGACCATCTCGACTCAGTGCACAGTTCATAATCAAGCCAAAGTAAAAAACAACTTAACACATACATGGTAATGGTCAGCATACACATGCATAAGGCATGTATACAAGGAGCATATACATGGATGTGTATATGTATCACATATACTGTACTATAGAATGGAGCAAAACATAGCAGTGGGACATGTGTGGCAAGACAACATACAAGTGCATGGTGTGTGCAGCTTATATCATAAAGCACAGAGTTCAAGTGGACAAATTAGCTCAGCAGTTTTCATATGATCACAGCATGGTGTAGCAATTTTTATTCAGGTGGTGCAACAACATAAAATTGGTCAAGCATGTATACCAATACAAATACAAGCCAAGGCACAATCATGAAACTCAAATTAAAGCCAGTGTGATGAACAAGTGAGCAGCATAGGAAAACTGATCGGTGTGTTAGTGTAACTAAGAATCATTTTTTATAGAGCATGGCAAAACAGTGACGCAACAAAGTAAAGTATGTACACATATAGCATGGTGATGCCAAACAGTAGTGGATATCAATGTAGCATGTAGAATGCTCAATGCATTTCAGTAAAGAAGATGGCCAATGCAAAGTAGTCTTTACACAAAGGTCAATACAGTAGCAGTGTGCACATTCACTTATGGTACATCAGTTCATTAACACAGCAAGTGATGATGGTGCGACCAAGTGTGCAAGTGTAGCAAGGTGGATGAGCATAAGTAATATGGCGATGCCAATATACACTAACGAATATTCAACAAAAATGAAGTAGTATATATTGTCTGGTCTAGCATAGCTGCAAGAAAAATGGATAGGGTACACAGTAACAATATGGTAGTATAATTAGAATACAGGAAGGAGCATGTCCAAAGTGTACATAAGTGCAAGTGCCACAACCAAAATTGATCGAGCATGTGTACAACAAAATGGTACAAGTTCAATGTCAAGTGCAATATCAAAATTTTTATTATTAGGAAAGATAAAATCAAGTAGTATCGGTTCTCAAAAAGATCAAGGAAGTAATTGTTCATATCAGTTTTTCTTTATGGACAAATTCAAAGACAAATTTCAAAGTACAGTTTCAGAAGCCGCAAATAATTTTTTTTATATACCAGAAATAGCTCAATATATTTGGCAATGATTAAATGGTCAAAAATTCAACACGCAATGTTGAATTTACAAATTTGTTTTATATCAGCATTTTCTAGATAGAAGACTAAATCAAAAAATCTTCATGCAAGGTATTATTTCCAGAAAGTTTGAAGAATTCAAACTCTACAAATTCAAAGCCAGAGATTTTCAAAACCCCAAAAATATATGAAAATTTCAAGCCCAAAGTTCACGCTAATATCATAACCTAGTCTCAGCATTGAAATCAGAGAAAATATCGGATTTTTGATCCTATTTAAACATTAATCCTCATCGGTAGAATCACATCCAAGTTCAAGCACAATCAAAGAGAAATTCAAATCAAAAATTATACTAGAGAACAAGCAAGTAACTTGGATCCAAATCGAAGCATCTGAAAGCAACATCGAAGTCGAGCATCAGAGGATCGCACTCCATCACTCAATCGCATGGATTTGGGATTAAAGAAAAAACCCTAGCTTTCATCCAAGCCGCCATTTCTATTTCCAGAGAGACAAAGGAGATCGAGCTTAAAGTGGTGAAGCAAACTAAGATGACCAGCCATGTTTGAAAGGGCAAAGCATTAAAGGATTTGAAATTTAAATAAAACTAGGGTTTTATTCTAAGGTGTTTTTTAAATTGTTTTTATTCGTTTCAATTTGTAATCAGTCTAGAGTTTTCTAGTTTGTCTCTAAAACTAAGGAGACGAATTACGGGGTTTGTAATTCGGGGAAATCAAGTTTCGGGGATAGAAACCTGTGCAGGGTTTTGAGCGTAGGATTAGTGCAACTAAAGCGAAATAGTGAGGCATGTTTGTGTAGCTCCTAGTAGAAACTGGGGATAAGTTTTGAGCGTAGGGTTAGGACAAAGAGGCTAGGAATTTTCGCGAGTTTACGAGTGTTGTAAGCGTTGTAATTGTTGACCAATACCTAGTAGAAACCTTGGGGAATGCAGCAGTAGGTAGGGTTTTGCTGATGCTGGGTATATGTGTGTGTTATTTATTTTCCGCATTTACTCTGATTATTATCTGTGATTGATATTGTTTAATTACTCAGCAAAATCTGCGACAAACCCTATTCACCCCCCTCTAGGGTTAATTTAGATCCTACATTATCGAGTCATGGATGTATGTTTGATTGTGATTGCTTTATCTTGGGGTTTACTAGGTTTGGCATTATTTTGGGAGTCGAATGGCTCCAAAGATATGGGGTGGTGGTAGACTGTGAGGGGACTTCGGTGACCATTAGAGAGGATGATGGGTGGAGGGTGGTATTTTATTGCCTATCCAGTAATGAGGTGATGGCTAGTTTTCTACATTCCCTCGACATCCTGCGGGATGAATTATCAGATGTGCCTACTGCTGGCGAGTATCCGGACATCTTCGAGGAAGTGATCGAACTTCCACCACACCGAGAGATCGAGTTTCAGATTGATTTAGTGAAAGATTCCAAACCTATAGTGATGCCTCTTCATCATATGGCGCCAAGAGAGCAGCGAGAGCTCAGGGTGCAAGTGGGCGATCTTTTGAAGAAGGGATTTATCCAAAGGAGTGTTTCCGAGTGGGGAGCACTAGTTGTATTTGCTACCAAGGATGATGGCTCCCTTCGCTTATGTGTAGACTACCGTGAGCTGAACAAGGTGACTAGGAAGAATAAGTATGCTCTTCCACGGATAGATGATTTGTTTGATCAACTGAATGGAGCAAGAGTGTTTTCCCAGTTGGATCTCACGACAGGTTTTCATCATCTCCGAGTAGCATTTGAGAGTATACCTAAACGGTATTTCGGACGCCGTCTGGATTTTATGAGTGGTTTGTTATGCCATTCGGGTTGACCAATGCATCCACATATTTTATGGATCTTATGAATAGAGTTTTCAGAGATCAATTAAATAAGTTTGTTCTTGTGTTCGTGGACGATATCTTTGTTTACTCGAGGACAAAGGAAGAACAATAAGGAACATTTGAGGACAGTGATGGAGGTGTCGAGGAAACACCGATTGAAAGCAAAATTTTCTAATTATCACTTTTGGAGGAGGGGAGTGAGATTCATGGGCCACGTTGTTTCAGAGAATGGTATTACTGTGGATCCTACGAAGGTGGCTATGGTACAAGATTGTTCTATGCCCAAGAATGCAACGGATGTGAGAAGTTTCTTGGGGTTAGCTAGATATTATCGTAAGTTTATCCAAGACTTCTCCAAGATAACAACACCATTAACTCAGTTGACCAAGAAGAATCAAGCTTTTTTTTGGGACAAAAGGCGTGAGAATGCATTTGAAACCCTAAAAGAGAAGTTTACGTGCGCACCAGTGTTAGTTATTCCTAAAGGTAACGAAGAGATGACAGTATACACGGATGCCTGTGGTACCGGATTAGGTGTTATACGGATGCAAGAAGGTAGGGTTGTAGCTTATGCTAGTCGGCAACTGAAACGACATGAAAAAAATATCCTACCCATGACTTAGAATCGGTAGCGATTATGTTCGCGTTGAAGATGTGAAGACATTATCTCTTGGGAAAAAGATTCGAGTTGTTTACCGATCATAAGTCGTTAAATTATCTTTTCTCTCAAAAAGATTTAAATCTTCGTCAGCAGAAATGGTTAGAGTTCTTGGCTTCATATGATTTCAATATCGCATACACACCCGGAAAGGGCAATGTGGTAGCTGATGCATTGAGTAGGAGACATGCCAGTTTGGTGGCTATGTTTATTGAATGGAAGTAACTGGAGTATATTGCGGGATATGATTTCAGACCTATGTGCGAATTGGATCGACATATGTTAGCAAATTTGACGATCCGACCGACTCTGGTTGAGCGAATCGGTTTCAGTCAGAGGGATGATCCTAACCTATTGGAGTTCTCCAAGGTAGAGATGGGTATCAATGATGAGAAGATGAACAAGTATGGACTTGATAGAGAAGGATGGCTTCGAAAGAATGAGAGGTTGGTTGTACCCAATGTAAATGGATTAAGAGATGAAGTGCTCAAAGAGTGTCATCACTCGAAACTGACTATACACCCCGGTGGTAACAAAATGTATCGAGACATGAAGCAGACCTACTACTGGAAAGGGTAACACCCCGTAATTTTATAACATTAAAATTCACAAATTAAAGTATACTTAATTTTTAGAAAAGAATTAAGTGAAATGGGTTGCACAGAGAAAGATATATATATATATTGATATATATATATATATATAAATTAAAAATTAAATAAATAAATATGCGAAAAAGTTCAAAACAGCGAATTGGGAGGGGGAATAACCGAACCGGCCCATTTTTGATGTCGACCCGAGCTCCGCTAGGTCGACTAGGGGTTAATCCGGGGTGTTTGGCTGTCAACCCGTGGGCCGATTCGCTCAAATGCAGATTTTGCATTTGATTGGTTCTCATGGTTCAGGGTTAATCTAATGGTCCTAAATAACTTCCTACACCTATAAATACATCTGAATGCTAACCCTAAACCTAATTAAAATAGAATAGTTACCGTCATACCGTCGCCATGGAAATCAATGGAGTCGCCGCTAACTAAGAAAGAAGAAAAGCAAATTCAATTCTAATTCTCTCAACCCTAAAGCAAAGCAAAACTTTCTCTTTTCTTCTCTAAATTGTGAGTATGATGATCTTAACAAGATTATTATCATTTTAATTAGGTTGAGTTATGAATGGATTATGAGTAGATGATGTGAATTATCATATATGTTGTTGTAAACCCCTTTTGCTATCATGTATATTGTAAATCCAATGTTATGTGATGATGATATCTTATATGTTGTAAATCATGCTATGATGATGTTATGTATGTTGAAAGTTTCTATGCTAAGTTGTGATGAATCATACATGTTAAAAAGGCCATGATGTTACCATCTATGCTAGTTAGTTCATATTAATTAAATCATCATGTTTGGGTTATGTTGATCTATATGACAAGTCACATATGCAAGTTAGATGGATTAGAAAAGTTATGAACATATGCCAAGACATCTATTCTGACATCTAGAATTATGCTATGACATATGTGATATCCTATGCTAGTTCACACCATCATTATGTTGCCTAAAAACCCCATATGCAAGTTTATGTGTAGATTTGGGCTATGATCATATCATGTAAATTGAGACATTTAACAAGTTGACACCTTTTGATCCTTAACATGTGTAGTTTATGCAAGTTTCACCCCTATTATGATTAGATTTATTTTAATTGTCTATATGTTGTGATAATTTATCTTTGTGCTAGGTGTTAGACTATACAAGTCTAGCCTATATTATGCGTTGAATAAGCGAACGTATAAATGTGGGGTAGGGGTAATATTAAGGATTTAATATTAAAAAGTTGGGGTGCAATTGATATGATTTTGCATGCCATAAGTGGATGGCCATAATTGAGTCAATTATGGACATCATTAAAAGTCGACTTGATTAATAATTTGAATAGGGAATTATTAAAACTGGGGTAAAAGATTTTAAGTGTTAATCAATGCTTAGGACACGAGGTTGGACTCGTTTGTGACGTAAACCTGCCCGGACCCGCCCGGCAAATCCGGTGGTCACAAATGTCAGCCCAATGTGAGAGGTCCTAGGCCTAAACTAAAGCATAACGGTTGTAAAGACATGAGGTTAGACTCTTTTATGGTGTAAGACTGCCCGGACCCGCCCGGCAAATCCAGCTGCCATAAATGCCAGTCTAATGTGAGAGGTATTTATGAGGTTATGGCCTGAATGAATTAAGAAATACTTAACCAGATAAACATGTAAGGTGGTACATGGGGGTTAAGTAGGTGCCTTGGGTGGCATGAGGAATCTAGGGGGCGCCCTTAGTGGCATGTGAAATACGATTAGTAAGACTTAACCAAACACACATGTAAATGAACATGACTAAGAGGGTTAAGTGGGATATACTAGTGACAAGCTTAGGTGGGTAGCTTGTGGGGGCCCATTTCGACCAGTATCCCAAACGTATCTTTGTGGGCTAGACCCAAGTCGAGGACGGGACACGCATGCTGGGTTTGACTGTAAGAGGCCAAAACGGGGAGCGGTGGCAACGCAAGTCAAACGGGTTTCGTATGCGTGTGTGGACCTGGGCTGGTAGGTAAGGCGTTGTTGCATCGTGTAGGTATAAGCCGTGCATTCTCAAGTTGTATCGGGTTGCCACTTTAGGGGAGTGATACACCCCACTGTGGGGCCAGCACGGGTATCTATTAGTAGGGAGCCGACCGAAAGTGGGCAGTGGGGTACACCGAGTGGAGATAGGGGAAGACGGCACCTATGTAGTCAGCTAGGGGTACATAAGGCTATTTATAAAGTTTCTGTGTGAAGCAAGTGGGATCAAACAATAGGGTGACTGGTGTGGTGCAGTGTAGTAATGTGCGGTGCAGTGTAGTAATCATTCGTTAGTAATTAGGTGTGCCTTTACCGTTATCTTTAACGTTATCTTAAACGCTATCTTTATCTTCCTAAGAGTTCATAGACATTTACTTGTGTTCCAGCTTATGCCTTAATCTAGTTATTTTGATAATAGTATTGTTAGAATTATCATACTCGCCAGACTTTATGTCTGACCCCCTCTATTTCTATCCTTTTTCCCCCTCCAGGTCCTCAGGTTGGGCCCAGCTCTAGTGGAGTTTGATTGAATTGCTTCATCTCTCTTTGGAAAGCTTGGACCGTTGAAGTAAAGTCCAGCTTGTTATCTTTTTAATGGCTATTTATGTAATGGGATTATGTATTTTGTTTTTATGAAGATGGATATTGTACTTGGTTATGATCTATGGTTTTATGATGTAACAAACATGTTTAATTTCCGCTGCAATAAAATGAAGTTTTATATTTCCAAGTACTATTTACTATCTGTCTTGTTGTAATTTTTCTGTTCTATATTCACTTATAACCTCCATGGAAGTTAATGCATTCCCTTCGTGAGTGATATTAATGGACGTGGGGTGTTACAGAAAGGGATAAAGAGAGACGTTGGGAAGTTTATATCCAAGTGCATGAGTTGCCAGTTGGTTAAAGCCGAGCAAAATAAGCCTAGTGGTTTTTTTACAACCGTTGGAAATTCCCAAATGGAAATGGGAACAAGTCTCAATAGATTTCATTGACGGTTTGCCAAGGACTAGATCGGGTCATGATAGTATTTGGGTGATTGTGGATTGACTGACCAGAAGTGCAAGGTTTATGCCAGTCAAGTAGAATTGAATGACAACTGAGTTAACAAAACTGTATATGAAGTGGGCAGTGAGATTCCATGGAGTACCTAAAGGTATTGTGAGTGACCGAGATCCATAATTTACTACTGGGTTTTGGAAGAGCTTATAGGAGGCTTTAGGGTCAGAATTACATCTCAGTACCGCATACCATCCTCAAACCGACGGTCAAACAGGGAGGGTGAATCGTGTATCATAGGATCTCTTAAGAGCTTGTATACTGGAATTCAGAGGGTCACGGGATGACCATTTGCATCTAATTGAATTCGCATATAATAATAGTTATCAATCCAGTATTGGTATGGCCCCATTTGAAGCTTTATACGGGAGATCGTGCAACTAACCATCATATTGGTTGGAAACGGGTAAGAAATTTGTGCTTGGGTTGGATGTATTAAGAAAAACTTCAAATAAGATCAAGGTTATTCGATAGTGAATAAAGGCTGCCCAAGGTAAGCAGTAGAGTTATGCTGATAAAAGACGAAGAGAATTGAAATTCTACGTAGGCGACCTGGTATTCGTCAAGATCTCTCCATTAAAGAGTGTGATTCGTTTTGGCAGGAAAGGTAAGTTGGCACCAAGGATTGTTGGTCCATTTCCGGTTCTCGAACAAGTTGAAAATTTAGCGTATAAAGTTGGATTACCAGACAAGATGGCGGGAGTGCACAACGTATTTCATGTTTCCTAGTTAAGGAAGTCCGTGCACGATTATGATATGACTATTTCACTAGATCCGTTGGATGATATCGAGGTAGAATCCAAGGCAGTGGGGAACCGTAGGACGATTCGTATTATCGGACATGATACGAAACAACTTCGAAGGAAGACGGTGGAACTAGTCAAGGTCCAGTGGGGCGATAATGAGAATGACTGTACTTGGGAAATAGAGGAGAACATAAGGAAATCATATCCAGAACTCTTTACCTGGTAAGATTTTAAATTGCGATATAGTTATTTCCTTGATAGTAAACCGCATGTTAGGATAAGCTTGTTGTGTTATTTTGTATATTTGATTGTTTGTAAATGGTTGATAGGCATGCGGGACACCATTGTATGTCTTGGTTAAGGAATTTCGGGGGTGAAATTTCTTAAGGGGAGGAGAGTGTAACGACCCGCATTCTACGTATCGGAGGATCGTTGAATATTTATTTTATTTTCATACGAAGTCATATGGTCATTTAACTTTGGGAAACGACTATTAGGGTCATTTCTCATGTTCACGATTTTTGCCAAATTTGAAATGACCGTTTTACCCCTAGCGAATTTTGTTTCGCCTATAACTTTTGATTTGTAAGGAATTTCGACTTGAAACCACTTCCATTGGATTCAGATGATGGTTTACCTTTCCGTAGAGTGGTCACACTAATCAAATGGACTTACCGTTTTGGAGATACAGCTGAAACAAGGTTAGAAAATGAAAAAAAAAACAGCTTAACCGTGCTTTATTAGGTGATTAGTGGTTAGGCCCATAACCCATTCCAGGATTAGGGTTATGGGAGGGCTGAAAAGAGTTAGACGATAATTCATTTTCATTTTTCCAGCTGCCACTTAACTTCCTCTAACCCTAGTAATGGCCTCCAACTTCTAAATTCATCCCTAAACACTTCCTAATCACAAATTAAGCAAAACTACATCAAATTAAGGCGGATTATCATCAGAATCGAGATAGAGCTACTGGAACACATAGGAATTCAGCCCAAATCAGTGGAGTTTTCAGATCTATAATTTGTTTGTGACTAAAGTGAGTGATTTGCACTTTTATTCACTAATTACGACTAATTAGGCGTGATTAGTGATGATTAGCATAATTATGCATCATAAAAATCTGGAAAAATATGTAGAAATTCTAAGATATTATTTTGTCACTGATATAAATTTGGGTTAATTTGGATTAAGTTTGCTAATCCTATAGTTAAACATGGTTAAGGGGATTAAGGGGAAAATCATGCTTTTTGGGTATGTTTGATCTAAGTAACCTATATGCTTGGTGTTTTAATGTTTGTGATTGATTACACATGTTATTATTGCAGTTTGGTATGCTTTGAGATTGTATAGGAAAGTTAGAATGGTCGAAACGCTGTCGTATGGCGTAAATAGATTGTTGGAAAGTTACAGGAAATAGTACATGACCCCGATCGTGACCATCCACTCACGAACCGACCCTAGTTATGGAGCAACCCCCCCCTCCCACAAACCGCTTCACCATACGAACCCGAACTATGAAACAAGTAACGAACCGAACCTAGGAGGACCAACATCCGAAGGGGTCATTGGAAATTCTGGTCATTTTCAAAACCATTTCAAATTCAATTTATTTATTTAGAAATAAATAGAATTATAATTCTAGTTCAAAACTAGTTCAATTCGATAAAAATCTATCTTTATCTTTTCAAATACGGAGTTTTTCATCCCAATTCTTCACAAATCATTTCTTATGATTTTACACAAATTATTACTATTTTTAATAATTTTATCAAGGCCCGTACAGTCGATTTCCATCAACGGCCATCGAACTGCACTTACAGCGACCTTTTTCAAATTTGATTTGGACATAATTCCAAATCCAACCGTTAGATTTCTAATTTCAAATATTCGCTAGAAATCTCTTTTCGATACGAACCCAACGGTTCCGGTTTTAGGAGAATCCGATGGTCGGATCTCCCGTAATGTCCGTTCGAAGTCAATGGTCGAAATTCGTGAACTGCCGCGGCGCGGTGCGTTCTATTCAGGCCATTATATTATATATATAATATATACTTCGTCGATTTCAATTTAAAACGTGCTTTATAAATCGTTTTAAATTCATTTTCAAAACGGTTTCAACTTCATATTCAATTTCAAATCAAAATTGAATATTACAATATAAATTCGTTTTAAATTCATTTCAAATTGATTTCAATTCAAATTGATTTCTAATTCAATTTCTGTTCGTTTTCAATTCAATTCAATTCAATTTCAATTCGAATTCATTTCAATTCGGTTTCAATTCAATTCGAATTCGTTTTCAATTCAATTCAATTCAAATTGGTTTTCTATTCAATTCAATTCAACTTTGGTTTTCTATTCAATTTGAATTCAACTCGTTTTCCATTCAATTCAAATCAAATTTCATTTCAAAATATTCGATTTCGAAATCACTTTTCAATATTCGTTTTAAAATGAATAAAGTCGATATAAATATCGTTCACGTCAAAATGGCGTTAATCTAATCAATACGGCTTCATATATTGATATTTTCAAATATTCCATTTCGAATATTTCTTTTTCAAATATTTCTATTTTAAAACTGGAATGAGGCCCAATCAATTACCATATAATGTTAACTATATGGATTTTCTACAACACATATAAATATCAACAACGATGAATAATCAACCATCATCCAAAGTGCATTCTACACTGTATAAGCATCAAATATAAATATTCAATGCTTATAACAGCCTGTCAATCGATCGATCGACATACAACTAAACAATCGGGGTTAGTGTACTTCAAATATCATCCCAATACCCGTGTGGGGTTTCAAACAATCAAACACAGATTTTATTTGTGCAGTTGGGCAGACTCAGGTGGGCCCTTGGATCGTCAGGGCCGGTCCACCGATGTGGATTAAACTTAAACCCTGAACATGCGTTCCCCCGCCCTATGGGGCGTAAATGAGCCAACGAATGACTCCATCGGACCCGGATCGTCCGATCAAACCGAGGCACCTCGCAACAGCAACAACCACATAAGTCAAACTCGTCAGGGCATGTAAAACCACTGACGCCACTTCTAACTAGAAAGAAACGCATGCCCTCCCTGAGGTCCGTCTCCCGTTTTTGGTTCATACCGGGTGTGAGACTCGCGAAGTAAACGTTACACAAAGCTACACCACCAAGGCCGTGCTTCGATCATCAACCACAAGACTTTGCTTTTCAACAGAAGCCTCGATCAATTGCCACTTAGGCATGCCACACAGGCAATTCACTCCATGCACTTGGTATCCATCAATATGTAACTCCTGAGCTCGTACGTCTCAGAGAAGGGCGTTAAGCAAGAGAATACATTCTCCACCGCCAAACAGATATATATTTAATAGAGATCAATCACACGGACTAAAATCCAATGTCAGACACACAGTCCATTTACAAGTCCGTTCTGGGTCTGAACGAAACCGGAGGCACCTAGTACCCCGCATATCCATCGATCTCCAAGTACGTCTGAACGATCACCAACTGTTTCCATCTTCTTGGGTGTACAGCCCAATCAAGATCATCAGTAATCACCCAAACGACGTGAAGACTTCCGGTCTTCGACCACCGTCTTCATCTTCGCCTTATCGTCGTATAAATTATTCAGAATGGGATAAACCCGGTCTTTCCGAATAACTCGCGTATATTTTAAATAAGTGTTACACAAACAAAACATACGCCTCATTCCAATTCATCAGTCACTAACCGTAAATTAATCAAGAGAATAATTCCCCAAATATTAACCCCGAAGGCCGAAACCAACATCAGATCAATATCCAGAAAACCATTCTGCTTAGCTAACCGATAGTTAGTTTCTAAATTTCACATTCATAGGGAAAGGTTCCCATTGATTTTATCAAAGATAAATTCCTTAAATTTATTCTTTAATCTTCTTTTGAATGTTGATTCAAGTAGTCGGGATTAACGAACCTTACCGAAGTAATCATTTGTTTTAATTTCCCAATCCCAACCTATTCATCCCATGAAGTAAAACGGGTTTTACTTCATATCTAACACCACGGTGTTATCGGTAAATTTAATCACCGTTTCACGTTTAAATCTAATTAAAGATTTAACTATCGCCTGGAGCAAAACTGGTGATACTCCATTCTCGATTATTCCAATCTAATTAAAGATTCATTAAAACTCTACTTAGTTTTAATCTTTGGCTGGGTTAAGGAATCAGTGTCATTTAAAACACGGTTCACGGTAAACCCAAAATCACCTTCCATTAATTATCGGGTTAAAGAACGAGTGTTATTTAAAACACCGTCCACGATAAACCCAAAAATCAATATCGATTCAATTCCAATTAAATATTATTTAATTGGTACACTTCATTAAATCTAAATAAAAATATTTAATCTTTTCTCAACTGGGTTCAAGAACAGTGTTAATGAAGACACCATTCACGACAAACCCAAATCACATTTGATATTAAACACAAGGTTCTGAATAGAAAATATATCGGCTTATATTCAATATCAAATTCTACGACCAACAGATATCGTATTGGAAATAACGATATATATATATATATATATATATATATATATATATATATATCTTTCAAATTTCCATAACAACATCTGTATAATCACGAAATCCAACATCGAAATATTCCGAAGACAATTTCGATTCAAATCCATTCCCATATAATTATTGGAAATTTTGGTTATTTTCAAAACCACTTCAAATCCAATTTATTTATTTAAAAATAAATAAAATTATAATTCTAGTTCAAAACTAGTTCATTTCGATAAAAATCTATTTTTATCTTTTCAAATATGGAGTTTTTCATCCCAAATCTTCACAAATCATTTCTTATGATTTTACACAAATTATTACTATTTTTAATAATTTTATCAAGGCCCGTACAGTCGATTTCCATCAACGGCCATCGAACTGCACTTACAGCGACCTTTTTCAAATTTGATTTGGACATAATTCCAGATCCAACTGTTAGATTTCAAATTTCTAATATTCGTTAGAAAGCTCTTTTCGATACGAACCCAACGGTTCCGGTTTTAGGAGAATCCGACGGTCGGATCTCTCGCAATATCCGTTCGAAGTCAATGGTCGAAATTCGCGAACTGCCGCGGCGCGGCGCATTCTATTCAGGCCATTATATTATATATATAATATATACAATATATACTTCGTCGATTTCAATTCAAAATGGGCTTTATAAATCGTTTTAAATTTATTTTCAAAACGGTTTCATGTTCATATTCAATTTCAAATCAAAATTGAACATTCCAATATAAATTCGTTTTAAATTCTTTCAAATTGATTTCAAATTCATTTCAATTGCATTTCAATTCGAATTCATTTATATTCATTTTCAATTCAAATTCAATTCTATTCAGTTTCAATTCGAATTTCTATTCTTTTCAAAATATTAGATTTTGAAATCACTTTCGATATTCATTATAAAATGAATAAAATCGATATAAATATCGTTCACGTCAAAATGGCGTCAATCTAATCAACACGGCTTCATATATTGATATTTTCAAATATTCCATTTCAAATATTTCTATTTCAAATATTTCTATTTCAAATATTTCCTATTATCAAAATATTTGTTATTAACAAAATATTTCGTTCAACACATGACTAATCTCAACGGATGAGTACAGTCAACACATGAACCTTTATTTTATATTAATCTTTATTTTCTAAATTGGAACGAGGCCCAATCAATCACCATATAATGTTAATTATATGGATTTTCATACATCACACGTATATAATAGCATTGAAAAATAATCAACCATCAACCAAAGTGCACTACACTGTATAAGCATCAAATATAGATATCTAACGCTCATAACAGCCTGTCAATCAATCGATTGACATATTTAATCAATCAGGATGAGTGAACTTCAAATTTCATCCCAACACCCGTGTGGGGTTTCAAACAATCAAACACAGATTTTATTTGTGCAGTTGGGCGATGTGTAAAATTTATTGTCCAAATCAATATCAGTCTAATCAGTGTATATAAACAAATCGGCCGATTTGTTTATAAATATTTATTTATTCACATTCACTATATTCACATTCACGTTAAAAATTATATTTTTAATGATAAAACATTTTATTTTAACATATGAATTTCTATTCAGTTCATTCTTTAAATAAAATGATATTCTTATTTTTCTAACATATTTTAGAAAATTTCGGCGGCATAACGGCATGATACTAGAAACGGGACGAGGCCTAGCCTTATCCCCGGTCTAGTGAAGGCCCACGCCATTCACACATCAATCAAATCCACCAAACAACCAAATTCAAATCTAATCATCTAACTAATTTATGCAATCAAACAAACAAGTCCATGGTCTGTGGACGATTGTGTCGGGTGCTACTAAGCACCGTCTGCATCCTAGTATATATATATAACTAGAAAAAGAAATTGAAAGGTGAGAAATTCTCACAGAGGTTTCCACTCCGCCGTTTCATTTCTGAATTCTGAACCATTTGAATCCGCCTGTTATTTCCAACGCTATCTTCTTCACGCTGTTCATAATAAAAAACCACATTTTTATTTCGTTATTCAATATATAAAAATCGAATTTTTACTTCGCTATTCAATATAGAAAAATCGAATTTTTACTTCTCTATTCAATATAGAAAAATCGAATTTTTACTTCGCTATTCAATATAGAAAAATCGAATTTTTACTTCGCTATTCAATATAGAAAAATCGAATTTTTACTTCGCTATTCAATATAGAAAAATCAAATTTTTACTTTGCTATTCAATATATAAAGGTTTCGCCTTTTTAAATATAAAGATTTATAACTGTTTTAGTTCTCACACCAGTCCCATGACTGACCTGGAGTTTATTGTTTTAACCTAAACTCTGAGTGCCCCTATTTTGACACGGGCAGCTAGTAGTTTTGGTTTTTTGCAGATTTATATTCTCAGGATCCTGGTTTACAGCTGGAACGATATCCGGAAAGCTTTGTATCTGTATATCTCTTTCTAGTTGTGTATTGTATTATTTCCCGCTGCTATGTATCTAAATGTAATTTAAATCTTTGGTATTTCTGTGTAATTTTCATTTATACTCTGTATATTCTTGTAATCTGATGCATTGTTGTAATATACAATGAAATGTTCTTTTATATGCATTCTAATTTGTAGTGTTCTCAAACGATAGGGCGTTTCGACCGGTTTAGATCGGTTTAGCGAAGATCAATCACACAGACTAAAATCCAATGTCAGACACACAATCCATTAACATGTCCGTTCTGGGTCTGAACGAAACCGGAGGCACCTAGTACCCCGCATATCCATTGATCTCCAAGTACGTCTGGACGATCACCAACTGTTTCCATCTTCTTGGGTGTACAGTCCAATCAAGATCATCAGTAATTACCCAAACGACGTGAAGACTTCTGGTCTTCGACCACCGTCTTCATCTTCGACTTATCGTCGTATCAGTTATTCAAAATGGGATAAACCCGGTCTTTCCGAATAACTCGCGTATATTTTAAATAAGTGTTACACAAACACATCATACGCCTCATTCCAATTCATCAGTCACTAACCGTAAATTAATCAAGAGAATAATTCCCCAAATATTAACCCCGAAGGCCGAAACCAACATCAGATCAATATTCAGAAAACCATTCTACTTGGCTAACCGACAGTTAGTTTCTAAATTTCACATTCATAGGGAAAGGTTCCCATTAATTTTATCCAAGATAAATTTCTTGAATTTATTCTTTAATCTATTTTTGAATATCAATTCAAAACTAGTCGGGATTAGCGAACCTTACTGAAGTAATCATTTGTTTTAATTTCCCAATCCCAACCTATTCATCCCATGAAGTAAAACTGGTAGTACTTCATATCTAACACCATGGTGTTATCGGTAAATTCCATTACCATTTCACGTTCAAATCTAATTAAAGATTTAACTATCGCCTGGAGCAAAACTGGTGATACTCCATTCTCGATCATTTCAATCTAATTAAAGATTCATTAAAACTCCACTTAGTTTTAATCGTTAACTGGGTTAAAGAATCTGTGTCATTTAAAACACGGTTCACGATAAACCCAAAGTCACATTCCATTAATTATCGGGTTAAAGAACGAGTGTTATTTAAAACACTGTTCACGATAAACCAAAAATCAATATCAATTCAATTCCAATTAAATATTTTTTAATTGGTACACTTCATTAAATCCAAATATAAAGATTTAATCTTTTCTCAACTGGGTTCAAGAACAGTGTTAATGAAGAGACCATTCACGACAAACCCAAATCACATTTGATATTCAATACACGGCTCTGAATAGAAAATATACCGGCTTATATTCAATATTAAATTCTACGATTAACAAATGTCGTGCTGGAAATAACGATATAGATATATATCTTTCAAATTTCCATAACAACATCTGTATAATCACGAATTACAACATCGAAATATTCCGAAGACAATTTCGATTCAAATCCAATCCAATGCAACCATTGGAAATTCGGGTTATTTTTAAAACTCTTTTCTAATTCCATTTGTTTATTTAAAAAAAAAATAGAATTATAATTCTAGTTCAAAACTAGTTTATTTCGATAAAAAACTATTTTTATCTTTTCAAACATGGAGTTTTTCATCACAATTTTTCCCAAATCATTTCTTATGATTTTACACAAATTATTATTATTTTTAATAATTTTATCAAGGCCCGTACAGTCGATTTCCATTAATGGCCATCGAACTGCACTTACAACGACCTTTTTCAAATTCGATTTGGGCATAATTCCAAATCCACCATTAGATTTCTAATTTCTAATATTCGTTAGAAAGCTCTTTTCGATACGAACCCAACGGTTCTGGTTTTAGGAGAATCCGACGGTCGGATCTCCCGCAATATCCGTTTGAAGTCAATGGTCGAAATTCACGAACTGCCGCGACGCGGCGCGTTCTATTCAGGCCATTATATTATATATATATATAATATATACTTCGTCGATTTCAAATCAAAACGTGCTTTATAAATCGTTTTAAATTCATTTTCAAAACGGTTTCAACTTCATATTCAATTTCAAATCAAAATTGAATATTCCAATTTAAATTCATTTTAAATTCATTTCAAATTGATTTCAATTCAAATTGATTTCTAATTCAATTTCAGTTCGTTTTCAATTCAATTCAAATTCAATTCGAATTCGTGTTCAATTCTTTTCAAAATATCAGATTTTGAAATCACTTTCGATATTCATTATAAAATGAATAAAATCGATATAAATATCGTTCACGTCAAAATGGCGTCAATCTAATCAGTACGGCTTCATATATTCCTATTTTCAAATGTTCTATTTCAAATATTTCCTTTTCAAATATTTCTATTTTAAAACTGGAATGAGGCCCAATAAATTAACATATAATGTTAATTATATGGATTTTCTACAACACATGTATATATCAACAACGATGAATAATCAACCATCATCTAAAGTGCATTCTACACTGTATAAGCATCAAATATAAATATTCAACGCTTATAACAGCCTGTCAATCAATCGATCAACATATTTAATCAATCAGGATGAGTGAACTACAAATTTCATCCCAACACCCGTGTGGGGTTTCAAACAATCAAACACATATTTTATTTGTGCAGTTGGGCGATGTGTAAAATTTATCGTCCCAATCAATGTCCTTCAAATAGATGTACATAAACAAACCATCCGGTTTGTAAATGAATATTTAATTATTTACATTCACTATATTCATATTTACGTTAAAAATTATATATTTTTAACGATAAAACATTTTATTTTAACATATGAATTTCTATTCAGTTCATTCTTTAAATAAAATGATATTTTTATTTCCTAACTTATTTTAGAAAATTTCGGCGGCATAACGGCACGATACTAGAAACGGGACGAGGCCTAGCCTTATCCCCGGTCTAGTGAAGGCCCACGCCATTCACACATCAATCAAATTCACCAAAACAACCAAATTCAAATCAAATCATCTAACTAATCTATGCAACCAAACAAACAAGTCCATGGTCTGTGGACGATTGTGTCGGGTGCTACTAAGCACCGTCTGCATCCTAGTATATATATATATATATATAACTAGAAAAGAAATTGAAGAGTGAGAAATTCTCACAGATAGCAATCCAACTTCACGACACTTCATTTGCAGAAACCTTCATCGCTCTCGCCTTTTTGTCATCTTCGTTGCCCGTATTCTCTACATATGTAAAAATCGAATTTTCACTTCGTTATTCAATATATAAAAATCGAATCTTTATCTCGCTATTCAATATATAAAAATCGAATTTTTATTACCTCGCTATATGGATAAAAATTCCATTTTCACACCGCTACTATATGAATAAAAATTATATTTTCACATCGATGTTCATATAGTAAAGATTATGTTTTTATCACGCTATTCTTCATATAAAGATTTCGCTTTTTCAAAAATAAAGATTCCGCCCTTTCAAATATAAAGATTTCGCCTTTTCAAAAATAAAGATTTCGCCTTTACAAATATATCATTATAAAAATCACATTTTTATTTGGTTTTCAAATGAATAAAAATCACATCTTTATTTGGTTTAAAAATCAATTCTTTTCTGTTTTAAGAATCTAATCTTTTCTATTTTAAAAATCTCGTCTTTTCTATTTTAAAAATCTAATCTTTTCTATTTTAAAAATCTCGTCTTTTCTATTTTAAAAATCTAATCTTTTCTATTTTAAAAATCTCGTTACTCTATATATAAAAAAATAAAATCTTTATATCGTTATTCCCATAATAAAGATTATATTTTTATCATTAATCCATAAAAAAAGAAAGAAGATCGTGTTTTTATCACTAACTATGTATGATAAAAATCGATAAATCAAACTCACATTGTTCGGAGGAGGCGAAGGCGGAGTCCGGGGCTGCGTCGAGCAGGTGACGGTTTCCGGTCGCTCGGGGGCTGTGGGGTTGCGTCGTTCGAGGGTTGGTTAGGAAGTGGCCGGGAGACTCGAGAGGGTCGCCGTAAAACAAGTAACTGGGGGACCATGTGGGAGCCACGATGGGTACTACCTGCTACTTGGGGGATGAAGGGATGGTTGCAAAGCCTACCGGATTTCGTCGGCTATTTTACAGTTGGTATCAGAGCTTTGGTTTACAAAGCTCAGAGAACAAGACACATTAGAACCATACGAAAGAATTCATCAGATATTGGATTAGTAATATCCAATGGGAATGACTCGTTAGAGATGGGATCAGTAGTATCCTAGAACGAGTGTGAAGAGTAAATTTTTAAAATAAAAATGAAAACCAATTTTGTTTTGAAAATTTAAAATCAATTATTCGTATTTGATTATTTAGTTTATATGAATTTGGGCAATCCAGTATATAAAGATTTTGTATATATGTCTTGCAAACGTGTGTTCGAAGTTTTAATATACTGGGTAGATATAGAATCCCTCTAGTGCACGAGGATAATTCTGGTGACGGGGCACCATCGCTAGTATTTATTTTTGAGAGACGAAGGTGAGATTTCTATATATTTCCAATTGACTGGTGTGGGAACCAAAACTAGATAGGGCTTATTGTCGTGAATTGGCATCAAAAACATGATTTTCTGTATATGGATATGTATCAAAATTATGAATTTGAAACGTTAATCCACTAATTGATTGATGTTTGTGTTGTTTGTCTATTCGCTTGCTAATTTTGAACCATTTAGCCTAATTGAACCGAATAGTGAATTGTATTGAAATTTGGTCGCATTTACTTGCATATACATGTACTTACATTGAACAGGTCATAGCAAGGAGGCTAGAGCAAAGAATAAAATTTGTTTGCCTGACAAATAGGTACATGTTTACTACATAATTTTCTGTTTTGTTGGGTGATGATGATTTTATGAGCCTATTGGCTAGCCGCTTGGCTTTTTCTTTTTCTTTTTGAGATCAGAAGGCCTATATGGCAATTTCGGGATTTTCCCGTGGCTCCCGGTGCAGGGGAGGTTATGGCGAAATTTTTCGAAAATTTAGTGTGTTAGCCAAATTTTTGAAGAATTTGAAAATTCTCAGAAATTGAAAAGTTGGAGAATGGAAGCCAGATCAAACATAGAGTTGATTAATCAAACCACTTTTGACTTTGTTCCTTTTCGGGGACGAAAAGTTTTAAGTGGGGGAGATTGTAATAACCCTGAAAATCTGGGCCAGTTTAAAATTTTTATTTTGGCAATTTTGGCGAATTTTGAATATTTAAAATGGATTATTTTAAATAATATTGATGAGAAATTTATTTTGAATATAATTTGAACATATATATTATATACGTCGTCGTTAGAATATAAATAATTATATATATTTATAAATAGAATTGAAAATGGCGCGGTAGTTCGATAATTCGATTTCAAACTTCAATTGAATGTACCGGGTGCAAAACAATCCGGATATTAGTGAAACCAAAAATAATGGAATCTAATTGTGAATATCTTTCCAATGAATCCGAAAAATTGAAATTTCATAACGGGGATCAAAAGATATGTCCAGTTGAAAATTCTGAATAGTCGCTGTGGAATTCTGGCCCTTAAAAATGGAAATTTTGCCAACGACCTCGGATTTCGACGAAACCACTTTTGTTGGATCCATGACATCAAATTATTGCTAGATTCCAAATTTCATAATTTTTCGAATCAATATGTGAGAGTGGCAAAGGAAAACGCGTTTGACCAGTTTCAGTGGATTTTAATCGACTGGAAAATGGCCATTTTTCCAACGGTCTCAGAATTCGACGAAACTAGTTTTGTTAGGACCGTATCGTCAATACGAAGCTAGAAAATATTTTTCTGGAATTTTTCTAGTTAGTATGTGGCCCCAGTAAATTGAAATGCGCGTTCAAATACAATATATAAAGTTATATGTTGATTTTGACGAAAACTGATCGAAACAGTCGAATCAGCCTACGATACATATCCCATTGTGTTCGGAATGGGGGTAATTAGCTATGGACGACAGGCGGTGGGTCTCGTTTCGTGGTCGAAAATAAAAGTTGCTTTTTGAAACTAATTAAATAATTAAATATATATTATTATATATAATCTCTACCCCTCTACTCTCACCTCCTCAGATCGATAAAAAAAAAAATCAAAATCGCGCCTAGCCCTAGCCGCTCCCCTCGCGCTGCCGTGCCACCGCCGGAAGCCCTCCACCGCCGCGCCTCTCTCTCCTCAGGCCATCGCCTCCTTCCCCTCCGCCCTCTCGCCGAACTCGAGGAGAACCCGTTGAACCCCGTCGACATCCCCAAGTTCGAAGCCCCATTCGAACGCCCCCCTGCTGCGACCACCACCCCGCCGACAACCCCCTAGCGCGCCACCAGTGCCGAGCGCCACCCCCGCCTGACCCCACCTCGGACGCGATGCAGCCTCCACCCCCTCCCCAATTCAACGGCTCCTCCTCCTCTTCCCTCTGTAAAACCGGAAAAACAGTGAGTGTTTAAATCTTTTTTATTTATTTATTTATTTATTATTTACAATAAAATCTGATTTTATTATATAGAGATTTAGGTTATTTAAAATCAGTAAATGAATTAGATTTTTATTCATATAAATGGCCGATAAAAATTGGATCTTTATTGTTTGAATGGTAACGAAAGATTAGATTTTTGAATCAAGAAAGATTTAATTTTTAGTATAGAAAGACGAAATTTTTATCGGTAGAAAGGCGGGATCTTTATCTAATCAAGTTAGAATTTTTACATTAGAAAAGATGGAATTTTTACATCAGAAAAGATAGAACTTTTATATTAGAAAAGGCGAGATTTTTATATAATGAATAGCGAAGTAAAAATTCGATTTTTATATATTGAATAGCGAGGTAAAAATTCGATTTTTATATATTGAATAGCATAGTAAAAATATGATTTTTATATATTGAATAGCATAGTAAAAATATGGTTTTTATATATTGAATAACGAAGTAAAAATTCGATTTTTATATATTGAATAGCGAAGAAAAAATGTGATTTTTACATATGTAGAGAGTACGGGCAAAGAAGGTGACAAAAAGGCGCGGACGATGAAGATTTCTCTAAATGAAGTGTCGTAAAGTTGGATAGCTTTCTGTGAGAATTCCTCACTCTTCAATTTCTTTTCTAGTTATATATATACTAGGATGCAGACGGTGTTTAGTAGCACCCGACACCCGTCATCCACAGACCATGGATGGCTTGTTTGTTAAATTGTTTGGTTGTGTAGTTGGTTAGATTATTTGGTTTGAATTGAATTGTTTGGTGAAATGAAATCGATTTGATTGATGTGTGAATGGCGTGGGCCTTCACTAGACCGGGGATAAGGCTAGGCCTTGTCCCGTTTCTAGTATCGTGCCGTTATGCCGCCGAAATTTTCTAAAAATAAGTTAGAAAAATAAAGATAACATTTTATTTAATAAATGAATCTAATAGAAAATTCATAGGTTGAATAAAATAGTTTGATCGTTAAAAATATAATTTTTAATGTGAATGTGAATAAATAAATATTCATTTACAAACCGGACGGTTTGTTTATGTACACCTATTTGAAGGACATTGATTGGGACGATAAATTTGACACATCGCCCAACTGCACAAATAAAAATCTATGTTTGATTGCTTGAAACCCCACACGGGTATTGGGATGATATTTGACACACACTAATCCCGATTGTTTAGTTGTATGTCAATCGATTGATTGACAGGCTGTTATAAGCGTTGAATAATTATATTTGATGCTTATACAGTATAGAATGCACTTTGGATGATGGTTGATTATTCATCGTTGTTGATATATACATGTGTTGTAGAAAATCCATATAATTAACATTATATGGTAATTGATTGGGCCTCATTCCAGTTTTAAAATAGAAATATTTGAAAAAGAAATATTTGAAAAAGAATATTTGAAAAAGAATATTTAAAAATAGGAATATATGAAGCCGTATTGATTAGATTGACGCCATTTTGACGTGAATGATATTTATATCGATTTTATTCATTTTATAATGAATATCGAAAGTTATTTCAAAATCTGATATTTTGAAAAGAATTGAATATAAATAAATTCGAATTGAAATTGAATATAAATGAATTCGAATTGAAATTGAATATAAACGAATTCGAATTTAAATTGACTATAAATGAATTCGAATTGAAATGGAATAGAAATGAATTCGAATTGAAATTGAATTGAAAACGAATTGAAATTGAATTAGAAATCAATTTGAATTGAAATCAATTTGAAATGAATTTAAAAGTTAATTTAAATTGGAATATTCAATTTTGATTTGAAGTTGAATATGAAGTTGAAACCATTTTGAAAATGAATTTAAAACGATTTATAAAGTACGTTTTGAATTGAAATCGATGAAGTATATATTATATATATATTATATATATAATATAATGGCCTGAATAGAACGCGCCGCGCCGCGGCAGTTCGCGAATTTCGACCATTGACTTCGAACGGATATTGCGGGAGATCCGACCGTCTGATTCTCCTAAAACCGGAACCGTTGGGTTCGTATCGAAAAGAGCTTTCTAACGAATATTAGAAATTTGAAATCTAACAGTTAGATTTGGAATTATGTCCAAATCAAATTTGAAAAAGGTCGCTGTAAGTGCAGTTCGATGGCCGTTGATGGAAATCGACTGTACGGGCCTTGATAAAATTATTAAAAATAGTAATAATTCATGTAAAATCATAAGAAATGATTTAGAAAGAATTGGGATGAAAAACTCCATATCTGAAAAGATAAAAATAGATTTTCATCGAAATGAACTAGTTTTGAACTAGAATTAAAATTCTATTTATTTTTAAATCAATAAATTGAATTTGAAATGGTTTTGAAAATAACCAAAATTTCCAATGATTGCATTGGAATGGATTTGAAACGAAATTGTCTTCGGAATATTTCGATGTTGGATTTCGTGACGATATAGATGTTGTTATGGAAATTTGAAAGATATATATTTATATCGTTATTTCCAATACGACATTTGTTAATCGTAGAATTTGATATTGAATATAAGCCGATATATATTTTCTATTCAGAACCTTGTATCGAATATCAAATGTGATTTGGGTTTGTCGTTAATGGTGTCTTCATTAACACTGTTCTTGAACCCAGTTGAGAAAAGATTAAATCTTTTTATTTAGATTTAATGAAGTGTACCAATTAAATAATATTTAATCGAAATTGAATTGATATTGATTTTTGGGTTTATCGTGGACAATGTTTTAAATAACACTCGTCCTTTCACCCGATAATTAATGGAATGTGATTTTGGGTTTATCGTGAACAGTGTTTTAAATAACACTTGTTCTTTAACCCGATAATTAATGGAAGGTGATTTTGGGTTTACCGTGAACCGTGTTTTAAATGACACTGATTCTTTAACCCAGTCAAAGATTAAAACTAAGTGGAGTTTTAATGAATCTTTAATTAGATTGAAATAATCGAAATGGAGTACCACCAGTTTTGCTCCAGGCGATAGTTAAATCTTTAATTAGATTTGAACGTGAAGTGGTAATTGAATTTACCGATAATACCGTGGTGTTAGATATGAAGTATAACCAGTTTTACTTCATGGGAGGAATAGGTTGGGATTGGGAAATTAAAACAAATGATTACTTCGGTAAGGTTCGTTCATCCCGACTAGTTGAATCGAAATTCAAAAGAAGATTAGAGAATAAATTCAGGAATTTATCTTGGATAAAATTAATGGGAACCTTTCCCTATGAATGTGAAATCAGAAACTAACTGTTGGTTAGCTAAGCAGAATGGTTTTCTGGATATTGATCTGATGTTGGTTTCGGCCTTCGGGGTTAATATTTGGGGAATTATTCTCTTGATTAATTTACGGTTAGTGACTGATGAATTGGAATGAGGCGTATGTTGTGTTTGTGTAACACTTGTTTATTATATACGCGAGTTATTCGGAAAGACCGGGTTTATCCCATTCTGAATAACTGATACGACGATAAGTCGAAGATGAAGACGATGGTCGAAGACCAGAAGTCATCACGTCGTTTGGGTGATTTCTGATGATCTTGATTGGGATGTACACCCAAGAAGATGGAAACAGTTGGTGATCGTCCAGACGTACTTGGAGATCGATGGATATGCGGGGTACTAGGTGCCTCCGGTTTCGTTCAGACCTAGAACGGACTTGTAAATGGACTGTGTGTCTGACATTGGATTTTAGTCCGTGCGATTGATCTCTATTAAATATATATCTGTTTGGCGGCAAAGAATTTATTCTCTTGCTTAACGCCCTTCTCTGAGACGTACGAGCTCAGGGGTTATATATTGATGGATATCAAACACATGGAGTGAATTGCCTGTGTGGCATGCCTAAGTGGCAATTGATCGAGGCTTCTGTTGAAAAGCAAAGTCTTGTGGTGATGATCAAACGACGGCCTTTGTGGCGTAGCTTTGTGTAACGTTTACTTCGCGAGTTTCGCACTCCGGTTGTGAACCAAAAACGGGAGAGGACCTCAGGGAGGGCATGCGTTTCTTTCTAGCTAGGGTGGTGTGAGTGACCTACCAGCCCTGACATTTATATACTTTTCACCTGTGTGGTTGTTGCTGTTGCGAGGCGCCTCGGTTTGATCGGACGATCCAGGTCCGATGGAGTCATTCGTTGGCTCATTTACGCCCCAAAGTGCGGGGAAACGTAGTGTTCAGGCATTTTAATCCACATCGGTGGACCGGCCCTGTCGCTGCAAGGGTCACTCGAGCTCTGATCCTGTGGCTCGGGCTAGAGAGTCACGAATCGGTAGAGGACGATCCCTGGCCTCCGTTCACAGACGGAAATCCAATTTCCAAATACGTAACATTTGCGGTTTTATTTGTAAACCTATATATGGCGACATGATATATGGTACCCATGCCGCCTATGATTGATACTTATGATTTGAAGTTGTTTTATACATTATGCACTTATAATAGTATCAAATGATTTGTTTTAAACGTATCAAGCATTTTTGGCTATTATAAGTTAAAAACCCTATCCCCCGGCTTGCGTTGCATTGTGTGATAGGACCTGGGTCTTATAATAGCTTCATTTTTATTTATTTAGCATCGCGCTGTTTGTTTTATGCACTGGTATTCTTGGGAGGAAACCCGTTCCGTGTTATACGGCGTGGTCCCTTGATTTACCTAACTAAAAAAAATAAAGAATATTAACTGTTTTAGTTCTCACACCAGTCACATGACTGACCTGGAGTTTATTGTTTTAACTTAAACTCTGGGTGCCCCTATTTTGACACGGGCAGCAAGTAGTTTTGGTTTTGCAGATTTATATTCACAGGATCCTGGTTTACAGCTGGAACAATATCCGGAAAGCTTTGTATCCGTATATCTACTTCTAGTTGTGTATTGTATTATTTTCCGCTGCTATGTATTTAAATGTAATTTAAATCTTTGATATTTTCTGTGTAATAATTATTCATTTTTACTCGGTATATTCTTGTAATCTGATGCATTGTTGTAATATACAATGAAATGTTCTTCCGTCTGCGTTATGTTGTGGCTTGTTCTCGAACTATCCGCGCTTTCCTTTACGGGGAAGTTACGGGTTTTTACAGTTGGTAAAGGAAAGCGTCGGATAATTCGAGAACAAGCCACAAAATAGAACACATACAAAAGAACATTTCATTGTGTATTACAACAATGCCTCATATTACAAGAATATACAGAGTATAAATGAATATTACACAGAGATATCAGAGATTTAAATTACATTTAAATACATAGCAGCGGAAAATAATACAATACACAACTAGAAAGAGATATACGGATACAAAGCTTTTCGGATATCGTTCCAGCTGTAAACCAGGATCCTGTGAATATAAATCTGCAAAACCAAAACTACTAGCTGCCCGTGTCAAAATAGGGGCACCCAGAGTTTAGGTCAAAACAATAAACTCCAGGTCAGTCATGTGACTGGTGTGAGAACTAAAACAGTTAATCTTTATTTTTAAAGTTAGGTAAATCAAGGGACCACGCCGTATAACACGGAACGGGTTTCCTCCCAAGAATACCAGTGCATAAAACAAACAGCGCGATGCAAAATAAAGAAAAATGTAGCTATTATAAGACATAGGTCCTATCACACAATGCAACGCAAGCCGGGGGATAGGGTTTTTACCTTATAATAGCTAAGAATGCTTGATACGTTTAAAACAAATCATTTGATACTATTATAAGTGCATAGTGTATAAAACAACTTCAAATCATAAGTATCAATCATAGGCGGCATGGGTACCATATATCATGTCACCATATATAGGTTTACAAATAAAACCGCAAATGTCACGTATTTGGAAATTGGATTTCCGTCTGTGAACCGAGGCCAGGGATCGTCCTCTACCGATTCAAGACTCTCTAGCCCGAGCCACAGGATCAGAGCTCGAGTGACCCTTGGAGCGACAGGGTCGGTCCACCGATGTGGATTAAATTGCTTGAACACTACGTTTCCCCGCCCTTTGGGGGCGTAAATGAGCCAACGAATGACTCCATCAGACCCGGATCGTCCAATCAAACCGAGGCGCCTTGCAACAGCAACAACCACATAGGTGAAAAGTATATAAATGTCAGGGTTGGTAGGTCACTGACACCACCCTAGCTAGAAAGAAACGCATGCCCTCCCTGAGGTCCTCTCCCGTTTTTGGTTCACAACCGGGGTGCGAGGCTCGCGAATTCACGTTACACAAATCTGTGCCACACGGGCTGTGCTTTGATCATCACCACAAGACTTTGCTTTTCAACAGAAGCCTCGATCAATTGCCACTTAGGCATGCCACACAGGCAATTCACTCCATGCGTTTGATATCCATCAATGTATAACCCCTGAGCTCGTACGTCTCAGAGAAGGGCGTTAAGCAAGAGAATAAATCCTACACCGCCAAACAGATATATATTTAATAGAGATCAATCACACGGACTAAAATCCAATGTCAGACACACAGTCCATTTACAAGTCCGTTCTGGGTCTGAACGAAACCGGAGGCACCTAGTACCCCGCATATCCATCGATCTCCATGTATGTCTGGACGATCACCAACTGTTTCCATCTTCTTGGGTGTACAGCCCAATCAAGATCATCAGTAATCACCCAAACGACGTGAAGACCTCCGGTCTTCGACCATCATCTTCATCTTCGACTTATCGTCGTACCAGTTATTCAGAATGGGATAAACCCGGTCTTCCCGAATAACTCGCGTATATTTTAAATAAGTGTTACACAAATACAACATACGCCTCATTCCAATTCATCAGTCACTAACCGTAAATTAATCAAGAGAATAATTCCCCAAATATTAACCCCGAAGGCCGAAACCAACATCAGATCAATATCCAGAAAACCATTCTACTTGGCTAACCGACAGTTAGTTTCTAAATTTCATATTCATAGGGAGAGGTTCCCATAAATTTTATCAAAGATAAATTCTTTAAAATTTATTCTTTAATTTACTTTTGAATATCAATTCAAACTAGTCCGGATTAACGAACTTTACCGAAGTAATCATTTGTTTTAATTTCCCAATCCCAACCTATTCATCCCATGAAGTAAAACTGGTAATACTTCATATCTAACACCACGGTGTTATCGGTAAATTCAATTACCATTTCACGTTCAAATCTAATTAAAGATTTAACTATGGCCTGGAACAAAACTGGTGATACTCCATTCTCGATCATTTCAATCTAATTAAAGATTCATTAAAACTCCACTTAGTTTTAATCGCTACCTGGGTTAAAGAATCAGTGTCATTTAAAACACAGTTCACAATAAACCCAAAATCAAATTCCATTAATTATCGGGTTAAAGAACGAGTGTTATTTAAAACACTGTCCACGATAAACCCAAAAATCAATTTCAATTCAATTCCAATTAAATATTATTTAATTGGCATACTTCATTAAATCTAAATAAAAAGATTTTATCTTTTCTCAACTGGGTTCAAGAACAGTGTTAGTGAAGACACCATTCACGACAAACCCAAATCACATTTGATATTAAATACAAGGCTCTGAATAGAAAATATCCCGGCTTATATTCTATATCAAATTCTGCGACCAACAAAGATCGTATTGGAAATAACGATATATATATCTATATCTTTCAAATTTCCATAACAACATTTGTATAATCACGAAATCCAACATCGAAATATTCCGAAGCCAATTTCGATTCAAATCCATTCCAATGCAATCATTGGAAATTCTGGTTATTTTTAAAACCCTTTTCAAATTCAATTTATTTATTTTAAAAATAAATAGAATTATAATTCTAGTTCAAAACTAGTTCATTTCGATAAAAATCTATTTTTATCTTTTCAAATATGGAGTTTTTCATCCCTATTTTTCCCAAATCATTTCTTATGATTTTACACAAATTATTACTATTTTTAATAATTTTATCAAGGCCCGTACAGTCGATTTCCATCAACGGCCATCGAACTGCACTTACAGCGACCTTTTTCAAATTTGATTTGGACATAATTCCAAATCCAACCGTTAGATTTCAAATTTCAAATATTCGTTAGAAAGTTCTTTTCGATACGAACCCAACGGTTCCGGTTTTAGGAGAATCTGACGGTCGGATCTCCCGTAATGTTCGTTCGAAGTCAATGGTCGAAATTTGCGAACAACCGCGGCGTGGCGCGTTCTATTCAGGCCATTATATTATATATATAATATATATAATATATACTTCGTCGATTTCAATTCTATCCGTGCTTTCCTTCACGGGGAAGTTCGGGTCGTCTCAGTTGGTATCAGAGCTTTGGTTTACAAAGCTCAGAGAACAAGATACATTAGGACCATACGAAAGAATTCATCAGATATTGGATTAGTAATATCCAATGGGAATGACTCGTTAGAGATGGGATCAGTAGTATCCTAGAACGAGTGTGAAGAGTATATTTTTAAAATGAAAACAATTTTTGTTTTGAAAATTTCTATCAAAGAAGAGTAAAGATGTTTGGATAGCTTTCGGTGAGAATTCCTCACTCTTCAATTTCTTTTCTAGTTATATATATATATACTAGGATGCAGACGGTGTTTAGTAGCACCCGACACCCGTCATCCACAGACCATGGATGGCTTGTTTGTTAAATTGTTTGGTTGTGTAGTTGGTTAGATTATTTGGTTTGAATTGAATTGTTTGGTGAAATGAAATCGATTTGATTGATGTGTGAATGGCGTGGGCCTTCACTAGACCGGGGATAAGGCTAGGCCTTGTCCCGTTTCTAGTATCGTGCCGTTATGCCGCCGAAATTTTCTAAAATAAGTTAGAAAAATAAATATAACATTTTATTTAATAAATGAACCGAATAGAATATTCATAGGTTGAATAAAATAGTTTGATCGTTAAAATATAATTTTTAACGTGAATGTGAATAAATAAATATTCATTTACAAACCTGACGGTTTGTTTATGTACACCTATTTGAAGGACATTGATTGGGACGATAAATTTTACACATCGCCCAACTGCACAAATAAAAATCTGTGTTTGATTGCTTGAAACCCCACACGGGTATTGGGATGATATTTGACTTACACTAATCCCGATTGTTTAGTTGTATGTCGATCGATTGATTGACAGGCTGTTATAAGCGTTGAATATTTATATTTGATGCTTATACAATGTAGAATGCACTTTGGATGATGGTTGATTATTCATCGTTGTTGATATATACATGTGTTGTAGAAATCCATATAATTAACGTTATATGGTAATTGATTGGGCCTCATTCCAGTTTTAAAATAGAAATATTTGAAATAGAATATTTGAAATAGAAATATTTGAAATAGAATATTTGAAATAGAATATTTGAAATAGAAATATTTGAAATAGAAATATTTGAAATAGAAAGATTCGTAATGGAGTATTTGAAAATATCAATATATGAAGCCGCGTTGATTAGATTGACGCTATTTTGATGTGAACGATATTTATATCGATTTTATTCGTTTTAAACGAATATTGAAAAGTGATTTCGAAATAGAATATTTTGAAATAAAATTTGATTTGAATTGAATAGAAAACCAATTTGAATTTAATTGAATTGAAATTTGAAATGAATAGAAATGAATTTTAAAACGAATTTATAAGGAAGAATTCAATTTTGATTTGAAGTTGAATATGAAGTTGAAACCATTTTGAAAATGAATTTAAAACGATTTATAAAGCACGTTTTGAATTGAAATCGACGAAGTATATATTATATATATTATATATATAATATAATGGCCTGAATAGAACGCGTCGCACCGCGGCAGTTCGCGAATTTCGACCATTGACTTCGAACGAACATTACGGGAGAACCGACCGTCGGATTCTCCTAAAACCGGAACCGTTGGGTTCGTATCGAAAAGAGCTTTCTAACAAATATTTGAAATTAGAAATCTAACGGTTGGATTTGGAATTATGTCCAAATCAAATTTGAAAAAGGTCGCTGTAAGTGCAGTTCGATGGCCGTTGATGGAAATCGACTGTACGGGCCTTGATAAAATTATTAAAAATAGTAATAATTTGTGTAAAATCATAAGAAATGATTTGGGAAAAATCGGGATGAAAAAAGTCCATATTTGAAAAGATAAAAATATATTTTTATCGAAATGAACCAGTTTTGAACTAGAATTATAATTCTATTTACTTTTAAAATAAATAAATTGAATTTGAAAAGGGTTTTAAAAATAACCAGAATTTCCAATGATTGCATTGGAATGGATTTGAATCTAAATTGGCTTCGGAATATTTCAATGTTGGATTTCGTGATTATACAAATGTTGTTATGGAAATTTGAAAGATATAGATATATATATATCGTTATTTCCAATACGATCTTTGTTGGTCGCAGAATTTGATATTGAATATAAGCCGGGATATTTTCTATTCATAGCCTTGTATTTAATATCAAATGTGATTTGGGTTTGTCGTGAATGGTGTCTTCACTAACACTGTTCTTGAACCCAGCTGAGAAAAGATTAAATCTTTTTATTTAGATTTAATGAAGTATGCCAATTAAATAATATTTAATTGGAATTGAATTGATATTGATTTTTGGGTTTATCGTGGACAGTGTTTTAAATAACACTCGTTCTTTAACCCGATAATTAATGGAATGTGATTTTGGGTTTATCGTGAACTGTGTTTTAAATGGCACTGATTCTTTAACCCAGTTAGCGATTAAAACTAAGTGGAGTTTTAATGAATCTTTAATTAGATTGAAATGATCGAGAATGGAGTATCACCAGTTTTGCTCCAGGCGATAGTTAAATCTTTAATTAGATTTGAACGTGAAATGGTAATTGAATTTACCGATAACACCGTGGTGTTAGATATGAAGTATTACCAGTTTTACTTCATGGGATGAATAGGTTGGGATTGGGAAATTAAAACAAATGATTACTTCGGTAAAGTTCGTTAATCCCGACTAGTTTGAATTGATATTCAAAAGTAGATTAAAGAATAAATTTTAAAGAATTTATCTTTGATAAAATTTATGGGAACCTCTCCCTATGAATGTGAAATTTAGAAACTAAATGTCGGTTAGCCAAGCAGAATGGTTTTCTTGATATTGATCTGATGTTGGTTTCGGCCTTCGGGGTTAATATTTGGGGAATTATTCTCTTGATTAATTTACGGTTAGTGACTGATGAATTGGAATGAGGCGTATGTTGTATTTGTGTAACACATATTTAAAATATATGCGAGTTATTCGGGAAGACCGGGTTTATCCCATTCTGAATAACTGGTACGATGATAAGTCGAAGATGAAGATGATGGTCGAAGACCGGAGGTCTTCACGTCGTTTGGGTGATTACTGATGATCTTGATTGGGCTGTACACCCAAGAAGATGGAAACAGTTGGTGATCGTCCAGACGTACATGGAGATCGATGGATATGCAGGGTACTAGGTGCCTCCGGTTTCGTTCAGACCCAGAACGGACTTGTAAATGGACTGTGTGTCTGGCATTGGATTTTTGTCCGTGTGATTGATCTCTATTAAATATATATCTGTTTGGCGACGGAGGATTTATTCTCTTGCTTAACGCCCTTCTCTGAGACGTACGAGCTCAGGGGTTATACATTGATGGATATCAAACGCATGGAGTGAATTGCCTGTGTGGCATGCCTATGTGGCAATTGATCGAGGCTTCTATTGAAAAGCAAAGTCTTGTGGTGATGATCAAAGCACAGCCTGTGTGGCACAGCTTTTTGTAACGTGAATTCGCGAGCCTCGCACCCCGGTTGTGAACCAAAAACGGGAGAGGACCTCAGGGAGGGCATGCATTTCTTTCTAGCTAGGGTGGTGTCAGTGACCTACCAGCCCTGACATTTATATACTTTTCACCTGTGTGGTTGTTGCTGTTGCGAGGCGCCTCGGTTTGATCGGACGATCCGGGTCCGATGGAGTCATTCGTTGGCTCATTTACGCCCCAAAGGGCGGGGAAATGTAGTGTTCAGGCAATTTAATCCACATCGGTGGACCGGCCCTGTCGCTCCAAGGGTCACTCGAGCTCTGATCCTGTGGCTCGGGCTAGAGAGTCACGAATCGGTAGAGGACGATCCCTGGCCTCGGTTCACAGACGGAAATCCAATTTCCAAATACGTGACATTTGCGGTTTTATTTGTAAACCTATATATGGCGACATGATATATGGTACCCATGCGGCCTATGATTGATACTTATGATTTGAAGTTGTTTTATACACTATGCACTTATAATAGTATCAAATGATTTATTTTAAACGTATCAAGCATTCTTGGCTATTATAAGGTAAAAACCCTATCCCCCGGCTTGCGTTGCATTGTGTGATAGGACCTGGGTCTTATAATAGCTTCATTTTTCTTTATTTAGCATCGCGCTGTTTGTTTTATGCACTGGTATTCTTGGGAGGAAACCCGTTCCGTGTTATACGGCGTGGTCCCTTGATTTACCTAACTTTAAAAATAAAGATTAACTGTTTTAGTTCTCACACCAGTCACATGACTGACCTGGAGTTTATTGTTTTAACCTAAACTCTGGGTGCCCCTATTTTGACATGGGCAGCTAGTAGTTTTGGTTTTGCAGATTTATATTCACAGGATCCTGGTTTACAGCTGGAACGATATCCGGAAAGCTTTGTATCCGTATATCTCTTTCTAGTTGTGTATTGTATTATTTTCCGCTGCTATGTATTTAAATGTAATTTAAATATCTGATATCTCTGTGTAATATTCATTTATACTCTGTATATTCTTGTAATCTGAGGCATTGTTGTAATACACAATGAAATGTTCTTTTGTATGCGTTCTATTTTGTGGCTTGTTCTCGAACTATCCGACGCTTTCCTTTACGGGGAAGTTACGGGTTTTTACAGTTCTTCGTTGTGGTAGCCACTACATATGTAAAAATTGAATTTTTACTATGCTATTCAATATATAAAAATCATATTTTTACTTCGCTATTCAATATGTAAAAAATCATATTTTTACTATGCTATTCAATATATAAAAATCATATTTTTACTATGCTATTCGATATATAAAAATCATATTTTTACTATGCTATTCAATATATAAAAATCATATTTTTACTATGCTATTCAATATATAAAAATCGAATTTTTACCTCGCTATTCAATATATAAAAATCGAATTTTTACTTCGTTATTCAATATATAAAAATCATATTTTTACTATGTTATTCAATATATAAAAATCATATTTTTACTATGCTACTCAATATATAAAAATCGATTTTTTACCTCGCTATTCAATATATAAAAATCGAATTTTTACTTCGCTATTCATTATATAAAAATCTCGCCTTTTCGAATATAAAAGTTCTATCTTTTCTGATGTAAAAATTCCATCTTTATCTAATGTAAAATATTCATTTACAAACCGGATGGTTAGTTTATGTACACCTATTTGAAAGACATTGATTGGGACGATAAATTTTACACATCGCCCAACTACACAAATAAAAATCTGTGTTTGATTGCTTGAAACCCCACACGGGTATTGGGATGGTATTTGACGTACACTAATCCCGATTGTTTAGTTGTATGTCGATTGATTGATTGACAGGCTGTTATAAGCGTTGAATATTTATATTTGATGCTTATACAGTGTAGAATGCACTTTGGATGATGGTTGATTATTCATCGTTGTTATTGTATACATGTGTTGTAGAAAATCCATATAATTAACATTATATGGTAATTGATTGGGCCTCATTCCAGTTTCGAAATAGAAATATTTGAAATAGAATATTTGAAAATAGAAATATATGAAGCCGTGTTGATTAGATTGACGCCATTTTGACGTGAACGATATTTATATCGATTTTATTCGAAATGAATTGAATATAAAACGATTTCGAAATGAATTGAATATAAAACGATTTCGAAATGAATTGAATATATAACGATTTCAAAATGAATTGAATATATAACGATTTCGAAATGAATTGAATATATAATCGAATTCGAATTGAATTGAATATATAAGGAATTCGAATTGAATGGAAAACGAATTTGATTTTAATTGAATTGAAAACGAATTCGAATTGAATTGGAAACAAATTAAAATGAATTCGAATTGAATTGAATAGGAATGAATTTTAAAACGAATTTAGAAGGAAAAATTCAATCTTGATTTGAATTGAAGTGGAAGTTGAAAATGCTTTTTGAAACGAATTCAAAACTATTTATATAATTCGTTTTAAATAGAAATCGATGAAATATATATTATATATATTATATATATATATATAATATAATGGCCTGAATAGAACGCGCTGCGCCGCGGCAGTTCGTGAATTTCGATCATTTATTTCAAACGGACATTACGGGAGATCCGACCGTCGGATTCTCCTAAAACCGGAACCATTGGGTTCGTATCGAAAAGAGCTTTCTAACGAATATTAGAAATTTGAAATCTAACGGTTGGATTTGGAATTATGTCCAAATCAAATTTGGAAAAGGTCGTTGTAAGTGCAGTTCGATGGCCGTTGATGGAAATCGACTGTATGGGCCTTGATAAAATTATTAAAAATAGTAATAATTTGTGTAAAATCATAAGAAATGATTTAGAAAGAACTGGGATGAAAAATCCCATATTTGAAAAGATAAAAATAGATTTTTATCGAAATGAACTAGTTTGGAACTAGAATTACAATTCTATTTATTTTTAAATAAATAAATTGAATTTGAAATGGTTTTGAAAATAACCAGAATTTCCAATGATTGCATTGGAATGGATTTGAATCGAAATTGTCTTCGGAATATTTCGATGTTGGATTTCGTGATTATACAGATGTTGTTATGGAAATTTGAAAGATATAGATATATATATCGTTATTTCCAATACGATATATGTTGGTCGTAGAATTTGATATTGAATATAAGCCGATATATTTTCTATTCAGAGCCTTGTGTTTAATATCAAATGTGATTTGGCTTTGTCGTGAATGGTGTCTTCATTAACACTGTTCTTGAACCCAGTTGAGAAAAGATTAAATCTTTTTATTTAGATTTAATGAAGTGTACCAATTAAATGATATTTAATTGGAATCGAATTAGTATTGATTTTTGGGTTTATCGTGAACAGTGTTTTAAATAACACTTGTTCTTTAACCCGATAATTAATGGAATGTGATTTTGGGTTTATCGTGAACCGTGTTTTAAATGACACTGATTCTTTAACCCAGTTAACGATTGAAACTAAGTGGAGTTTTAATGAATCTTTAATTAGACTGAAATGATCGAGAATGGAGTATCACCAGTTCTTGTTGCAGTCGTGATGGGGGGTTCTCGCTTCGCAGTTTGGTGGCGAACGGGAGACTCTTACCCCCACATGAACCTTGTGGTGGGGGTTGGTTAGGCAGTGGCCGGGAGACTCGAGAGGGTCGCCGTAAAACAAGTAACTGGGGGACCATATGGGAGCCACGGTGGGTATTACCTACTGCTTGGGGGATGAAGGGATGGTTGCAAAGCCTACCGGATCGTCGGCTATTTCACAGTAATATTTAATAGAGATCAATCACACGGACTAAAATCCAATGTCAGACACACAGTCCATTTACAAGTCCGTTCTGGGTCTGAACGAAACCGGAGGCACCTAGTACCCCGCATATCCATCGATCTCCAAGTATGCTTTGATCATCACCACAAGACTTTGCTTTTCAACAGAAGCCTCGATCAATTGCCACTTAGGCATGCCACACAGGCAATTCACTCCATGCGTTTGATATCCATCAATATATAACCCCTGAGCTCGTACGTCTCAGAGACGGGCGTTAAGCAAGAGAATAAATTCTCCATTGCCAAACAGATATATATTCAATAGAGATCAATCACACGGACTAAAATCCAATGTCAGACACACAGTCCATTTACAAGTTCGTTCTGGGTCTGAACGAAACCGGAGGCACCTAGTACCCCGCATATCCATCGATCTCCAAGTACGTCTGGACGATCACCAACTGATTCCATCTTCTTGGGTGTACAGCCCAATCAAGATCATCAGCAATCACCCAAACGACGTGAAGACCTCCGGTCTTCGACCACCGTCTTCATCTTCGACTTATCGTCGTATCAGTTATTCAAAATGGGATAAACCCGGTCTTCCCAAATAACTCGCGTATATTTTAAATAAGTGTTACAAAAACCCAACATACGCCTCATTCCAATTCATCAGTCACTAACCGTAAATTAATCAAGAGAATAATTCCCCAAATATTAACCCCGAAGGCCGAAACCAACATCAGATCAATATCCAGAAAACCATTCTGCTTGGCTAACCGACAGTTAGTTTCTAAATTTCACATTCATAGGGAAAGGTTCCCATTAATTTTATCAAAGATAAATTCCTTGAATTTATTCTTTAATCTACTTTTGAATATCAATTTAAATTAGTCGGGATTAACGAACCTTACCGAAGTAGTCATTTGTTTTAATTTCCCAATCCCAACCTATTCATCCCATGAAGTAAAACTGGTAATACTTCATATCTAACACCATAGTGTTATCGGTAAATTCAATTACCATTTCACGTTCAAATATAATTGTTGATTTAACTATCGCCTAGAGTAAAACTGGTGATACTCCATTTTCGATTATTTCAATCTAATTAAAGATTCATTAAAACTCCACTTAGTTTTAATCGTTAACTGGGTTAAAGAATCAGTGTCATTTAAAACACGGTTCACGATAAACCCAAAATCACATTCCATTAATTATCGGGTTAAAGAACGAATGTTATTTAAAACACTGTCCACGATAAACCCAAAAATCAATATCAATTCAATTTCAATTAAATATTATTTAATTGGTACACTTCATTAAATCTAAATAAAAAGATTTAATCTTTTCTCAACTGGGTTCACGAACAGTGTTAATCAAGACACCATTCACGACAAACCCCAAATCACATTTGATATTAAATACAAGGCTCTGAATAGAAAATATACCGGCTTATATTCAATATCAAATTCTACGACTAACAAATATCGTATTGGAAATAACGATATATATATATCTATATCTTTCAAATTTCCATAACAACATCTGTATAATCTCGAAATCCAACATCGAAATATTCCGAAGACAATTTCGATTCAAATCCATTCCAATGCAATCATTAGAAATTCTGGTTATTTTCCAAACCATTTCAAATTCAATTTATTTAAAAATAAATAGAATTATAATTCTAGTTCAAAACTAGTTCATTTCGATAAAAAAAACTATTTTTATCTTTTCAAATATGGAGTTTTTCATCCCAATTCTTTCTCAAATCATTTCTTACGATTTTACACAAATTATTACTATTTTTAATAATTTTATCAAGGCCCGTACAGTCGATTTCCATCAACGGCCATCGAACTGCACTTACAGCGACCTTTTTCAAATTTGATTTGGACATAATTCCAAATCCAACCATTAGATTTCAAATATTCGTTAGAAAGCTCTTTTCGATACGAACCCAACGGTTCTGGTTTTAGGAGAATCAGACGGTCGGGTCTCCTGCAATATCCGTTCGAAGTCAATGGTCGAAATTCGCGAACTTCCGCGGCGCGGTGCGTTCTATTCAGGCCATTATATTATGTATATAATATATATAATATATACTTCGTCGATTTCAATTCAAAACGTGCTTTATAAATCGATTTAAATTCATTTTCAAAACGGTTTCAACTACATATTCAATTTCAAATCAAAATTGAATATTCCAATTCAAATTCATTTTAAATTCATTTCAAATTGATTTCAATTCAAATTGATTTCTAATTCAATTTCAGTTCGTTTTCAATTCAATTCAATTTCAATTCGAATTCATTTCTATTCCATTTCAATTCGAATTCATTTCTATTCCATTTCAATTCGAATTCATTTATATTCAATTTAAATTCGAATTCATTTATATTCAATTTAAATTCGAATTCATTTATATTCAATTCTTTTCAAAATATCAGATTTTGAAATCACTTTCGATATTCATTATAAAATGAATAAAAATATAAATATCGTTCACGTCAAAATGGCGTCAATCTAATCAATAAGGCTTCATATATTCCTATTTTCAAATATTCTATTTCAAATATTTCTTTTTCAAATATTTCGATTTAAAACTGGAATGAGGCCAAAACAATTACCATATAATGTTAATTATATGGATTTTCTACAACACATGTATATATCAACAACGATGAATAATCAACCATCATCCAAAGTGCATTCTACACTGTATAAGCATCAAATATAAATATTCAACGCTTATAACAGCCTGTCAATCAATCGATCGACATACAACTAAACAATCGGGATTAGTGTACGTCAAATATCATCCCAATACCCGTTTGGGGTTTCAAGCAATCAAACACAGATTTTTATTTGTGCAGTTGGGCGATGTGTAAAATTTATCGTCCCAATCAATGTCTTTCAAATCGGTGTACATAAACAAACCGTCCGGTTTGTAAATGAATATTTATTTATTCACATTCACGTTAAAATTATATTTTTAACGATCAAACTATTTTATTCAACCTATGAATATTCTATTCGGTTCATTTATTAAATAAAATGTTATATTTATTTTTCTAACTTATTTTAGAAAATTTCGGCGTCATAACGGCACGATACTAGAAACGGGACAAGGCCTAGCCTTATCCCCAGTCTAGTGAAGGCCCACGCCATTCACACATCAATCAAATCAGTTTCAATTCTCCAAACAACCAAATTCAAATCAAATCATCTAACTAATTTATGCAACCAAACAAACAAGTCCATGGTCTGTGGACGATTGTGTCGGGTGCTACTAAGCACCGTCTGCATCCTAGTATATATATATAACTAGAAAATGAAATTGAAAGGTGAGAAATTCTCACAGAAAGCTATCCAACTTTACGACACTTCATTTAGAGAAATCTTCATCGTCCGCGCCTTTTTGTCACCTTCTTTGCCCATAGCCACTACATATATAAAAATCGAATTTTTATTTCGCTATTCAATATATAAAAATGGAATTTTTACTTTGCTATTCAATATATAAAAATCGAATTTTTACTTCGCTATTCAATATATAAAAATCGAATTTTTACTTCGCTATTCAATATATAAAAATCGAATTTTTACTTCGCTATTCAATATATAAAAATCGAATTTTTACTTCGCTATTCAATATATAAAAATCGAATTATTTTTAAAGGGGATTAAATAAAAATAGAAAAAACTTAATGCATTATTTTAATCAGCGAAGGAGGGGTGCAGCCTTGAACGGAGCTCCAGCAGGTGCGACAGGGCTAGGGCTCGTCGGATTTTGAAGAAAGGGGGTTTCGTGCGCTTGCCGGAGCTGCTGACGGTTTTGGGTTGGGTTTTGGCTCCAGTCTTCATTTCAGAGGAGGGCGGAGGTCGAAGAGGGGGCGGCTAGGTCTGGGGAGGGCGCTCGGTGTTGGCACCAAGTGCTGCGGTGGCTGTAGGCTTTGGAGCGTCGGATTTGAGGAGCGAGGGTTGCGAGAGGGAGAGGGACGGCCGGGGAAGATGTTTCCGGAGATGGCGCTGGCGAGGGGGGGGGGAAGTCGCGACGTGGGGTGGACGGGCGATGGCCGTCGTCGATTTAGGGCTCAAGCGGGTTTTTTTCCCTTCCTGATCTGGACGATGGGGCAAAGGGTAAAGGGATTAAGGGGGTTGACTAATATTAATATATATATATTTATTTTAATTATTTCAAAAAGGTAACTTTTTATTTCGAACCCCAAACGAGACCCACCGACTGTCGCCCATAGCTAATTACCCCCATTGCGAACACAATGGGATATGCCACTCAAGCCAATTCAGCTGTTTCGATCAGTTCCTGTCAAAATCAAAATATAAATTCTTTATATTTTGAATTTGAACGCGCATCTCAATTTACCGGGGTCACATACGGATCCCGAAAATTCCAGAAAAATTATTTCCAGCTTCGTATTGACGATACGGTCCTAACAAAACTAATTTCGTCGAATTTTGAGACCGTTGGAAAAATGGCCATTTTCCAGTCGATTAAAATCAACTGAAACTGGTCAAACGCGTTTTCCTTTGCCACGCTCACATATTGATTCGAAAAATTTTGAAAATTGGAACCTAGCAATAACTTTACATCACGAACCCAACAAAAGTGGTTTCGTCGAAATCCGAGGTAATTTGAAAAATTCCCATTTTTAAGGGCCTGAATTCCATAGCGACTATTCAGAATTTTCAACTGGACATATCTTTTGATTCCCGCTATGAAATTTTGATTTTTCGGATTCGTAGGAAAGATACTCACAATTAGATTCCAATGTTTTTGGTTTCGCTAAAATCCGGATTGTTTTGCACCCGGTACATTCAATTGAAGTTTGAAATCGAATTATCGAACTACCGCGCCATTTTCGATTCTATTATATAATTATATATAATTATTTATATTCTAACGACGACGTATATAATATATACATTCGAATTCTATTCAAAAATAAATTTCTCGCCGATATTATTTAAAATAATTCATTTTAAATAATCAAAATTCGCTAAAATTGCCAAAATAAAAATTTTAAACTGGCCCAGATTTTCGGGTTGTTACAGGGATCCACGAACCGGAGCATGGGGGCCACGAACCACGAGCGGACCACAATGTCATGAGCTGCGAGCCGAAGGGGGTACCATGAGTCGATGGCCAGGGGAGGACCACGACCAGGTCTTCGAGCCTGGACAGCGAACGAAATGACGATGACCATGAACTCTTCTGAAGATTGACTCCAATTTGACCAAAACCCGAGATGCAAAGGAAGTCCAAATGGGAAGTTATTACTCAGGATCTAGACGGGAACCAACGAGTTAACTTCTAGAGTTGGTCTTTCTGCGGGACGTGTGCAAAGGGGTTATCGAAATTTATAGTTTTGGTTCACCATTGAAGAGAGGGGACATGTAGACGAACCAGAGCCAACGAAGTTTGGACTGGTTGGCCATTAACCTAGAGCCAGGGATGTGTGGACTGGGTAGGGTTATTGACTATAGACTAGGGAAGTATGGTCATAGCAATAGTTGTACGAATTTGCCGTCATGCCCCCAATGGATTTGGTGATCAAAGTTATGGATATCAAATGCTTTACGAACTGAATGAGTGATGTGAGGATGATTGCTATGTTTGATGTTTGCTATCACCATGACACACACACTCCCATTTTTACACTTTATGTTAGTGTTACCTTAGAGTATTGTACATCTTGTTGTGTTAACTCTTTGGTTGCGGGTCCAGGTTCAGCTATGATTATTTATACCTGTTATTGTTTTATTTTGTTGCTATCACTCATACCATACTTTTTCCTAACGCAGAGTTTTATGTCTCTTCTTATTACTCTGGGTGCTCCTAAATGAGCAGACTAGAGACAGGTTAGGTTGTTATGCATGAGTAGCTGTCCAGAGATGAGCATGAGGCTTCCACATACTATTTGCATATATTATCCCTATGTTGTTTTTGTTCACTACTTTGGGCATTAGTAGTGTACCATTTCTATTTCTCTTTAGAGGCAGTATTTTGAAGTTGTAATAATGGTTTGGATCATAAGCTATGTTTTGGATTCCTCTGCTATGATGGTTTAGTTTTCATCTTATGTATTGTCTCACCTGTTTTATGTCAAGTTATGTTATATTATATTTTATTCCATGCGCTGTGAGATATGTTGCAGCTTCTTGATGATTCATAGTTTCAAAACCCTTTCTTTTGACGACCGTCCCGTGCTAATCGGGCATTGGTACAGCGCATTTCGGGGAAATGTCGGCTGGTTCGGGGCGGGCCGTCACAACTCAAAACTTTTCCATTTCGAAAACATCGCTCCTAAACTTGTGTGTCTTCGACTTAACACATCTGCAACTGCGTTACCTTTTCCTGGAGTATAGGCTATACCAAAATCATATGACGCCAGTAACTTTAACCACCGTTACTGCCGAAGATTCAAATCCTTTAGGGAAAAAAGATAGTTCAACAACTTGTGATCTGTAAACAACTCGAATCGAATTTGTAATAGGTAATGTTTCCACATCTTCAGAGCAAATACAATCGCCGCCAACTCCAAATCATGAGTTGGATAGTTCTTCTCATGCGACTTTAGCTATCGACTTGTGTAGGCCACAACCTTATTCTTCTTCATCAGCACTGCTCCGAGCCCAGTGCCACATGCATCGGTGTATACCACTAACTCCTCTTTCCCAATCGGAATGGTCAACACATGAGCACTCGTCAGTCCCTCCTTTAGAATCCCAAACGCTTGTTCACACTTTGCATCCCATGTGAACACTTGGTTCTTCTTTATCAATCCTCTCAACGGTGCAGCTATCTTGGAGAAATCCTTGATAAACCGTCGGTAATAACATGCCCACCCAAGGAAACTCCAAACATCCGTTTCATTCTTAGGTCGATCACAGCCCTGGATTGCTGCCACCTTAGCAGGGTCAACCGTTATCCCTTTTCCAAAAACAACATGGCCTAAGAATCTCACTTCATTCTTCCAGAAGTGACACTTCGAAAACTTAGCTCTCTGCTGATGTTGTCGCAAGATTTCCAACATAACTCTCAAGTGCGTCTTGTTCTTTTCCTCATGCTGAGAATAAACCAGAATATCATCCACGAACACAAGCACAAACTTTTTCAGTTGATCTCTGAACAATCTATTCATAATATCCACAAAATACGGTGGTATGTTAGCCAGCCCGAATGGCATTACCAACCATTCGAAGAAACCGGATAGTGTCCTAAAAGCAGTCTTTTGCACACTATCCTTCGCTACCCTCAACTGGTGAAATCCCATTACCAGATCCATCTGAGAAAACACTTTGGCCTTGTGAAGCTGACCGAACAAGTCGTTTATCCTCGACAACAGATACTTGTTCTTCTTGGTCATCTTGTTCAGCTCATGATAATTCACACTCAATCTCAACGAGCCACCACCTTGGTTGCAAACACAACTGGTGCACCCCATTCGGTAATGCCTTTCCAAATAAATCCTTTTTTCAAAAGGTCATGAACTTACACCTCTAACTCTCACTGTTCCTTAGGCGCCATCCGCCTAAGAGGCATAACGATTGGTCAAGCGCCCTCGACCAAATCGATCCTAAACTCGATCTCACTATGTGGTGGCAAACCTTTGACCTCTTCAAAGACATCCTCAAACACATTAGCGATCAACATCGATGACAAGTCTTCCCCTGGAATCACAAACGAATATAGATAGCTTATGAAGACCCCGTCTTCGGGCTTACATCTAATCAACACCTTTCGCCGTTACATGCCCCTGACCCTCACTTGTAGCTTCTCACAATTCACCCTTGCCACATACCTCTTGAGCCAATCCATGCCCATGATGATCCCAAACCTAATGAAGTTAAGAATAAAGCAATCACACACAAAAGAGCAACCATGAGTCGATAACACTAGACCACGACATAACATGCACAAACTGGATGAACCCCCAACTGGATTAGTCACGATCAATGGTCTATCACAAATCTCGGGTTCCAAATCCAGGCGGCACACAAGCTCACTATAGATGAATGAATCCGATGCTCCAATATCAAACAACACACATACTAATACACAATTAACTGAAAGAGTACCTTGAACAATGACACCCTTTCCCTTCTCCTCTGCAGTAGGAGCTCTTGAAGAAGATGGCACGACTTCTAAAGCATATGCCTTCACAACCTGCTTCCATTTGGCTGATTGTGGACAATCTTTCTTCTCATTCCCAGGCTTTCCACACTTGAAGCACTTCTTCTCAGCGTTGTGATTCTTACACTCATTCGAGAAATGACCCTTCTATTGGCAGTTAAAGCAAACCACCTCACTATTCAGCCTCTTATTGCCATCTTTTCCCTTTTGCTGTTGTTTCTTCCTCTTTTTGTTGCTACCATCCTGCTGTGGTTTTGGAACCTCCTTGGATGCAACAACAACTTCCTCCTCCGAAAACAAGCTCTCATGTCTCACAGCTTTTTCCACAAGCTTCTCAAATGAATCATCAAGATGTTCCAACAATGCTCTTCCTATATAGGTATCCAGGCCCATAACGAACTTCTAGTTCTTCTGATAGGGTGTATCAATGTATAAATGAGCATGTTTGGACAAGGCCTCAAAATCTGAAACATAATCAAGCACAGAACGACCATTTTGTTTCAGCTCTATGAACATCTTAAACAAAGCAGACTTCTGAGCAGTGGAGATAAACTTTGTCTGGAATTTAACTTGGAACTGTTCCCAAGTTATTTCCTCTTCTGGAGTCTCAAGTGTAACTGAATTCCACCACTCCATGCCATGCCTTGCAATTTCCTTAACGCAGGCTTTCTCTTAGTTGCATCATCCATTCCGAAATCTCCAAAAATACGAACACAAGAATCTAACCACCTCTGGACCCTTCCGTTGGCTTCGTTCCTTTGAATGGTTTTCCTCCTAGAGATGTATAGTCCTTACAAAGCTTAGCGAAATCCACAATCCTAGGAACTTACACACCTACATCTACTGTGACTGCCACTAGAGAAGGTACCCTTCTCTTGAATTCTTCCATCATGGCCTCAAACTTGGCTGGGTAGTCTAGTGCACCACCATTACCCCTCCAGGCACAGCCCCTTCCCTAGCAGTATGTATTGAAGCACGTCGACTCATTCTAAATCTGCAAATTAGAATGATTATCCACTTGTAAGAAAAGCAGTTAAAGAAGTACAAACGTTACTATACTATATGGTATTATATAGTATACATCCAACTAAAATCTACAAATACGTCTCTCATATGTAATTACGTCTTTGAACTTTGGCTAAAATCGATAACCAGAACTCTGATACCAAATATGATGACCTCCCATAACCCCTGCACTAAACAAGAGGAATGATGCACAGAAAGAAGTGCCAGACAGCTATGGACGGTCATCAAGGTATGATAATATAATTGGAACCTGTCGTAAAACTCACAGTGCAAGGATAAAATATAATAGAACATATACAACAGGTAATATTAGTGAAGATATTTGAGCAGAAAACACCAAACTTTCATAACAACTAGAAAGTATATCCAAACACCAGGATTTATAACATAAGTCTGTGCAAATTTTCCAAACTACATCACTCAGAGTAGAATAACAAATAGCGAAAATCCAAGTGCTATATAGTAGGAAAGATAATACGCTAGCCTCCTGCTCGCCTCCGAACTGCAATATCGTCCTCACTAAGCTATCACCTATCACCTGCCACTAAGTCTTCCCATCAACAACCGGATGAACAGCCCAAGATAATAAGAGGGAAACATAAAACCTTGAGTCATAAAACAGTCTTAGTGTGCGATAAAACAGCTAACAAACATCATCAATAAAGTACATAAGAATAGGTAGATTAACAAACCAATCTACCAACACCAGAAAAGAACCCAAATCAGGCTTCCCCACATCCGACAGTGATAGCCTTTACAACCCATTCAACCAAAGGAATAACAATTCATCCATAGCATTCAGGACAACTATTCATTCAATAGCAATCACAACAACTAGTTATATCTCTTGTAAACCATTCTAGTCGAGCTCAACATCCCTCAAGCACAATTCCCAAAGGCCTAAACCAATATCAGACAAGCACTCAAGAAACGTCTCCTTCGATGTTGGGCAATCTATGTGACATGGTACGAACAGAACAACCAATCATACTGAATCTGCTATCACCACCAATCCTGCTTCGAAATTACCGTGAATCGTATAATGGTCAACATTGCCATATGTCAAGGGCTAATGGTAATCCAGGTTCTAGCAGAATCTCCATACGCATTTCAATGATACATACCTAGGCCTTTCAAAGATACCTAGCGTACTCGACCAACCACCTTCCATTCTTTTCGGGTTCCCCCATTGTACCCCTGCTTTGAGCCTGCTAGGGCCTACGACTAAGATATTCTCTCGACCTTCGCCTCTCTAGTCATCCAAGCCGACGACTTTTCATAACATAAGAAATCTTCTTGAGCAACCATTATCCACCATCTCACAACCTTTGAGATGACTCTACGTTCATTGCTCTACACCAATTAGCGAATACATCTCATTGCTTCGAACATTCCTATTTGAACTCCCTTTGAAGTCACAATCATCATCGAACCCAATAGCATCAATATAAGGTTCAATACAAACCATAGTGTTTCATCCATTCGCTACAGAAACAAACCACAACTTCATGCCATTAACCATAGACCAATCCATCTCTTAAAGGAACCGACCGACCTACCGGAGCACCGACCGACCCCCCTGGAGTACCGACAGACCGACACCTCCCGTAGCACCGACCGACCGATCCCTTCCCCCCTTGAGCACCGACCGACCCTTCCGTGGAATGTCGACCGACCAACCCCCCTTGGAGCACTGACCGACCAACCCTTCCCCGGAACACCGACCGACCCCTCCCCCCTCCTTGGAGCACCGACCGACCCTTCCCCAGAACCCCGACCGACCCCTCCCCCCAAGGAGCAGTGACCGACCGACCACTTGTACTACCTTGTGTACGACTCCTTGTACTATGTGACCGACCCATGGCAAGAACTGGCTCAATCCATCACCAAAACTTCGTCAAACGACAAGATCAACAAAATCTGCTTAACCAATTCATCCAATTCAACTAAAACATGATATGAAATCACTAACAACTTGAATATGATGATTTTCATCAAAATTACCAAAATCATAATAAATGATCTTATGAACTAAATTATGGATCTAACTTGCATAAACACATGGAAAATATATGAAAATTACCGGGTTTAGGTTGCTAAGTTAGATTCTATAGCGATTCATATGAAAATAGACTTACCATGATGTAGATCTAGGAGAAAACACTTGAAATTGATGAAAAACAAGATCAAATACTCATACACCTAATTGAATCCGTGTAAGAGATGCATATCATTCACCAATCCTCCAAAGCAAACCAGAACACTTAGGTCTAGATCCCGACAGTGAAGAATTTGATCCAAACTCTTCAATTCGATGAACTCCCCTTGGAATGGCATAATTCTAGCTTCAAATGATGTAGATCTTCGATTCTCTAAGCTTTAATGGTGGAAAGTTGAATAGAATGGAGAAATGAAGGAGCTCTTTCTCTTCCAAATGAGAGAATATAGAAAATTGTGACGGCTCGCCCCTCACCAGTCGACATTTCCAATGAAACGTGATGTGCCGATGCCCAACCAGCACGGGACGGTCGTTAAAAAAAAGACGATGAATCATCAAAGAACCTATAGTATATCTCACAGCACATGGAACAAAATATAATAATAACATAACTTGATATAAAACAAGCGAGACAAAGCATAAGCTGAAAACTAAAGCATCATAGCAGCGGAAAATTCAAAATACAGGTTAAGATCCAAACCATCTTTATCACAAGTTTTAAAACTGTCTCTAAAGCAAAATAGGAAGGTACACCACTAATGCCCAAAGTAGTGACCAGCAACAACACGGAGAATATATGGGAATAATATGTGTAAGCCTCATACTCATCTCTGGATAGCTATTTGTGCATAACCCGCTAATCTTCCTCTAGTATGCTCGTTTAGGAGCACCACTGTAATAAGAAGAGACATAAAACTCTGGGTCAGACAAAAGTTTGGTATGAGCGATTAGCAGCAAAAACAAAACAATAACAGGTATACATAACCATACCTGAACCTGGACCTGCAACCAAAGAGTTAGCACAACAGGATGTACAATACTCTAGGGTGACACTAACACATGGTGTGAAAATAATGGGGAGGGGGTGTATTTGTCATAGTGACAGCAAACATCAAGCATAGCAATCGTCCTTACATGTCTCACTCGGTGCATAAAGTATACGATATCTACCACTTTGATCACCCAATTCTTTTCTACGATCACTCTACCCCATGGAGTCATGACGACTCCAATACACTGATCCATAACCACTAATACTTTGCTATGTCCACTCTGCCCCATGGAGTTATAACAACTCCATTGCACTGGCTCATAGCCCTGGTACGATCACTTAGCCCCATGGAGTCATGACAACTCCACTGCACTGATCCATAGCCAATATCCGTCTCTTAGTGGTGAGTCAAAGCTATAGACACCGGTAACCCCTTTCCATGTATGCCACAGCAAATCCCGACTCATGTCGTTAACTTATTGATCCCCATTTGGATCTTGAGTAATAACCTCCCATTTGGATTTCCTTTGCATATCAGGTTTTGGTCGAATTTGAGTTGGTCTTCAGAAGAATCTTCGCATAAGAGTAGGAACATACGTTCGATTCGATTCGGTCATCCGGTTCGGTATATAGCATCCTCCATGTTACATCGGTTTGGTTCGGCCCTCCTTTTCATGCTCCAGCTTCCGTTCGGTTTGGGTGTCCTCATCTGGTTCGGTTCGGTGCTTGCAATCCCGGCCCGGTTCAGGTTGTACTCACCATTTCCAATCCGATCCCCCTCGCCCTCGTTTTCGATCCGAGCCCAACTCCAGCCCTATGCAAATGGCCTTCCTTCTTGCCAAAACTCTTATGCCAAGTTTCGGTCCGGTTCGAATTTCTTTACCCAGTTCTACTATCCGATCTGAGCCCAATAATCCGATCCGATCCGAAACCCTGCACATTTTCCAACAAGCATATATCGTCCATTTTTGCCATACGACGACATTTTCAACCATTCTAACTTTCCAACAAGTTTACTTAACATTCCAAACAGTCATACTAGCATATAGGATCAATCAATAATGTCAAAACATCAAGCATATAGGTTATTTTAAATCAAACATACCCAAAACCCATGGTTTTCCCCTTAATCATGTTTAACCATATTTAATGATAGGATTAACAAAACATATCCAAATTAACCCAAATTTTATCAGAGCCCCAAAATAATATTTAAGAATTTTTACATATTTTTCCTGAATTTTAACATGCATAATTTCGCTAATTAACACTAATCACCCCTAATTAGCTGTAATTAGTGAAAAACAATGCAAATCACTCACCTTAGCCACAAATGAATTATAGAGCTGAACTTTACCACTGTTCTGGGTCGATTTCCTATGCAAAACAGTAGCTCCAGCTCTGATTTGGAATTGATTTGCCTTGATTTGACGTGGCTTAGTTTAATCCTCGATTAGAAAGCGATTAGGAATTGTTTTGAAGAGATTTAGAAGGTGGAAGCCATTGTTAAGGTTGAAGAGAAAGTTTGTGGCGGTTGGAAAATAACAAAGGAGGGTTTCTCTAGTCCCTATCAGCCCTTATGCAGCCCTAATCCCGAAATACCTAATGGGCCTAGCTGCTAATCACCCTAATTAGGCCCGGTTAAGCTGTTTTTCACCTTCTAAACCTTTTTTCAGCCATATCTCCCAAACGGTAAGTCCGTTTGATCCATGTGACCACTCTACGGAAAGATAATCCATCATCTGGATCCAATGGAAGTGGTTTTAGGTCAAAAATCCTTACTAGTCAAAAGTCATGGGGAAAACAAGAATCGCTAAGGGCAAAATGGTCATTTAAAAATTGGCAAAAATCATGAACATGGGAAATAACCCCAATAGTTGTTTCCCAAAGTTACACGACCATACGTCCTCATACGAAAATGAAATAAATATTATGCGATCCTCTGATGCGTAGAATGCGGGTCATTACAAAAGTAAACTATTCTCCATGCCTCCTACCCTCTATTTATAGCCTCCTCCAGCCCACTAATGGGCCTCCCAAATCAGCCCATTATGGCTTACAAAACCTGAAGAGTTACAAAACCTGAAGAGCCAACTGTAAAATCTTAAAACAGCAATTCCTCCCAAACCGTGGGCCGAATCCTAAATATGACCACTCTCCGGAAAGGGAAACATCATTTCCTTTCCAATGGCATATTTCTCAACACTTTATTCAATCTGAGTCAAAAGTTATTCCCTATACAAGACTGATAGGGACAAAATGGTCACAAAAAAAAGTTGATAAAAATTATGGACATGTCTCACATCCCCATAAGCAACATATTAAGATATGAGAATGATCCAACCCTCAAAGAATAAAATAAAAATATTTTACGATACTCCAATACGTAAAATGCTAGTTGTTACATTTTCCTAAGGTGCTAATTAACCCTTTAAATGTCATTTATTACCATTGATTATATTTAATGTCATTTATGAGCCTAACATTGACAATTTCCTAAGACATTAATCTTACAATTAAATTTCCTTATTATATTAGTCCCTTTTTAATTTTAATCTAACTACTTTAACTCCTTAAACAACTCTATTCAACTTTAGTTTGACTTATTCTTGTGTGTGTGTATATATGTTATAAGAAATATTCACTTATTTTATTGGAGTTACAATTCTTATTCATAGTCATCGTTTCAAATTGTAATCATTTAGGCCACATTACACCATATATGCTAATTAGGATGTATTTTTAGCCGTATCTAAAGCAGTTAGGCATGGTAACAAGTTGTATCAAAAAATGGCGCATTAAATTATTAGATACGGTTAAACCGTATCCCACTTTAATAACATACGGCTATTGGCCGTATCTAAATGATTAATAGATACGACTATAAACTGTATCTTGTATATATATATATAAGCAGAAACTGCAACACATATTATTTGTAACACAAAGCATATATAACACAATTTATACATTGGATACACTAATTCACAATTGTAACTATTTCATTACATTGCAATATATAATGATACATGTTATTTGATTACATTACAATAAATAAGATACATGCCGTTTCGTTACAATAAAGAAGATACATAATGTTACATTAAAATAAAGAAGATACGTATCGTTTCATAATTACATTACAATAAAGAAGGTAAACTTCAGCGATCAACCATCCTCCGCTTTTCAACTTCGGCGATCGACCACTTCGATCCGCAGATAATGCATTCACCAAGCTGAAGGTGTAACTTTCTGGTTAAGAATTTACTAGGTGATTCACTAGGTGGATGCGCTTTAGCTCATGCACCGAGGTCGGGTATTTATCCTAACTTATGCATCTAACTAAGTGCCAAGACTTGCAAAAGGGATAATATATCAAGTGTCATAGCTGCTTCACTAAACCTTAGAAAAAGCATTTGACACTTGATATTATCCCCTTTGCCAGTCCTAGCGCTTAATTAACTGAATAAGTTGGGATAAATACCCGAACCGGCGTCGTGAGCTAATATGCAGCCACGTATTGAATCACCCAATAACTCTTAACCAGAGAGTTAAAGCCTTGAGCTTTAGTTAGGCTTCACTGGTGGATCACCTAGTAAATTCTTAACCAGAATGCATCATCTTCGTCTATACTTGCAACCTAATTTGCATTAGAACAATAATGAGTCGAAATATACATGTACAATGCAATACACATATATTTACACATAAAAGAACATATTTCCACAAGACTAAGTACTGACTTGAATGCACAAGACAACAGAAGAATATACAATTACAACACACACACACCCCTACTCAGCACAACAGCATCATGAACATACAAGCAAGAAGAACATAGTCAGGTCATTAATGAATACAACAAATCAGTGAATAAACACATGCACATACTTGATGCACATAATGTCATATACATGACCACAAAGCAACTTGGTTCAAGGCAGCAAGTCATAAATGGAAAAGCAGTTCAGGTGGAGCAGCAACAACAATAACACATACACATATATTTACACATAAAAGAACATATTTCCATAAGACTAGGTACTGACTTGAATGCACAAGATAACAGAACTAGCGAGCAAGAATGAAGTATCTGTTCTTATCAATGTTTAAAGTGTCCAAAACACACAGAAGAAAACATCAAATACATGCAACTCAGTCAGCAAAACTAGTGTGCTTTAGTTCTCAAATCATACCATATGATTTTTTTTGGCACAAGCCAAAAATGACACAAGCACTTCAGATCAGTAAGGATTACTTGGTGCAATAATACACACAAATGAGCAGGGCAACACAAGTAAAAGTGTCTGAAGTCAAGGTAGACAAATACAACATAAGTAAATGATAGCAAAATACACTACCGCACTATAAAACTGTCTGAAAATACCCAATTTAAACACAATAGCAGCATAAATTTTAGGTAGACAAGCACATGCAAATATCTATCATTCATATTTTTGAACTAAGGCATGGAATTCAAATTAAACCTAATTTAAATTCACATTAAACCCAATTTAAACCCAGTACATATTTAAATTTAACTATGATCTATTACTCACCTCCAGTGGCGACGAGAAGGATGGACAGTGGTGGACTGAGGCTTCGCTGGTCAGCTGAAGGCAACGCGAGATGATGATAACCCATAAACTGCGGTGGATAGCTTATTGGCAAAGGAAGTCGGTCGAGTACCAAAATCCTAATTTGGGTATTCGGTGGTCGTCATTGCAAAATAAAAAGAGGGATAATTCAACCGAAAGTCTTGATGTGTTAAAACTCGATTGTGCCAAAATGGAAGTAGGGAGGGGAAAAATTGATTCGTATTTCACAAAGTCCAAAGCCGTATCAAATGAACTGATCCGGGGCTTCGTCGATGGCCGGTCAGATTTAGGGTGTTTATGGTGGTGCAGATCGCAAAATGTAGTTTGATATGGATCTGAGCACTATCAAATTTAATACGGCTTATAGCCGAATTGTATATCTGCATCCTTGTGTGTCAAATTCGCTAATATGGTGTAGTGCCAACTACCAAATTCAATTTATTTTTCCCAAGTCAACGATGGCTACAAAGTTATAATTCCATTATGACCTTATTTATAAAAAATCAGTCATATTTATTGCTACAATGGTCATAATATGTTTCCATTTAATATGGGCATAAAACAAAAAGCATTCAAACACACACACACACAAACACACACACACACACACACACACACACACACACATATATATATATATATATATATATATATATATATATATATATAACAAACATTAATTATAATATATATTTCATTATTTACGTAGATTTGGATGAATAATGTGTGTATGTGTGTGTACACACACACACACACACACACACACATATATATATATATATATATATATATATATTCGCGTAGTTAACGCAGTTATTTTTTTATTATTACTATTAAATTTGATGTTTTGGTTTAAGATATCAACCAAACATTCTTTTTTGCCTCAATTTTGTAATAAAATTCTAAATCTAACAAAAAGGCTATTAACTGTAATTATTGTAAATTATGCCTAAATATTTAAAAGAGGAACAAGCATATTTCAAATCATAAGAAATATATAACGTATGTTTTTGAAATGATTGATGTAAACTGTGCACAAATATTTGTACGTGTATATAGAAAAACCTATATTTGTACATGAATTTACACAAACTTTTCCTTTTTGTTTTTGAGCATATTTCTTATTGATTCCAAATAATGTCTTTTTATTGAAAAAGAACAAAAAGTCATATTTACAATAATTAAGTAAAAATGCAAACAAAACTGAATACAAACAGATTTATTTCTTTTTACCAAAATTTACATAAATTACAAATCAACACAAGACTACAGATCTGGAATAAAACTACAATTTAATAATGATTTATGGAACTGATTTCCAGATCTATGGTGTTTACAATAACCACAATATTTTAAACACAATTGTGGGCAATGATATTAACAATCTAATAATACAAAATAATAATATTCAAAACCATAATTATTCTTCAGATCTGACAAAAACTGCAAAAGATCTATTGAACACATAGGCATATATTTCAGATTTAATACAAACGAAGTAACCAGATTATTATACACTTTGTATATAAACTTCCTACTTGCCAGAAAGCATCTAAATTTGAATAATCTTTTGGGCCTACAATTCCAAAATTCTTACAGATCTACAATTATTGTTAAAAGAGGATACTTTCAGATCTGCAGATTTGCGAGAAAATAAGAAAAGAGGGGTGAAATATGATGAAGAAGAACCTAAACGCCATTCCATATTCTTTTCCACTTGAATCTGATTAACCCTTTCAAATCTATATTGTTTATGTTTAATTTTGATTATATATGAATATATTTTTGTTTTAGAATTTTTTTGAGGAGAAAGGGAAATAGCAGAACTTCGTTGCTTCTCTCAGAAATATGTAAAAAGAATGGGGCCTAACCCTTTATTTATAAGAGTTGGAATGACCTTGAACCATTAGATTTAATTTAATAAACATTCGTCCATCAATTAATATATTATATAATAAATACCTATATAGCCCTAGCCGTCATTGGGCTGAAATCGCCCGAAGCGGTCGATCGGTCATCCAAGTGTGTCGATTTCCCTTAGGCTAAAATGCCCAGCAAAGGTAGGTTATAAATGGTATTAAATATTATATACATTATGTTTTATCATTTCCGTCCATTTTTCATATTTCGTCTGTAACGTTTACATACGGACTCCGTTCACGAAACTCAAAACATGAAAGTTAACAAAAATTCCGTGGCGAACACAACGGTGGAAGTTTCGTGGTCAAATTCCATCATTTGCAAAAATTCCTTTTTTTACAAAATTTAATTAAATAACCAATTTATTTATTGTCAAAGTTCCGAGTTGTTATAAAAAGTCATTTGGTGGTGGTGGAACAGGAGGAACCACCACAACGGCTGTTGAAGCTGCTTCATGTTATCCCTCAACGGATGTCGTAGCCTCTGAATATCTATAGATCCAACCAGAGAGAGTAATGACCTTTGGAAGATTAGGGGCTCCCGACATGATACGTAATGGAAAAGGATAGAAATTTATAATTCGAAAGAGTTAATGATAAGCTATTACTGACTAGAGGGGATATATTTTTCAAAAACAAACTTTTATTTTAAAAACATTTTTGTTTCTGAAAGACTTTTTCTTTTTAGGTAGAAACTTTTTACCAATCTTGTAAACTTGTGCTATGATACCAAATGCAACACTCCACACCACTTAACGTCACCCCAATCAGGATTTCACTAAGGTATGTGAAGCGTGTAAGTATAAATAAACATTACAGAGACTAAAATTCATAAGACATAATATATATAAAAGGACATCGGAATTAAAAACTTTAATTTAAAGCCAAATCATAATTGTCATTCATCATAAAAATCATCGTTACAAAACTACCACAAGCAGTCTTATGAAAAACCATCATAATCAGAGCAAACTTGAAAATCACCCCGCTCAGTGTCAATCACAATAATCGAAGCAAATTAAGAGTGAAACAATATCACTACAACAAAAATACCTTATTACAACGTCAGTTTACAACTGTCGTTTTCTGCCCGTTGTAATAGAGCGCTACTACAACGGTCCACTTAGGCCTGTTGTAATATATGTCCTATACAATGCACATTTTACAGCGGGAAAAGACCGCCCCTTGTATTTGAATGCTATTACAACAGTCTTTCCAGGCCCGTTGCAATAGATTCAATTTTACAATGTTCACAAAATGCCCGTTGTAATATATGCCAAGTTTACAACGGTCTTAAAATGCCCGTTGTAAGAAGCGCTAATTTTAAAATGATCATAATAAACAATAATTAATATTTACTAACCAATAATTAATAAGTAACTAATATTTAATATTTTTTGGTAAGGCGAATTAATATACAAAAATTGAGAAGTAATTTGTATCATTTAGTACTTGATATTAATAATTATAGAGTAATATTCATTTTAGTATTAAATATTTACTAATCATGATTAGTGATTATATTTAAAAATATTGGATATTTTACAAGTATAATTAACAACTAATAATTTATAATAAATAATATTAAATACAAAATTATTTATAGTAATAATTAATATTTAGTAATTAGTAATTAATAATTGATAATTTCTATTAAATACTAAAGAATTAATATTTAACATTTACAATGTATTTGATGATTTATTTTTAATAATTTTTTATTAATATGTAACTTTTAATTATTAAGAAGTGATCATTATTATTTATTTTTAGTATTTAATCATGTAAATATTAGTTATATTTAACATTTAATATTTCAAAAAAATTAAAAATTTCTAAGATAAAATTACTAATATCCAAAATATTAGAATTAAAATTGAAATTTTGAAAAAAGTCAAAAATAAAAATTATAGATTAACATTTGATACATTATCCAAAATTTCAAAAAAAAATTACAGCAGTTTTAAAATTATAAAAATATATACTTTATATTGTAGATATTATATGGATAACGTTTTTCTAACATCCCCTTTTGATATATTATTTTTATACAGGTTTCAAATGATAGTAATATTAGCTTCAACATAAATAATAATTACTGTTAAATGGTAGTAACTGATAATTAATATTTAATAATCTTTTGTAATAAATAATTACTGAAAGATAAAATAAATATTAAATATAATGGTAATTAGTTGAAATAATAATAAATAATAATCGGTAAAATAATTAATATCAGATAATAATTGAAAATTAATATCTAAAATCTAATAAATACAACTAAATAGTAGAAATTTAAAAATTAATTTAATACTTGAAATAATCAATATTTAATTAATAATATATAAGTTGTAAATAATTCACTAGTAAACACTAATGACTAACATTAGTTATTTAATTAATAATAGTTAATACTTTATAGTTAGTAATTATAAAATGATAAATTGCATCATTAGTCATTTATAATTTACTACAATTGATGATTATTCATATATTATTTATAAGTAATAAATAATAGATAATAACTTATGATAATTTCATCAGTTTCCTTTTTAAGCTTAACGTTGAACTATCCTACCAATTCATCTCATTGGAAACGGTATAAAGTTTCCCACCTCTTTATTTTACAGCGAATCAAATTTTTGTACCTTTACAATTCAACTCCCGCTTTGACTTTTTGCTCCCCGCCTTCACCCCAAATATTTAGAAACCCTAAATAGTCTCGAACTTTCAATTATCGATCCGCCTAATTCAGTGAATCAATCTCCCTTCGTCGTCTCCTAATGCTAGACCACAATTAGCCCAAAACCAAATGCGTTAATGCACCAAATCCATCTCATGTGTCGTTACTTGCTTCTGTTTAGGTCACTTCTCTTTCTCTCTTTAGCCTCATCGATGCTTAGTATCTATCGTAACTGTTGTCAACTTTTTGTTAACTTAGAAAAGATCGAAACTTTGGCATGTCCATTTATAGCCCATTTTATGGCATTAATGTGAGAATAGAGATAAAAATGGAGCTCGATTGGAGGATGGAATCTTGACAGGGTTACCTATTGCACTTGCTAGAATGAATAGGTACAACAATTTTTTTCTGATACGATACGCCTATTGTTTTATTTGTTACTGCATTACAAGTTAGAACATAGTTATGATCTGCGTTCCATAATTTGATAAAATAGAGAAAATAACAGGAAAGATGGGGATTCAATCTGCATTCCAGATCGTTCGGCTTAAAAGGACAAGTCAGTAACCCGTCTTTAGAAGTAAATCCCAAAAGCACTATGACAGGGAGACAGATCTTGCATCTCGAACTTCAGATCTAACTTGGAGAAAAGTTGTAGACAAGCTAAGTAATTTATTTTACTTTCCGATTGCAACATGCTTTAGACAATAAAATTGAAATGTCATGCTTTACTCCTCATGCCTACTCCGTAGAGTGATTGAACATTCAATCTTAGATTATGTTTCTCCTCTACGTGATCTCCAACACCAATAAATGAGGGGTTTGCCCCCTTTTCAACATGTATCTCCATATCAATAGAGCATGAAGCATCATTATTGTAACACCCCACTTCCATTAAGGTCACTCACAAAGGGAATGCCTTAACTACGGTGGAACGTTATAAGTAAATAGAACAGAAATTTACAAGACAGATATGTAAAGTAGTACTTGAAAAATTTATAATTTTATTACAACAGAAACAAAAATAAGTTTGGATACATCACAATACCAAAACCCAAGTACACAAATATCAGTATTATACAAAATCCTTTAGAATGCAAAATTTTAAGGCCATAATCCCCAATAGAGAATGCCATAAATAGGTAGAATCAAAGCCAAGCAATATTTCAAGCACTTCTAGCACTTCAAGTAGATGGAACCTGAATCAAGCTCCTATGTTTCCACCCTTAGAGCCTGGGGGGAAACGGAAGAAAAGTGGTGAAACAAACTAGGTCAGACATAAATATGGTGAGTCCAGTGAAATTCAGCATAAAAACAGATAACAGTATCATGACATGTAAATAAAACTGGATGAGAGATAACCATAACAGGAGTAGCAGGTTAACAGAAGAGACAGAATGACATAGGCTAAACTAAGCTTCTTACTTAGTTTTCACTTCTCTGCACTAATACTAGTATAAAAGAATTAGGTGTTGTCCTAATGTCTAAACAGAAAACAGAACGATCTCTTAGAAACATGACACTAGTAATGGGACTTTACCACCCTAACAGAGACAGACGCTCAGAAACAGAATGCTAGTAATGGGCCTTTACCACCCGAACAGAGACAGACGGTACAGAAACAAAATGCTAGTAACGAAATCAGAGGCAGAAACAAAATAATCCCTACGGATACAGAATATTAGAATTAGGCGTACACTAGTAATGGGCCTTTACCACCCCAACAGACGGTACCACACAGAAACAGACAGGTGTTACCACCCCAATAGAAACAGACGGTACCCCAATAGAAACAGACAGAACTAAGTGTACCCTAAATTCTACCCCAAGCGATCGGCTCCCTAATACATAAATACCCTGTGCCGGCCACACAGAAGGGTGTATCACTCCCTAAAGTGGCAACCTATAGACACGGACCTATTTACAGATGCCACAGTATCTTACATCCTCAGAGTAGACCGGATCCATGCATGCACATGACCTGGTTGGAATGCGCCATCAACACCCCCTCGCCATTATCAGAGTGAACCTCGTACAATTAGTTTAGTAAGCGTGCCCTAGACCCCTACCTAATGTTGGGTCATAATTTTGATACCAGAAAGGGTTACTGACTAATATGGGTCCCAAACAATAGATGACACAAATAATTACCCCTCCTAACCTTGTGTCCCCAGACTAACAGATTTCAGATTAACTTGCTTACAGATTTCAGATGTACAAAGTTCAGATTAACTAGTTCTCAGATCAGACATACAGGTTAACAAGTTTTCAGACTAATGGATCAGATATTCAGATTAACAGAATTACAGATGTGTAAAGTAGTACTTGAAAATTTTATAACTTTATTACAGCAGAAACATAAATAAGTTTGGTTACATCACAATACCAAAACCCAAGTACACAAATATCAGTCTTATACAAAATCCTTTAGAATGCAAAATTTTAAAGCCATAATCCCTAACAGAGAATGCCATAAATAGGTAGAATCAAAGCCAAGCAATATTTCAAGCACTTCTAGCACTTCAAGCAGACGGAACCTGAATCAAGCTCCTATGTTTCCACCCTGAGAGCCTGGAGGGGAGGAACGGAAGAAAAGAGGCGAAACAAACTAGGTCAGACATAAGTCTGGTGGGTCCAGTGACTTTCAACATATAAACAGATAATAGTATCATGACATGTAAATAAAACTGGATGAGAGATAATCATAATAGGAGTAGCAGGTTAACAGAAGAAACAGAATGACATAGGCTAAACTAAGCTTCTTACTTAGTTTTCACTTCTCTGCACTAATACTAGTATAACAGAATTAGGTGTTGTCCTAATGCCTAAACAGAAAACAAAACGATCTCTTTAGAAACACGATACTAGTAATAGGCCTTTATTACCCTAACAGAGACAGACGTTCAGAAACAGAATGCTAGTAATGGGCCTTTACCACCTGAACAGAGACAGACGGTACAGAAACAAAATGCTAGTAACGAAATCAGAGACGGAAACAGAATAATCCCTATGGAAACAGAATATTATAATTAGGCATACACTAGTAATGGGCCTTTACCACCCCAACAGACGATACCACACAGAAACAGATAGGTGAAACCACCCCAACAGAAACAGATGGTACCCCAACAGAAACAGACAGAACTAAGTGTACCCTAAATTCTACCCCAAGCAATCAGCTCCCTAATAAATAAATACCCTAAGTCGGCCCCACAGAAGGGTGTATCTCTCCCTGAAGTGGCAACCTATAGACATAAACCTGTTTACAGATGTCTCGGTGTCTTACATCCTCAGAGTAGACCGGATCCACACACGCACATAACTCGGTTGGAATGCGCCATCAGCACCACTCGCCATTATCAGAGTGAACCTCTTACAATTAGTTTAGTAAGCGTGCCCTGGACCCCAACCTAGTGTTGGGTCATAAATTGGATACCAGAAAGGGTTACTGACTAATATGGGTCCCAAACAACAGATGACACAAATAATTACCCCTCCAAACCTTGTGTCCCCAGACTAACATATTTCAGATTAACTTGCTTACAGATTTCATATGTACAAAGTTCAGATTAACTAGTTCTCAGATCAGACATACAGGTTAACAAGTTTTCAGACTAACGGATCAGATATACAGATTAACAGACTTACAGATTATTTCACCTAACCTTGTATTGGGCGTACAGATTTACGAAATGGGTTTATTAGATTCATCAGTCCAGTTGTTTTATCCCTATCCACACAATATGTTTTAGGTATCAGATTTATCTTAGATTTCCATTATTTAAATATTAGTGCATAGACCTCTCACATTAGGTTGGTAGCTTGTGGCCGCTGGATGTGCAGGGCGGTTCCGGGCTGACTTTTGCTACAAGCCAGACCTAACCTCGTGTCTAAGCATCTTTATGCCTATGACCTCTCACATTAGTCTGACTGTTTGCGGTTGCTGGTTAAGCCGGTTGGGTCCGGGCAGGCTTCTACCGCAAATAGAGTCTAACCTCGTGTCTCAGCACTCTTATTTTTGGCTAAAGTATTCATTCACATATTATGCCAATATCAGACTAATTATGCCAATTCAACAAATTAGCTTTTTTACAAGTTACAACAAATATCTCAAAGTTCTATTAACATGTCTTGCTCAATTTTAGATTGAGCCCACATATTTCCTTACCCAAATTACCGTATTCAGTTTCAACAGATTTAGCAGATTAGGCAATTTAACAGATTTAATCATCTCTTAAAATTCCGTTGACATACCTCGCCTAATCGTAAAATTAAGCCTAATTTTACATGCCCAAATTATGGTCATAATTCACAATATAACATACGTCCCAAATTTTAGTTAAATTTGCATCGTACAGAATATTCTCTAAAGACCCCAAATCATGATGCACAATATAAATTATGCCAAATTATAGCCGTTGATTACCGCGTATGTCAAATATCCAAAATTCCGAATTAGGAATATTCACATTTATAATTATCCATATTATAATATAGGTTTTTCAAGTCTAAGTCACATATCCTTTTCTTCTAAGTCATAGATCGTCATATAAAATATGCCTCAAATCTAGATCTTAAATTACAACATGTATTATGTCCTCAAAATCAGATCTTGAATTATAACATGCATTAGGTCCCTAAATTACAAGTCATATGTTGTCATACAATAATTCTCCTTCTTCTAAATCATAAACCATAATATATAGTATGCCTAGATCTGAATCTTAAATTACAACATATACCCTTTTCTTAAATCAATCACACATCTGTCATATCCGATTATCCTTCATTCATTATTTTCCCCAAATTTAGCGTTTGTGTGTCAATCTCTTATGAGATTTGGCTCAGGCTCGTGGTAGCCTGGCTATAGAACAGAAGGAAGGAAGAGATACAAAATAGTTACAATAATATTAATAAGATAGATCTACACAGAAAAACAGATCCGATAAACAAGAATATGCATAATCTCCAATTGAGATTTATAACCATGTCAAGATCATAATTAAATTTCATATCTGAAAATAACTGTACTCACCTTGGTTGGATTCTAAAAGAAAAAGGGTTGTAGTTGTTCTCTTTTAATCCTATTCAAATTGGAAGAAGAAGGAGTACTTGTTCTAGCTTAGGTTTCTGCAGAGTAACAATTCCATTGATTTATTTTATAAGAATTAGAGCAAAGAATAGGAGTAATGAAATTGTGTGGAGAGAAAGTGAGGTTTGTGGGTGTTTAAATAGCTTAGGAGCAACGAATTTGGTCAGAATTTGCGTCTAAATGCAGAAAAATGAATATGTCCACGGATCTAGAAAAAGGGGGGAGGTCGACCCCAAGGTCGACCGAATGGTCGACCTGTTCTAGCCAAGTCGACCCCCAGGTCGACCTGGGTCCTGGGCAGGAATTTTCCCGCCCAGCTCGGGTTTGTGTTTTGAATTTCGAACTTTTAATTTTGAATTCGGTCTGGTTTTTATTCTAAATCCCTGAAACTTCTAAGAGCCATAACTTCTTCATACGTAGTCCGATTTACGCAAACTCGGACTCTATCTCAAGCAGAATTCCGAGACAAACGCAACAACGTAACCCGTTTTCCTTAATTCTTCTTTTAAAAATTAATTAGACTTTGTTTTGTTACTTTTATGTTCACAGAAAATACGGGGTGTTACATTATCCCCTCCTTAAAGGATTTCGTCCCCGAAATCTTCAAGTTAATAAGAATGTGTCCTACCATCCAATCACTCATCTACTCAATCATCATCCACAAGCATCCATTGTCCTTAGAAAACTTCTAATGTTGTATGAACATATACAAAAGTGTGTGTATATGTCTCTTATCTATTGCAAAGATCAGGCGGTCTACTGATTTAGTTGACCTCCTTAATGCGAATTATGTTAGTGCCATGAGTCCACTTATGTATGCAAGAAATCCTATTTGATACACATCATTTCTATATGAGTGCATAACCATTCATCCAAATGCAACATACATGTGATGAGTCAATCATTTTGCATCCACAAAAATCGAAAAATGCACACATACATATGCAGTATGAGAGTGTTTTTGAGCCGATCTAGTGCTTAGTGTGTGTATATGCATCCATGAGCAACCACTAGCAACCACTCGCTTCCACTTGCAACCATCAAACATAACATGTCTCAAACACATGTTTACACCCATTAGTTTCTACCTAAAGGTCGGAGACTCGATCGATAGGATACAGCCGAGTGATAGACGCAAGTACAATTAAAATAAAAGTTATGTTCCCATTAGACATCGGTCAAGAGAATAAATCCCTAAGTATCAACCCCGAAGACCGAAATCAACATCAGATTGACACTCAGAGAATTACTCCCATTAAACAATGTCAAACTGGAAATCTTCTTCACGCTTTGAGTAAAAACTCTAACCTTATCAGAAATATTCAAATACTTATAGACTACTGGTACAGATCAGATTATCAAATGATTCTTAGGAAACTAAGCATGACAAAACCCCACCATATCCCATAAAACCGAGAATGTATGCGTCGTAGTCAACTTAACGCCCAACACAGATACCCTCAAACCCCAACCTATCACAAACAGATGAGCCGTAACCCTCATGGGGTTTGAGACTATAGCGGGATCAGAAACAAGACTAGTATTAAAGTGCAGAGCCACAATTACAGAATCAAAATGCAAAAATCAAAGAGAATTTTAACTCAATAATCAGATGAGGAAATTAATCCTTCTACAGAAATTTTCCTATCTCTATCCTAACCACCAGCCACGAGAGCATTCGCTTGCCCTCCAGAAGTAGGTTCTGCCCTCTGCCCCTGCCCTCGTTTCTTCGGGCAACCCCTAGTGAAGTGTCCCATTTCTCCACAGTTGAAGCAAGCATCCTTCCTCCTTCTGCAATCCTTGTTCAGATGAGTCAAGCTTCCACAAGTAAAGCACTTTTTCTCCTTCTTATCTTCAGACTTTTCATCCTTCTTTTGTGTTTCCTTTTTGGGCCACGCCTTCTTGTTTTGTGGTCCATCAAGCTTTTCCTCTTTTTTCTCACTTTTGGCTTCCTCTTCATGCATCAATGCCATGTCAAACAATTTCTAGAAGGTAGCCCCCATAGGAATGTGGGTCATAGCCAACCCGTGTAGCGACTCATTCAAACCTTTAACAAATCTCAGGGCCTTCTTTCCAGGTGTGTTCACCAGTCTAAGCCAAATCTCGCCAACTGATTGAACTTGTTGACGTACTCCTTTACTGATAAATTCCCCTGCTTCAATGCCAAGAACCTCTCTATGTATAAATTCTCTTCTGCTTGTGAGAGAAATTTCATCTCGAACCTATGCCTGAAATCCATCCATGTCTCTACTGGACGCTCTCCATTCGTGACCTCCCACCAAAACGAGGCTTCGTCCTTCATTGACCAAGCAGCTAATTGGACCTTCCTTCCATCTCCTATTTTGAAGATACCAAAAAAATCTTCCACCTCCTTAAGCCAATTTTGAGCTTCAACAAATGTCTCTGATCCGTGAAAAGGTTTCCCGCCCATTACCCGAACGTCTTTGCATATCTTCGAAAAAGTATCAACGCGGGGAGGAGGAGGAGGAGGAGGAACGTCTACTGGGCCTGCAGCGGTGGCCCCTGCCTCCAGATACCTTCTGAACCAAGTTGGTATCGGTATGCCCTCGGGTATCTCGGGTACCCCAGACATGCTGAAAAGAAAAAGGAAGAGATTCAAAATAGAGAATCGAAAGACAGATATATGGCTTTTGGGGATTACATTTTTCAAAATAAACTTTACTTTTGAAAATACTTCCTTTTTAAAACCTTTTCAAAAATAGTTTTCAAAAACTTTTTATCAAATCTGGTAACCTTCAGCTCTGATACCAAGTGTAACACCCAACTTCTGTTAAGGTCACTCACAAAGGGAATGCCTTAACTTCGGTGGAACGTTATAAATAAACAGAACAGAAATTTACAAGATAGATGTGTAAAGTAGTACTTGAAAAATTTATAAATTTATTACAGCAGAAACATAAATAAGTTTGGTTACATCACAATACCAAAACCCAAGTACACAAATATCAGTCTTATACAAAATCCTTTAGAATGCAAAATTTTAAAGCCATAATCCCTAACAGAGAATGCCATAAATAGGTAGAATCAAAGCCAAGCAATATTTCAAGCACTTCTAGCACTTCAAGCAGACGGAACCTGAATCAAGCTCCTATTTTTCCACCCTGAGAGCCTGGAGGGGGAGAACTGAAGAAAAGAGGCGAAACAAACTAGGTCAGACATAAGTCTGGTGAGTCCAGTGATTTTCAGCATATAAACAGATAATAGTATCATGACATGTAAATAAAACTGGATGAGAGAAAACCATAATAGGAGTAGCAGGTTAACAGAAGAAACAGAATGACATAGGCTAAACCAAGCTTCTTACTTAGTTTTCACTTTTCTGCACTAATACTAGTATAACAGAATTAGGTGTTGTCCTAATGCCTAAACAGAAAACAAAACAATCTCTTTAGAAACACGATACTAGTAATAGTCCTTTTTTACCCTAACAGAGACAGACGTTCAGAAACAGAATGCTAGTAATGGGCCTTTACCACCCGAACAGAGACAGACGGTACAGAAACAAAATGCTAGTAACGAAATCAGAGACGGAAACAGAATAATCTCTATGGAAACAGAATATTAGAATTAGGCGTACACTAGTAATGGGCCTTTACCACCCCAACAGAGGGTACCACACAGAAACTGATAGGTGAAACCACCCCAACGGAAACAGATGGTACCCCAATAGAAACAGACAGAACTAAGTGTACCCTAAATTCTACCCCAAGCAATCAACTCCCTAATACATAAATACCCTGTGTCGGTCCCACAGAAGGGTGTATCTCTCCCTAAAGTGGCAACCTATAGACATAGACCTATTTACAGATGTCTCGTTGTCTTACATCCTCATAGCAGACCGGATCCATGCACGCACATAACTCGGTTGGAATGCGCTATCAGCACCCCTCGCAATTATCAGAGTGAACCTCTTACAATTAGTTTAGTAAGCGTGCCCTAGACCCCTACCAAGTGTTGGATCATAATTTTGATACCAGAAAGGGTTACTGACTAATATGGGTCCCAAACAACAGATGACACAAATAATTACCCCTCCTAACCTTGTGTCCCCAGACTAACAGATCTCGGATTAACTTGCTTACATATTTCATATGTACAAAGTTCAGATTAACTAGTTCTCAGATCAGACATACAGGTTAACAAGTTTTCAAACTAACGGATCAGATATACAGATTAACAAACTTACAGATTATTTCACCTAACCTTGTATTGGGCCTACAGATTTACGAAACGGGTTTATTAGATTCATCAGTCCAGTTATTTTAGCCCTTTCCACCCAACACGTTTTAGGTACCAGATTTATCTTAGATTTGCATTAATTAAATATTAATGCACAGACCTCTCACATTAGGTCGGTAGCTTGTGGCCGCTGGATGTGCCGGGCGGTTCTGGGTAGACTTTTGCCACAAGCCAGACCTAACCTCATGTCTAAGCATCTTTATGCCTACGACCTCTCACATTAGACTGACAGTTTGCGGTTGCTGGTTAAGCCGGTTGGTTCTGGGTAGGCTTCTACCGCAAACAGAATCTAACCTCGTGTCTCAGCATTCTTATTTTTGGCTAAAGTATTCATTCACAGATTATGCCAATATCAGACTAATTATGCCAATTCAACAAATTAGCTTCTTTACAAGTTACAACCGATATCTCAAAGTTCAATTAACATGTCTTGCTCAATTTTAAATTGAGCCCACAGATTTCCATACCCAAACTACCGTATTCAGTTTCAACAAATTTAGCAGATTAGGCAATTTAACAAATTTAATCATCCCTTAAAATTCCATTGACATACCTCGCCTAATCAAAAAATTAAGCCTAATTTTACATGCCCAAATTCTGGTCATAATTCACAATATAACATACGTCTAAAATTTTATTTAAATTTGCATCGTGTAGAATATTCTCTAAAAACCCCAAATCATGATGCACAATATAAATTATGCCAAATTATAGCCGTTGATTACCGCGTATGTAAAATATCCAAAAATCCAAATTAGGCATATTCACATTTATAATTATCCCTATTATAATATAGGTTTTTCAGGCCTAAGTCACATATCCTTTTCTTCCAAGTCATAGATCGTCATATAAAATATGCCCCGAATCTAGATCTTAAATTACAACACGTATTATGTCCTCAAAAATCAGGTCTTGAATTATAACATGCATTATGTCCCTAAATACAAGTAATATATTGTCATGTAATAATTCTCCTTCTTCCAAATTATAAACCGTCATATATAGTATGCCTAGATCTGATTCTTAAATTACAACATATACCCTCTTCTTAAATCAGTCACATATCAGTCCTATCCAATCATGCATCATTCATTATTTTCCCCAAATTTAGCGTTCGTGCGTCAATCTCTTATGAGATTTGGCTCAGGCTCGTGGTAGCCTGACTATAGAACAGAAGGAAGGAAGAGATACAAAATAGTTACAATAATATTAATAAGATAGATCTACACAGAAAAAAGATCTGATAAACAAGAATATGTGTAATCTCCAATTCAGATTTATAACCATGTCAAGATCATAATTAAATTTCATCTCTAAAAATAACAGTACTCACCTTGGTTGGATTCTAAAAGAAAAAGGGTTGTAGTTGTTCTCTTTTAATCCTATTCAGATTGGAAGAAGAAGGAGTACCTGTTCTAGCTTAGGTTTCAGCAGACTAGCGACGCCATTGATTTATTTTATAAGAATTAGAGCAGAGTATAGGCGTAATGAAACTGTTTGGAGAGAAAGTGAGGTTTGGGGGTGTTTATATAGCTTAGGAGCAATGAATCTGGTCAGAACGGGCATCTAAATGCAGAAAAACGAATCTGCCCACGGATCTGGAAAAAGGGGGGAGGTCGACCCCCAGGTCAACCCCATGGTCGACCTGTTCTACCCAGGTCAACCCCCAGGTCGACCCCCTGGTCGACCCGGGTCCTGGGCGGGAATTTTCCCGCCCAGCCCGTGCGTGTGTTTTGAATTTCGAACTTTGAATTTTGAATTTGGGCTGGTTTTTATTCTAAATCCCTGAAACTTCTAAGTGTCATAACTTCTTCATACGGAGTCTGATTTACGCAAACTCGGACTCTATCTCAAGCAGAATTCCAAGACAAATGCAATGGCTCAACCTGTTTTCCTTGATTCTTCTTTTAAAATTAATTATATTTTGTTTTGTTACTTTTATGTTGACAGAAAATACGGGGTGTTACAACTATCATTTTTTTTGTTAGTTGTGTTTTCTTCATTTTTGTGATAGTTAAAATAATTTGTTGCAGACCACTTGTTTACTGTTTTTGTAGTGTTATGTATTACTCAAGACTGAGTTGATTTATGCTGAGAATGTGTACTCTCTTTTGTATATCCACTTACATTCCTATTCATCTTTCATGTTCATGTTTGAAAAAAAAATAGAACATAGTTATGGTAATTTCTATTTTCTTAAAAAATTAAAGATTTATTTATATGAAATCAGAATAATTATACTATATTTTAGGGTTATTTACTTTAATATGTATGATATTATTTTGGATTTAGGTGCAAATGCTTGTTTATCTGGATCTTCCGTGAGCATCCACAAAAAGGTTGTGTGTTTCTTGTCGGCGCGTTTAATGACTGGTAATAGTTTTTATTGTGAAGAGTCAGGCCTCTTTGCTTGTCTCGAAAGTCCTCAAAGGTTTTTAATTGTCTTAGGAGTTTAGTTTTATCACTCATTTTGGATGGAGTGAACGGTCCTCAAGTGTTTGTAGTACGTATACTCTTGAGTATGAGCTACTAATCTGAGATTTTGCTATTATACCACACCTAACCCTACTAACTTCATATTTACTTCTAGTTATTTACTGTAGAATGCAACAATTAATTTTTTTCATAAGATCATAGGTAAATTTAAGGAGAAATGGATATAATTTCTCTATAAATATTGTCTTAGAGCACTTATATCATCTTTTACAGGTTGAATCAGCATAAAGAAGGCCTAGCTACAGTTGAAGATGTTAGCTAAATTGTAGGTGACCTATCATTTCCTACTTGACATGGTACAAGTACAACAAATTTTCAACGAAGTTAGGTGCTTAATGGGTGTTTTTGCTGTAGCGGCAAAATGCTTCAATTTCTCTTATTTCTCACTTTTTTTCTTTTTTCTTTTGGAGGGGGGGGGGGAGGGGGTTGTTCACGAAAATAACAATTACAAGAAGCTCCATGCAAAAACTTATTTCTCTCCATATTATATTTTTCAATGTTTTAACACAGCGTATGGATAAAAACGTTTGAGAGTAGAAAAACTGCATATTTCACCATGTTACATGTACCTTGGATTTAACGATTACCTTGTCCAAGAATAATGTCGATTTTATTAGCAGTCTAATTGATATTCAATGCAAAAAGGCAACACTATTTTTTCATAGAATAACACCAAAAAATTGTATGGTTTTCAGATTACGGATGAATTTTTTTATAGTAGAAATATATAAACGGATAGAGTAATCAGAACTAGAAAAGTCCAATCAGTTTACTTCAACGACATCCGAGTCTTGTAGGAACCACTTACACACGTGGATTCCTTGGTACTTTTAGCAATAAAACAAGTAAGTGGCCTTTAAATACGCATGACCCATAATGTTTTTGTTTACCGTAATCAGATTCAAAAGCCATGGATTAGTCCAAATTGATCAGGTGTTATTAAAATGGTGGAAAGTAATTCTATCCTAATTATTTGATTAGATTGCTCAACCACCATAGTCTGTATGATCATTATAGAAAAATAGGTTAATAGTTATTAGTTGAATCATTTCAACGGTGATGTCCCATATTTTTGAACGTTAATTACGAATATTTAAATCAGTTTTAAATATTAATTTGGTGATGTTAATGGATTTTTATATCGAACTTATTGAATAAAATGGAGTTTGAAAGTATACATTTATAAATTAATTAAAACGAGCTCAAACAACACGGCAGTTCGTAATATTAGGTTTAAACTTAAATTGAATATACATAATCCAAGATAAGTTGGAATTCTGTAAAATAAGGAATCTATTTGATTATAATTTTATAATGGAAGAGAAAAATGGAGATTTCATATTATAGATTTCAAGTTGTGTCCAATTCAAATTTTCAAATAGTCGCTATGAATTCGTTAATAAACAATAACGTTTATTTAATAATTTAAATAAGGTTTTTATATATTTGAATATCGTTTAATCCGAGAATTTAAATATTGAGTTTAAAATATATATATTGGTTTATTTTGAAGCCATATAAGGAGTCATTGGAGAGATGCAATAATAATAATTTATTATTATTTAAATTGAATTGTTAAAATTTAGTTATATTTTATCAGTACTATATAGGCCTTAAAATAACTGTTTTTCAAACAACCTCCGTTTTCGACAAAACGATTTTTGTTGGGATATGTATCATTAATTATTGCCAGATTTCCAGTTTGGAGCCAAACGGAGTTATTTTGTCGATAGAAGAAATTTAAAGGTGAACCGATGGGTAAATTGAGATTAAATAGCACAGTTTTTGCAAACGGAGTTCGTTTTCAATGAAATTAGTTTCATTAGGACCGTAACATCAAATTATACTATGACGTTCAATTTTGTAACTTTTGGAGTTTGTGTGTCTCGATGCAAATCTAGCGTTCAACGTTAAATTACGGTACCATGTTTAATTGTAAGCCTACTGTAAACATTTAAAATAAAAACATGTAGGCCTGTGTATTCATACATACAGACAAGCAAATGTAAGAATAATCTGCACAGACCTAAGCTGTATAATCGAGCTGATGTAAATATAAGTATAAATGACAATATGATAACTAATACTTCATCTCTCACACATCTATATCAAAGTTTGTCCATAACACATACCCTACATTTCCCCAACATAAATATTCATGAGTTCAGTGTATGTTTATTGTCACACAAGAAAATATCACATGCACATACGCATTGTGTTGGAAATTTGTTTAATGAACTATATAAATATTAAGATCAATCAAGAAACTTACAGCATAATTCATCAATAAAAGGAACAGACATTAAGGGAAACAAATCAAAATGATAACACTTTGCTAGAACCGATCCATTTAATTTGCAGTACTTCGATTACAATAGTGCTACCTAGTTGAGCTATCAACTTTCTTTCTATATTTTCAACATACAAGATTTGTGCCGACCAAGGAGACTCATAGAAATGACGTCTCAGTAACCTTGCCGACCAAGTGAACTCTCGAAACCTGCCCTACTATATTTTATCAACAGACCCATTCCCTATATTTCTGTGCCCATGGGTGTCCTTCACTTTATAAACATGATCCTCCATTATTTTTCTCCTCCGTTTCAGTAATAAAATAAAAACACAAGCTTGCCATATATGAAAATATAATCAAAATGAATACATAACTCCTTCTTCATAATAAAACTGAAAACTCCATCTCAAAATTAAATCAAAGCTTACACTCGAGCATCACCCATGCTGGCACCATTTATGAATCTATTGGGTTTGCTGGAAGAATTGTTCGCGGGTTTCTTTTTAGGCGTGAGTAGTGGCGTCAGTTGCAGTCAACGGTTAGTAGCAAAGTTCTTCGAGTGGAGCACCACTTCTAGGCAGTGGCACACGAGTGCAAGACGATGGAGACATTGAAAAGAAGGGTCGGAGGCACGCCACCAGGTGGCGGCATCAGTTGGAACTCGATCCTAGGTGTGCAGCAGGCGTTGGGGTGCTGACATAGGGTTGGGTGGTGCTCTGAAGGTGGGAAGTCGCCGGAAGCTCGGAGATGGTAATGGCAGCATGACAATGGAGATGGAAGTTGAACAATGCGTAGGTTTCCTCGGACGTATACTTTTTCGAGGAAGTATAGTAGACTTGAGAAAAAAAGAATAAAGATGGAAGGGGTTGCTTACGTGAAGAACGGTTACTGGGAATTGGGAAGTTTAAAGCTGCGCATGGGGAAAAAGAAAGTGGAAGGAACGGGGAAGCTGCGTTGTGGAATAGCAGGAGAACAAGAGAGTTTAGGCGTTCAGAAAGAAACATTGGGGTGGTGAGGCATATGGAAGTGGGGGTGTATGTTATGCATTATGTGGCGCCAACCTGGGTATTATTATTTTGAAAAAGTTGGGATGTGCCTACCTAACCCAATGTTCTAATATAATGGAGTAGCCATGTAAATATATCTATGGCTTAACCCATATTTAACTGCACCAAATATAGTATTTAACATTCCTGTTTGTACTAACATATATATTGGTATACTTGGGTGAATAGCATAACCTGCCTAAACGTGTTAATTAACGTTAAATTAATAGGACATTGTGAGGATGGTATACATAAGAGGTTTGTTTTTAAATGAATAGGATGGTGGTCTGTCTTATTATTAGCAAGAGGGAAGTGCGAGGTCGTAAGTAATAATAATAATAAAAAAATGATTAGGTTAGTTTTTATAGATTCATAGTTAGGGGTTAAGACGTCTTTGGAAATTAATAAATTATTTATGTATTATCAGAATCGGACAAAAAAACAAAAGGCGTGGAACTATGTCAATGGACGCAATAGCATAGAGCTGGTTTGAATAAGGTCGGAAGCAGCCGAAGTTTTAATCAAATTAGGCACCGTTTAATTTAACCGAACTAATTTAGCGATGTCTGGAAATCCAAGGTGAGTTCAACTGACTCAACTTATCCTATTTATATTTTATTTAAACTGGGTCTTTATTTTATGTGCAGTGTTTGTGAATGGTCGATGATTTGATGACTATTTGCATGTGCGTTGAATATTTTTAATATTCGTTGATTAAATTAAACATTTGTTTAATTTAATCAAATTAAATCGTTATTTGAACGATCAGATTCCAAACAAGGTAACTTACCTTGTTTGTTTACCTTTATAATCATATAAACATATTAAATAAATAATTTGATGCTTGAATGGACGTTATAAATAGATTGTTATCAGTTAAGCTGTTATGTTTCTGTTTATCATAATGAATAAAAATAAATATATTCTCATATTGAAATTGAGGTAACCCATTTTTGATGCAGGGAAGGACAGGTTGGAGGAATTCAACCGGATTCCTCAAATACGTTGTTTATTTATTGGAACTATTAATCAATATGATTGATTGTTGATTATTATATTCAAATTCAACACATGTTTGATATTAACCGATGGATAATATTACTTGAGTAATTTCGACAGATGCCTGTAAATTAATCATTTTATAGAGACCAACTGAGAAAGTTATAAATTGTTTTATAACTAGAGAAAGGTTTTGAAATCTATTTTATATAGATTATATTTAAATGAAATTATTAAAGGAAATAAATAATTATTTTTACCTTGGAATTATAAAACGAGTATATAAAGCAAGATTCGTAGATTAAGGAGCTTTGTAAGCAAGTAAGTTGAAATTAACAAATTGGTTAAGAGTTCAATTAATTGTTTTAAATAAAAAATTAAATGAGATTACTAAATTAGATTGTTGATTCAAAATTAATTATTTAAATTGATTTTATTATTTTAATGGAAATAACTAAGTGGAAATAGTTAAAAAAGTAACCTTGTTTGAGATGACCAAGTCGACCACTTAAATGAGAATTGATTATTAAAAACTGTTATTAGATTGTTAATTATTATTAAAGTTAAATATCATTTTTAAATAACCTTTTAAGAAAGATTAATTATTTTATTTATAGTTGATAATCAAATAAACTATTTGATGTAAAGGATGTTAGATAATTAACAAGGAGTTGACCTCTAAACGAGTTTTTTAAGGTATAGTATGAATATGAATGCATAAAGTGACTCGATAGACAAGATTCGAATATATAATAGTGTTTTCAAGTGAAACCAAGTGGTTTTGATATATCAAGTCCAGATTTCTATAAGAAGAGTAATGTTAACTCTTAAAGTGAATAATGTTTGAAAGGAAACAGGTTGAAATGGAAATGGTGATAAAGGGAATTAGCTGAGTAAAACCTTGTTTATAATTAAAAGGGATTTTAATAAGTTTCCTCATATTTATATGAGTTAGATTTTGGATTTATTTCTGGGAAGGGATTATATAAAAGGAAAGTTTTAAACAAGACTGATGTGAGTTGAAATCGAACGGGAACCTTAGCGGATTAAACTTGGTTATAAAAGTAAGAATCTAACGATAAAGATCTAGAGATGAATATTTTTAATGTGAAAGGAGTTTATTTGAATAAAACCAAGATACATGGTTATTTTAAAAGGATTCTAAAATAAATAGAAGTGTTGGGATATTGTTTGAATGAGATTTCATTTATAAATTTCTATATATTCCAAAGATAAGAGTGTTGTCGACTCAACGTATAAGAGGTAAATAAAATACCCCAACTTGTGATGACTTCAAGATTATCCAAGAATGATATTAGTTTAGAAACAATGGTAGTTGAAGGAGTTAAGTTAATATTTCCGTAAGGAATATTATAAGCTATAAATTGAAGAGTTAAGTTAAATAATTTGATTGTAAATAGAAGCGAAAGGGTGGTATGCCTAATGATTAGGAGATTTCGAAATTTAAAAAACAAATGTCTAACTAAAGGGGCCAAGTGACATTGTATACTGAACCAATTAATCCACTTTATTTTTCTGTGGATAACGGTTGTTTATTTTGATAGTTAAATCACCAGCTATCAAAATCTGACCAAATCGATTGTTGTTATGGAAAGACCGGGATCGAATTTATATTCGAAAACCATTCTGACCAGCAAATACGTAAACATTGATGATGTTCAGAAGTTGATAGAGATGGAGAAATTGAAGACTGTGGATCTTCATAAGCGAAAGGATTGTTGTTTAATTTCTCTAGTTAGCTACCAAAGGTTTTAAAACTGTGATTCGGTTGTGGTTGAGATTTTACGGATTGTAACGACTTCTCGCTACTGATCCTTTGTGTGATTCCTAGGATACGGTAGGAGGATGCCTTGAGTTCATCGTATTCCTAGATGACTTGTATGGACGAGTGGCTGACAGAGTATTTCCAGATGGTCACGTATATTGATTTCTTCAAACGTGTCCAGTGTATTTTTGAGGACTTAAATTAGTGATTTGACGGATCTGACGATGTGACATTCAAAGTTTAATGTGCTGATCTAAAAAGGTAATTTTAACCTCAAGCCTCATCCACTATGGAATGACAGAAATCAGGTAGGCAACATGGCTATGTGGGTCGCTCCCATTAGAATGTATAATCACCTATCTAGAGAAAATTCATTTCCTTCTTTAATCTATTTCAATGTTATCCCTTTTCGGGAAACGGTGGGTCGCACCCAACCGTTGGTAACATACATTTGTTAACTTTAAAATCAAGTTGGATGTTGTTTACAAACTTATTGGGTTTCTCACTCTGGTTCACCAGACTGACCCAGTATTTGAAATGCTCGGGTTAGACCGAGTACAGGTTCAGGTCATCGGATGCAGTAAAGAGATGAGCTGGAAGAGTTCATACGTATGGTGTTATATAGTGTTTTATTCTTCTGTGTGATGTATATAAGGACAGGTTGTTATAACTGTCCATGTGTATTGATTTACTCTGATGACTATACGTTTTAATTTCAAACTCTCAATAACGATTTATTTCTATATTATATTTTGTTCCGCAGCGATGTGAGACTCTGTGTTGTGTTGATTCTTCTTCTTCTATTCTAGTATTTCTTTCTTTCTTATCTCACCCACTACATTTTTTCTATTAACTTGTCTACTTTTCTATGCAATTTGAGTTGGACTTAATTTGTAATTAGTCAACTCAAAGGTCACGAGAAAGTCGGTATGTTACAGTAGTATCAGAGCTATTGGTTTAGTAATAACCTTGGCTCTACGGCATAACTCAATAGAGATGGATTAATAATATCCTAGAATGAGTTTGAGTGTATATGCGAGCGAGCGTATTTGTAAATTTTGTATAAAATGTTTTGTGTTGTGTTGATTAATCGGTTCAAATGTTGGGAAGCCATATTGAACTGGTACTAGACACAATATTGTTTTGTAAAGAGGGTAAATGAAATAATTTTTCCCAAATTATATTTTTATATGAAAAAAAGAAATAATTTTCTATATTATATATAGTAACATTGGTTGTTTTTCTCGATTTGGTTGAAATTCAAATTGAATTGGATATAAAAATGAAACTCAATTTGGTTAGATAGAATTGGAATTGAATAACTTTAGGATTTGGAAGTCGAACCGATAATAATCGGATATTAATCGATTGATATTAATATATGTTAAACGAAAGTGAATGTGAAATGTTGAATATAATTCAAGTGATTTGATTGTTGTTATTTGGATGTTGGATTAAATAAAATTCATCTAATGGGTTAGTAAAAAATTAAATGAATTAGAAGCAAGGAAATAAATCCTAGGATAATAAATTGGGAATCAAATCGGTTATGAACTTAACTGAATTATTTAACCTTGAATTATTATTTGCGGTGTGAATTGAGATAAGTACAGATTCCAGAAGGCTATGGAATTGGTTTGGTTACACAGATTGGAAGTACATGTTGGAAGATGAAGAACTGTTTGTTGATTGGAGATTGAGTTGCCCGAATAATAGGTAAACCTAAATTTATATATTAGCTATTTGATTTTATACCCTTAAGTTGGGTAGCCGCTTGGCTTTTTTTTCTTTTGATCGATGTGAGGCCCGGAGTGGCAAGTTGTAGTTGTTTGGATCAAACAGTACAGAGGAGGTGATGGAAAATTTTTAAAAAATATTTAAGACTTAGAAATTATTTTTGATATATCTTAAAACAATTATTTTTAAAAATAATTGGGTTTGGAGCATTTTCATTACCTTGTTTTGGGGACGAAATTCTTTTAAGAGGGAAAGAATGCAATGTCCTAGATTTTTGAATGTTAGTTACGAATATTTAAATCTATTTTAATATTAATTTTGTGATGTTAATGGATTTTTATATCGAATTTATTGAATAAAATGGAGTTAGAAAGTATATATTTATAAATTAATAAAAACGAGCTCGAAACGACGTGGCAGTTCGTAATATTGAGTTTGAACTTAAATTTAATATACAGAATCCGATATAAGTTGGAATTCTGTAAAACAAGAATCATTTAAATCTATTTGATCATAATTTTATAATGGAAGAGAAAAATGAGGATTTCATATTATAGATTTCATGTTATGTCCAATCCAAATTTTCAAATAGTCGCTATGGAATTCATTAATAAACCATAACGTTTATTTAATATTTTAAATAGGTTTTTTGTATATTTCAATATCATTTAATCTGAGATTTTAAATATTGAGTTTAAAATATATATTGATTTTTTTAAGACATATAAGGATTCATTGGAGAGATGTGATATTAATAATTAATTATTATTTAAATTGAATTGTTTGAATTTAATTATATTTTATCAGTATTATATAGGCCTTAAAATAACTGTTTTTTAAACAACCTCCGTTTTCGCCAAAACGAGTTTTATTGGGATATGTATCATTAATTATTGCCAGATTTCCAGTTTGGAGCCATACAGAGTAATTTTGTCGGTAGACGAAATTTAAAGGTGAACCGATGGATAAATTGAGATCTAAATAGCACTGTTTTTGCAAATGGAGTCTGTTTTCAACGAAATTAGTTTCATTAGGATTGTAATTTAAAAATATACTACGATGTTCAATTTCATAATTTTTGGAGTTCGCGTGTCTTGATGCAAATTTAACGGTCAGCGTTAAATTACGATACCATATTTAATTATAAGCATACCATAAACATTTCAAATTAAAACGTGTAGGCCTATGTATTCATGCATACAGACAAACAAATGTAAGAATAATATGCGCAGACCTAAGCTATATAATCGAACTGATGTAAATATAAATATAAATGATAATATGATAACTAGTACTTCATCTCCCACGCGTCTATATCAAATTTATCCATAACACATACCCTACATTTTCCCAACATAAATATTCATGAGTTCAGTGTATGTTTATTGTCAAGTAAGAAAATATCACGTGCACATACACATTGTGTTGGAATTTTTTTTAATGAACTATATAAATATTAAGATCAATCAAGAAACTTACAGCATAATTCATCAATAAAAGGAACAAACGTTAAGGAAACAAGTCAAAATGATAAAACTCTGCTAGAACCGATTCATTTAATTTACTGTACTTTGATTACAATAGTGCCACCCAGTTGAGCTATCAACTTTCTTAATTAAACAAAGCCGACCTACTCTACGTAGTTTCTTTTCAATATACAAGATTCATATCGACCAAGATGACTCATAGAAATGACGTCTCAGTAACCTTGCCAACCAAGTGAACTCTCGAAATTTGCCCTGCTCTATTTTATCAACAGACCTATTCCCTATATTTCTTGGCACCCACGGGTATCCTTCACTATATAAACATGCTCCTCCATTGTTTTTCTCCTCCACTTCAGTACTGAAAAAAAGCGCAAGCTTGCCATGTATAAAAATATAATCAAAATGAAAACAGAACTTCTTCATAATAATAAAACTGAAAAATCCATCTCATAATTAAATCAAAGCTCGTACTCGAGCATCACCCACGCTAGCACCATTCAGGAATCTGTTTGGTTTCCTGCAAGATCTGTTCACGGGTTTCTTTTCAGGCGCGAGTAGTGGTGTCAGTTGCAGCCATCGATTGGTAGTAGAGTTCTTAGACTGGAGCACCACTTCTAGGCAGTGGCAGGCGAGTGCAAGACGATGGAGACATTTAAAGGGAGGGTTGGAGGCAAACCACTAGGCGGCGACATCAGTTGGAATTCGATCCTGGGTGAGTGCAGCAGGCGTTGGGGTGCTGACATAGTGTTGGGTGGTGCTCTGATTGTGGGAAGTCGTCGGAAGTTCCGAGATTGTAGCAGCATCATGACTTTGGAGGTGGAAGTTTAACAATGCGTAGGTTTTCTCAGATGTATATTGTTTCGAGGAAGTACAGTAGACTTGAAAAAAAAAAGAATAAAGATAAAAGGAATTGCTTACGTGAAGAGTGTTTACTGGGAAGTGAGAAGTTTAAAGCTGCTCATGGGGAAAAGGGAAGTGGAAGGAATGGGGAAAAAGGAAGTGGAAGGAATGGGGAAGCTGAATTGTAGAATAGCGGGAGAAGAAGAGAGTTTTGGCATTGAGAAAGAAACAATGGGGCGGTGAGATATATGGAAGTGGGGGTGTATTTTATGTATGACGTGGTGCCAACCTGGGTATTATTATTTTGAAAAAGTTGGGATGTGCCTACCTAACCCAATGTTCCTATATAATGGAGTAGCCATGTAAATATACCAATGGCTTAACCCATATTTAACTGCGCCTTATATAGTATTTAACATGCCTGTTTTTACTAACATATATATTGGTATGCACGGGTGAATAGCATAATCTACATAATCATGTTAATTAACATCAAATTTATAGGACAGTGCGAGGATGGTATACAAGAGCGGTTTGTTTTTAAATAAATAGGAAGGTTGTCTGTCTTATTATTAGCAAGAGGGAAGTGTGAGGTCGTAAGTAGTAATAATAAAATGATTTGGTTAGTTTTAATAGATTTATAGTTAGGGGTTAACACGTCACTGGTAATTAATAAATTATTTATATATTATCAGAATCGGATAAAAAAAAGGCATGGAACTATATCAATGGACGCAATAGCATGGAGCTGGGTTGAACAAGGTCGGAAGCAGCCGTAATTTTGATCAAATTAGGCGTCGTTTAATTTAACCAAACTATTTTAGCGATGTCTAGAAATCCGAGGTGAGTTCAACTCACTCAGTTTATCCTATTTATATTTTATATAAACTGGGTCTTTATTTTATGTGTAGTGTTTGTTAATGGTTGATGATTTGATGACTATTTGCATGTGTGTTGAATATTTTTAATATTCGTTGATTAAATTAAACATTTGTTTAATTTTATCAAATTAATTTGTTATTTTAACGATCAGATTCCAAACAAGGTAACTTACCTTGTTTACCTTTATAATCATATAAATTTATTAAATAAATAATTTGATGCTTGAATAGACATTATAAATAGATTGTTGATTGTTATTAGTTAAGTTGTTTTGTTTCTGTTTATCATAATGAATAAAAATAAATATATTGTCGTATTGAAATTGAGGTAACCTATTTTTGATGTAGGGAAGGACAGGTTGGAGGAATCCAACCGAATTCCTCAAATACGTTGTTTATTTATTGGAACTATTAATCAATATGATTGATTGTTGATTATTATATTCAAATTCAACACATGTTTGATATTAACCGATGGGTGATATTAGTTGAGTAATTTCGATAGATGGCCTGTAAAAGAATCGTTTTAAAGAGATCAATAGAAAGAAAGTTATAAAATGGTTTTATAACTAGAGATAGGTTTTGAAATCTATTTTGTATAGATTATTTTTAAATGAAATTATTAAAGGAAATAAATAATTATTTTTACCTTGGAATTATAAAGCGAGTGTACAAAGCAAGATTCGTAGATTAAGGAGTTTTCTAAGCAAGTAAGTAGAAATTAACAAATTGGTTAAGATTTCAATTAATTGTTTTAAAAAAAATATTAGATGAGATTATTTAATTTAATAAGATTGTTAATTAAATAAAAAGGAATTATTTAGATTAATTTTATTATTTTAAAGGAAATAACTAAGTGAAAATGGTTAAAAAAGTAACCTTGTTTGAGATGACCAAGTTGACCACTTAAACGAGAACTGATTATTAAAAATTTTATCGGATTGTTAATTATTATTAAAGTTAAATATCATTTTAAATAACCTTTTAAGAAAGATTAATTATTTTATTTATAGTTGATAAAGAAGTAAACTATTTGATGTAAAGGATGTTAGACAATTAACGAGAAGTTGACCTGTAAATGAGATTTTTAAGGTATAGTATGAATATGAATGCATAAAGTGACTCGATAGACAAGATTCGAATATATAATAGTGTGTTCAAATGAAGCCAAGTTGTTTTGATATATCAAGTCCAGATTTCTATAAGAAGAATAATGTTAACTTTTAAAGTGAATAATGTTTGAAAGGAACAAGGTTGAAATGGAAATGGTGATAAAGGGAATTAGCTGAGTAAAACCTTGTTTATAATTAAAAAGGATTTTTATAAGTTTACTCACATTTATATGGGTTAGATTTTGGATTTATTTCCGAAAAGGGATTATATAAAAGGAAAGTTTTAAACAAGATTTATGTGAGTTGAATCGAAAGGGAACCTTAACGGAATGAACTTGGCAATAAAAGTAAGAATCTAATGATAAAGATCTAGAGATGAATATTTTTAATGCGAAAGGAGTTTGTTTGAATAAAACCAAGATATATGGTTATTTAAAAAGGATTCTGAAATAAATAGAAGTGCTAGGATATTATTTGAATAAGATTTCGTTTATAAGCTTCTATATATTCCGAAGATAAGTGTGTTGGCGACTCAAGGGAGGTAAATAAAATACCCCAACTTGTGATGACTTCATGATTATCCAAGAATGATATTAGTTTAGAAATAGTGGTAGTTGAAGGAGCTAAGTTAATATTTCTATTAGGAATATTATAAGCAATAAATTGAAGAGATAAGTTTAGTAATTTGATTGGAAATAAGAAGTGAAAGGGCGTATGCCTAATGATTGGGAGATTTAGAAATTTAATAAACAAATGTTTAACTAAAGAGGCCAAGTGATGTTGTATATTGAACCATTTAATCCACTTTATTATTCTATGGATGCTGGTTGTTTATTTTGATAGTTAAAATCACCAACTATCAAAATCTGACCAAAATGATTGTTGGTATGGGAAGATTGGGATCGAATTTATATTCGAAAAACATTCCGACCAGCAAATACGTAAACATTGAAGATGTTCAAAAGCTGGTCGAGATGGAGAAATTGAAGACCGTGGATCTTCATAAGCGGAAGGATTTCTACTGAATTTCTCTGGCTAGCTACCAGAGGTTTTAAAACTATTATTCGGTCATGGTTGAATTTTACGGATTGTAAGGACTTATCGCTACAGATCCTTTGGGTGATTCCTCAGATGCGGTAGGAGGGTGCCTTCGGTTCAACCTGTTCCTGGATGACTAGGATGGACGAGAGTCTGATAGAGTATTTCCTGATGGTCACGTATATTGATTTCTTCAAATTTGCCTAGTGTATCTTTAAGGACGTAAACTAGTGATTTGACGGATCTGATGATCTGACATTCAAAGTTTAATGTGTTAATCTAAAAAGGTAATTTAAACCTTAAGCCTCATCAATCGTGAAATGGTAGAAATCGGGCAGGCAGCATGGCTATGTGGGTCGCTCCCATTAGGATGTATAATCACCTATCTAGAGAAAATCTATTTCCTTCTTTAAACTATTTCGATGTTGTCCCTTTTCGGGAAAAGGTGGGTCGCACACAATCGTTGGTGACATACATTCGATACACTCAAGAGAAATGAGTGGTCGTTCATGTGTGGGTCGGGTTGCAAGACATTCTTGTTGAACCCAGTGTATTCCCCTCTAGAGATACACTATCGGCAGGTGGTTCCATACCTTGTCATAGTCAGAATCCAATCCCTAATAAGCGCTCGCGGTTTTGATTATATACTATATATGTGGAGCGTGAGATGTAAGAATTCCGCTGGATTGATATTTATTTGTATTTAGACACTATTGTAATATCAGAATATATATATATATATATAATTTCAAAAATATTTTGGGTTATCGTAAGATAAAAACAATCCGTGTTTATGTGTGGATCGGTCTTACGATTATCCTTTTATTTCAGAAAAGATTTGTTTACTTTAAAATCAAGTTGGATGATGTTTATAAACTTAGTGGGTTTCTCACTCTGGTTCACCAGACTGACCCGGTATTTGAAATGCTCGGGTTAGACCAAGTACAGGTTCAGGTCATCGGATGCTACGAAGAAACGAGCTGGAAGAGTTCAGATGTATGGTGTTATATAGTGTTTTATTCCGCTGTGTGATGTATATGAGGAAAAGTTGTTATAACTGTCCATATGTATTGATGTACTCTGATGATTGTATGTTTTTATTTCAAACTCTCAATAAAGATTTATTTCTATATTATATTTTGTTCTGCTGCGATATGAGACTCTGTGTTGTGTTGATTCTTCTTCTTCTATTCTAATATTTATTTCTTTCTTATCTTACCCTCTAAATTCTTTCTACTAACTATCTACTTTTCTATTCAATTTTATTTGGACTTGAGTTGTAATTAGTCAACTCAAGGGGTACGGGAAAGTCAGTATGTTACATCAACTCTTACTTAGTGTTAGAGATCTTATCGTTAAATTCAACATCTGCAAAGGTATCAATTATCCTATGAAGATTAAAATCTTCACCAACTCACCACATGAATGCATTAGTAGTATAGCTTTTCACGGTCTTGAATAAAAATAGTCACAAATCCTTTCGTATTATTATCTCTGCACCAATAATGTTATCTATAAGAATTATGTAATACATAATCAAAATTCCTTAGAAATACCCATAGAATTCCAATGATTTTAGCTTCCTTTAATATTCTCCCGTAACTCCAACCTTTGGTTTTCCAGATTTAGTTTACTGCAGCATTGGAGGTGATTCTACTTCACAAAGATATGAAAGATGAAGACATTAAATGTTAGAGTGAGTGTAACTAAGTGTATGTAGTGAGGCAATGCTTGTACAAATGAGTATTTTGTAGTTGTGTAACAAAAATAAACAGAACTTCGTACTATTCAAAAGTGTAATAAAATATTTGTCTGACTAAAATACCTATTAAAAATTAAAATTTTTGATTTGAATAATCGCAAATATTTTATATTACAAAGCGGATCTATTACAACGTGACCTAATACAACGGGCATAAATTGTTGTCATAGAGTCTATTGCAACGGCCATTGATCATTGTAAAAAAGGTGATCAATTACAACGTGGTTTAATACAATGGTGGAAATGTCCGTTGCGAAAACCATATAACAACAGGAATTGTCCATTGTAAAAAGGATTTTACAACGGGGAATGGCCGTGTAAAGGGAAACCTATTACAATGTGGGCTAAAACAACGACCGCAATTCCCGTTGTAAAATCCCTATTACAACGGGCATTACCTATTGTAAAAAGTCTTTTTTGTTGTAGTTTACGCATCACAGAAGAACTCGACATCATTGATATTCACCATTAGGTCTTTACAGATCGAATCGAGTAGTTCCTCCGATAGGGTTGACTAAATCTATTGGGTTACTAGTGGTAGATAAGGAAAGGTTCAACGAATCAACTAATATCATAGAAATAAAAGAATGGGTCGCTCCAGAGTCAAATAAGGTATATATGAAAATTCCTAAAATAGAAGTTATACCTTCAAGTGCGGGTTGTCCTTGATCTTTCGGGGGTTGGCTCTGTATCAGTGCGGCTTCCAATGCATAATTCTGATTGTTCTGAAATACTCTAGGTTTTGGGTAATCCCTAGCTAGATGTCCTTCATGGCAATTGAAACACCTCCCCTTAAATTTATTCTTTGCCAAACCAACCCTATAGTCTTTGGTCTCATGGCCCTTACGATTGCACCTTGTACAAGTATTAGCTTCTTTCTTGGATTTACCCCCTTTTTTCTTGTTCTTCCACCATTTTTTCTTCTTATTCTTTTGAAAATTAGAATCACCTTCTCCCTTCTCACCATTATTGTTTTCCTTAGATCCCTCCGCCGTGCATAAGATGGCAGTCTCCACTAATATCTCGAATGTTGCTCTGAATGTTACTTGGGCCATTAAAGTTTCCTTTAATGGGAGCTAACCCCTTGACAAATCTTAAAGCCTTGTTCATTAGGGTATCCACCACACCCTTACCAAACTTGCACAACTCGGTGAATTTAGCCATCTCAGCATTAGGTATAATTTTTGCTTCAAAATGGGTCTTAAATTCAGCCTATGTAAATACTTGCCCCGCATTCTCTTCAGATAGCTGGTTCCACCATTCAAGGGCTTTTCCCTTTAAGTATCAGGTCGTAACTCTCCATTTAACCTCATCTGACTATCCCGTGGCCTCAAAGATCCTTTAAGAGTCTATTATCAAAGTTTGGGCCCCAACAGAACCTTTTATCCCTAAGAACAGTTTTCCACCAAGGTCCGCGAAATCTTTACATAGTCGAGGAAAATTGAATGTTACCTCAGCGGCTCGAGCTATAGGATCTGCTAGGGCGAGATTGGCAATAGGGACTTGTTCCATAGTCACTCTGGAAAATACCATGGTCCTGCCTGGTTTCCCTGACCGAGAGGAATGTCAGCCATTCTACTATCTGAAAAAGAAAGGATGGATCCTTTAGTGGATACTCCTGAGATAGTATTCAAGCTGGAAAGGAAAGAAAATGATAAAGTTGCCTAGTATAGTTGTGTATGTCTGTTGGAGTATAATAATATATAAGTAAATATAATTTGAAAATCTATCTCAGAATACATATATGCCTATCATACGTATATATTCCCCTATGATCGGGTAACATATCATCCGATACTAAATGTAATAATCCGCCCGGAGTGGGCCTAAATTTTGACCCAGGAAAGGCTCGTTGAAACATAGAGCTACTTTAAACAGGTCGTTGATTTAAGAAAGGAATTACATTTGCATGAAATAATAGAGTAATATAACGAGATAGGATCTCACACAGCGAAACAAGAAAATAAAATAATCAAAATTAGACGTACCATTTATTCAAAAACCACATGTTCAAAATACCAAATCCATATGTTTACAATGACACATCATTATTATTCACCATCAAGTGCTTCCAACAATAAAAGATCAATAACAGCCAATAACATAGTAATAGTCTCGTTGCCTTCTTTAGGCTCCATCATCATCTTGTCTACCATGCCTACAACTTACATATTGATGTTAAGGAGTGGGGTCAGAGCATAAAGTTCTGATGAATGAATATAACATGTGTTTAAAGACTATACTCCAAATTTGGTAGGTTATATACTTCAAAGCTTGTCTAAAAAATACACAGGCATGCATACACAAAGGTATATTTTAATTAATGAGGTGGACATCCGAATCAATCAATTTAGACCTACATTAATGTATTTAGGGTGGATTAGCGATCACTTAAGACCTAATGAAACGGACATTCTTGGTCACTTAAGTTCCATTCTAGCATATTTATTAAGGGTGGATTCCTGTGATCTTTTATGACCCTAAGGAGGACCCTAGCCACTTAAGACCCCGTCATATCATGTTTGCGTACTAAGTGTATATTTATTCTCAAAAGAGATATGAGAAGTAGTATCTCGCCACTTAGTACCGGCTTAGGGTTGGTCTGCATATAGCCATTTAAGACACCTCTAGCGGATGCTTCATGTTACTACTTAACTGATATTACAGTAGTATATCTATCCCACTTCAGACTTCCCTTAGATGGCGGTTAATTAAATTGCATGCTACGTCCCACGTAAACCAAATTCTTCCCTAGCTTGGCCCTTACATAGTTCCTAGAGGAAGTGAACATTCCTGTTACCAACCCTACTCCGCTATCACTATAACTAGACCACTTTAGAGAAGGAGGACCTATAGACCACTTCAAATCTAATAAGGGAGGGTCTAAAGACTTTAGCCCAAACCAAGGAATAAACCTTTGGAATGGACTTAGTCCTAACCACTTAAGACCCAAACTAGATAAGAAGGAAGTCATCCACTTAAGACATTCTCAAGGCTGGTAATAAGCCTACCTATGCACATACATGATATATACACACTAGTTCTCTCATAATAAACCAACTACTTGTAGTTGTTGGATATGTCGGACAGTTCCGGGCAGACTTTTACTACAAGTGGGTTTAACCTCGTGTCATAGTGTACTAAGTTTTAATGGCCCATGGAATCGAGATCTCTCACATTAGCTAAACTGTAATGACCTGTATTTTTTGCCTATTTATTTGGAATATTTTAATTATTTTATTTATTTAAAATATTGGTTTAATTTTAAATAATCGATTTCGACCATTTTTATGTGAATATTTAAATTATATTAATAATATAATAATATTTTATTTTCGGCAAATTTGGGAAATTTTTGCCGTATAATGTGATCGGGCAAATTAGAATGGTTTAATATTGGTTTTATTTAAATTATCGTCGCGATTTCATTATTAAAATGATGTTATAACGTTTAATTTATAATTTAATTATAAAACGAGCTGCAGCGGCGCGGTAGTTCGCGATTTGGCGTTTTGAACTTCAATCGGTCGTACCGGGTTCAAAATAAGTCGGATTTTCTCGGATTTTCTCAAAACAAGAAACGTCAGGACCAGTTTGACGATATTTTTCTAATGAAAGAGAAAATTCGAGTTTTTGTGTTGTTGATTTTATTTTATGTCCAAATCAAAATTTGAAAAGGTCACTGCGGAATTTTGTTATATATTATATCATTATTTATATTAAATAAAAGGGTTTTTAAATATTTATAATATCGATTTGGCTTCAAATTCAACCAGGGATATTTTATCTTGGTAGTATACGATATTCGGGTCGTGTATGGCCAATTTCGATATTTTAATAATATTATATTGAGGTATTTTAAAATTGGTTTATTTTATTTGAATTGGCCAGTTATAAAAGGGCCTTTATTCAAACGACCTCAGTTTTCGACGAAACAAATTTTATTGAGACCGTAATAGTAAATTATTGCTAGGTTTCAAGTGGCGGATCAATCAGCGTTAATTTGTGAGCGTGACAAAATAAAATACAAATAAAAACGACCATTTGAACGTGAACGAGGGCCATTCGAGCAAACGAACTCAGAATTCGACGAAACAAGTTTCATTAGGACCGTATCGTCAAATTATACTATGCCGTCCATTAGCGTCTCGAACGGGGTTCGTATGCGAGCGCAGCAGCGAATAAACGACGTTCAAAAATGCGATAGGTACGAAATAAAATATCGTTAGTCGTCATCACACGTCACGTCGACTTAAAATAATATAAACCCACTATATGTACCCCCACCCAAACCAGAAAATCCAGCCAAAGTTCATTCTCTTCATGTAAATTTGCAAATAAGTCCTCATACACAAATACATTTATTTATCTCAATCCGTGATGAATTCGAGGGGGGGTACCAAAGCAAAGTGGTAGATCAGGTCCTTATCTAGCTACTGTAAAAAGTTGGGGAGGTGTCGAAGCTTGTGGTGGCTGGAATTCACGATGAACAGCGAAGAACAACTTTCGTTTTTGGCTAAAATTCGAGCAAATGGGTTGATTTGAGGCGAAGGGACCTTAGAGGTTTTGAAGAGGAGAGTCAGCCGGAGGTTTCGGTGGTGGTCTCAGGTCGTATAATGCTCCGAGGTGATCGTGGTGTTGAGATGAACGGAGAGTTGATTTTTGGGCTGTTTTCAGAAGTGGCGTTGGGTTTTTTGAGGATTCTGGCGGCTCTGGACGGAGTTGGCGTCGCGGTGTGGAGGGTATCGGAGCGTGGTGGCGAGCTCTGTCCATGGGTGGTGGTGGCGGTGCATGGCGTGGCGAGGTGGCGGAGAATTTAGGGGATCAACGGGTTTAGGGCAAACAGCAAATCACGGCCGACGGAGCGATGGGAGGTGCTGGCGATCGGGGCAGAGACGCTGGGCATTGGGGCGGTCCAGGTGGCGTCGGAGGTGGGGTCTCCGGCGCAGCCGATCGACGGCGGTGGTGGCTTGAAGGATGGGAGCAAAGTTGGGTTCACGGTACAAAGAGATGACAGGTTTCTGATTTGAGGAACGATGAGAACGTGTTATTCTGTTAAACGCTGCTGACATGGCCGGATTAAAGGATAATTAAGGGACGAGACCTAGGTGATGGCACTGACTAGGCTCTGATCTGACGCAGTTGAAAATTCAGCTAATTTTGAATGTCCGTTCAAGATTAAAAGTGACAAACGCGTCCACCGTCAACCGAATAAATCTGGTGAGTTAATTCTCACACCTTCTGGAATCATATGATGTGGTAAATTCATAATAAAATATAATTTACCTTTAAAAATATAAATTGGTTGATTGGTTGTTGTTGACTATTATGGTTGATTGGATGCCGTTATATAGATTAATCGATCTTATGAAATTTATTTTATGAAATGTTATAACGTGCTGTGATGCAGGGCAGGACAGGTTGGAGGGATCCGACCGGATTCCTCAAACATTATGTTTGTTTGTTTGTTTTATATTGTTGATATTTGAACTTTTTGAAACCCCTATGATAGAAAAACCAGTTGAGTGTGATGGTTGAACCTGTGTTGTGTTTAAAATCAACTGACAGTGTTGATTTGGTAATTGGCAGTGAATGGCCTAAAATGTGTTGTTTAGACATCGTTCGACCGTTCGGTGAAACGACGTAGTTTTAAAGTTTTAAATTATTTTATAACTGAACTGAGGGTTTTCAGTTAATTTATACGAGTAATGAAATTAGAAATTGATAAATAAATATTTTTAATCGAGTTTATAAAAGGATTTAAAATACAAGTTTCCAAAACGAGATTTTAAATGAGACTTTTAAGTGATTGAGAAGATGTAAATAAGATTTTCTTAAGTAAAAAGAATTCAACTAAACATAGTTAGAAATGTATTAATGGTTTAAACGAAATTTAAGCTAAGTTGAAAGGATGATAAATGGAGTATTTGGAAATAAATCCAAGCGAGGTTTTAATGGGGTTTTTAAACCAAACGAAGACTAAAAACTCAAAGAATTGAATTGAGCGAAATATTGTAAAAAGAATTTTTAAATAAAAAAGGAAATTACATAAGAATTGGTTTGTATTAGTAAGTGGTTTTAAAATTAAAATCCAAGTTAAAGGATTTGATTGTAAAGAAGTAAGCAAGCGGGTTTAGCTATGTAATCCAAGTAAAAGTTTTTAATTTAAGAATGCCGAATAAATGGAAATTGATTATTGAACGTGGGATTTCATTAAAACCCAAAAATATAAGTGAAATAAGGTTTCGAGAAAAAAGTTATGTCTTTAGTGGATATTTACTTAAATAAGAAATTAAGTAAAAGATTTATCGAACGAGGATTTCAAATGTAAGAAATGGGTTATAAAACCATATTTGTAATCGAGATGGTAAATAAGATTTTGGTGAAATGGTTAAGTGACGAACTGATGTTATTCTGAGATAAGAGCGTTGTTGATCAAGGTCTGAGAGGTAAATAATATACCCTAACTTGAACGAGTTCACTATTATCGAGGAATAGTATTAGTTTGGAACGAGTGGAGGTGTTAAGATTAGTTTTACCCTATACGGGGGATATCGAACTCTAATGCAAGATTTTGGGAAATAAATAATATTGCAAAATTAGTTTCAAAAGAAATAAGAATATTGTTTTCAAATTATATTGAATATTTGTTTATTCAATTAGAGTTGATAAATACAGTATTTGAGGTAGAGTTAGTCAAACATAGTGTTCAGGAAGAGTTGCCATTGCATATGGCTGCTAGCGTAATTCTCAGGGCTGCAGATAGCCTACGGCAGTCGGATGTTTCCTGAAGGAATCAGGCGTAACCTTTGTGATCGCGGCGATCTAGAGTCAAGCGAACGGAGTTAAGTCGAGTATTAGTTAATTGATTGGAGTAATCAAGTCGAGTTAGTCAAGTTAGAGTTAAGTTGAATATTAGAGTTGATTAACGATTTTGTTAAACATATTTTAAATGGGCCAAGTTATGCCAAGTACTGAATCAGTGAAATCAATTTATGAACACATTTGTTCTTTGATAGTTAAAACACCGACTATCAAAACCAGTCCAATACGGTTGTTGGTATGGAAAGACCGGGATCGAATTATATTCGAAAACCATTCCGACCAACAAATACGTGAAGACGTCGAGTGAAGACGGAGCAAGTGAAGACCGTGGATCTTCATAAGCGGAAGGACTACTTGTCGAATCTCTCTGGCTTGCAACCAGAGTTATTTGGTTTGTGATTCTGTCATGGTTGAAATCCACGGGTTGTAAGGACTACTCGCTAATGATCTATGGGGTGATTCCTATATGAGATGCAGTAGGAGGGTGCCTTCGGTTCATCCTGTTCCTGGATGACTTGTATGGACGAGTGTCTGACAAAGTATTTCCAAAGGGGTCACGTACATTGATTTCTTCAAACGTACCATAGTTGATGGCGGAGAAATGGTTTTCTCTAGCCAAATAACTAGAGTATTTTTTGTGGATGTCAATTAGTGATATCTGATGGATATGACGATGTGGCATTCAAAGTGAATGGTGGCCAGATGTTCGAAGATAAATTCTAGCCTCAAGCCTCATCAACTGGGAAATAACAAAAATCGGGCAGGCAGCATGGCTATGTGGGTCGCTCCCATTAAGGTATATAATCACCTATCTAGAGAAATTCCATTTGCTTCTTTAATCTATATTTGATGCCATCCTTTACGGGAGACGGTGGTTTGAGCCCAACCGTCGGTGATATACATTCGATACACTCAAGAGAAATGAGTGGTCGGTCATGTGTGGGCCTTGTTGCAAGACGTTCTTGTTGAACCCAGTGTATTCGCCTCTAGAGATACACAGTCGGAAGATGGTCCCATACCTTGTCATAGTTGGAATCCAATATCCAATAAGCGCCCGCGGTTTTGGTTTGTATACTATATATGGGGAGCGTAAGATGCAAGCGTTCCTCTAGATTGATATTTACTTGTATTTAGACATTATGATAATATCAGATCAAGTTATGATTTTTTAAAAATGGTTTGGGTTATAGTATGGTAAAAACCGTCCGTGTTTATGTGTGGGTTGGTCTTACTATTATCCTTTGATTTCATAAAGGATTTCCCCAAAGTTAAACAAGTGTGTGTTCTGTGAATTTATTACTGATAATATTCCAGACTGACCCGGCGTATTTTGTTTTAAATCAAATCTGCTCGGGTCAGACCGAGTATGTTCCAGGTTAGGTTTCGCTTGGAATTTCAAGAGCTAGAAGCAGGCGGCTTCACCGCTAGTTATATAAAGTTATTCCCACGGTGATTGATATCTGTTAAACTCTGATGATTGGTATGTATATACAGTTCTTTGTATAAAGGATTTGTTATATTATATTTTATTCGTTCCGCTGTGATATTCTGATGTGTTCTTCTTCTTTCTTCTATTCTAATACTTCTTTCTTTCTTTTCTCACCCGCTAAATTCTTTCTCATGATAATCTGGGGGTTCGATACTTGGGTTTTTGGCAAGTAATTCGGGTTTATGTATTGTTGTCGAAGACTCGAGCGTCGAGCAGTTTTCCCCGGGTCGTTACAGAGGTATCAGAGCTATTGGTTTAGGGATAACCTTGGCTCTGTGGTGTGACTCAATAGAGATGGGGTTAGTAATACCCTAGATTGAGTTTGTGTATATATACGAGAGCGCATATTTGTGATTTGATATAAAGTTATTTTTGAAACTATTTTTGTAGTGACCCGAAAATCCGGTCCAATTTGAGCTGACCAAATAACACAAGTCCAACCCCAAATCGCACTGGAAATTCAAGAAACTAATAGAAAGAAGATAGAGGGTGAGGAAAGATAAGATAGAAACATAGAATAGAAGAAGAAGAAGAACACAACATCAAAGTAACACGAACCTCACAGCGGAACGAATAACATATAATAGATAACATATCCTTGAAATAAAAGATTTACTTGCATATACAAATCATTTTTCAAGTACAGCACTTACAACACAGCGTAATAATAACTATAGCTATATGATCCTGAAGCCTCCTGCTCCAGCTCTTCAGGTATCTGTAAAATCCTGACTACTTTACTGCCCGTACAATAATGGGCACCCAAGAGTTTAGGGAAAACAAAAACAAAATAAACTCCGGGTCAGTCATGGGACTAGTATGAGTAAATCAGTTTAAACGGTTTGAACAAGTAAACGATATCTCATAAGACCACGCCGTATAACGGAACGGGTTTTTCCCTTATGAGAATCCAAAATATCTTTATATCAAAACATTTTGATATTATAATAATGTCTATCAACCACAGTATAATAATCATCTAGCAGAAACGCTTTCATCTCACGTTCTACATATATAGTATACAATCAAAACCGCAAGCACGTATTGGGTAATGGATTTCTAACTATGACAAGGTATGGAACCACCTTTCGATCAGTGTACTCTAGGAACGATACACTGGAGTTCAACAAGAACATCTTGCAACTCAGCCACACATGACCGACCACTCATTTTGCTTGAGTGTATCGAATGTATATCACCAACGGTTGGGATCAGCAACCGTTTCCCGTATATATATATATATATATATATATATATATATATATATATATATATATATATATATGAGACAGCATTGATAGATTAAAGAAGCAAATGAATATTCTCTAGATAGGTGATTATACACCCTACTTCGGTGCGACCGACTTAGCCATGCTGCCTGCCCGATTTCTGTCATTTACCGAATGATGAGGCTAGAAGCTACGCTTATCATCACATCAGATTCACTTTGAATGCCACATCATCAAATCCATCTAATCACCGATTGACGTCCTCAACAATACATTATGTGTTAGCTAAAAGAAGTTTCCTTCTTCGCTTCCACTCTTGGTATGGTTGGAGAAATCAATATATGTGATCATCTGGAAATACTATGTCAGACATCCATCCATACAAGTCATCCAGGAACAGGATGAACCGAAGGCACTATTCAGTACATCCATCTTAGGCACTGTTATCTAAGACTTATACAATAGCCCTTGCACTTTACTCCATCTTCAATTATCTTTGGCATATATAATTCGCAACGCTTATGCCAATACAGAGTGGTTCTTTGGATAATAATCCAACTGGTCTCTTCATTTTAACAACGTTAAAATGGTCAAAACTTCGATGGTCTGTGATTTAACCATCAAAGAAAAACAGGTGTGCAAACAACGATATTTTTTCCAAATGGAAATTCTATCAATCAATCATCAATCATATATATATATATATATATATATATATTCATATTTCATATTTCATATTTCAATATTATTGATTCGTCTCTGATTCTATTTGGAAAACATTTCCAAATCTTCTTTACTTGGATTTAAACAGGTGTTTAAATCAACATCGCGACGACCACTCACCACTATACTTATTTACTAAATTCACTTAACCATTTCACTCTCGAACCTTAACCATTTCTAAATTAAAAACGCGGTCAATCAAGTTGGGGTATAGCTACCTCTCAGACCTTAACTGAACAACATTTCAAATCTCGAAATAGGGTAAGTTCATCTTTTAACTTCTTAACACTTCCTTACGTAACTCCTTTCAAATAAACTATATTCAAAAATCCTTTAAACTCTATTTGTTTAACTCTAATCGATTTACTCTTTTAAATTCTTTTTTTTTGAATAAACTAAATTCGATCAACTCATTTTAACTCGATTCGAATAACTAATATTCGATAACTCCCCTTAATTCTATTCGAATAAACTATATTCGATTTACTCATTTAATTTAACTAATATCGATTAACCCCATCGAATAACTAAATTTGATAACTCCTTCGAATAAACTATATTCGATAACTTACTTCGATTAAACTAAAAATCGATAACTCCTTCGATTTAACTATAACTGATAACTCCATTGTTTTTAACTCTATCGATTAACTCTAACTGGTTTACTCTAACTGATTAATTCTAACTGATTAATTCTAACTGGTTAATTTTAACTGATTAATTCTATTCAACCAACTCGACTCGACTAACCCTTTTCGAATAACATATTCAATTTACTAACTTTCGAATACCATATTCGATTAACTCCCTTCGAATAACTTATATTCGATTTAACTCCTTTCGAATACCATATTCGATTTAACTCCTTTCGAATACCATATTCGATTTAACTCCTTTCGAATACCATATTCGATTTAATTCCTTTCGAATAACTTATTCGATTATCTTAGCTCGATAAATCGTAACTCGAAAATCTTAACTCGATAACTCAATTTGGTTAACCTAACCTGATAACTCAAATTGATTAACTTAACCTGATAACTCAATTTGATAATCTTACTTGATGACTCAAATTGTTTAACCTAACTTGCTAACTCAATTTGATTAACTTAACTTGCCTAATTCGACTCGATTAACTCACTTGACTAATTCGACTCGGCTAACCCACTTGATTAACTCGACTCGTTCACTTTGTTTTAACTTGACTAATTCACTTTGTTTTAACTTGACTAATTCACTTTGTTTTAAATCGACCAATCCACTTTGGTTTAACTTAACAAATTCCCTCTTATTAACTCGACTAGTTCACTTGGTTTGACTTAACCAATTCGTTTTGATTACTCGACTAACTCACTTTGGTTTGACCTAACCAATTCATTTTGATTACTCGACTAATTCACTTTAGTTTAACTTAACCAATTCGTTTTGATTACTCGACTAACTCACTTTGGTTTAACTTAACCAATTCGTTTTAATTACTCGACTAACTCACTTTGGTTTAACTTAACCAATTCGTTATGATTGCTCGACTAATTCAATTTGGTTTGACTTAACCAATTCGTTTTGATTACTCGACTAATTCAATTTGATTAACTCCTTGTTTATTTTCCAATAAATATTTCCTTTATAAAATCTTTTGATTTTATAAATAAATTCCCTTTTATATAATTCTATTTATTACCTGAATGAATAATCCCTTTATAATCCTATTTATTTATTTCTAAACAAATATCTCCTTTATAAAATTCTACTTATATATTTTCTACATAAATATTTCTTTTAAATCCTATTTATTTAATCTCTAAATAAACATCTCCTTTATATAATTCTATTTATATATTTCTAAATAAATATTTCTTTTAAATCCCATTTATTTAATAAATAAATATCTCCTTTAATCTTTATTTATTTCCTAAATAAATAAATTCTTTTAACTCTTTATTTATGCTCTACCAATATATCCCTTTATATTTGCTTTCAAATACATTTCCTTTATATTTGATTTCAAATATATTCCTTTTCAATTTCATTTGTAAAGGTTTTACAAACTTTTCTATTTCATTTTGATTTCTGAAAAATATTCTAACTCCTTATATCCCTAGGAAAATTCGCCATAACCTCCTTTGTACCGGGAGCATCGGAAAAATCCCCAAACCCGCCACACAGGCCTTTCTATTCAAAAAGAAAAATGTTTTGGAATTATTTCCTTTCTGAATATCTCGTATTTATAAATATTCCACTTATAAATATTTCATTTTCAAAGTATTTGAAAATTCCCTTATCAACATTCCGGTATGTTACGGTATTTAACACATCAAATTTCGATATCCAATATCGTCCATACACACACAATCAACAACAAGTTATAATTCACATCATATATCAAAATATATGAAAAACAATAAAATAACTGTTGAGGAATCCAGTCGGATTCCTCCAACCTGTTTCCCTGCATCCACAGATGTTACACAACCTGATTGTCATCACTTTCAGTTCAATATGAATTATTCTGATAAACAGAATCAATATATAACTATATAACTGTTTATATATTATATATATTTATATATATATATAATATTTCATTAACTGACTAGCAGTTCAATCAAACAGTCAACACACAATCAAACAGACAATTTCTAATAGTTCTAAAAATACAGCATGAAATTATAAACTGTTCAGAGTTAGTGAGATTTACTCACATTGGACGATCATCATTAATAACGATAACCATCGCTTGATTCAGACGGACAATTTATTTTGCAATAAATTGTAACGAGCTTCGATTCACTCCCAATCAGTTCCAGTGTGGAGCGCTCGTCCATAAGATCCTGACGGATCTTGTTTCGTTAGATTTTGATAAGGTATGACCAAATTATAAATTTTACAATGTTATAAATACAATATTTAAATTAAATTTACTTAAGTTCATTTAAATCGTTGGGCCTCACCACTTCGGTCGGCCGAATACCAAACCCATGACCGCTACTACTCCTCTCGTATGAAAACTCCTCTCTCGTTACTCAGAAAAAAACACAAGCTTTAACCAGATCGAGCACCCCATTCCCACCGTGATCTCATCCACATTTCAACTTTTTTCTTCAAGGAAAAACCCAAATATAAATGCCCATAGTTTCTCTCTTCAAGGTCTCCTCACATCCATCACTCTAGGGTCAAGCAGTAACCGGTCTACATCATTTCTGCCTTCACCACAAATAAAACCCGTGCACCCTAATGAGGACCATGACAGTTTTAAACATCACTGCTGCTCCTACAAATTTAAAATTTGACATACCCATTAATCAGTAAATACATTACCCTTAATCCACCATAGCATTAACCCTTTCCTGAATAACCAGTCGCGACTCCTTACTGTCCCTCACAAACAAAGATCCGCCATTTTCAAATCATCGCTGGCGACTCTAAGGACCACCGAGCCTCGCCTAACTCCGACCAATCCAAACCTGACATCCCTCTACTGATTTGCACCCTCAACTTCCTCCACAACCACCCAGAACGACGTCAGTATCAAAAAGAACGGAGCTCCTTTCACTTGAAATAACTCCAGCTGTGGATGACCGGAATTGGTCGCACCACCAGTGGTAGCTACGCCATCTCCACCCAGTCTTACGCCCTTCATATATCTCCTCTTATCTGTGCTCCAACCGCCAGAAATCCTAAACCCTAGGTGCCACGTTAAACACAGGTTTCGAAAAAAATCCATCGAGTTTGCTGAAGTGAATATGAGCTTGAAGCTCTCTCTTCAACGGTTCCAATAACATATGGTTTTGGATTTATAAGTTTTTCTATGAATTTGTTTTGATTTTGAAACACAAGAAATGTTCTGTGGAGCAAGAAATTCGGTGGCTACCTCAATTTGACCTAAGAAAGAATGAGAATAGGGTTTAAGGCAAGTATTTATAGTGGAGAAAATATTTAGATATTTTTATTTCTTTATTATTTTATATTCGTTTCGCATTCTAAAAATCCGTACGATCACATACGGTACCTAAAAATCACGAAACTGGACATGCAGCTACAGTTTGACATTACGGTCCCAACGAAACTGGTTTCGTCGAATTCCGACTTCGTATGCTCACACAACGTATTTTTAACTGTTAAAATACTGACTATTTCTCACTCTAAAAATCCGTACGACCACACCTTGACTCTAAAAATCACGAAACTGGAAATCTAACAACTATTTGACATTGCGGATCCAACAAAATTAGTTTCGTCGAATTCCGACTTGGTTTGCAAAACCGGCTATTTTTAAAGCCCTGGATGACCCATTTAAATATATAAATATATTTAAATATAATTAAATAAATTATTAATAAATTAATATTATCGTATATATTCACAGTGGAATACCATACAGCTCTAGAATATTCCACTATGAATTTCTAACTTGATATTTCAATCTGGGTCAACCCGATATTCGATTAATATTGAAATTCCTTTTTAAAATATAAATAATTCCATTATAAATTATAAAGGAATTTCACAGCGACTTTTCTAAAATTTGATTTGGACGTAAATCAAAATCTACACGACGAAATCCAGATTTTTCTCTTCCACTAGAAAGATATACTCCACCAGCTCCACACGTTTCTTGTTTCACTGAAATCCGGCTTAAAACGAATCCTGTACATTCAGTTGAAGTTCGAATCGCCAATTTACGAACTGCAGCGCCATTTCAAGCTCGATTTTAATTAAAACATAATTATACGTTCAAACTGTCGTTATTTAAATATATTCGTTATTTAGAATTCAATTCCAAGCTGAATTAAATATCAGAGATGATCCAGTTCACACCATATCGCCATTTCAGCCAGTTCTGATTATTTCAGAATTAAATATATTATTTAATTTATAATTTTAATTAAATATTCACCATTATTTAATTCAATGACCATTAAATTCACTATATCACTATTTATATAATTAAATAAATTAATTATAATACCTCTGCCAATGCGGGTCATTACAATTTTTGCCCAATTTATTTTGATATAAGTAAGGACTTTATAAATTATTATAATATGGGCAATCGATTGATTTGTTTGTATGATATGATTGGATGGTGTGCTCGATCTCATGGATATCAACCTCAACATGAATCGATTTTGTTGAAACCAAAATAAAATAAATAATTCGTATAAATCAATCCAGATAAATAAATCCGAAATGGATAATTAAAGAAATAAATGAAGTGATTATAAATAATTATAACCTCGTATGGATTGAATTTTGTGTGATGTGGATGATATGTACGATATGGATGTTTTGAACATAACTGGCATTATTGTGATGACTAATGAAATTCATTTGAGTTGAGAACAGGTGCAGTAGCGCCAATTCAGTTTTAAAATCCGTTCAAGAGAAATTGTGGAGTTAATTGAATCCAGTTTGAGTAGAGCTGCATTATAACTAAGCAAGCTCGAGTATAATATATCGCTTATCGCATAATAACGCTCGCAAAAAGGTACGTCTACGCAAATATGAAATTTTTGGTTTTTCTTTGGGTTTTGAGTTTGGATTTTGAATTTTTCCGACCATGAGAGTCGATGTATATATTTCTTGAACCTGCGATTTTGCAGATGTCCTCCATACAGGGGAGGCTCTGCCGAAATTTTTCCAGAATTTAAGGTGTTAGAAAAATTTTCAAGATTTTTGGAAAATTCTTTTATTTGAAATAAATTGGCTTTAAAACCAATTGGGTCGGTTTGAAAATAAATTCGAGTTTTAAATTTAATTATTTTGAAAAAATAATGGGATATAACGTTCTTTTCTACCTTAGCAATTTCGAGGACGAAATTATTTTAAGGGGGAAGAAATGTAACGACCCGTATTTTCTGCCTATTTATTTGGAATATTTTAATTATTTTATTTATTTAAAATATTGGTTTAATTTTAAATAATCGATTTCGACCATTTTTATGTGAATATTTAAATTATATTGATAATATAATAATATTTTATTTTCGGCAAATTTTGGAAAACGTCGATTTTGCCGTATAATGTGATCGGGCAAATTAGAATGGTTTAATATTGGTTTTATTTAAATTATCGTAGCGATTTCGTTATTAAAACGACGTTATAACGTTTAATTTACAATTTAATTATAAAACGAGCTGCAGCGGCGCGGTAGTTCGCGATTTGGCATTTTGAACTTCAATCGGTCGTACCGGGTTCAAAATAAGTCGGATTTTCTCGAAACAAGAAACCTCGGGACCGGTTTGATGATATTTTTCTAATGAAAGAGAAAAATCGAGTTTTCGTGTTGTTGATTTTATTTTATGTACAAATCAAAATTTGAAAAGGTCGATGTGGAATTTCGTTATATATTATATCGTTATTTATATTAAATAAAAGGGTTTTTAAATATTTATAATATCGATTTGGCTTCAAATTCAACCCGGGATATTTTATCTTGGTAGTATACGATATTTGGGTCGTGTATGGCCAATTTCGATATTTTAATAATATTATATTGAGGTTTTTTAAAATTGGTTTATTTTAAATGAATTGGCCAGTTATAAAAGGGCCTTTATTCAAACGACCTAAGTTTTCGACGAATCAAATTTTATTGAGGCCGTAACAGTAAATTATTGCTAGCTTTCAAGTGCCGCATCAATCAGCGTTAATTTGTTAGCGTGGCAAAATAAAATACAAATAAAAATGACCATTTGAACGTGAACGAGGGCCATTCGAGCAAACGAACTCGGAATTCGACGAAACAAGTTTCATTAGGACCGTATCGTCGAATTATACTATGCCGTCCATTTGCGTCTCGAACGGGGTTCGTATGCGAGCGCAGCAGCGAATAAACGACATTCAAAAACGCGATAGGTACGAAATAAAATATCGTTAGTCATCATCACACGTCACGTCGACTTAAAATAATATAAACCCACTATATATACCCCCACCCAAACCAGAAATTCTAGCCAAAGTTCATTCTCTTCATGTAAATTTGCAAATAAATCCTCATACACAAAATCATTTATTTCTCTTAATCCGTGATGAATTCGAGGGGGGTACCAAAGAGAAAGTGGTAGATCAGGTCCTTATCTAGCTACTTTGAAAAGATGGGGAGGTATCGACGCATGTGGTGGCCGGAATTCGCGATGAACAGCAAAGAAAAACTTTCATTTTTGGCTAAAATTTGAGCAAATGGGTTGATTTGAGGTGATGGGACCTTAGGGGTTTTGAAGAGGAGAGTCAGGCGGAGGTTTTGGTGATGGTCTCAGGTCGTATAATGGTATGAGCTGATCGTGGTGTTGAGATGAACAGAGAGTTGATTTTTGGGTTGTTTTCAGAAGTGACATTGGGTTTTTTGAGGATTCCGGCGGCTCTGGCCGGAGTTGGCGTCGCGGTGTAGGGGGTATCGGAGCGTGGTGGCGAGCTCTGTCCATGGGTGGTGGTGGCGGTGCCTGGCGTGGCCAGGTGGTGGAGAATTTAGGGGACCAACGGGTTTGGGGCAAACAACAAATCACGGCGGATGGAGCGATGGGAGGAGCTGGCGATCGGGGCAGAGACGCTGGGCGTTGGGGCGGTCCTGGTGGCGTCGAAGGTGAGGTCTCCGGCGCAGTCGATCGACGACGGTGGTGGCTTGAAGGATGGGAGCAAAGTTGGGTTCACGGTACAAAGAGATGACGGGTTTCTGATTTGAGGAACGATGGAAACGCGTTATTCTATTAAACGCTGCTGACGTGGCCGGATTAAAGGATAATTAAGGGATGAGACCTAGGTGATGGCACTGACTAGGCTCTGATCTGACGCAGTTGAAAATTCAACTAATTTTGAACGTCCGTTCAAGATTAAAAGAGACAAACGCATCCACCGTCAATCGAATAAATCTAGTGAGTTAATTCTCACACCTTCTGGAATCCTGTGATGTGGTAAATTCATATTAAAATATAATTTACCTTTAAAAATATAAATTGGTTAATTGGTTGTTGTTGACTGTTATGGTTGATTGGATGCTGTAATTTAGATTAATCGATCTTATGAAATTTATTTCATGAAATGTTATAACGAGCTGTGATGCAGGGCAGGACAGGTTGGAGGGATCCGATCGGATTCCTCAAACATTATGTTTGTTTGTTTTATATTGTTGATATTTGAACTGTTTGAACCCCCTATGATAGAAAAACATGTTGAGCGTGATGGTTGAACCTGTGTTGTGTTTAAAATCAACCGACAGTGTTGATTTGGTAAATGGCAGTGAATGACCTAAAATGTGTTGTTTAGACGTTGTTCGACAGTTCGGTGAAACGACATAGTTTTAAAGTTATAAATTATTTTATAACTGAACTGAGGGTTTTTAGTTAATTTATACGAGTAATGAAATTAGAAATTGATAAATAAATACTTTTAATCGAGTTTATAAAAGGATTTAAAATACAAGTTTCCAAAACGAGATTTCAAATGAGACTTTTAAGTGATTGAGAAGATGTAAATAAGATTTTCTTAAGTAAAAAAGAATTCAACTAAGCATAGTTAGAAATGTATTAATGGTTTAAACGAAATCTAAGCTAAGTTGAAAGGATGGTAAATGGAGTATTTGGAAATAAATCCAAGCGAGGTTTAAATGGGGTTTTTAAACCAAACAATGACTAAAAACTCAAAGAATTGAATTGAGCGAAATATTGTAATAAGGATTTTTAAACAAAAAAGGAAATTACATAAGAATTGGTTTGTATTGGCAAGTGGTTTTGAAATTAAAATCCAAGTTAAAGGATTTGATTGTAAAGAAGTAAGCAAGCGGGTTTAGCTATGTAATCCAAGTAAAAGTTTTTAATTTAAGAATGCCGAATAAATGGAAATTGATTATTGAACTTGGGATTTCATTAAAACCCAAAAATATAAGTGAAATAAGGTTTCGAGAAAAAAGTTATGTCTTTAGTGGATATTTACTTAAATAAGAAATTAAGTAAAAGATTTATCGAACGAGGATTTCAAATGTAAGAAACGGGTTATAAAACCATATTTGAAATCGAGATGGTAAATAAGATTTTGGAGAAATGGTTAAGTGACGAACTGATGTTATTCTGAGATAAGAGCGTTGTCGATCAAGGTCTGAGAGGTAAGTATAATACCCTAACTTGAACGAGTTCACTATTATCGAGGAATAGTATTAGTTTGGAACGAGTGGAGGTGTTAAGATTAGTTTTACCCTATACGGGGGATATCGAACTCTAATGTAAGATTTTGGGAAATAAATAATATTGCAATATTAGTTTCAAAAGAAATAAGAATATTGTTTTCAAATTATATTGAATATTTGTTTATTCAATTAGAGTTGATCGAATACAGTATTTGAGGTAGAGTTAGTCAAACATAGTGTTCAGGAAGAGTTGCCATTGCGTACGGCTGCTAGCGTAATTCGCTGGGCTGCAGATAGCCTACGCCGGTCGGATGTTTCCTGAGGGAATCAGGCGTAACCTTTGTGATCGCTGCGATCTACAGTCAAGCGAACGGAGTTAAGTCGAGTATTAGCTAATTGATAGGAGTAATCAAGTCGAGTTAGTCAAGTTAGAGTTAAGTCGAATATTAGAGTTGATTAACAATTTTGTTAAACATATTTTAAATGGGCCAAGTTATGCCAAGTACAGAATCAGTGAAATCAATTTATGAACACATTTGTTCTTTGATAGTTAAAACACCAACTATCAAAACCAGACCAATACGATTGTTGGTATGGAAAGACCGGGATCGAATAATATTCGAAAACCATTCCGACCTATAAATACGTGAAGACGTCGAGTGAAGACGGAGCAAGTGAAGACCATGGATCTTCATAAGCGGAAGGACTACTTGTCGAATCTCTCTGGCTTGCAACCAGAGTTATTTGGTTTATGATTCTGTCGTGGTTAAAATCCACGGGTTGCAAGGACTACTCGCTACTGATCCATGGGGTGATTCCTTTATGAGATGCAGTAGGAGGGTGCCTTCGGTTCATCCTGTTCCTAGATGACTTGTATGGACGAGTGTCTGACAGAGTATTTCCAAAGGGGTCACGTACGTTGATTTCTTCAAACGTACCATAGTTGATGGCGGAGAAATGGGTTTCTCTAGCCAAATAACTAGAGTATTTTTTGTGGACGTCAATTAGTGATATCTGATGGATCTGAAGATGTGGCATTCAAAGTGAATGGTGGCCAGATGTTCGAAGATAAATTCTAGCCTCAAGCCTCATCAACCGGGAAATGACAAAAATCGGGCAGGCAACATGGCTATGTGGGTCGCTCCTATTAGGGTGATAATCACCTATCTAGAGAAATTCCATTTGCTTCTTTAATCTATATTCGATGTTGTCCCTTACGGGAGACAGTTGTAACGACCCTGAATTTTGGGGCCAAGTTAAAATTTATTTTAAGTGATTTTAAATGAGTTTTGATATTTAAAATAATCTATTTTAAATAATAAGGATCACAAATTTGGTTCAAATCGAAGTTAGAATGAATAAATTAATTTTAAATATAAAAAGAGCTAGAAATGGCGCGGTAGTTTGAAAAGTCAAACTTGAACTTTGACTAACCATACAGGATGCAAAATTTAACGGATTTTAGTAAAACCAAAAATATTTGAATCTATTTAAAAATATCTTTCCAACGAATCCGAAAAATCGAAATTTCATAGCGGAAATCAAAAGTTATGGCTAATTCAATTTTTAGAAAGGTCGGTGGGTAATTTGCATAGGACAAAAATGTTACTTTTCACATATGTAGGAATTTGAACTTGAAACCACTTCCATTGGTTTCAGAATGATGTTTCTGCATTGAAAAACAGTAAACACTTATATGTTTCGAGTTTCAGAAAATATTTGTTTAAAAATGTATTTTTAATATTAAATATATTCACCCTGAAAATAGCCATTTTTCAAAAAGTCTCAGAATTGAACGAAACGAATTTTGTTGTGATCGTATCGGCATAAGAAAGCCAAAAATAATTTTTCCGGATTTTTCTGACTTCGTATGTGGCCCCGGCAAAATTATATTTACGTTCGAATTTAAAATAAAGGATTTATTTGAAAATAAAAGAAAACCATACTGTAACTTCAGAATTGGACCCTGGGGATAGCGCCATCGCGTTCAGAAGACGTCAAAACATTAAGTTCGACAGTCGTTGAGCGCGAATCGGAGATCGTATGTGAAAACTGTATTTTCTAGAATTAATTAATTAAATAAATAAAATAATCATTAGAAAAACCTAGTATTATAGTATAAATACGCACGTATACAATACGTATACTCCTTCTTCCTCCTTCGTTGTTTGTGGCCGCCGAAACCCACCTCTCCTTCAAATCTTTGAATCCACTTTTCTCCCTCATATCTTAACGGTTTTCAGCAAACCATATACTGATTCGAAGCTCTTTCCGAGATCTTTAATTTGGTACCAATCTCAGCCTCCCCCGTGACCCGTGCCGCCCGCCCCGAGCCCGAGAAGCCGCCGCCGTCGCACGCACGTGGGCCCCGCCTGGCACCACCGAGCGCCACCCCCTTCCCGGCGCGCAAAGCTCCCTCCTTCCCGGTCGTGGTCCAACAAACGGCACTCAAAACCATTCAGCGATTCAAGAGAAATCCGGATTTGAAGTTTTGAACAAAAGGGTATGAATAATTTCAGAAATAGCCACGCTTTTATTCGTTACAACTGCAGTTGTTAAAGATCAGAATTAGTAAAACATTGATAACTTATTCGTTTGAACACCAATTCTGAAAATTTCAGATCCGACATGACCGTGAGGACGAGTAGTATTTGCTGAGACCGATTGGAGCCTTCTGAAAATTAATTTGGATTTATTATATTTATTATCCAAGCAAGGTGAGAATTCACTGAACTTGAATTTATTTAAATTATTAAACCGTATGTGTATGCTATGACATGAACCGTATGTGTATACTATGACATTAATCTGTATGTGTATGATAGGAATAAAACCATTGTATGTTATATAACATTTTAATATGTCAAAATAGAAAATATTAAAATTGTTCATTTTATGATGTATTGTTCATGTTAATATGTTAAAGTAGAAAATATTGAAATTGTTCATTGTTTGTTATATCGACATTTTAATGATTAAAATAGAAATTGTTGAAAATGTTCATTGTTTGTAAAATGACATTTGGGTTAGCATTAAAAGTTAGAAAACCGTCACCGTATGAAATGAACTATTTTTGTTCATTTTAAAATAGAATTTCTACACCGTATGAAATGAACTATTTTTGTTCATTATAAAATAGAATTTATGCACCGTATGAAATGAACAAATTTTTGTCTTTATAAGATAGAATATGTCACTATTTTTGTTCATATTAAAATAGAAAGCATCGTATGTTGATGTCACTATTTTTGTTCATATTAAAATAGAATTTTACACACCGTATGTTAATGGACAAATTTTGTTCATTATAAAAATAGAATTATACATAGTATGTTGAATGACAAATTTTGTTCATTATAAAAATAGAATTATACATAGTATGTTGAATGACAAAATTTTGTTCATTATAAAAATAGAATTATACATAGTATGTTGAATGACAAATTTTGTTCATTATTAAAATGGAATTTTACACCGTATGTTGATGGACATTTTTTTTGTTCATTATAAAAGTGGAATCTTACACTGTATGTTGGTGAACAATTTTTGTTCAATATTAAAATAAGAAATTATTCACTGAATGTCGATGAACAATTTTTGAAAATGCTCATCGTAGGAAAATGACATTTATGTTAATGTTAAAAATTAGACAACTGTCACCATGTGAAATTAGCATTTTTGGTCAAATATTAAGATAGAAAATGGATAGATTTTGTTCAATATTAAAATAGAAATGTCATCGTATGTTAAATGGACATTTATTTTCATTTAATGTTAAACAAGACATTATTCACCGTATGATAATTTAGCATCTTTGTTAATGCTATATAGTAAATTTTCACCGTATGATTGAATTGTCAATTTTTGTCAATGTTTAAAATAGAAAATCACTCACCATATGTTCATTGACAAATTTTTGTCAATATTAGAATAGAATTATTCATTGTATGTTCATTGGCATTTTTGTCACTGTTTAAAATAGAAAATTACTCAATGTATGTTAATTGACAATTTTTGTCAATATTAAAATAGCAATTGCCATCGTATGTTAATTGACAAATTTTTGTATGTTAATAAAAGAAAATGTCACCGCATGTTAAATTAGCATTTTTATTAATGTTAATAAAAGAAAATGGTCACCGTATGAAAATGACATTTGTGTCAAATGTTAATATAAGAAAATATAAAAATGCATGGTATGAAAAATAGCATTTTTGCAATGTTAACAAATATAAAAATGCATTCTATGTAAAATAGAATTTTTGATATGTTAAAATTAGATGAATGGATTGAATGAAAAATAACATTTTTGTCATTTTTATTTGATGTTTAACATATAAGAATGCATTGTATGTGAATGGTATTTTTGTCATTTTTATTTAATGTTATAAAAATATAAATTTGCATCGTATGATAAAATAGCATTTTGTAAAAAATGAAAATATTTACCGTATGATTGATTGATACTTATTTTGTTAAAGATGAAAATGTCACCGTATGATTCATTAACATTATTTTTAATGTTATGTATTAAGAAAATGAACCGTATGAGATTAACATTCGTTTTTGTTAATATTAGAATTATAGAAAATTTTCACCGTGTGTTGAACTGACATTTTTGTCAATGTTAGAATGGGAAGTTTTCATCGCAAGTAAGATTAACATTTATTTTTAATGTTAACAAATATGAAATGTAGGCATGTAAGATTAACATTTATTTTTAATGTTAATAAATATGAAATATAATGCATATAAATTAACATTTATTGTTAATGTTAATAAAAAGGAAAATGTATTGTAGGTTAGATTAACATTTATTTTTAATGTTAATTAAAAGGAAATGAATGCATATTAAGTTAACATTCATTTTGATTGTTATATAAAAAGAAAGGATGATTTAGCATTAATTTTAATGTTAAGATAAAAGTATTTTCATTTTATGTAAATTTAACATTACTTTCAATGTTAAAACAAAAAAAAACGCATTGTATGTAAATGTAACTTTATTCTTAATGTTAATTAAGAAGGAATTTGCATTGTAAGATAAATGTACATTATTTTATTATGTATATGAAAAGAAAATTTACCTCGTAGGGAAAATGTACATTATTCTTAATGTTAATAAAGGATAATTTAACATTTTTGTCTATATTAAAAATATAGAAAATGCATTGTATGATTCATTAACATTTATTTCTAATGTTAGTGGAATGGAAAATAAGAGAGAAAAACTCACTATATGGTTCATTAACATTTATTGTATGTAAATGTAACATTATTTTAAATGTTAATAAAAAGAGTATTTCTATCGTAGGAAGAGTACATTATTTTTAATGTTAAAAATAAGTAATTTACAATGCATGGGAAATCGACATTAGTTATAATGGTAATTTAAAGAGGATTAACTGTAGGAAAGAGATTACATTTTATTTATGCATTATATTATAAGAATAACACCATTGTATGATATTAACATTTTAAGGTTAATGTTAAAAAGAAAATAACACTGTATGTAGTTAACATTATTTTTAATGTTAATATAAGAGAAATTTCATCGTATGTCAAGTTAACATTTAATTTTAATGTTAACACATAAGAATTTATACCGTATGGTATTAACATTATTTTATAATGTATATAAAAAGAGAATTCACCCCGTAGAAAGAATTAACATTATTTATAATGTTAAATAAAAGAAATGAAACTGTATGTAAGGTTTAACATTATTTATAATGTTAAATAAAAGAAATGAAACGTATGTAAGAATAACATTATTTATAATGTTAAATGAAAGGTAAGGAACTGTATTGAAACATTAACATTATTTATTATGTAGGTAAAAGGGAACTTACACCATAGGAAAGTGTTCATTATTCATAATGAAATTGGAAAAGAAATATATAAAGAAATGAATGGGATGGCACATTATAATTTACATTCTTAAATGAAAATTATAAAGTATAAAATAAATAATAATGAATTAAAAAGGGAAGAATTATCGTCTAATCCTAAACTACATTGTCAGGTAAGTAGAAAGGTGAAAGTTAAGAGAAATGTAAGCTGCACGTAGGGACGATAAACTAAATGAATTATTTATATATATTTATATATATATATAATTATAATATAACGAATCGAGCGCAGTAGTTCGTGTTTTGAAATCGAACTTTTAAACGAATATACCGGAAGATCCGACCGTCGGATTTTCCCAAAACTGAAACCGTTAGGACCGTCATGGAAAAATCTTTCCAACGATATAAGCTACGCTAAAATCCAACGGTTAGATTTTGAGGAAAGTGAAAATCAAAATTGATTGGAAACAGCGCCAAGGTCGCCCTTGACCTGAAGCGTCGGTAAATAAGGAAATTAATTATATTAAATAATTAAGGCAAGAATTAATCGTTATAAAATAAAATAACGATATGAAATATGTTTTCTCAAAATATATGAATGCGAGATTACTTGGAAAGTCCGGGTTAATCCCATTCCAAATGATCGTACGATTTCAAGAATTCAAGTATGAAGACGGCGTATGAAGACCGTAAATCTCCCCTCGAATGGACAACGATCAAGACTCTGAGTTGGTTTGATCCCAATTCAAGGGTCGGGGTAATTGCCCAAACGTACGTGTTGATTTCACGGGTTTGACCCTAGTTCAGACCTAGAGCATGGGTATAAATGGATGGTGTGTCTGACATCGTACCCCACAAAATATTATGTTGTTGATATTCAGTTAATATATAAACGATTGGTGGTAGAGAATTTATTCTCTACTTAACACCCGTTTATATAGTGACGGACGATCAATAGTACGGTATGGAGTGGCGGTGTGGCATACTAAGATGCAATGATCAGGGTTACTTGTTGAAAAGCAGAACCTTGTGGTATGAAGAACATGACTTCACGAGCCTCACAAACCGGTAGAGTCTAAAAAGGGGGAAGGGAACGCAGGGAAAGTAGCACGTTTCTTTCTAGTTAGTAGTCATTTTACTTTTGGAGGATGATGAAATGAGGCGCCTCGGATAGGTCCTATAGGACCGGGGAACGTGTTCTTAGGAATTGCCAATCCTCTAAGCTGTATGTGAGGACCGGCCCTGCAGGATCCAAGGGTTAACTGCGGGTAATCCTGAGACATTAACTAGAGTGTCTCGAATCGGTAAGGAGTCCTCCCTAGCCTGGACTCATGATGGAAACCCAAATTTCCAATACGACCCCGACGGATTTGATTGTATTACTAGTATTGGAGGCATAATATATGGTACTTATGCTTCCTAGGATTAATACATTGCTTTGAATTGTTTTAAAACATATACACCCTAATAATAGTATTAGTTTCGTATTTGGCGTATTTAGCATGTTTAACCACCATAAGGTAAAACTCTATCCTCTTGGTGTGCGTTGCATTGTGTGATGGGACCTGAGTCTTATGGTGGTTCCATTTTTCAAAAGACATTGCGTTTTGTTACGTTTTACTTATCTGTATTGACACTATAGTTATGCACGGCAGTCCCTTAGAGTGAACCCGTTCCGCGTTAGCGGCGTGGTCTTTGGATTTGCCTTATTAGTATAAGTTATTTAAGAATTCTCACACCAGTCCCACGACTGACCCATAGTTTGTTTCACCTTTTTGCAAACTTGGGTGCCCTCTCTTCTACACGGGCAGCCAAGTAGACAGGTTCATTCTTTGCTTGGAGCTTTTCTTTGAAGCTGCTTATTTTCTCTCTCTTGGGTTCTACTTGGGAGAAGAGGTGATGACTTGGAGCTTGAAGACTTTTTGTTTCTATTGGCATCTATTCTTTTCTTTTTAGACATCAAACTTATTTCTTTTCTGCAAACTTGTTGTAATAATCTTAGTTTTCTGTGACTGTGGAATTTCTGTGATTGATGACATTATATTTTTCTGCTGCTATAATGTTATTACTCTATGAATCTCCTTTGCTATATTGTATCTGTGTTCTGTTTTATTGTATTTATGTTGTATTCCATATGATTTCTCCTTGCTTTCACTTGTGGAAGTTTGGGGTCATCACAACGGTGGTTTGAGCCCAACCGTCAGTGATATACATTCGATACACTCAAGAGAAATGAGTGGTCGGTCATGTGTGGGCCGGGTTGCAAGACGTTCTTGTTGAACCCAGTGTATTTGCCTCTAGAGATTCACAGTCGGAAGGTGGTCCCATACCTTGTCATAGTTGGAATCCAATATTCAATAAGCGCCCGCGGTTTTGGTTTGTATACAATATATGGGGAGCGTGAGATGCAAGCGTTCCTCTAGATTGATATTTACTTGTATTCAGACATTATGATAATATCAGATCAAGTTATGATTTTTTAAAAATGGTTTGGGTTATAGTAAGGTAAAAACCGTCCGTGTTTATGTGTGGGCTGGTCTTACTATTATCCTTTGATTTCATAAAGGATTTCCCCAAAGTTAAACAAGTGTGTGTTCAGTGAATTTATCACTAATAGTATTCCGGACTGACCCGATGTATTTTGTTTTAAATCAAATGTGCTCGGGTCAGACCGAATATGTTCCAAGTTAGGTTTCGCTTGGAGTTTCAGGAGCTAGAAGCAGGCGGCTTCACCGCTCGTTATATAAAGTTATTCCCATGGTTATTGATATCTGTTAAACTCTGATGATTGGTATGTATATACAGTTCTTTGTATAAAGGATTTGTTATATTATATTTTATTCATTTCGCTGTGAGATTCTAATGTGTTCTTCTTCTTTCTTCTATTCTAATACTTCTTTCTTTCTTTTCTCACCCTCTAAATTCTTTCTCATGACAATCAGGGGGTTCGATACTATGGTTTTTGGCAAGTAATACGGGTTTATGTATTGTTGTCGAAGACTCGAGCGTCGAGCAGTTTTCCCCGGGTCGTTACACAAACTCACTTGTGGTTGCTGGATTTGCCGGTTGGTTCCGGACAGACTTTTACCATAAACGATGACTAACTTCATGTCCGTGTGTCATTATTTAATATACATATAAGCCATTTATACACACATAAAAAATTTCATTTGAGGACATTTACAAATTTCCAATCGTATCCTAATGTATTTATTACACCATTATTATGTTTAATTACGTTGATTACGCTATGTAAATATAATTTAATATGCGCTCTAAATGCTAATTTCCATTCGAATTAAGAAACGTTCTAATGATGAAATTTGTCAATCTTGTTTATGTATAAGCATATAAGCCTAATTCCCATATTAAACTACTCAATTCATGGCATAATTAATAACAAGCAGCAAATGGGAAAATATTAACATAAATTATTCAAACTTGTATCCTTGGCTTATTAGAATTATTTAGATAATGAAAGAGAAACAAGGCGCTATATACATATTCAACACACATACAAACACACACACACACATACATACATATATATATACACACACACATAAACTTTTGTTTTAATCAAATTCACCCTTTTCTACATTTCAAATAAAAATGTTAAAATTTGATTATTTCAAATTTGAAAATGTTCAAATCCTCCATTAAGAATGGAGATCTAAACATATCCAAATTATGAAATCAAACCAAATCTTAACCCTTTTATACCACAAACATTTTTAATTGTTTTTCATTAAAATGGGCAAATCCAACCAAACAAAAGCAAAATCACCAAATCACTAAATCATTCTCAAACATAACCAAATAATTCATAAACCCAAAATATTGATTGAAAAATTTGCTATAAATAAAGATAGGAGATTTGGAGGGTGGGTTATTATGATATTATCGTGAATACCCAAACCTCCTTAGGCATACAAATCATTATGAAATCTGCAAAACATAGAGTTTTTTTAAGCAAATATTATTTCCACTCACAGTGATTGATTCAAAGGAAATAACAATGATTTGAATGTTGTATACGAGAAATCAACAACATTCTCCAACCTTACTGCAAATCTATATAAGAGAATCCTTGAAATTTAAGTCTTGCATACATATTATATAAATTCTAGAGTAGAAATCTTAATAGAAGTAGAATAGAAAAAAAATAGACTAAGGATAGAAGAAGAAACCTATTTCAAACCTAATTTATGGAATATCCGCAGCACAATGAAAGTACAAGAGAATGAGATGATTTAAGGAATGTTGAGGTTAATGAGGTGGTATTTATAGGATTATAAGTGATGATAATCGTTAGATTAATATAAATTAGTCTCAACTGTCAATTTCCAATAAAACCAACCTAAACACTAACTTAACCCACTTTAACAACGCTTGGGCCGCACCAAGCGGTCAACCCCTTGGGTGTTGATCGGTCTAGGGAGAAAATGCCCTGTGAGCCTGGTGGCGTGCGTTTTTTTATTAATTAATTTATAACTTACCTTATATTATTCATTCCATTCCTTATGTAATATATGCTTTGTCCCCTTGGTCTTATCTATTTGTCTGAATTTCAAATTTACCTAAGGAATTGCTTTATTATTATAATTATGCCATTGTATCTCTTACATATTTATATATATTATTAATTCAAACGGTTATATGTATACGTTTATCGTATGATTTCATTAAATTATTATTTCTTCAAACGGACTCTGTTTTTAACATATTATATATGATAATGTATTAGAATTTCATCACGAATCCAAATATAATAATTTCAAGACCAAATTCCTAATTGTCCCAAATTCCCGTTTTTCCACTGTTTTACGTTTACTGTTTATTTAAGTCATTAATCTATTTAGTATATTTTTACAAGCCTTACGTAACCTGTAGCACGTCGAAGGTCTTCTAAGATACCTGTTAGCTCATCCAGAAGCAACCTATTAAATAATTAGACCATGCTGACACCTATTAAGATCTAACGTAGGGCTTTAACCAACATGGTTATCTAACCAAATAGTGTTAAAGTCCCTAACAGATAGTATTAAAGAGAAATTTTCATAAAGACGAAAGGATTCATCTAAAAGTAGATCTACCAAGGATTAAGTAAATCCTTCTTGACGATACGACCTATTCGAGCCCCTATACTCCAACCAAGAGATTCTAGTTTACAAAACCCGGTTACTCGAGGACAAAGAAGAACCTATGGATCAAATTAGACATTACAACACACTTATCCCATAAGAATTAGTTGCATTAGACTGGAACCTCTAGAATTAAATGGAATTCAAGCATAAGGTTCTAGCATTTAACTACATGTTTTTTAATCAATAGGTTCACGCTTTTGAGATCTCCGACGTTGGAGCTTCTAAACAATACCATTTGTTTAAAAATGGATAACATAACTTTCTCTTGAATTAAAAGGCATAAGTTGAATGAATTCAACCTAACTAAGGGTTCTACAAGGAATCTATAACATTTGAGGTGTTAACCATTTTTATGGCTAACACCATAACTTGCTTCTTTGATAGTAAAATACTTGGTTATGTCAACTTGAATTTCCTCATCGTGACCTAGTTCGCGATTATTTTTATTTGAGATGTCAAATCAGTTCCTTTTAAATCATATCTTCTGTTATATTATCATTCAAATATTCTAGGCGGTCTTCTAAACCTTCTTCAAACTTTTTATTATAAAATATTGAATTTGGCCCCCAACATCTTATACAGCTTGCATATTAAATAAGAAATACAATAATAATGAAGTGAAATTCCTAGTTATGATTCTTTCCATATAAGTTAGCTAGATTATAACCTATAAGTTCGGAAAAAAAAAACATAAAAGATGTATTGCATATGATTATTGTAACACCCCGTGTATTCTATAACAGTGGAATTCACAAATTAAAGTATAATAAATTTCAAATCAAATAATTAAGGGAAACGGGATAAACCATTGCGTTCGTCTCATAATTCTTCTTGAGATAGAGTCCGAGTTTGCGTAAAACGGACTCCGTATGAGGGAGATATGACCTCCAGAAGTTTCAGAACTCAGTTTAAAATTCAAACAGGCAGAAACAGTTCAGAACGAGTTCAAAATTCAAAAAAATCGGACCCAGATTGGGCTGGGTGGGAATTTTCCCGCCCAAGGCACCCAGGTCGACTGGGTAGTCGACCTGGGCCACCCAGGTCGACTGGGTAGTCGACCTGGTGGCACCCAGGTCGACTATGTAGTCGACTCGGGGGTCGACTGGGTAGTCGACCTGGCCCCTGAGCCAGGTCGAACCCAGCCCCTCCTGGCTGGCCTGGTCTGTGCTTGGCCGAATTTCTGAGCTTTGTCTTGTCACTAGGGCTCGGTGTCAGCTCCTGATTGCTCTCTCTTTCAAACGAACGGCTAATATTAATCTAAGCTCCATCGACGGTTCTAATCAATTCACAAACTCTATAAAAAGGACCTAAGACTCCACCTAATTCATACAAATAAAAATGAGAATGAGACCGTCATGCTGCTGAAGAAAGACTAGGAGTAGCCGTCAAAATTGAGAGACGATTAGGAGGCAATTCGAAAGCTTAAAGCAACGACAATTAAATCAAAACAACGCCTACAACAAAAGATAGCATCTCCAAATTCAGAATTCAGAATCCTAAATTGAAGATTCGTCATACGTTGTAAGTAGAGTGCTATTCCGATGTGAATGAATAATTGAGTTTTGATTCGTGTAAAATGAGAAATGGAATTGTACTTAATTTGTGGTGATGATAATTCATAAGTGTATGTTGCTATGATTCTAATTATGAATAGATTTGGGATGTTGTGGTATAATGATGTTAGACCTATTGGATATTTGCAAGTATATGACTCATGTTGAAAGTTAACAACTATATGTTTGTGGTAGTTTATTACAACACCTATTGGACATTTGCAAGTATATGATTCATGTTGAAAGTTAATGACTATATGTTTGTGGTAGATTATTTCAACAAAGTTGAGATTCATGCAAGTATGTGATTCACTATTATGCCAACATGATGTATATTCTTATGATCATTCTTAGCGTAGTTGGATCCATTTGGGTATTATGATTCATATGAATTTATGTTGGAATTAGCATCATGATTCAAGTGTAAAACCATACTTTTGTATTAGTGACAAAAGTAAGCACCTTTGTGAACTTGTGTTGACTTTATGGACATGGCTAGTTTATGTTTGACTTTATGCCCAAACAAAATATGTTTTAGGCCTATGTTGCTATCAAAATCATATGATAATATATGCGACACATAATTAAGTTAGATTTACATTTTAAATGCAAGTTTACATGAATAGATTAAAAGCCATGATTCATGTTTAGGTATGTTTTATGTCATGATTATATGCCATTACAATGCAAGTTCACAAGTGCCTAATTTATGTTAATTAGACCGTTATGTTGCAAGTTCATGTGTTCACACACCCCTTTTGATGTTACTTAGAATATTTAAACACCATGTTCTAAGCCTCTCCTTTTTCATGTGGCTAAGTGGGGTTTAAATGTTAAACCCAACATATGTTATATTATAGCGAACGTATAAAACGGGGGTAATGACGTTGGGTTAAAATTATAAAACATATGTGTTGGCATGTCTGACGCATGCCAATGACCTTGAGAACATTTAAGGGGTATAAATTAATCTTACCCAATAAAGATGAATTTGAATAATGGGCTGCAAATATTTACATATAAAAAGAAAAGAAACAAAATATGTAAACTTAGAAAATACGAAGTGTTTAACCCGAGGTTGGATTGAGTTGTGACGTAAACCTGCCCGGACCCGCCCGGCTGTCCAGTAGTCACAACAATACCTATCCAATGTGGGTGGTTAAACATTGAGCCCAATAAAGACCCGAGGTTAGACTGAGTTGTGACGTAAGACTGCCCGGACCCAACCGGCAACAGGCAGTCACAACAATACATGTCTAATGTGAGTGGTTGAGGCTTTAATAAGACAACTAAGGCTGAGTCGGGATTGATAGGATTAAGTAAATTGAATTAATACTTAATCAAATTGAACATGCTAAACTATATAGACTGATTGGGGGTTAGGTTTATACAGAACACTTAACCAACTTAGCATGTTGGCTAGAAATAGAAAACCTAGTAGCGGGGGACCCTTTTCAGCAGTAACCCTACAAGGTGTATCAGGATACCCTGAACTAGGCAGGGTGGGGCACGATTACTGGGCTGACTGTAAGAGGTCAAATCGACGGCGGTGGTGCAGCAGTGTAGGTTCTAACGGGGTGCGGGCGTGCACACAATCCGGCGCAGAAAAATTAGGCACTGGGCACCAGTAGTATACCTGTGCATTCTAGAATTGTGTCGGGCCGCCACTATGGGACTTGATACACCCCATGGTCGGACCAGCATAGGTAGCTACAACATCGCGGGCTGTAAGACACATGTAACTATGCGAGTAGGAGCCGATCATTAGAAATGGATCACTTCACCCTGATAATGGGGTGGCTGTTGGGAGCTAGTTTATGGGGGTGCAGAGATTAATATGGGGTACGATAGCATATTCGATCCTAGACAACTTAACTTAGTTTATGGTGCTTCTCCATTTCCAGTTTGTACTTATCATGTTCATTTCTTTATTCATAGACTGAATAGTCCTAGACTTACTCAGGCTTTATGTCTGACTCTACTTTTCTTTCGCTCCCCCCCCCCCCCCAGGTCCATAGGGAGGGAATACCGCAGCTTGACCAGTTTTCACATCCAGCTTGAAGAGAAAGAATGTATTGCTTGGATCTCTTTCGTTTTGGACTATGGCTTTGGATAGCAATTATGGGGACTTATGCAGTTTACTTATGTTTTTATGCTTCTTTAAGTTATGAAATCAAGACAGATATGAAAATGTAATGTTTTCGGAAGTATTGTAAGACAATTATGGTATGGTTTGTGTAACACGTATTTTGATGAAATAAAAGTTGCTGTTGTTTTCCGCTGTTCAAAAATATGTGTATTTATATCTGTCTTGTGTATCTGTGACTTATACTTATAAACCTCCACCAAAATTAGGGCATTCCCTTTGAGAGTGACACTAACGGAGGTGGGGTGTTTCAATTATGTACTAATTTTACAAAATTAATCGAAAAAATGATCGAGTTATAAAAATATACTAGACTAAGGACTTATCCATTGTGTAGTGATCAAAAAGTAAACCTCAATTAACTACTATCTTACATCAAAACATCAATAGATAATAGGATAATTTCAATCTTCAAATTATGAGATTACAGCACATATAAATTCTTCCCATAACACAAATACAAACAAAAATAATATTAGTTTATAGTAGTCTAGGGAATAGGCCTAGCTCCTGCGCTATAATATAAAACAACAGAGTGGTGGATGGTCCACCTTAAAAACTGATTGTAGCCGATTGTCTATCTGCCAATCTCATGTGATTATTATAATTGTTATTTGTTATAATAATAAGTATTACGGATCACTATAAAAACCAGTCGGCTTTGCTAAAAAATATATTAGTTCAATTAAACAAATGGCTTAAAAAATAAATTTGAACTTTCTTGCATTACTAATTCGAACATGCTCTACTATTAATTGCAGCTTTCATTTGCTTTCATAAGCTCTTATTAGTAATGCCAAAACAATCGCCTATTTCTTCACTCAGTTTTGTGTGTCCTCAAAGTGGATTTAAGACGAGTTAATTTTTAAGTCACTTTTAAGTAGTGTTAGAGATATCTTAAATATGTGTAGATAAAAACATCCTTAATTTTAAGTCTAATATATTGATACGTATCCTAAATTAAACTTAATACCATGTAACTATTAAAAAATCTATCACAAACTTTTCTTTAACCCAATATTAAATATCACAAAAACCGGAAGATTCAAGTAAACCTAATAAATTAATAGGTAAATAATCTGTAGTATCCAATTGAAGTATGCACAAACTCCACAATATAAATATCATGGCTGGACATTTTTACCGTATTACAATTTATGAACCATTATCAACTGGTACCAACTAGAAAGATACGAAAAAGACTAAACAAATAAAATTGTACGGTTTGCCGAACTACATAAAAATGCGGTAGGTAATTACCATACCAACCACATAACTTAACTTACACTCACACAACCATATGCATGTAATTATCTATGTATGTACGTAGGGGGAGTGTGTGTGTTTGTGTGTGTTTGATACATAACATCACATTTAGTGATGCATTAGGTAATTACCATACCAACCACATAACCTAACTTACACTCACACGACCATATGCATGTAATTATCTATGTACGTACATAGGGGGAGTGTGTGTGTTTGTGTGTGTCTGATACATCACATTTAGTGTGTAACGATTTAATAGAAAATTTAGAAAAGTACTACTATGATATCAGATTGAATACAATTCTCATTATGAGTATTACGACACCCAATTTGTATGCGACGATGACGTATGCTTTGCACATGAATTTATTTTCTACAAATTATATATGGGTGACACATTCAAAAGCAATTAATTTTCATAAATATCTAGCCATGTTTTCATGCAAAAATTTGTGCAATTAATTTAAATTTTTTAATTCTAGATTTCAACATCTAATTTTTCGTCAGCTTGTGTTTTAATTAAAAATAACAATGAATTTGTGAATGGTTTAAATTTATAAATATTAATTTTAAGCATGAAGAGATATATTGAATTACTAAAGAAGTCCAAAAATCCTATTTTTAAGCATGAATGATATTTTGAATTATATACAAAAAAGTGTGACATCAAGGATATTTTGAGAAGTTCGTGGTGGGATAAATTATTTACGCTTCTAAACCAACTATTATAGAAATAATTAAATTTATTAATATTAGAAAAGTAGTAGAATTGAGATTGAATAGAAGTTTATTGTTGTAGAATTGTAATACTAGTTGATACAAATTGTATAGAGAATTCCTCTATTTATAACAATGTAAAATAATAAAGGTGGCTTTATAAATATAGCTCATATATAAAGCCCAAAATGAAAACAGGCAAGTGATCATTAAGTAATAATGCTGAAGTATATTATATGTGATAACCTTCCTTTATTATCGCCCCTCAAATTAGGGTTAGGTCCCGTTTCCCTAGTTTGCCGAAGAAACACAGAGAAACATTCGGATTCACCATTTGATACTCAAGTGTTTGTAGAAAGATGCTCAGGATGTAGAGATAAGTTGAAAATGGTAAGCAATTTCAGTTCTTTTGTGTACTGCTGAAACCTCAGGTAAGATCCAGGTATGAAGGCTCCATCTTTTACTTTGTATTTGTTTATAATTCTACAATTCCAAGTGCATCTCTGAATCCGTGGAAATTTTTAGCTGAGAGTGATTTTGTGAGTATGTCTGCCCTCTGATAATAAGCTGGAATATGATTTACTTGTAGAATTTTCTTTTAAACTTGCTCACGAACAAATTAAATATCGATTTCTATGTGTTTGGTTTGATTATGCTGAATAGGGACCGTTGTCATGTAGATGTGCTTAAATTGTCACAACAAATTATAGGGATTCTGCTGGATGATAATTTTAATTCCTTTAATAATGATTGCAATCATAAGATTTTAGGCATAGTGCTAACAACACTCCTATATTCTACTTCTGTGCTAAATCTTGAGATGGTTGTTTGCATTTTAGAATACTAAGAAATAAGACTTCCCCCTATATAAATGCGGAAACCTGAAATTGACTTTCTTTCATCTATGTCAGTCGCCCAATCTGCATCTAAGTAAGCTGTAATGTTAAGGTCCTTGTTGCCTTTTAATGATATGCCAAAACTGATTATTGCTTTTAAATATCTGAGTATTCGCTTCACTGTTGTCCAATGCTCACTTATGGGTTCCTGCAAAAATTGAGACACTTTATTAACGCTGAAAAAATATCAGGTTGTGTTTAAGTGGCATATTGTAATGCTCCTACAACAATCCTGTATTTTTTAATATTTGAGATAACTACCCCCTGTTCTTTGATAAATGTTGGTTTAATATCATAGGAGTGGGTTTTCCATTTGCTTCAGTCATGTTTGTTTTGTTTAAAAGTTATGTAATATACCATCTTTGGCAAAGATGGATTTCTTTATCTGATTTCCTTTTGACTTCTATTCCAAGAAATTAAGACAATTCACCCAAGTCTTTTATTGAGAACTGATTGTTTAAGTAGTCTGCCAATTTTCTGATTTTAGCTTCGCGGCTGGCTAAGATAATTAAATCATCCACATATACTAATATATAAATGGTAGATGATTCACCGGTTTTCGTGAATAGTGATGTGTCAAATCTGGTAGGTGAATATCCTAGTGTTGTTAAGCTTTCTTTGAGTCTTTCAAACTATACTCTAGGTGCTTGCTTCAGACCATAGATAGCTCTGTTCAGTTTGCATACTAATGTTGGGTTGTGTGCGTAACCTTGTGGTTGTTTCATTAATATTTCTTCATGTAGATCCCCATTTAAGAACGCATTGTTGACATCTAGCCACTTGATTTTCCCAGTATTGTTTAATGCTATGGTCAGTATGAGTCTAATATTTGAGGCTTTAACAACTGGTGAGAAAGTTTCATTGTAATCAAAACCAAATTTTTGTGTGGACCCCTTGGCAACAACTCTTGCTTTGTATCTATTAATAGATCCATCTGGATTCTTTTTCAGTCTCTATATTTACTTGCACCCAATTATATTCTTGTTGCTTGGTGGGTTTACTAGTTCCCATGTACTATTGCTCATCGGTGTTTGAGTTTCTTCATCCATTGCTTTTTTCATTCTTTGTGTTTGACTGCTTGTTGATAAATATTTGGCTCTTCTTCGGTAATGACTGCAGCATAAGCCTTTGGTTTAAATATTCCCCTTTTGGATCTGGTTACCATTGGATGTCCAGTTTGATGTTGTGGTTGTTGAGTTGGTGAGTCACTTCGTCTACTACTAGTATTTTGATTGTTGTCATTGCTGGTTTCCTCTCTTATTACCTTTGATTGTCTGCAACTTGATTATGTAGGTGACTGAATGGCGTGGCTAGTTTGCTCTGGCAGATCATCACTAGTTTCATCATTACTGTAGTGGCCATCAGAGTTACAACTAGCAGCCTTATCACCATTCTCTTGATGCCACATGTCAGAAATATTGTGCAGATCATGTATATTAACTTTTGGACTATATATTTTGGTTGTGGTTTGCATATCCGGTATGCTATAAGGACAAGTGTTTTCTTCGAAAATAACATGCCTGCTTGTATATATTCTATCAGAATTGTCTATACATATAAACCCTTTTTTATTATTGCAATAGCCTATGAATGTGCAGGGTTTAGATGTATAGTCAAGTTTGTGAGTACTATACGGTCTTAAGTAAGGGAAGCATAGACAACCAAATGTTTTTAGACTGTTGTAATCAGGTTTCACATTAAACAGCTTTTCTAGAGGAGTTATATCTTTCAGTACTTTAGTGGGCATTCTGTTTATTAGATGCACAACAGTATTGAAAGCATCATACCACAATTTAAATGGCAAAGATGCTTGAGCTAGTAAAATTTAACTTGACTCAACTATGTATCTATGTTTCCTCTCAACTATACCATTCTGTTCAGAAGTGTAAGGGCATGTTATTCTGTGTATAATGCCCTTATTTTTGAAGTAACCAGTTAGAGGTTTGTATTCTTGTACCCATCAGATTGTATAAATTTAATTTGATAGTTTACTTGATTTTCAAACATGTTGATAAAATTTATAACAACACCTTTAGTATCAGACTTAGCTTTTAAGAAATATATCCAAGTATATCTAGTATAAGCATCAACAAATGATATATAGTATTAATACCCATAATCAGAAAATATAGGGGATGGATCCCAAATGTCAGTGGAAATTAATTGACCAGCTTTGGAATACACAGTTAATGAATCAGAGAATGGCCAGCCATTTCCCATTTGATAATAAGTACATACATAAGGTAATTTTGCAGGAATAAATTTTATTTTATTGTCATCAAAAATTTTGATTACAATACTAGCACTAGGATGACCTAACTTATAATGCCATAAATCAAAAGTGTTTCTAGTCTGAATTTCACCAGTTGTATCAGTCATATTACAATGTAGGTGATCATTACTAGTAGAATTGCAGTTGCTGAGGTTGAATTCATAGAGTCCTTTCACAGCATTACTCTATAGAAGAATTTCCCTAGTTCGTATATCTTTAACTGCAGAGTATTTAGGGAAAAATTCAAAGTATACGTTGTTATCCTAGCAAACTGAGACACACTAATTAGGTCTTTCTTGATAGTGGGAACTCTTAATAATTTATATAAGAATAATTGCCTATTACCAGTGATATTACCAGTTCTAGTATGAGAAATTTTAACATACTTAGTATGAGAAATTTTAACAAACTTAACATTGCCCATGCTTATAGTTCGATTACCTTTGTATTCTTTTTTGTAATAACCCGGAAATCCGAGCCAATTTAAAAATTTTATTCTGGCAATTTTAGCGAATTTTGAATATTTAAAATGAATTATTTTAAATAATAGCGACGAGAAATTTATTTTGAATAGAAATAGAACGTATATTTTTATTTGAATCGTCGTTAGAATATAAATATTTATTTTTAATTATAAAAGGAATTGAAAATGGCGTGGTAGTTCGAAAATTCGATTTTGAATTTTAAACGAATGTACAGGATTCAAAATAAACCGGATTTTAGTGAAACCAAAAATATTTGAATCTATTTGAGAATATCTTTCCAACGAATTCAAAAAATTGAAATTTCATAGCGGGGATAAAAAGTTATGCCCATTTGAAAATTCAGAATAGTCGCTATGGAATTCTGGCCCTTAAAAATGGAAATTTTGCAAACGACCTCGGTTTTTGACGAAACCACTTTTGTTGGATCCGGGATGTCAAATTATTGCTAGGTTCCAAAATTCATAATTTTCGGAATCAATATGTGAGCGTGGTGCACTTAAACGTGTTTTGACCTTTTCAGTTGAATTTAATCTATTGGAAAATGGCCATTTTTCAAACGGTCTCAGAATTTAGTGAAATTAGTTTTGTTAGGACCGTATTGCGAATACGAAGCTAGAAAATATTTTTCGGGAATTTTTAGAGTCCATATATGGCCCCAGTAAAATTGAAATGTGCGTTCGATTTCGAGTGGGTTCGATTTCGAGTTCGAAATAGAAAGTTGCTTTTTGAAATTTAAATATAATAAAATATATAAATATAATTATACCCCCTTTTTCTTCCCCGTTGACCTCATTCTCTCCATCGTAATAAAAAAACCCAAAAAGAAACCCATCGCCCCCCCTCTTGATTCAGCGCCGCCGCCGCCCAAGTGGGCCACCGCGCCCCTCCCTCACTTCCTCCCTCCGATCGCCCTCTTCCCTCACTCCTCCTTCTGAATCTCGAAAACCGCACCCCCCAAGTGACGAACCTAACCACCACCCTTGTCCCGCCAAAATCCCGCCGCCGTGGACCCCCTGAGTTGTCGCCGCTCCTCTGAACCACCCCCCTCCTCGCGTGCAATCCCCCCCCCCCCCCCCCTCTCGAAACTCAACCCCAAACCCTTCGAAGAAGCCAAAACCGCCACTGTCCAGCGCCTCGATGACTTTCAGATGTCGATTAGCACGAGCTCCTCCCTTCGATGTGAGTTATGTGATTTTTATATACATAAAGGTCGGATTTTTAACGTATGAAAGGTATGATTTCAAATTACATGAAGATATCTGAGACGACCCGAAATCCCGTACAGACGGAAACAAGGGTTATCTTTGGAATATAACACAGAAACAGATAATAGCAGAACAAAATTAAATAAATACACCAGATAATGAACAATAGAATATACTGGATAAAAGTAATCATCAGAGTTACTCAGTATACAGGATCTTACTTAGTACAAATACAGTTCAGCTATACATAAATGTCTACAGCGGAAATAAACAAAATATGTACAATAGGAGCTGAACAGCATAAAAAGAAATAAATGATAGAATCCATCTTCAGCTCCAGCTATCCAGAAAAGAACCAGCTAAACCTGAATACAAGGCTGCCCGTGTAGGAAAAGGGGCACCCGAGTTTGAAAGTGAAACAAACTACGAGTCAGTCATGGGACTGGTATGAGAAATCCACTCAACACATATATAATTGGCTAATCACAGGACCACGCCACTTTCATGGAACGGGTTTACTCCATTGGATTGCCAGTGCTTTAAAACAAATCTTTCTTTTAAACATCGCTATGCTTTTTATAAAAATGAAGCCATTATAAGACTCAGTTCCCATCACACAATGCAACACAAACCGGAGGATAGAGTTTTACCTTATGACGGCCAAAATATGCTTGATACGAATAAAAACAAAGGCATTTAATATTATTGCTAGTGTTTATATGTTTTGAAAACAATTTCAAATCATAGACGACATGAGCGTCCCATGCCACTATGTCGCCAACTATATATATACAATTGAAACCGCATCGTCACGTATTTGGAAATTGGATTTCTGTCATGAACCAAGGCAAAAGATAGTCCTTACCGAATTCGAGACTGCCTAGCCCGAGTCTCAGGATCAGAGCTCGAGTGACCCTTGGATCGTCAGGGCCGGTCCACCGATGTGGAATAAATTCCTGAACAATGCGTTTCCCCGCCCTTTGGGGCGTAAACGAGCCAACGAATGACTCCATCGGACCAGGATCGTCCGATCAAACCGAGGCGCCTCGCAACAGCAACAACCACATAGGTGAAAAGTATATAAATGTCAGGGTTGGTAGGTCACTGACACCACCCTAGCTAGGAAGAAACGCATGCCCTCCCTGATGTCCTCTCCCGTTTTAGGTTCATACCGGGGTGTGAGGCTCGCGATTTCACGTTATACACAAAGCTACACCACACAGGCGGCGCTTTGATCATCACCACAGGACTTTGCTTTTCAACAGAAGCCCTGATCACTACATCTTAGTATGCCACACAGGCAATTCATGCCATGCGACTGATGTCCATCGATATACAACCTCTGAGCTCGTGCGTCTTAGAGAAGGGCGTTAAGCAAAAGAATAAATTCTCCGCCGCCATACAGATGTATATTTAACAGAAATCAATCAACACAGAATAAACTCCAATGTCAGACACACAGTCCATTTACAAGTCCGTTCTGGGTCTGAACGAAACCGGAGGCACTAAATACCTCGCAAACCCATCGATCACCACGTACGTCTGGACGATCACCACTCATTATCCATATTTCGGGATGCCTCCCAATCAGGACCTCGGTTACCATCCAAACGAGGTGAAGATCTCCGGTCTTCGACCATCGTCTTCATCTTCGAATTTCAATCGTCGCTCAATTATTCGAAATGAGAATTAACTCGGCCTTTTCAAATAATTCATGCATATTTAGAATTTCAAATCAATTTATTTCAATGGTTAAATTATTCGACAACACCAATATTGTTCTTTAATGTAATTTTCACACCAAACACATTCAACCATCAAATACAACATAAATCGAGCAAATTCAGTTTATTTCCATTCCATACTGTTTACAATATTTTATAACGATTTATCACTATTTTTATTTATTTTAAAATAGCCAATTTATTCAAAACGCCGCTTCGGGCCATAACGCGGCCGTGGCGCTGTTTTTCTTCAGAATTGATTTACACATATCTGAAAATCTAACCGTTGGATCTTCACAAAATTTACATCATTAGAAAGGTCTTTTCAAAACGAATCCAACGGTTCCAGTTTCTGGAAAATCCGACGGTCGGATCTCCAGGTACAATCGTTTGAATTTTCGATTTCAAAATACGAACTGCAGCGTCGTTATTCGATTTAATATATATTTATATATATATATATATAATCGCTTCTGGCGCTGTTTTTCTTCAGATTTGAATTAAACATTGCAGACAATCCAACCGTTGGATTTTTACAAGGTTGGTGCCGTTGGAAAGATTATTCCAAGGCGAACCCGACGGTTGAGGCTTCGGGAAAATCCAATGGTCGGATTTCTCGCATTAGTTGTTTGAAATCACGGTTTCAAAATACGAACTGCACGGCCTCGTTTCGTTTTAATTTTGTTTATATTTATATATTTATATAAATATAGTTCATTCAATGATTTCAATATCGTTTTCACTTCAAATATTTCACTAACGCCTTAAAATTTTGGAAAATTTCGCCATAACCTCCCCTGCACCGGGAGCATCGGGAAATCGCAAATAGCTTTCCCGGTCCTTCTAATCTCAAAAAGAAAAAGAAAAGGCCAAACGGCTAGCCAATAGGCTCATAAAATCATCACCCAAACAAAACAGTAAATGTGTACCTATTTGTCGGGCACAAAATTTTATTCCTCTTCTCTAGCCCCTTTGCTATAACCTGTTCAATGAATATGCATGTACATATATATACAGTTCTTATCATTTATCATTTTCTATTCAGCTTCATATTTGATTTCTATTTGGTTTAAAAAACACCATTCATTCTAATGTTACATAAATTGGTGCAAATCATTTCATTAGCTGATTAATGAATATTTCAACTCATATATGTTTATTTTGAACAAGTGGCTATTTTTAACACTTCACATTTCAACGATTTATGCATACAATAAAGATGTGATTTTTATTGTAAAACAATTCATTTCAAAACACTATTTCTCTATATAGTTCATATAGGTGACAAAAATAGGATTTTATATATAGATAAAAGGTGATTTTTATTATCAAACAATTTATTTCAAAATATGAATGCCATTCAACACATGAATTTCTAATCAACGAATGAATATCAATTCAACACATGAATGTTTTCTATAGTTTATATATATAGATAAAAATGTGATTTTTATTATCAAACAATTTATTTCAAAATATGAATACCATTCAACACATGAATTTCTAATCAACGAATGAGTATCAATTCAACACATGGATGTTTTCTATAGTTTCTATATATAGATAAAAATGTGATTTTTATTATCAAACAATTTATTTCAAAAAATGAATACCATTCAACACATGAATTTCTAATCAACGAATGAATATCAATTCAACACATGAATGTTTTCTATAGTTTCTATATATAGATAAAAATGTGATTTTTATTATCAAACAATTTATTTCAAAATATGAATACCATTCAACACATGAATTTCTAATCAACGAATGAATATCAATTCAACACATGAATGTTTTCTATAGTTTCTATATATAGATAAAAATGTGATTTTTATTATCAAACAATTTATTTCAAAATATGAATACCATTCAACACATGAATTTCTAATCAACGAATGAATATCAATTCAACACATGAATGTTTTCTATACAATGAATAAATATAGTTTAAGCATATGAAAATAATTCAAACACACAAATATTATTCAAAATTTCGGCAGCATAACGGCAGGGTAGTTAAAACCGGGACCGTCCCTAGTACGGCTCCTCGCTCTACCTTAAAACCTCGCGGTTTTTGACAATGGGGATCATGCATCTAGTTCGCACGCAGGCGGCATGTATATATTTATTTCATTTCCACAAACTAATCCTATGTGGTTTCAACCAAATATTTCTCAACCACAAACGGGTATTTTTCAACCACAATCAATCAATATCAACCACAAACAATCCCAAACAATCACTCGTTATCAATCAATTTTCACAACAATTTCAATCAATAAATATCGTCCATGGTTTGTGGACGAGGGGCGTATATATATATATATATATATATATATATATATATATATATATATATATATAATATAGCTAGAAAAAGAAATTGGAGAGTGAGAAATTCTCACAAATAGCTATCCAACTTCACGACACTTCACTTAGAGAAATCTTCGCCTTCCTCGCCTTTTCGTCGCTTTCGCCCGTAGCCACTACCTATATAAAAACGCGAATTTTTACTATGCTATTCAATATATAAAAATTGCATTTCAAAAATATAGATTTCGCCTTTTCAAAAATAAAGATTATATTTTTAATATTCCTATGATGTAAAAATTATATTTTTATTACTTTAAAAATACAAAAATCATGTCTTACTTCTTCTACTTAATAAAAATTCCGTCTTTTCTATTTTGAAAATATGATCTTTTCTATTCAAGTTCGAATCTTTTTCTATTTATATCTTAAACTTAAAATCAGTTTTAAACCCTTTTAAAAATCAGTTTTTAAATCCTTTTAAAAAAATCAGTTTTTAAATCCTTTTAAAAATCAGTTTTTAAAAATCATTTTTTAAATCATTTTTAAAAAAATAGTTTTTAAATCCTTTTAAAAATCAGTTTTTAAATCCTTTTAAAAATCAGTTTTTAAATCCTTTTATAAATCAGTTTTTAAATCATTTTAAAAATCAGTTTTTAAATCATTTTTAAAGAAATCAGTTTTTAAATCCTTTTAAAAATCAGTTTTTAAATCCTTTTAAAAAAATCAGTTTTTAAATCCTTTTAAAAATCAGTTTTTAAATCCTTTTAAATCAAAATTTTCAGAATGAAAATAAAATAAAAACGACTCACTGCAACCTGCGAAGAAGGGGGGCGATGTCAGGGTCGGCGGCAGGTGGAGGAGCAGGCGAAGCGGAGGGGGCACAGCGGTCGTGGGTGGTCTTCGGTGGTGGTGGCGTCGCGATGCTTCAGGGGGGGCTCACGAATTGGGCGTCGCGATGGGAGGGTTCGGGTGCGTCGAGGTGGAGAGGAGCGGGATCGGAGGGTGGAGCGGGGCACGGCGGTCGTGGGTCGTCAGGGCGGTGGCGCCATCGTCGATTGCTTTAGTTTTTTTTTTTTCGAACGGTAGAAAGAAAGTGAGGAGAGAGAGAGAGAGAAAAGGGTTTGTATAAATATTTATTATTATTAAATTTCTATTTAAAAGTTGACTTTTTATTCGAAGTCGAAATGGGACCCACCGACTGTCGTCCCTAGCGTTTTACCCCCATTCCGGACACAATGGGATATGTATCGTAAGCTGATTAGATCGTTACAATCAGTTCCCGTTGAATTTAAATTTAAATCACTATATTGAATTTTAAACGTACATTTCAAATTACCGGGGTCACATACTAACTAGAAAAATTCCAAAAAAATATTTTCTAGCTTCGTATTGACGATACGGTCCTAACAAAACTAGTTTCGTCGAATTCTGAGACCGTTTGAAAAATGGCCAATTTCCAGTCGATTAAAATCAACTGAAACCGGTCAAACGCGTTTTCCTTTGCCACACTCACATATTGATTCGAAAAATTATGAAATTTGAAACCTAGCAATAACTTCACATCCCGGACCCAACAAAAGTGGTTTCGTCGAAATCCGAGGTCGTTTGCAAAATGTCCATTTTTAAGGGCCTGAATTCTATAGCGACTATTCAGAATTTTCAACTGGACATATCTTTTGATTCCCGTTATCAAATTTCGATTCGTCAGATTCGTTGGAAAGATATCATCAATTAGATCCTAATGTTTTTGGTTTCACTAAAATCCGGATTGTTTTGCACCCGGTACAGTCCGACAAAGTTTGAATTCAATTTTTGAAACTGCCACGCCATTTCAGGCCTTGTTTATAATTATAATTAATTATATTCATTTTCAATTGTCGATTCAAACTCAGTTTTCATCGCCATTATTTAAAATATTTATTTTAAATATTTAAAATCCATTATTTTAGCCAATTTAAAAAATTTTAATTGGTTCAGATTTTCTGGGTCGTTACAATCTCCCCCACTTAAAACTTTTCGTCCCCGAAAAGGAACAAAGTCGAAAGTGGTTTGATAAATCTACAATCACACAACACAACAACCAATCCAATTGTTTTAACCTTCAAAAATATACTAATCAAATCCTATACCCCTTAAAAATCATTCAGACTATAGAATTAAAAGTGCACATCCATGAAAAGAAAATAACAATAGAGTAGAGAATTAAATGGTAATGCAAAGTATGGTAAATGTACCTTGCACCAGAGTCAATCAGAGATATCCACTCGGCATCTAGGATAAGCTTTCTGAATGCTCTCCTCAGTTTCCCAAGTACAATCTTGCTGATCTCCACTCCATTGCACTTTGACTAAGCGAACCTTCTTGTTCCTCAGCTCTTTGGTTTCTTTGCCTATTATCTTTAGCGGCTCTCTCCTCACAGCTAATTCTGGGGTAATTTCAATATCCTGTTGAGCTGCTTCTTCCACGATCAAGTCTGGATCATGAACGTGCTTTCGAAGTTGAGATATATGAAATACATCATGCACTCCAGGCAACCAGTCTGGCAATTTAACTTTATATGCGAGAATCCCAATCCGTTCCAGAATAGGAAACGGACCAATGAATTTGGGTGCCAACTTTCCAGTTTTACCGAACCGGATAACTCCTCTCATCGGCGATACTTTCAGATATACATAGTCTCCAACTTCAAATGATATATCTCTTCTTCTTCTATCGGCATAGCTCTTTTGTCGGCTTTGAGCGGCGAGTAATCGTTTCTTAATAAAATCGACTTTGTCGGCAGCTTCGCGAATCATATCAGGCCCTAACACAAGTCTATTTCCAGGCTCGACCCAACAAGCAGGAGATCGGCACGGTCTACCATACAATGCTTCGAATGGCGACATTGTCAGGCTTGCCTGATAGATGTTGTTATAAGAGAATTCAACCAAATGCAGATGGTCTTCCCATGATCCACCGAAATCTAGAACACAAGCCCGCAATTGATCTTCTAAAATGCGATTCACCCTCTCAGTCTGACCGTCTGTCTGAGGATGATAAGCGGTGCTCAAGTTCAACTTCGTTCCTAGCTCGACTTGAAATGCTTCCCAGAATTTGCTAGTGAATATCGTATCTCTATCACTTACTATACTGAGCGGCACTCCATGCAGTCTAACTATTTCCCTGAAGTAAATCTGCGCCAGACTCTGAGCAGTTCTATTTGATCTGACAGGTATGAAATGGGCGGTCTTCGTGAAGCGATCTACGATCACCCAAATACTGTCATTCCCTTTTCTGGTTCTGGGCAAACCATCAATGAAATCCATATAAATATGTTCCCACTTCCAGCCAGGAACTTCCAGCGGTTGAAATAATCCAGCCAATTTCTGTTGGTCGCTTTTGACTAGCTGGCAAGTAGGGCATCGACTAACATATATTGAGATGTCTCTTTTTAACGACTTCCACCAGAAGGTGCGTTTGATATCGTTATACATTTTATTCACACCTGGGTGGATACTCAGCTTGGACTTGTGACATTCATCAAGCACATCTCTTCTAAGTTCAGGAATCTCTGGAACGCAAATTCGCCCTTCTAACCTCAGAATCCCTTCGCTATCTAGCTGGAAATCTGAAGTATTGCCTTCACGAATTCGCTGACTCATTCCTTTGATAAATTGGTCGTCTTCTTGGAGAGCCGATATCTTATCAATTAACGAAGTTGCAATGATGAAACTGGCGATCATCTCATTCTTTCGGCTTAGTGCATCGGCCACGACATTGGCTTTCCCTGGAGTGTATAGAATTTCAAAATCATATGCTGCAAGAAACTCCAGCCAACGCTGTTGCCTCAGATTCTGGTCTTTCTGAGTGAACAGATACTTTAATGACTGATGATATGTAAACAGTTCAAATATCTCGCCCAGAAGATAGTGTCTCCAGATTTTCAAAGCGAACACAATAGCTAATAACTCAAGATCATGAGTTACATAGTTTTTCTCGTGCGGTTTCAGTTGACGGCTAGCATAAGCAATCACTTGGCCCCTTTGCATTAACACCGCGCCAAGGCCTTCTCTAGAAGCATCAGTCCACACTTTTAAATCCTGGTTGCCATCTATGATGGTTAACACTGGAGCAGTTGTCAACCTTAACTTTAGCTCTTCGAAAGCCTCCTCACTCTCTTGAGTCCATTTGAACTTAGAATGCTTCTTTGTAAGCTTCGTTAAGTGGCCAGATATCTTAAAAAAGTTTTTAACGAACTTCCGGTAATAGCTAGCCAATCCGAGAAAACTGCGGACTTCAGTGGGGGTGCTGGGCTGTTTCCAATTCTGAATGGCCGTGATTTTGCTTGGATCCACAGCGATTCCTTCTTTCGATACGACGTGGCCCAGAAATTTTACTTCATCTTGCCAGAAGATACATTTGGAAAATTTGGCTTTTAATACATTCCGCCTCAGAATTTCTAGAACCTGTTCCAGATGCTTTTCATGTTCGGCCTTTGATTTAGAGAAGATTAGAATATCGTCAATAAAAACCAGAACAAATTTATTCAATACTCCTCTGAATACTCTGTTCATCAGATCGACGAAGTAAGCTGGAGCGTTACATAAGCCGAATGGCATTACTAACCACTCGTAGAATAAGTCGGGACCTCTGAACGCTGTCATTGGAACACACTCTTCGGCAATTCAGAGCTGATGGAAGCCTGTAGCTAGGTCCATTCGTGAAAATACTTGTGCGACATTTAATCGATCCAACAAATCATCTATTCGCAGCAATGGATATTTGTTCTTTATTGTCTGTTTGTTCAGATCACGATAATCCACACATAACCGTAGAGTACCGTCAGATTTTGGGACAAACACCACTGCTGCACCCTAATTAGAGAAACTAGGCCTGATCAGACCTTTCCATACCAGCTGTCGTGTTTGATTGTCTAATTCCTCCTTCTCTTTCAAGGACATTCTTCGAATAGCGTGAACTACCGGCCTTGCATTGGGAATTAAAGCAATTTTGAAATCTATTTCTCTCTGCGGAGGTAAGCGAACAACTTCTTCGAACACATCCGCATAGTTCTTAACGACAGGAATGTCTTTGGTGAGGTCAGGAATATTCTCTGTGATTTCAGGGACATTTTCTATTTGGGCTGGAGAAACATTCAAAGCTGCCCAGAAGTCTTTTCTATTAGCATTCTGACCTTCACAGGGAATGGTTATATAACTCCCTGATTTAATCTTAGCTCTAACAACTCTCTCGGCGCATCTAACCTCTGCTTCATATTTGGTTAGCCAATCCAACCCCAGAATAAGATCGAATTCATTAAAATCCATGACGACAGAGATAATAGGGAATTTATAGCAAGAAAAAGAGACAGGTACTGCACAAACCCAACTGAGATTGATGGAACCCCCAACCGGATTCCGGACAGTCATTGGCTCTTTGAGCTTCTTCAAATTCAAATCCAGTTTCTTGACTGCACTCTTTGCAATAAAGCTTCGTGACGCACCTGTGTCAAATAGTACTTTAACTGGAATGTTTTTGACATTGAGCGTGCCTTCTAAAACATCAGACCTTTCCTGAGCAGACGAGGGTGTAGGTACTTCTACCACTTCATTTACATGTACTGCTTTAGGTTTTCTGAATAGCGGGCAGGCCTTTGAAAGATGACCGGACTGATGGCATTGACTGCACTTTCTATTCTCCTGGAACTTCTTACCGGATTTAGTTTCATCTTTCCTTAGCTTCTTCAAGGGTTTACAACTCCTAGTCAAATGCCCCTGTTTATGGCAGTTACAGCATACAGCTGTCGTTACTGGTTCTTTTCCGGATCTGGCCCTTTTTCGATTTACTTCGGGCTCATTACTGACTTCAGACATTGTACTGGCCTCAGGACGATCAGTTTCAGACTCAATTTTATTACTAGAGCTGACTTCCTCTTCGTACTGTAGCATACCTTTCTTATCTAGATCTTCATATTGATAAGCCATATAAATCATCTCTGAAAAAGGAAGCTTCAAATGCCCCAATACTTTATTCTGGTATTTCCTTTGAAGCCCATTGATAAATCTCAAATTCTTCCTCTTCGGATTTTCAATTAGATGAGGGGCAAAGTGAGAAAGTTCATTGAATTTCTTATGATATTCGGGAATTGTCATGTCTCCTTGTATCAGATAAGAAAATTCATCGCATAGTCGCTCAGTTGCTTCGGGAGGAGTAAATCTTTCTAAGAAAATCACTTTGAATCTATCCCAGGTGATATCACCTTCTGGATTATCTTTAATAACTGAATCCCACCAGAACAAAGCTTCTTCTTTGAGCGCCCAGGAAGCCAGTAATCTTTTCTGGTCATCCCTCAGCTTTAATGCTTCGAAGATTTTCTCAGCCGAACGAATCCAAGCTTGTGTTTTCATAATTGCTTCTTCACCCGAGAAAGGTTTTCCACCCAGATTTCTATATTTCATAAATAGAGCTTCTATATCCGGGTCAGTATTACTTCTTCTGTTTCTGTCACTCATTTTCTAGTTCCTCTGCAAATAGCAGATCAAGTGTCAGGCCAACAGAAAAGATATTTCAAAATATAGAGACAAATACTTGAATGTAAATGTGTCTATCGAGGTGTAATTTCATTCTGCTACTCATACTAGGATATTACTGATCCTATCGGTATGGAGTTACGCGTCCTAGAACACTACTGGTTCTATTTCTGACGAGTTCATTCAAATGTTATATTCCAGAACTAAGCTTAACCAAAGCTCTGATACCACGTTGAGACGACCCGAAATCCCGTACAGACGGAAACAAGGGTTATCTTTGGAATATAACACAGAAACAGATAATAGCAGAACAAAATTAAATAAATACACCAGATAATGAACAATAGAATATACTGGATAAAAGTAATCATCAGAGTTACTCAGTATACAGGATCTTACTTAGTACAAATACAGTTCAGCTATACATAAATGTCTGCAGCGGAAATAAACAAAATATGTACAATAGGAGCTGAACAGCATAAAAAGAAATAAATGATAGAATCCATCTTCAGCTCCAGCTATCCAGAAAAGAACCAGCTAAACCTGAATACAAGGCTGCCCGTGTAGGAAAAGGGGCACCCGAGTTTAAAAGTGAAACAAACAACGAGTCAGTCATGGGACTGGTATGAGAAATCCACTCAACACATATATAATTGGCTAATCATAGGACCACGCCACTTTCGTGGAACGGGTTTACTCCATTGGATTGCCAGTGCTTTAAAACAAATCTTTCTTTTAAACATCGCTATGCTTTTTATAAAAATGAAGCCGTTATAAGACTCAGTTCCCATCACACAATGCAACGCAAACCGGAGGATAGAGTTTTACCTTATGACGGCCAAAATATGCTTGATACGAATAAAAACAAAGGCATTTGATATTATTGCTAGTGTTTATATGTTTTGAAAACAATTTCAAATCATAACTATCAATCATAGACGACATGAGCATCCCATGCCACTATGTCGCCAACTATATATATACAATTGAAACCGCATCGTCACGTATTTGGAAATTGGATTTCTGTCATGAACCAAGGCAAAAGATAGTCCTTACCGAATTCGAGACTGCCTAGCCCGAGTCTCAGGATCAGAGCTCGAGTGACCCTTGGATCGTCAGTGCCGGTCCACCGATGTGGATTAAAATTCCTGAACAATGCGTTTCCCCGCCCTTTGGGGCGTAAACGAGCCAACGAATGACTCCATCGGACCCGGATCGTCCGATCAAACCGAGGCGCCTCGCAACAGCAACAACCACATAGGTGAAAAGTATATAAATGTCAGGGCTGGTAGGTCACTGACACCACCCTAGCTAGGAAGAAACGCATGCCCTCCCTGATGTCCTCTCCCGTTTTAGGTTCATACCGGGGTGTGAGGCTCGCGATTTCACGTTATACACAAAGCTACACCACACAGGCGGCGCTTTGATCATCACCACAGGACTTTGCTTTTCAACAGAAGCCCTGATCACTGCATCTTAGTATGCCACACAGGCAATTCATGCCATGCGACTGATGTCCATCGATATACAACCTCTGAGCTCGTGCGTCTCAAAGAAGGGCGTTAAGCAAAAGAATAAATTCTCCGCCGCCAAACAGATGTATATTTAACAGAAATCAATCAACACAGAATAAACTCCAATGTCAGACACACAGTCCATTTACAAGTCCGTTCTGGGTCTGAACGAAACTGGAGGCACTAAATACCTCGCAAACCCATCGATCACCACGTACGTCTGGACGATCACCACTCATTATCCATATTTCGGGATGCCTCCTAATCAGGACCTCGGTTACCATCCAAACGAGGTGAAGATCTCCGGTCTTCGACCATCGTCTTCATCTTCGAATTTCAATCGTCGGTCAATTATTCGAAATGAGAATTAACTCGGCCTTTTCAAATAATTCACGCATATTTAGAATTTCAAATCAATTTATTTCAATGGTTAAATTATTCGACAACACCAATATTGTTCTTTAATGTAATTTTCACACCAAACACATTCAACCATCAAATACAACATAAATCGAGCAAATTCAGTTTATTTCCATTCCATACTGTTTACAATATTTTATAAAGATTTATCACTATTTTTATTTATTTTAAAATAGCCAATTTATTCAAAACGACGCTTCGGGCCATAACGTGGCCGTGGCGCTGTTTTTCTTCAGAATTGATTTACACATATCTGAAAATCTAACCGTTGGATCTTCACAAAATTTACATCATTAGAAAGGTCTTTTCAAAACGAATCCAACGGTTCCAGTTTCGGGAAAATCCGACGGTCGGATCTCCAGGTACAATCGTTTGAATTTTCGATTTCAAAATACGAACTGCAGCGTCGTTATTCGATTTAATATATAATTATATTTATATATATATATATATAAATATAATCGCCTCTGGCGCTGTTTTTCTTCAGATTTGAATTAAACATTCCAGACAGTCCAACCGTTGGATTTTTACAAGGTTGGTGCCGTTGGAAAGATTATTCCAAGGTGAACCCGACGGTTGAGGCTTCGGGAAAATCCAATGGTCGGATTTCCCGCATTAGTTGTTTGAAATCACGGTTTCAAAATACGAACTGCACGGCCTCGTTTCGTTTTAATTTTATTTATATTTATATATTTATATAAATATAGTTCATTCAATGATTTCAATATCGTTTTCACTTCAAATATTTCACTAACGCCTTAAAATTTTGGAAAATTTCGCCATAACCTCCCCTGCACCGGGAGCATCGGGAAATCGCAAATAGCTTTCCCGGTCCTTCTAATCTCAAAAAGAAAAAGAAAAGGCCAAGCGGCTAGCCAATAGGCTCATAAAATCATCACCCAAACAAAACAGTAAATGTGTACCTATTTGTCGGGCACAAAATTTTATTCCTCTTCTCTAGCCCCTTTGCTATAACCTGTTCAATGAATATGCATGTACATATATATACAGTTCTTATCATTTATCATTTTCTATTCAACTTCATATTTGATTTCTATTTGGTTTAAAAAACACCATTCATTCTAATATTACATAAATAGGTGCAAATCATTTCATTAGCTGATTAATGAATATTTCAACTCATATATGTTTATTTTGAACAAGTGGCTATTTTTAACACTTCACATTTCAACGATTTATGCATACAATAAAGATGTGATTTTTACTGTAAAACAATTCATTTCAAAACACTATTTCTCTATATAGTTCATATAGGTGACAAAAATAGGATTTTATATATAGATAAAAGGTGATTTTTATTATCAAACAATTTATTTCAAAATATGAATGCCATTCGACACATGAATTTCTAATCAACGAATGAATATCAATTCAACACATGAATGTTTTCTATAGTTTCTATATATAGATAAAAATGTGATTTTTATTATCAAACAATTTATTTCAAAATATGAATACCATTCAACACATGAATTTCTAATCAACGAATGAATATCAATTCAACACATGGATGTTTTCTATAGTTTCTATATATAGATAAAAATGTGATTTTTTATTATCAAACAATTTATTTCAAAATATGAATACCATTCAACACATGAATTTCTAATCAACGAATGAATATCAATTCAACACATGAATGTTTTCTATAGTTTCTATATATAGATAAAAATGTGATTTTTATTATCAAACAATTTATTTCAAAATATGAATACCATTCAACACATGAATTTCTAATCAACGAATGAATATCAATTCAACACATGAATGTTTTCTATACAATGAATAAATATAGTTTAAGCATATGAAAATAATTCAAACACACGAATATTATTCAAAATTTCGGCAGCATAACGGCAGGGTAGTTAAAACCGGGACCGTCCCTAGTACGGCTCCTCGCTCTACCTTAAAACCTCGCGGTTTTTGACAATGGGGATCATGCATCTAGTTCGCACGCAGGCGGCATGTATATATTTATTTCATTTCCACAAACTAATTCTATGTGGTTTCAACCAAATATTTCTCAACCACAAACGGGTATTTTTCAACCACAATCAATCAATATCAACCACAAACAATCCCAAACAATCACTCGTTATCAATCAATTTTCACAACAATTTCAATCAATAAATATCGTCCATGGTTTGTGGACGAGGGGCGTATATATATATATAATATATATAATATATAGCTAGAAAAAGAAATTGGAGAGTGAGAAATTCTCACAAATAGCTATCCAACTTCACGACACTTCACTTAGAGAAATCTTCGCCTTCCTCGCCTTTTCGTCGCTTTCGCCCGTAGCCACTACCTATATAAAAACCCGAATTTTTACTATGCTATTCAATATATAAAAATTGCATTTCAAAAATATAGATTCCGCCTTTTCAAAAATAAAGATTATAATTTTAATATTCCTATGATGTAAAAATTATATTTTTATTACTTTAAAAATACAAAAAACATGTCTTACTTCTTCTACTTAATAAAAATTCCGTCTTTTCTATTTTAAAATTATGATCTTTTCTATCCAAGTTCAAATCTTTTTCTATTTATATCTTAAACTTAAAATCAGTTTTAAACCCTTTTAAAAATCAGTTTTTAAATCCTTTTAAAAAAATCAGTTTTTAAATCCTTTTAAAAATCATTTTTTAAATCATTTTAAAAATCAGTTTTTAAATCATTTTTAAAAAAATCAGTTTTTAAATCCTTTTAAAAATCAGTTTTTAAATCCTTTTAAAAATCAGTTTTTAAATCCTTTTAAAAATCAGTTTTTAAATCATTTTAAAAATCAGTTTTTAAATCATTTTTAAAAAAATCAGTTTTTAAATCCTTTTAAAAATCAGTTTTTAAATCCTTTTAAAAAAATCAGTTTTTAAATCCTTTTAAAAATCAGTTTTTAAATCCTTTTAAATCGAAATTTTCAAAATCAAAATAAAATAAAAACGACTCACTGCAAGAAGGGGGGGCGATGTCAGGATCGGCGGCAGGAGGAGGAGCAGGCGAAGCGGAGGGGGCACGGCGGTCGTGGGTGGTGGTGGCGTCGCGATGCTTCAGGGGGGGGCTCGCGAATTGGGCGTCGCGATGGGAGGGTTCGGGTGCGTCGAGGTGGAGAGGAGCGGGATCGGAGGGTGGAGCGGGGCACGGCGGTCGTGGGTCGTCAGGGCGGTGGCGCCATCGTCGATTGCTTTAGGTTTTTTTTTATTTCGAACGGTAGAAAGAAAGTGAGGAGAGAGAGAGAAAAGGGTTTATATAAATATTTATTATTATTAAATTTCTATTTAAAAGTTGACTTTTTATTCGAAGTCGAAATGGGACCCACCGACTGTCGTCCCCAGCGTTTTACCCCCATTCCGGACACAATGGGATATGTATCGTAAGCCGATTTGATCGTTACAATCAGTTCCCGTTGAATTTACATTTAAATCACTATATTGAAATTTAAACGTACATTTCAAATTACCGGGGTCACATACTAACTAGAAAAATTGCAGAAAAATATTTTCTAGCTTCGTATTGACGATACGGTCCTAACAAAACTAGTTTCGTCGAATTCTGAGACCGTTTGAAAAATGGCCAATTTCCAGTCGATTAAAATCAACTGAAACTGGTCAAACGCGTTTTCCTTTGCCACGCTCACATATTGATTCGAAAAATTATGAAATTTAAAAACCTAGCAATAACTTCACATCCCGGACCCAACAAAATTGGTTTCGTCGAAATCCGAGGTCGTTTGCAAAATGTCCATTTTTAAGGGCCTGAATTCTATAGCGACTATTCAGAATTTTCAACTGGACATATCTTTTGATTCCCGTTATCAAATTTCGATTCGTCAGATTCTTGGAAAGATATCATCAATTAGATCCTAATGTTTTTGGTTTCACTAAAATCCGGATTGTTTTGCACCCGGTACAGTCCGACAAAGTTTGAATTCAATTTTTGAAACTGCCACGCCATTTCAGGCCTTGTTTATAATTATAATTAATTATATTCGTTTTCAATTGTCGATTCAAACTCAGTTTTCAACGCCATTATTTAAAATATTTAAAATCCATTATTTTAGCCAATTTAAAAAATTTAAATTGGTTCAGATTTTCTGGGTCGTTACAATGTCGGATTTATGTCGTTAAAAATATAATTTTTAGTATAGGAAAGTTTAGTTTTTTATTATGTAAAGATATCATTTTTTTTCATGTAAAGATGTGGTTTTTATCGCTAATAAAAGTAGGATATTTTTAAATAATGAAGTAGGATATTTTTATATAATGAAGTAGGATTATTTTTATATATAAAGGAGTGATTTTTACATATGTAGTAGAGATATAAAAATATGATTTTTATTATATGAACACCGTTATAAAAATAGAATTTTTATCTATATAGTAGCGGTATAAAAATAGAATTTTTATCTATATAGTTGCGGTATAAAAATAGAATTTTTATCTATATAGTAGCGGTATAAAAATAAAATTTTTATCTATATAGTAGCAGTATAAAAATGTGATTTTTATCTATATAGCATAGTTTTAAAAATGGGATTTTTATATACATAGCAACAATATAAAGATGTGATTTTTATATATGTAGTGGCTACGGACAATGAAATTGACAAAAGGTGAGCACGACGAAGGTTCCTACATATGAAGAGTCGTGGCATTTGGTTTAACTTCTAGGTGAGAACTCCTCACTTTTATTTTGGATTTCTAGTTTGAAATATATACTAGGATGCAGACGGTGCTTAGTAGCACCCGACACCCATTGTCCACAGACCATGGACGACTTGTGTGATTGGTTGTGTTGTGAAATTTGACTGTTGATTGTGATGTGAAAAATTTATATTCATGTGTTGAAATCAAATATATATTCATGTGTTGAAATCAAATATATATATTCATGTGTTGAATAGAAAATATATATTCATGTGTTGAAATAAAATATATATTCATGTGTTGAAATCAAATATATATTCATGTGTTGAAATAAAATATATATTCATGTGTTGAAATAAAATATATATTCATGTGTTGAAATAAAATATATATATTCATGTGTTGAAATAAAATAAATATTCATTTACAAATCGAACGATTTGTTTATGTACACCGATTTGACTGATATTGATTGGGACGATAAATTTTACACATCGCCCAACTACACAAATAAAATATGTGTCTGATTGATTGAAACCCCACACAGGTGTTGGGATGATATTGACGTACACTAATCCCAATTGTTTAGTAGTATGTCGACCGATGGGTTGACAGACTGTGTAAGCGTTACTTATCTATTTTTAATGCTTATGCAGTGGTGTGGTGCACTCTAGATGATGGTTAATGATTTATCGTTGCTATTATATACATGTGTTGTAGAGAATCCATATAATTAACATTATATGGTAATTAATTGGGCCTCATTCTAATTTGGAAAATAAAGAATAGAATGAAAATTCATGTGTTGAATAAAATAGATTCATGTGTTGAAAAAAATAGATTCATGTGTTGAATAGAAAATAAATTCATGTGTTGAATAGAAAATATATTCATGTGTTGAATAGAAATAAATTCATGTGTTGAAATAAAATAAATTCATGTGTTGAATAGAAATAAAAATTCATGTGTTGAATAGAAAAAAAATTCATTTGTTGAATAGAAAATATATTCATGTGTTAAATAGAAATAAATTCATGTGTTGAATAGAAATAAAAATTCATGTATTGAATAGAAAATAAATTCATGTGTTGAATAGAAAATATATTCATGTGTTGAATAGAAATAAATTCATGTGTTGAATAGAAATAAAAATTCATGTGCAGAATAGAATAAATATTCATGTGTTGAATAGAATAAACATTCATGTGTTGAATAAAAGCCGTGTTGACTAGATTGACGCCATTTTGACGTGAACAATATTTATATCGATTTTATTCATTTTTATAATGAATATAGAAAAGAAATTGATTTCAAAATATAACGTTTTGAAAATATTATCATTTGTATATCGATGATGTGGAATATTCAATTTTGATTCGAAATTGCATGTGAAGTTGAAATCGTTTCGGAAATGGATTTAAAACGATTTATAAAATACGTTTTGAAAGGAAATCGATGAAATATATATAATATATATTATATATATAATGGCCTAAATAGAACGCGCCATGCCGCGGCAGTTCGCGAATTTCGACCATTGACTTCGAATGGATATTACGGGAGATCCGACCATCGGATTCTCCTAAAACGGAACCGTTGGGTTCGTATCGAAAAGAGCTTTCTAATGAATATTAGAGATATTAAATCTAACGGTTGGATTTGGAATTATGTCCAAATCAAATTCGGAAAAGATCGCCGTAAGTGCAGTTCGATGGCCGTTGATGGAAATCGACTGTACGGGCCATGATAAAATTATTAAAAATAATAATTTGTGTAAAATCATAAGAAATGATTTGTGAAGAATTGGGATAAAGAATTCCATATTTGAAAAGATAAAAATAGATTTTTATCAAAATGAACTAGTTTTGAACTAGAATAATAATTTATTTATTTTTAAATAAATAAATTGGATTTGAAGGGTTTTAAAAGTAATCAGAAGTTTCAACAATTGAATTGGAATGGAATGTGATTTTGGGTTTATAGTGAACCATGTTTTAAATGACATTGGTTCTTTAACCCAGTTAAAGACAGGATATGGTTTCCCAAGTTAAACAATCATTGATGTGATTTTGGGAAGATTAAAACCAAGTGAAGTTTTAATGAATCTTTAATTAGATTGAAATGATCAAGAATGGAGTATCACCAGTTTTGCTCCAGGCGATAGTTAAATCTTTAATTAGATTTGAACGTGAAATGGTAATTGAATTTGCCGATAACCCCGTGGTGTTAGATATGAAGTATGACCAGTTTTACTTCATGGGATGAATAGGTTGGGATTGGGAAATAAAATAAATGATACTCTAGTCGACCGGAGATGATTCTGGTGATGTCGCGGCGTCATCAGCATTTATATTCGAGTGTCGAAAGTGGGATTTCTATATATTTCCAATTGACTGGTATGAGAACCAAAACTAGATAGGGCTATTGTTGTGATTTGGCATCAAAAATCTGATTTTGTGGATATGTATTAAAGTTATGTGATTGAAAGGATAATCAACTAATTGATTGCTGGTTGTGTCGTTCGATTATTGTTTGATTAATTAAATGTTGAACCTTTAGCCAAATTGAACCAAAAAGTGAATTGTATTGAAAATTTGTCGCATTTGCATACATATACATGTACTTACATTGAATAGGTCATAGCAAGGAGGCTAGAGCAGAAGAATAAAATTGTTTACCCAACAAATAGGTACATGTTTATTGTATTTCTTTTGGTTTGGATGATTTAATGAGCCACTTGGCTGTTTCTTTTTCTTTTTGGATTGGTGAGGGCCATGGGAGGCTATTTGAAATATCCCGAAGCTCCCGGTGCAGGGGAGGTTATGGCGAAATTTTAGGGTGTTAGCCAAATTTTTAAAAATTTTGAAAAGTTCTTAGAAATCGAAAAGTTGAAGAACTTAAGCCATAATGAAAATAATGAAAGTTGAGTCGATTAGTTAAACAACTTTCAGCCTTGTTCCTTTTCGGGGACGAAAAGTTTTAAGTGGGGGAGATTGTAATAACCCGGAAACCCGAGCCAATTTAAAAATTTTATTCTGGCAATTTTAGCGAATTTTGAATATTTTAAATGAATTATTTTAAATAATAGCGACGAGAAATTTATTTTGAATAGAAATAGAACGTATATTTTTATTTGAATCGTCGTTAGAATATAAGTATTTATTTTTAATTATAAAAGGAGTTGAAAATGGCGTGGTAGTTCGAAAATTCGATTTTGAATTTTAAATGAATGTACATGATTCAAAATAAACCGGATTTTAGTGAAACCAAAAGTATTTGAATCTATTTGAAAATATCATTCCAACGAATCCGGAAAATTGAAATTTCATAGCGGGGATAAAAAGTTATGCCCAGTTGAAAATTCAGAATAATCGCTATGGAATTCTAGCCCTTAAAAACGGAAATTTTGCAAACGACCTCGGTTTTTGACGAAACCACTTTTGTTGGATCCGGGATGTCAAATTATTGCTAGGTTCCAAAATTCATAATTTTCTGAATTAACATGTGAGTGTGGTGCACATAAACGTGTTTTGACCATTTCAGTTGAATTTAATCACTGGAAAACGGCCATTTTTCAAACGGTCTCAGAATTTAACGAAGTTAGTTTTGTTAGGACCGTATTGCCAATACGAAGCTAGAAAATATTTTCGGGAATTTTTAGAGTCCGTATATGGCCCCAGTAAAATTGATATGTGCATTCAAATTCAATATATAGATTTATATTTTGATTTTGACAAAAACTGTTCGAAACGATGGAATCAGCTCATGATACATATCCCATTGTGTTCGAAATGGGGGTAATTAGCTAGGGATGACAGTCAGTGGGTTCGATTTCGAGTTCGAAATAGAAAGTTGCTTTTTGAAATTTAAATATAATGAAATATATAAATATAATTATACCCCCCTTTTTCTTCCCCGTTGACCCCATTCTCTCCATCATAATAAAAAAACCCAAAAAGAAACCTGTCGCCCCCCTTGATTCAGCGCCGCCGCCGCCCAAGTGGGCCACCGCGCCCCTCATTCACCTCCTCCCTCCGATCGCCCTCTTCCCTCACTCCTCCTTCTGAATCTCGAAAACCGCACCTCCCCAAGTGACGAACCCTAGCTGCCACCCCTGTCCGGCCAAAATTCCGCCGCCGTGGACCCCCTGAGCCACCGCCGCTCCTATGAACCACCCCCCCTCCTCGCGTGCAATCTCCCCCCCCCCTCTCGAAACTCAACCCCAAACCCTTCGAAGAAGCCAAAACCGCCACTGTCCAGCACCTCGATGGCTTTCAGATGTCGATTAGCACGAGCTCCTCACTTCGATGTGAGTTTTGTGATTTTTATATACATAAAGGTCGGATTTTTAATGTATGATTTCAAATTACATGAAGATATCGGATTTATGTCGTTAAAAATATAATTTTTAGTATAGGAAAGTTTATATTTTTATTATGTAAAGATATCATTTTTATTCATGAAAAGATGTGATTTTTATCGCTAATAAAAGTAGGATATTTTTATATAATGAAGTAGGATATTTTTATATAATGAAGTAGGATTATTTTTATATAAAAAGGAGTGATTTTTACATATGTAGTAGAGATATAAAAATATGATTTTTATTATATGAACACCGTTATAAAAATAGAATTTTTATCTATATAGTAGCAGTATAAAAATAGATTTTTTATCTATATAGTAGTGGTATAAAAATAGAATTTTTATCTATATAGTAGCGGTATAAAAATAGAATTTTTATCTATATGGTAGCAGTATAAAAATGTGATTTTTATCCATATAGCGTAGTTACAAAAATGGGATTTTTATATACATAGCAACAATATAAAGATGTGATTTTTATATATGTAGTGGCTACGGACAATGAAATTGACAAAAGGCGAACACGACGAAGATTCCTACATATGAAGAGTCGCGGCATTTGGTTTAACTTCTAGGTGAGAACTCCTCACTTTTATTTTGGATTTCTAGTTTGAAATATATACTAGGATGCAGACGGTGCTTAGCAGCACCCGACACCCGTTGTCCACAGACCATGGATGACTTGTGTGATTGGTTATGTCGTGAAATTTGACTGTTGATTGTGATGTGAAAAATATATATTCATGTGTTGAAATCAAATATATATTCATGTGTTGAAATCAAATATATATTCATGTGTTGAAATAAAATATAAATTCATGTGTTGAAATAAAATATATATTCATGTGTTGAAATCAAATATATATTCATGTAATGACCCGGGATTTTGGCGATCTTGGTTAACCGATATAACACACATATCGAACATCCAAGGATCGAAATACCGGTCATTAATGAAAGAAATTAGAGGGAGAGGAAATATAAGATAGAAACTTAGAATAGAAGAAGAAAAAGAACACAACATCAGAGTAACACGAATCTCACAGCGGAACGAATAACATATAATATATGTAACATAACTATGAAATATACATCTGTACTTGAATATACATCATTATCAAAGTACAACACTTACAACACAGCGGAAATAACTGTGGCTATATGATCTTGAAGCCTCCTGGTCCAGCTCTTCAAGTGTATCTGTAAAAATCCCGACTACTTGACTGCCCGTACAAATTTAGGCACCCAAGAGTTTAGGGAAACAAGCAAATAAATTCCGGGTCAGTCATGGGACTGGTATGAGTAAAACAGTTTAAGCAGGTAAATGATATCTCATAAGACCACGCCGTATAACGGAACGGGTTTTTCCCTTATGAGAATCCAAATTATCTTTATATCAAAAACCTTTTGATGTTACAATAATGTCTATCAACCAAAATATAATAGTCATCTAGCATAAACGCTTTCATCTCACGTTCTACATATATAGTATACAATCAAAACCGCAAGCACATATTGGGTAATGGGTTTCCAACTATGACAAGGTATGGAACCACCTTTTGCTAGTGTACCTCTAGAAACGAATACATTGGGGTCAACAAGAACATCTTGCAACCTGGCCAACCATGACCGACCGCTCATTTCGCTTGAGTGTATCGAATGTATATAACCAACGGTTGGGATCAACAACCGTTTCCCGAATGGGACAGTATCGATAATAGATTTTTATTAGAAGTAAATGAAACTCTAGATCAGGTGATTATACACCCTACTTCGGAGCGACCGACTTAACCATGTTGCCTACCCGATTTCTGTCATTTACCGGTTGATGAGGCTTGAGGTTCCGCTTCATCATCACACCAGATTCACTTCGAATGTCACATCATCAAATCCATCAAATCACCGATTGACGTCTACAACCATACATTATGTGTCAGCTAAAGAAGTTTCCTTCTCCGCTTCCACTCTTGGTACGGTTGAAGAAATCAATGTACGTGACCTTTTTGGAAATACTCTGTGAGACATTCATCCATACAAGTCATCCAGGAACAGGATGAACCAAAGGTACTGTTCAGTATATCCATCTTAGGTACTGTTATCTAAGACTTATACAATAGCCCTTGCACTTTACTCCGTCTTCAATTATCCTTGGCATATATGATTCGCAACGCTTATGCCAATACAGAGTAGTTCTTTGGATAATAATCCAACAGGTCTCTCCATATTAACAACGTTAAAATGGTCAAAACTTCGATAGTCTGTGATTTAACCATCAAAGAAAACAAGTGTGCAAACAACGATATTATTTCCAGGTGGAAATTATATCGATCAAACATCATTTAACATTTATCTTTTTAGTTCATTTTTCATCTCCTGCTTCCCTATATTCAACATTTGCTATTTTCTAAATTTAGACAATATACGTTATTAACATTGGAAACATTTCCATTTCTTGTTTTCTGTATTAGAAAACGTTTCTAGTTCTTATTGGAAAACATTTCCAAACTCGTACATTGGACTTAGGCGGATGTTTAAACAAACCATCGCGATGCCAACTCAAACCATTACACTTATATTCACTTAATCATCACTTACTATCAAACCTTAGCCATTCCTTAGTTAAAAACGAAGTCAATCAAGTTGGGTTATAATTACCTCTCAGACCTTAACTGAACAATGGTTTAAACTTCGGGATAGACAAGGTTTATCCTTTGAAACTTTAACACTTCCTTACATAACTCTCTTTCAAATCATCTCTATTCGATAATTCTTTCCTCGATAAGGTATATTCGATAACTCTATTCAATTTACTCTATTCGATTTACCCTTATCAATTTACTCTATTGGACTAACGCTATTGGATTAACTCTATTTGATTTAACTCTAGTCGATAACTCCTAAAACTCTGTTTGAATAAACCAAATTCGATTAACTCCTTTAATTCCATTCGAATAAACTATATTCGATTTATTCCTTTTACTCCATTCGAATAAACTATATTCGATTAACTAATATTCGATAACTCTATTTAACTCTTATTCGAATAACTAATATTCGATAACTCTATTTAACTCTTATTCGAATAACTAATATTCGATAACTCCTTTTACTTTATTCGAATCACTAATATTCGATTAACTCAATTGATTCTATTTAAATAAATTCTAGCTCGATATACTCTATCGATTTACTTTAACTGATTAACACTAACTGTTTAATTCTAACTGGTTTACCCTAATGGTTTTACTCTAACTTGTTAACTCTTATTCGAATAACTAATATTCGATTAACTCTATTCAACTAACTCGGCTCGACTAACCCCTTTCGAATAACTAATTCGATTTACTAACTTTCGAATACCATATTCGATTTAACTCCTTTATTCGCTTTATAAAGATTTCCTTTTTAACAACGTTTATTCATTTTTAAAGATTTACTTTTAGTAACGGTTCTCCACTTTAAAATAATTTCCTTCTTATAACAGTTTCCTTTTTATAGCATTTTCCCTTTTGCTAAATATTTCCTATTTATAAATATTCCAATTTATAAATATTTCTTATTTATAAATATTTTATTTTCAAATATCACTTTGAAAATATTCCCTTATCAACATTTCGGTATGTTAGGATATTCAACATATCAAATCACGATGATCAGTATCGTCCAAACACATATAATCGACAACAGATTATATATCACATCATATATCACAATCTTCTCTTACCTATAATAGAAAACAAAATACAAAAACTACTTACGTGGAGCTCTATATTTCTTTCCACTGTGCCTTCGCCGCTTCTCAGTGAGTACCCCTTTTTTTATTCCAAAAAGGAAAGTAGAAACTAGAAACCACGCAACCGCCCACTATCTTTCCAACTTCCCACCATCTTCTGGAAAACGAAACTCTTTTCGACAGTTTATCATATATCCTCACACAATCCTCTCTTCTGTCCAATAGTTCTCCTTCTCATTCAACAAACAACTGAAAGTTTTAACGTTCGTCACTTTTCATTGAAATCCTCTACGGCTCAAATCCCCTATCTGGCCGAATTAGGGTTACACAGCGACAACGATTAAATTGTTTCCTGTGTAACCCTAATTCTAACAATACTAACAACGATCCTATCAGCAACGAATTGTTCACATGGTTTCGACGAAGATGCAGATTGAAGACACAGATGCTCCAATTTAGGTTTCTCTTCTTTTTTCCTCTCCAGATTAGGTTTTTTCAATTTATTGCGACTGGGAACTTTTAATATTAGTCCAAAGAATTTCATTAAAACAGATGACTTTGACGAAGCAGCCAACCCAGACAAGAGAACCCTCATTTAAGTTTACCATTTTTATTTTGATTTCTAATTTTGTCTTAAACTTATCTAGGGTTTGAAAAATTCTCAGTTGTCCTAATTACAAAAGTTCAAAATTTGAAGGTTAACCCAATTAAAGAAGTTCAAAATGGTAACATCTTGGTAATTTGGATTGTCGACTGTATTCTGGAACTATTTATGAATGTTGGCAATCAGTTACAATAATAAATGTTTATGTTCATGATTGTTGTGTTTAAGCTACTCATTATTTTTCATGAGTAATACCTGTGCTTAAAATAGTCAATTGACTCTTTAGTGGTTGTAGTTTTTTGTCTTTAGTTATGAGATCAAAGATGAAAGGAGTACTTGAGACCAATTTATGTTTTTACTAACATTTTAAGGAGTTGAAATTTATGATAAATATAATAGTGTCTGTTATGACTTAACCAAAACATAGAGACATAATAAGTTCATTAAGGATCAATTTATGACACCTTTGATATTTTTGTCTTGGACTATGATCTATTCCCAAAATGTAAAATTTTCTTCTTTCTTTTCTCTTAAAATCTGGAGAGCAGAATTAATGGTGTTGCAAAAGGATCTTTCCTGCAAGTTGTGACCATACTTGGATTACATTTGGTTCAACACTTCTTCTACATCGGGTAAGACACTCAAGTGAGTGCAGTTTAGTAACTTTAGTTTAATCACATTGCAACAAAAGAGGTGTATTTACTGATAGTTACACCCGGTTTTTCTTGATTATTGTGTTTCTTGAACTAAATATCACTCTTTTGGCTAATTGCGTTTTCAATTGTCTAAAGATTACTAGATAATATACCCAACTGCTGACGATTGCATTCCTTAGAATGAATTATAGATCATATTTACCATGTTTAAGACAACATCTTCATAACCGTTATTAATGGTATACTGATTTTTGTTTTGTGTTTTGCTATCGGCTTTAGGACAAGGATCCATATACTTTGAAAGCTTTATAGTCAAACACTGAATTTCAACAGTAAATGCTTGGCTAAAGAATCTAAACTAATTTCACTTCTTCACACTTTAATGCAGCATTTTTTTAAATCTTTGAAGCTTCCAAGAATATTACAAAATTAGACTCCCCATTGTGCTATATATTAAACTGACAGTATTTACACTTGACATATCATCAGACAAATAACTATGACTGCAATATCTCATATATGGTCCTCAAGAACATCATTGATTATAATTTATAAAGAAAGTAATTGTTCTGGCGGGTTATTTTAAGATTTTGATGCAAACCTTTTGGTTAATGGAATACCTTTTGTAATAGATATGAACAATTATTGTCCTTTTGCAAATGAAAAATATATATAAATAATTGATATTTCTTTGTAAATGAAAATCTTTATTTTGATTTCTACTTTTTTAAAATGCTACATTAAATGCTGAGTATTTGTATCATTCATAAAAAATGTTAGATTAATCTATCTACTGCAATATGTGATGATTTAGATTGAATTTTTTTTATAAGCCATCCCTAATTTGATTAACTTAGTGTAATAGAAAGGTTGTTAATGCTTTTTTCGGTGCATAGTTTACTTAAAAAAGATGCAGTTACATATGACTATTGTACATACCATTAAATTTGTTTGCAGTTTTGGTTGTTGAATACAGTTATACAATATGCAAGTTTTTCTTTGATTTTATCCTATAAGTAATAGACCATCTTAAAGTTTGTAAACATAATACAGTATCAAGCTTAAGTAAGATTAGAATGCATTTGCGTGCAACAGTAACAAGACATTCTAACTGGGCATTCACGCGATACGTATAAATGGAACTAGAAGTTAAATGTGGTATGCGTTCGCGACTTCAAACGAGGCATTTAAAGGAGTAATTTAATTCATGATTTTTAATTTAACTGTTTTATAGTTAATTAATTATTTGTTTTGTTGTGTAACATACGTTTAATTATATTTTTACGTAAATGCACTTCATTTTGCATACTAAAAAAAATAGAGTATCAGAATCTATTGAATTACATACAATAGAGTATTGGAAGCTCATGAATTGCAAAAAATAGAGTATTACAGTTTACACCAAATATATATATATATATATATATATATATATATATATATATAATTGATACAAATATGCAGTAATATTTAACTCACCACTGCAGAATTTGTTTATTATGAGAACATTCTGACTACAAATGATTATAACTATCTACACTCTTCATGTTTCTCATCCGGAACTTTAGCGATTGAGCCTGAGTATAAATTTCAGATTTTCAACTAATAAGGTTTTTGCGTTCATATGTCTAATATAAAGCGGTCGTTTGTTGTCGTATAGCATTTAACTTCATCAGATGAAATTGTTGCCGTCAATCCGATGTACCTATGCCAAGGCATAGTCGAATCAGTCAACATTTTGAATTCAGCAGGCGTTGTCTTGATAATAACTAAAAGTATAGGCTAAATTGGCTTCGATTCACCCAAATTTCGTTCCTTTTTGGATAAGTAAAGCCAGTTTAATCAAAGAAGTAGTCATCATTGTTGTCGAAAAACTTAAAAATCCTAAGATTTGAATCCTGTTTTAAATCTAATCTCTCCCTTTACGATTCGATTTATATTTCGATTCAAACCAAGCTAATACCACACTTTAGAAATACCACTCATTTCAAATTAATACGTTCAATAGAATTACTGGGGTCTACAAATCTAATTTTAATCATTTAAACACAAAAAAAGATTGAAACAAGAGAGAAAATGATGTTTTAGCTTTAGATGTGGAAGTTTAAACATCAAAATTAATTTCAAAGTGTGTGCAAACTTTAAAATATATGTTTTCTGAATCCACGATTTACAATTTAAATCCCGTTTCGATTCATAGTTGAATTACACGATTTATGTTTGAATCTCATTTTGAAAACCTTGGTAGTCATATATTGCTTTTCAAGTATTATCCCGATTTACCCCATACCATTTGGAAAATTAATAATTCAAACAAATCATGTTTTACTTTGTTAATTATTTATCATACTTTACACAACTGAATTTGAATACCTTGATTAACTGAGTGATTTCAATACTTACAGTACAGTTTAACTTGTGCGCTTCTTGACTTATGCAACCATGCTTAAATTCATACTATTTATTGCATGATATTTTATATGTTTATCATAAGCTTGAATTCCCTTCTAGCTTTTCAGTTTTTAACCTCAAATTTGAATGATTTTTATCTATATGTTATTTCACATGTTTTATGCTCTTCAATGGTTCCTTATTGAGTTATTATTTTTTCTTTATTTATTTGAATGGTGATTTTTACATTCCTTATCTTCCTTTTTGTTTGGTTTAAACCTACATTGAAAGGCTAGCATGTGACCTGTGCTTTTCTATATCCTCATTCAAATACAACTAATGTGTGTCCAATATTTATTTACAGCTTTGTGCTCATTTTCCTTATTTGCTTGCATCAAACAAGGGTACTCAGATTTACATTAGACATTTATAATCCATCTTACCATGTTATATATGTAAACATAAACAAATAAAGAGGAAAATTTGATGGGTTAAAATAGGAAAAATGATTCAAGATCTGGATGATGACGCTGGAGGGTGCGCTAAATTTTCCTTATATTCGTTTCTCCAACCAATCAGTACTCTAAATTCAGTTTGTATATTTGACCTTGCGTTGTTTGTGATTACTTGATTCCGTCTGCACTAAAGCTGTGTTGTACATTTACTGTGCATTATTTTAAAGGATGTTTTTTCAATTTAATCCGCTTTACAAATACAGTTCAGTTTTATCTAATTCATCATTTTAGTTGGTGGAAATACACCAACACCATTTAAAATTACATCGGTATATTTTTTATTGAGAAATGTATATTATTTCCATTTGAAATGGAGTCGATGTAAACTAGGAAAACATCGGAGTCAATGCATTTTACAATTTTTTTTTAAATTGGCGTTATATTCGAATATTAGCTAAAATTAAAATATGAATTTTTACATCAATGCCATTTGAAATGATGTCGGTGTATTCCACTCTACTTAGTGTTGAGTTTGTTAAAACAGAGTTATATGTGCAATTAGTTTTGAAACATCATGCTTAATAAATATGTAAAATAGGTCTGAAATGGAAAATTTTCCTATTTTTGAAGAGAAAAAAAGAAACCTTCCTGCTACTTTGAACCATGAGCCTATTATATAGTTCGTGATCCATGTTTGCTTCCACTTGCTGACAAATAATACAACCACAACTCCATTTCTTAACATAGATGATTTAATTCTAAGTTTGTCTGGTGCGGAATTCTAGCTTAGTTAATTTGTAATTTGCTCAACTCTTCTGCATATTATAATTTTTAAGGAACATACTCTCTGGTGTAATTTGTTATTTGACCCGGTGATTTTATTAGCATTGGTATTCAACAGATTTCTTGGATTGTGCATCCTAAATTCTGACGTATTAAACTCAATCTTTTTCGTCTGGCTAACAGCTTTTACCCTACTGCATGAGCTACATTTTGTAAATTCAATCTAACTCTCCATCTAAAACATTCTGTTTTAATACAGAGTAACGTTCCTTTAAGAATTTAAAATAATTTAAACGTAATCAACTGCAAAATCGGTATGTGCTACAAATCTGGTAACTAATTTGGCCACATAACATACTCAAACAAATAATCGTGCACTGTCCTCAACATACTAATTTATCATACTGACTGAAATGAACTATCACTTGATTGTATTAGACAATAAATGCTTAGATCAATCCATACAAATATATGCTTCACTAACTGAATTCAGTTTCTACAAATCAGTTCATCTATACCTTAGTTTGGCTCTCATTTATCATACTAACTGAAATGAACTATCACTTGATTATATTGAACAATAGACGCTTAGATCATTTCATATTTGCTTTTCTAACTGAATTTAGCAACTACGTTTATAACATTTTTACACTTTATTTATATATTATTGCTATTTTAGATTTGGTTGACATAGCTTGCAATTATGTGGATTTTTTAGAAAACAAAATTTTCATTTAAAAGTTTGAAATATCATTTCCAAAATTCAAAATTTATAATTACCTTATTTTTAAATTTTGATTTTCAAATTTTATAATTTCAAACTTGCACCTTTCACTGTGGACTTTCTTTTAAAGTTCAAAATTTGGTTTTGTTTTTAATATTCAGATATGAAATTCATGTACTTTAAAATTTTACTAAAATTTGTATCCAAAGGTGTAAATTATTTTTACGTACATCATCATTTTATGTTTCCTAAAATTAATGAAAAATTCTAATAAATTTTAAAAATAAAGTATACAACTGCACGGTTGATTTCTTCATGTTATAGTTGCAATTAAGTTATTTATATTATTACAATTTTAACTCGATGTATATAATATTAAATTCTTATTGTTAATGATTACATTTCTGTACTCGACTTCCATTTTTTCCCTCTCGATCGGTAGCGTCTACTAAATTATTTAATAAAAATAACACTGACAAAGTAATCTTTTATACCTTGATCATCCTATTTCAAAAATTATCCACATAAAACAATATCATGGCAAATGGATGATTACAATTTGACTACTTATACCTTGCTAAGACATGCACGACGACCATGCATGTTTCGAACATATATTAACAAGTTGCCCTAAGCTTCACATCAAACTTCACCAAGACAAGCATATCAATTACTTGTCATAAAATATCCATTATCTTAAAAAATACTACACTCTGCCCGTGTGCTAAAAAAAGTTATACTACATAGTTAAAAACTAAGCCTTTCCAATACTATGTGTGTTGAAAATATGATAAATTGGCAGTTCAGTTTCACTCTTATGATATATGGAAAATTATACAAAAGGAGTAATTTTTAAACTCTTAATACCATTTTGGCTCATTTGATGTTCGTCATAAGACTTTACTTAAAACATTTCAAAAATGATTTAAAGTCCATGTACGTGCTTTTGGAAACCCAAGAGAAATAAGACAAGAAATGCACACCAAACACAGCAACTAAACTACTAGGAATTCATGATATAAAATGTTTCTATATTGCTGAAGCAAACAACAAGATTATCACAAAAGTTTACAAAGATATCACTTGATTACAAGCACTATTACATGCATGAAATAACACTTGAATTTAATCTCTAAAACAGGCTCAAGAGTGAAAAAAAAAGGAGAAGAATAGTAGTAATTCACTGGGAACACACAGGAATAACCTGGGCATTTTTCTTAGGTTTGGTCGACCCCAGTAGGGGCATGGGTCGATCTATGCAACGCGAATTTGCCTAGGTTATAAGCATGATGACATCGCAACTTTCAGACCACTTTCCGGCTACCAAAACAGCTCAGAATCATAGAAATTTTACAGGTATAAATGGGAATTATACGACAAGACAAAAGAATTGCATCATTTCATTGAGAAATGAAGAAATGGTAGCCTGAAATATGGACCTATGCCATGTTTTGCTGCCTCAGAAAACATACAGCTAACAGAGTACGAAAACTTACAGGATCAAGCATAAATTCACTATTTTCTTTCTAAAAATGTTATAATGTGTGAGGGGGAACCTCACCTTGATTTGTGGCAAATATTGGTAGAAACAGCTTTGAAAAGAGTCAAGAGATGGAATTTGGAGCTCCTTCTTGAGTTCAACACCTTTAGAAATAGCTACAGAGACATAAAACATGATTTGAATGAACATTAACTCAAATTCGTGGGTTTGAATTGAAATGAAATTATATAAGTTTGTCTTGCTAATTTGTTTTTATATGATACTGATATCAGTTTGTCTTGCTAAATCCCTTTTGTTATAATCTTTCAATTGCATGCTTTGGGTAATGTTTACGTGGACATGAATGTCAGTTTATATTGGAAATCATGCATTGGCAGATATTCATAGGAAAATGATTGTCATGGCTTAATTAAGCAATGTGCTCTGTCTAATGTTTATATGGAACTATAATCAGCTTTCATCAAACAGTATTTTAATAAGGTTATATCATTTCTTTACCTTAATTTTCATATGTTTTCAATGGGTTATTTTACAATCTTCCTAATTTATTTTGACTGTATTCTTTAAAATATTTTCTTTGACCATTGCTAACCCGAAAATGATTGTTTCTTATAAAACTAGGTAAATTTATTTATGAAGTTATTTATCTTACACTTTAACCAGTAGCATTCTCATAATAATCTTATTGCCTGCAGATATGACCTCTGTTACATTTACATAACCTTCTTCAAGTATTGTTACATCCATTTGGTTTCATCTTAATTTTTGTTCCCAAACTTTAGCTATAGTTTTCTAATGATTTATTGCAATGTATTATTATATCTTCATTTCTGTACATATCTTGCAAACTAATGCTTATTTTTAATGCTTATATTTTAGAATAATTAGTTCTAAAGATGTTGGACAAATTCAGGCTTTAAAGGGAAATAAGTTCATTATGTAACTAAAATAAGTTCTTTAACATAGATATTTAATTACGTGAAAATTAGGTTATGGTATGCTTCTTGCGTATCTGAGGTGATATTACATATACATCTTTAAATGTAGGCCTTTAAGGCCATAGTGAGCTGGATAATTCAATCAAAAATTAAGCGATTATGCTATACGGAACTGGCTTATGAATGGTTAAACTAAGTGTGTATTTGAAGGTGTATATTGTTGATGTTGCGGTGATAGGTAGTTGAAAATTCCATCTTACCTTAAGCGTGCGACCTGAGGTACAATCCCTATATGTTGCTAAATTGAAGAGCGCATGACAAGTGAGGGTGAGTCCTTATATATTGCAGCACATGTACAGATTATCCGACTGGATTCTGTGTCGTCCTATCTTTTGACATGCATGCTTACAAGCTAACTATGGAAGTAGAATGTTTGCACAAGTGGATGACCAAAAATTATGCAAGCAGCTGCATTTATCAGCTAACACTGTTGCAAGGCAAGGTGCTGCTCCAGTTCTTTTGTTATAAGCAACATGATGACAAATAATAACATGTGGTGTTTGAAAATTCGGTGTGCACGACTTATGCAAAATCTTTAAATATGGCAATGCGGAATATGATATGATAATTTGTGTAACAACCCGTATTTTCAATAACCTGTTATAACGTAAATCGAGGCAGAATTTAAATCAAGGGAAACGGGCTATTCCATTGCGTTCGTCTCGGAAAAATACGCGAAATAGAGTCCCGAGTTTTCGAAAATCGGAGTCCACTCTCTTCATAAAATTCCTAAATAAATTTCTATGAGAGATTTTCCATGCATACAAGTGTTTTCAAGCTTGTATGAGTGTCATTAGCTTGCATTCAAGTCAAGTTTCTATATTTGCATCATAAAGCAAGGGTTTTGATCATTTTGGCTCAAGGGTTTTTCTATTGGAGCTTGCATTTTGGGTTTATTTAATTGCATAAGGGCTTTGTCTCAATCTATATATATTTTTGTGTCTTCATAAGCATTGTAAGCCCTTTTCTACTTTCATATTTAAACTCTAAAGTTAAATGAATGATGCATGTTTGGTTGATCATTATGATATGCAAGTTTGCCATGATATGCAAGTTTACTATGTCATGTTATGCAAGTTTGATATGTTATGTTATGCAAGTTTGCCATGTTATGATATGCAAGTTTACCATGTTATGTTATGCAAGTTTGCCATGTTATGATATGCAAGTTTATCCATGTTATGTTATGCAAGTTGGCCATGTTATGATATGCAAGTTTATCATGTTATGATATGCAAGTTTATCATGATATGATATGCAAGTTGTCATGATGTATGCAAGTTTGGGTGGATCATTTTACTCATGTCATCATGTTATGCAAGCTTACCTTGTGTATATGAACATAAAGCTTCAAGCTTTATGCTAAAGGTTGCATTTTGGCAACATGTAAGTTATCATATCTCTTATGACAACTTGCATGTGAGGCTAAATGCGAACTTATGGCCATTTCTACATGTCATTTATCACCATGTAATGCTAAGTTTGGTTTTATGCATGCTTTTGAGGCCTAAAAATGTAATATGCAAGTATATGAACATATGTACATTTCATATGCCACCATGTTAAACTTGTGGCTTCAACACCTTTATGTCATGATTATGCCAAGTTCCCTCTTTCTATCCTTTATGCGCTATTGCGATATGTAAGCGATGGGATTGCGTTTGGGGTTGAGTAAACTTAAAAGACATAAAAACATAAGATTGGGAATTTACCTATTAAGTTAGGTCTACCCATTGGGAATTTACCTATTAAGTTAGGTCTACCCAAATTCTTGAAAACTTGTAATGTGTTTTGGAAACATGATGGACATGACACTTAGAAAATATAAGTGTGACCAACTCGAGGTTGGGTTGAGATTGTAGCGTAAAACTACCCGGAACCGACCGGCTTAACTAGTTGCTACAAACAATAGGACCCAATGTGAGAAGTTGGTCATGTTGTACCTTGAACCCGAGGTTAGACCAAGTTGTGGTGTAAAGCTACCCGGACCCGCCCGGCTTAACTAGTAACCACAACAAGGTCTAATGTGAGAGGTTAAGGCACATTAAATTAGTTAATGCCTCATGATTAGGGTTAAGTCATGGTCCACTTAATACTTAACCAATTTGGGCTTGGTAGATTAATCAGGGTTAAGTCGTGAACTCATCGTTACACTTAACCAAGTTAATCCATGATTAGTAAAAGGGTTAAACCGTACTTAACCCACTAGAAAATCCTAGCAATGGGGGTCCACTGCAGCAGTAATCCCAAGTTTGTATCATTAAGACCCTAGGGACTAGGCTAGGGAGGGGGCACGATTACTGGACTTGAGGTAAGTGACCAAAAACGACGGCAGAGTGGTACGCCGATGTAGTTCCGGACGGACTATGGTCGTGCACGTAGTCCGTATTTGGAGAAGTCAAGCATGGGTACCAGTAGATCGAGACTGTGCAATTATGTTTATGGTGTCCTGGGGTTGACACCCTAGGGCTTGATACACCCGACGGGAGACCCGGCACAGTCTGACTACAATTATGTCTGGGCCGTATTGACACCAACACGTGACGAGTTAGGCTTATAGGGAGCCGATCGACTAGACCGTTTGGTTGGACCTCGTATTAGGGTCACTTCATGTTATTGGACCTCGTATTAGGGTCACTTCATGTTATTGGACATCGTATTAGGGTCACTTCATGTTATTGGACCTCGTATTAGGGTCATTTCATGTTATTGGGTCAAAGCTTGGGCCAAGGGATCAATACTTGTTTATTCAAGTCATGTTAGTTTGCTAGTACACCTGTGGTGCAAAACCTTAATCCTGATTATGCGATGACACCTTTATCTACCTTGGTAGTTAATCATCATACTAGTATGTTGTTATCCTTATGTTTATCCCTGCTTCTCATGCCAGTTAACTTTATCAGTTTACATTGATTGTAGTAGGGCTTACTCAGTCTTTTTGACTGACCTGTTTTTCTTTCGCCTCTTTTCTTCCATTCCCCCCCCCCCCCAAGGTTCTCAGGGTGGGAATATTGGAGCTTAGCTTGGATTTCTGATCACTTGCTTGTGGGATTTTAGCTTATGTACGGTCTTGACATGAAGCTAGCTATGGTTATCACTTATTTTGGGGATAGTACTTATGTATTTCAGTTTTTCAGTGATGTTGTTTTTATCTAGACTTGTGTATTTGGAAAGTTGACATTATGTTGTACCAGACTTGTTTTGAAATAGTTTGAAATCTTCCGCTGTTTTACTCATCTTATTTACTCTGTTTACATATATACATATGTTCTTGTTCTGCCTTGATATATCATTATGCATGTTTACCCGGTACAAACGCCCCTCCAAAGTCAGAGTGCTTGCAAGAGCCACCCTGGCGGAGGTGGGGTGTTACATTTGGTATCAGAGCATATGGTTTACGAGAAGGAACAGAAAGGTTTTTAGAAAACTTTTGAAAAACTATTTTCAAAACCAAGTATAAAGTATTTTCCAAAGAAAAGTCTAGTTTATTTTAAAGGCTATTCCCCAAAAAGCCATTAGCAAAATTCCTTCGTTTTTCTCCATTCTGAATCTATCTTTTTCTTCGTTTTCAGTATGGCCAATAACTTTGCCATTCCGGAGGTAGTACACGTACCTATTTGGTATAGGAGACTTTTGGAGGCTAGGGCGACCGAAGCCGGCCCCGCCGATGTTCCTCCTCCTCCTCCGGTAGTTAATGTTCCTCCTCCTCCTGTCGCTGAGGTTCCTCTTCCTCCTCCCCCTCAGCATCCACAAGAGGATTTTGCGGAGATTTGCAAAGACTTTAAGGCGATGGGTTGCAAGAATTTCATTGGAACCGAGACTTATGTAGAGGCAAGGAATTGGTTGAAAGAAACCGAAGATCTTTTTTGCCTTCTTTGATATAGATGACCGTAGGAAGGTTTTATTGGCAGTGTGGTTGCTAAAGGGAGAAGCTGCACGTTGGTGGGTGGTCACCACCGCTACTAGGCCAATTGAGACTTGGGATGACGTTCGGGGAAAGTTTGGACTAAGGTTCCTATCACTGAAACAAGGGGACATGACTATTAGGGAATACATAGATAAGTTTAATCAAGTGGCTCGGGTCGGTTTAGACTTGGTTAACACAGCTCAGAAGAAGGCCATGCACTTTGCTCTAGGACTAAACGAGCCATTGCGCGGGTTGGCCATATCTCATATACCCATCGGAGCAACCTTCGAGAGTTTGGTAAATATGGCCCTGCTTCAAGAGGAAGATAAGAAGAAAAAAGGTGCTTTACTTGTGGAAGCTCGACTCATCTAAACAAGGATTGCAGAAAAAGGAAGGGCACTTGCTTTAACTGTGGAGAAATGGGACACTTCACTAGGGATTGCCCGAAGAAGCAAGGGCAAGGCCAGGGTCAGACTCAGCGTGCTGGACCTTCGGGAGGGCAAGTTCATGCTCTCAATGCCGCTCCAGTTCCCGATCGAGGTAGTATTTCTGTTGAAAGTCTTGTTTACATTTCTGATTTTCCTGTTTGTACTTTGTTTGATTCTGGCGCATCGCATAGTTTATTTCATCTGGTTTAGTTGAAAGTTTGCACCTAAGTACTAGTCTAGTTAATGATCCCGTGTGTGTTTCAAATCCAATTGGGGGTTCCACCCATTTGTCTATTATCTACGTGGATTTGAAAATCTCTATCTTGAGTATAGAATTCTCGCACGATGCTTATATTCTCGGTTTCATGGGGTATGGGTTGATTTTGGGCATGGATTGTGTAACACCCCACACCCGCTACGGTCACTCACTAAGGGAATGCCATAACATCGGTGGAGTATTTTAAGTGAATATAGAACAGAAAAATTACAACAAGACAGATATAAGTAATACTTGAGAATTTTAAAACATCATTTCATTTCAGCGGAAAGTAAAACATGTTTGGTTACACCAAAACCATAAATAAGAGTCAAGTACATAATATCCATCCTGATAAAAATAAAAGTACATAATCCCACTACATGACCTAATAGACATAATAGAAAAGATAAACTGAGCTTTACATCCACGGTCCAAGCTCCAAAAGATTGATAAAGCAGTCTGATCAAAGCCCACTAGTGCTAGGCCCACTCCGAAAACCTGAGGGTTGGAAAAAGATAGAGAAACAACGGGGTCAGACATAAGTCTGAGTGAGTCCTATAACCCTAACAATACAATCATCAAAGTAATTACGGTATGATATAAACAAGGTACGGTACCTCTGGGGATAATGACTACACTAAGTAGCCAACTAAACACAGGATGTACTAAGATAATCGAAAAGACGCATTTATCCACCCAAGGATAATTACTAGATTACACCACCCCAGATCTACCCACCCAAGGGTAATTCCTACACTGCACCACACCAGTTCTACCCACCCAAGGGTAATTCCCACTTAAAGGTTGATCCCACTAAGTGTACTTAGTAATTTTACCCAGTAGTTTCTTGTACCCCTAGCTCACTACATAGGTGCCGTCTGCCCCTATCTCCACTAGGTGTACCCACTACTCCCAAGCGATCGGCTCCCTACCGTAGATATCCGTGCTGGCCCCACAATGGGGTGTATCACTCCCCAAAGTGGCTAGCCCGATACAACAAATGGTGCACGGGTTATATCTACACGATGCAACAACGTCTTACCTACCATCCCGGGTCCACACACGCAGATGAAACCCGTTGGACTCGCGTTGCCACCGCTACCCCGGTTTGGCCTCTTATAGTCAAGCCCAATATGCGTGTCCCGTCACTCGACTAGAGTCGAGCCCACTAAGATACGTTTGGGATATTGGTTGAAATGGGCCCCCACAAGCTTCCACCTAAGCTTGTTAATTTATCTAGTGTATCCCACTTAACCCCTTTTATAATCATGCCCACCTACATGTTAAGGTTTGGTTAAGTCATCTAATCATATTTCAATTGCCACTTAAGGCACCCACTAGATTTCCACGTGCCACCCAGAGCACTTACTTAACCCTTTGCCCATGTTTAATTACATGTTTCACTTTGGTTAAGTATTCTAATCGTATTTTCTATTGCCACCCAAGGCAACCCACTAGTTTCCTCATGCCACCCAGGGCACCCCCACTAGTTTCTACATGCCACCCAAGGCACCCACTTAACCCCTCATGCCCCACTACATGCTACTTTGGTTAAGTGTTTCTTAATTAATTAAGATCGTAACCTTTGTAAAGACCCCTCACATTAGACTGTCTTTTATGGCAGCTGGATATGCCGGTTGGTTCCGGGCAGCCTTACACCATAACAGAGTCTAACCTCGTGTCTTTACACTTGTCACGTATTTAGTTTATGACTAAGACCTCTCACATTGGACCAATCATTTGTAGCCGCTGGATTTGCCGGTCGGTTCCGGGCAGTCTTATGCTACAAAAGGGCCCAACCTCGTGTCTTAGTTGATTAATTACACCTAATTAATCACCCCCCCATAATTTGTATTAATTGTCCCTAATAAATTTACACATTTTTAAGAATATGGGTAGACCTAACTCAATAGGTAAATTCCCAATTCCATAGTATGGGTAGACCTAACTTAATAGGTAAATTCTCAACTTCATAATATGGGTAGACCTAACTCAATAGGTAAATTCCCAATTATGTCCAATTACTTTGTGGTATGCTTAATCATACCCATTTCACATCATTTTTTTTTAGCATGCATATTAGCCCCATCGTTCCCCACGTAATTCGTTCTCATAACACGACATAATAAAGGGAAGATTCATCACAAATGTCATGGGTTTAGCCAACATAGCATATAACTTTACCATGGGTTCAAAAGGTGTCAACTTGCATATATGAACATACATTAAACCCAACTAGTATTTAACCCAAACTTGCATTATGCATATCATAAAAAGAGACAAACTTGCATATGAACTTGTACATAAGCTTGCATATGAATTTGCACATAAACTTGCATATGAACTTGCACATAAACTTGCATATGAACTTGCACATAAACTTGCATATGAACTTGCACATAAACTTTCATATGAACTTGCACATAAACTTGCATATGAACTTGCACATAAACTTGCATATGAACTTGCACATAAACTTGCATATGAACTTGCATAACATGTCATACATATAGGCAAACTCGCATATGTTATGCATATCATAAAAAGAGACAAACTTGCATATGAACTTGCATCATAATTTTGCATATGAACTTGCATCATAACTTGCACAAAACCAAACACTTAGCATGCATAAAACCAAATAATTATCATGCACAAAACCACATACTTAGCATGCATAAAACCAAATACTTAGCATGCATAAAACCAAATACTTAGCATGCATAAAACCAAACACTTAGCATGCATAAAACCACATGCATAACTTGCATATCATGTTACATATAACTTGCATATACTCTCACATATAGTTTGCATAACATGTTACATATGCATAAATGTTCAACATAGTGTTTTGCATCATAAAACATGGCATTAAACTTGCATGTAGCATAAAACTTGCAAAACACATAACATACACTATACTAAACTTGCATAAACACATTTATCCACAAACATAGCCATGTCTTATCATATCCTACCATAATCAATTTAACAATTGATTTTTAAAGCTATAGGAACTCACCACTAAGCTCCCATAAGCAAACCCTTGCCACAAATTACCCAAAAACTCTAGCCTTGAACATAAAGCTTGCAACTTGATGATGAATGCAAGCTAATGATCCCTTAAACAACTCAAAAATGCTTGTATGAACATGAAAGCCTTCATAGAAATAGTTTCATAAGAGGATGGAGGCTAGGGTTTTGGGTGGAGGCCATTATCATAGAAAATTTTGGCATAGTTTAGTTAGGAGATAGGATTATGATCATTTAGGGTTAGCTTAGGGTCTTATTTATAGGATTAGGCAAGTGTTTTAGGCCCTTAGATCAACCCTAGGTTAGATTAGGACCATCAGATCCCGGAAGCTTCTAGAGAACAGCCCAAAACACAGCCAATCCCTTAAAATGGTGCACCAGGTTAGACCTGACGAGCACCCCCTGTCGACACCCAAGTCGACAGGGCTGTCGACCTGGTGCTACCCAGTCGACTGCCCTGTCGACAGGGCTGTCGACACGGGTAGCTGGGCGGGAATTTTTCCCTCCAGCGCCCAATGGCCCCAATTTTGAATTTTAAACCTGAATTTTAAATCAGTTTTGAACTTTTAATTTTCTGCAAACTTCATTGGGCCATAACTGGGCCATACGGACTCCGATTCTCGAAAACTCGGACTCTATCTCGCGTATTTTTCCGAGACGAACGCAATGACGCAGCCCATTTCCCCCAATTCTCACATCTGAGATTATTTATTCTGTAATTAGTGAATTTTAGCATTAACCGAAATTCGGGGTGTTACATTCTCCCCTCCTTAAAGGATTTCGTCCCCGAAATCTCTAAGCTAAGGAGAATGCATATCCTACCATCCAAACAACCATCTACTCAATCCATCAAACACGGGCATCCATTGTCCTTAAAACAATTTCTAATGATGTATGAGCATATGCAAAAAGTGTGTGTATATGTTCCCTACCTAATGTATGAACATATGCAAACCATGATAGTGCCATGCATCCATTATGTATGTGAGGAAACCCTATCGACACATACAACATCTACATGAGTGCACAATCATTCACCAAAATGCATCATCCATATGATAATACAATCATTATACATCCATAAATATAGCTAACTACACACAATTATATGCAATATGCAATATGAAGTGATTGAGCCGATCTAGTGTCTAGAGTGTGTGTATATGCATCCACGAGCAACCACTAGCAAACACTTGCATCCACATGCATCCATCAATCATAACATGTCTCAAACACATGTTTCAACCATAGGTTTACCCTATCTAAAGGTCAAAGGTACTAATGAGAGGACATACTAAAGATAAGATAAGTACTAGACAGATGATAAAGGAGACGTTTAAAGGACATACCCTCAAAAGGAATGGGTATAATGAACGCATCTTCGCTTCTGTCTCCCCAGTAGCATTGCTCTCACTTTCTCCCCTTTTTCACTTTGACTAGTCGAACCTCTCTGTTTCTCAACTTCCTAATCTCTGACCCAAGGATGCGAGTAGGAGCTTGTCGAATAATCACATCACGCTCTACCTTTACTTCTTTAAGCAGGCTCGGCTCTACCGCCTCTGCGGTCTCATGTAGGCACTTCCTCCCATGGAATACATCATGTACACCACTAAGTCTGTCGGGCAACTCCACCAATGGCTCCTCCCATGTACCTCCAAAATCCAAGATACATAGCCTTAAAAGGTCTTCTAAAATATGATTCACCCTCTCGGTCTGGCCATCCGTCTGAGGATGATATGCGGTACTCAAACACAACTGAGTCCCTACCGCCTCTTGCAAACTCTTCCAAAACTCTCTAGTGAAGATAGGATCTCGATCGCTCACTATACTGGAGGGTACACCATGCAATCTAATAATCTCTCGAATATAAACTGAAGCTAGCCATGGAGCAGTTCTCTTACTCTTCACGGGTATACGATGGGCGCTCTTAGTAAGTCTATCTACCACAACCCAAATTCCCGTATTACCCTTTCTTGATCTGGGTAACCTGCCAATAAAATCCTTCGAGATGCTATCCCACTTCCATTGCGGAACTTCCAATGGGTGAAGCAACCCACCAGGTTTCTTTTGCTCCGCCTTCACTTGTTGGCACACCAAGCATCGAGCGACATGCTCGGCCACATCTTTCTTCATACCGGCCCAGAAGAAAACCCGCTTCATGTCCTGGTACATCTTGTCCCCACCGGGATGAATGGTCATCCTAGAACGGTGTGCATCATCAAGAATAGTCTTCCTCAAACCCTCGTCTTGCGGTACACAAAGTCTACCGTCTCTACGCAACCACCCCTTGCCATCTAGGGTGTACCTACTCAAATGGCTGGACGACTCCCCCTCCTCATGAACTTCTAACTCAACCAACTGTGGGTCGTCCCGCTGTGCTCCCCTAATATGCCCCAAAAGAGTAGGCCTAACCTCCAAGGAGGCTAGCAAACCGGGTACAAAGTCAACAGAAGGTCTAAAGTCAAACATAGAAATAAACTCTAAGCTCCGTCGTTCAACGAACAATGAACTCAAGGACAACCTTTTTCTACTTAAGGCGTCCGCTACCACGTTACCCTTGCCATTGGTATACGCTATCTCAAACTCATAGGATGCTAAGAGTCCCATCCAAAATCATCTCAACTGTCCATCTCTCACGCAGACCCTCCTATTCGAACTTGACATCCCCCAAATGCAAGCCCCAAAGGCCTAAACCAATATCAGACAAACACCCAAGGGATACCCCCTTCGAATTCAAACGACCTACGTGAGCTGATACTAGTAAAAACGGCGAAATAATCAAGCCCTTGTCCAATTCTGGATGTCCTCGCCAGTCTCGCTCCAAAACCACCGTTTATCCCATAACTGGCTTTGCTCAACCTATTGAGCATATACGAAAACTCATTTCGCTCCTCGAAAAGACCAAGATGTCATTTACAAAGACCATCACGAACTTATTCAGGTACTCCCTGAACACCCTTTTCATTAAATCAACAAAGTATGCAGGGGCGTTCGTTAATCCAAATGGCATCACCAGCCACTCATAGAAACCATCCGGAGTCCTAAAGGCAGTCTTGTCTATGCTATCCTAAGGCACCCTCAACTGATGAAACCCCGTGGCTAAGTCCAATTGAGAAAATACTGAAGCGCCAACCAACTGATCGAAATGATCATCAATTCTCGGCAATGGGTGTCTATTCTTCTTTGTGAGCTTATTTAGTTCTCTTTAGCCTACACAAAGTCTGAGGGACCCATCCGCCTTCGTGGCAAAAACTACCGGAGCACCCCACTCCGATATACTTCGTCTTATGAACCCCTTCTCAAGCAAATCGCCTACTTGCTTATGGAGTTCCCTCCTCTCACGAGGAGCCATGTGGCACACTGGCCAAGATACTGGTTTGGCATTGTCAACCAGATATATTCGGAAGTCAATCTCCCGCTCCGGAGGTAAGCCCTTCACCTCCTCAAAACACATCCGAGTATTCCCGGACCACTCTACAGATTGCAAACTCTCGACCGACGTGTCAAGCGATTCTAGATAACTTAGCATAACAAATTCCATGGGATTACAAGAGATTTCGAGAGTGTTACCCAAGCGGGTCATAAGCCTAACAACTCTCCCTCCACAATAAGAACGACACCATTACTGGATAACCAGTCCATGCCCAAAACTAACCCATAGCCCGTGAAGCCCAAAAAGCAACACATCTAAACCCAGCGCCAAGTATAGCAACTTTCAAACCCAAACACATCATGGAGCCCCTATTGGGTTTGAAACAACTAAGGGATCACCTACTAAACTGGTGTCTAAGTGCAGTGACTCAACTAACAATGATGAGATAAACGAATTCAATGCGTCAAAATCAAATAAAGTACAGACAGGATGATCGATCAGAAAAACTAGACTTTCAATAGAAATAGTTCTACCTCTTTCCCGAATCGCGAGAGCCTATACTTGCCCCCTAGCCTGACCTGGTGCCACAAGAGCTTGCACCTGTCCTCCTGAGGTAGACCCCGTCCTTTGCTCCTTCTTTGGACAGTCTTTCATCAGATGCCCTGCTTCGCCACAGTGGAAGCAGCCAGTCTTAGTCTTCTTACGACAATCTTTGTTTAGGTGGCCTAGTGTCCCACAATTGAACACCTCTTCTTTCCCTTGCCACCCTTACCTTTCGCACCCTTATTTTGTTGTTGAGGTTTCTTCTGATCTCCATTCTTCTCGGGTGCCATATTAGCATTGGGGCCCCTCTCTTCCTTATGCATGAATTCCATGTCTACTAACTTCTCGAAGGTGGCCCCCATAGAGATGTGGGTCATAGCCAACCCGTGCATCGGTTCGTTCAAGCCATTAACGAACCTCAGAGCTTTCTCTTCCGGTGTGTTTACCAAGTCCATGTTGAATCTCGCTAACTGATTAAACTTGTTAACATATTCTTTCACTGATAAGTTCCCTTGCTTTAAGTTCAAGAACCTTTCCACGTGCATATTTTCTTCCGCTTTTGAGAGAAACTTTGCCTCAAACCTTTGCCTGAAATCCACCCAAGAGTCAACAGGGCGTTCTTCATTAGTGACCTACCACCAGAACGAGGCCTCTCCTTCCATTAACCAAGCGGCTAACTCGACTTTCTTTCCCTCTTCCACTTCCAAGATTTCCATCAACTCTTCCGTCTCATTAAGCCAATCCCTAGCTCCCACAAAAGGTTTCCCTCCCATAGCCTTAAACTTCTTACAAGTTTTAGCAAAAGTATCCGTGCGAGGAGGAACGGGTGCAACGGGTGGAGGAGGAACATTTGCTGGTCCTGCAGCGGCGGCCCTAGCCTCTAACAACCTCCTATACCATACTGGTACCGCTACACCGTCCGGAAGATAAAGATCTTCAGCCATGCTGAGACGAAAAAGGAAAGATTCAAAACGGAGAATTCGAAAGATAAAGATATGGCTATCGGGGATTATGCTTTTCTTTCAAAAACTTTTCTCTTAAAAGACAGGTTTTTGAAAATACTCCTTTCAAAAATATTCTTAGAAAATAGTTTTTCTAAAAAAATTATCTGTTCTGGTAACCAGGCTCTGATACCACGTGTAACACCCCACACCCGCTACGGTCACTCACTAAGGGAATGCCATAACATCGGTGGAGTATTTTAAGTGAATATAGAACAGAAAAATTACAACAAGACAGATATAAGTAATACTTGAGAATTTTAAAACATCATTTCATTTCAGCGGAAAGTAAAACATGTTTGGTTACACCAAAACCATAAATAAGAGTCAAGTACATAATATCCATCTTGATAAAAATAAAAGTACATAATCCCACTACATGACCTAATAGCCATAATAGAAAAGATAAACTAAGCTTTACATCCACGGTCCAAGCTCCAAAAGATTGATAAAGCAGTCTGATCAAAGCCCACTAGTGCTAGGCCCACTCCGAAAACCTGAGGGTTGGAAAAAGATAGAGAAACAACGGGGTCAGACATAAGTCTGAGTGAGTCCTATAACCCTAACAATACAATCATCAAAGTAATTACGGTATGATATAAACAAGGTACGGTACCTCTGGGGATAATGACTACACTAAGTAGCCAACTAAACACAGGATGTACTAAGATAATCGAAAAGACGCATTTATCCACCCAAGGATAATTACTAGATTACACCACCCCAGATCTACCAACCCAAGGGTAATTCCTACACTGCACCACACCAGTTCTACCCACCCAAGGGTAATTCCCACTTAAAGGTTGATCCCACTAAGTGTACTTAGTAATTTTACCCAGTAGTTTCTTGTACCCCTAGCTCACTAGATAGGTGCCATCTGCCCCTATCTCCACTAGGTGTACCCACTACTCCCAAGCGATCGGCTCCCTACCGTAGATATCCGTGCTGGCCCCACAATGGGGTGTATCACTCCCCAAAGTGGCTAGCCCGATACAACAAATGGTGCACGGGTTATATCTACACGATGCAACAACGTCTTACCTACCATCCCGGGTCCACACACGCAGATGAAACCCGTTGGACTCGCGTTGCCACCGCTACCCCGGTTTGGCCTCTTATAGTCAAGCCCAATATGCGTGTCCCGTCACTCGACTAGAGTCGAGCCCACTAAGATACGTTTGGGATATTGGTTGAAATGGGCCCCCACAAGCTTCCACCTAAGCTTGTTAATTTATCTAGTGTATCCCACTTAACCCCTTTTATAATCATGCCCACCTACATGTTAAGGTTTGGTTAAGTCATCTAATCATATTTCAATTGCCACTTAAGGCACCCACTAGATTTCCACGTGCCACCCAGAGCACTTACTTAACCCTTTACCCATGTTTAATTACATGTTTCACTTTGGTTAAGTATTCTAATCGTATTTTCTATTGCCACCCAAGGCAACCCACTAGTTTCCTCATGCCACCCAGGGCACCCCCACTAGTTTCTACATGCCACCCAAGGCACCCACTTAACCCCTCATGCCCCACTACATGCTACTTTGGTTAAGTGTTTCTTAATTAATTAAGATCGTAACCTTTGTAAAGACCCCTCACATTAGATTGTCTTTTATGGCAGCTGGATATGCCGGTTGGTTCCGGGCAGCCTTACACCATAACAGAGTCTAACCTCGTGTCTTCACACTTGTCACGTATTTAGTTTATGACTAAGACCTCTCACATTGGACCAATCATTTGTAGCCGCTGGATTTGCCGGTCGGTTTCGGGCAGTCTTATGCTACAAAAGGGCCCAACCTCGTGTCTTAGTTGATTAATTACACCTAATTAATCACCCCCCCATAATTTGTATTAATTGTCCCTAATAAATTTACACATTTTTAAGAATATGGGTAGACCTAACTCAATAGGTAAATTCCCAATTCCATAGTATGGGTAGACCTAACTTAATAGGTAAATTCCCAACTTCATAATATGGGTAGACCTAACTCAATAGGTAAATTCCCAATTATGTCCAATTACTTTGTGGTATGCTTAATCATACCCATTTCACATCATTTTTTTTAGCATGCATATTAGCCCCATCGTTCCCCACGTAATTCGTTCTCATAACACGACATAATAAAGGGAAGATTCATCAAAAATGTCATGGGTTTAGCCAACATAGCATATAACTTTACCATGGGTTCAAAAGGTGTCAACTTGCATATATGAACATACATTAAACCCAACTAGTATTTAACCCAAACTTGCATTATGCATATCATAAAAAGAGACAAACTTGCATATGAACTTGTACATAAGCTTGCATATGAATTTGCACATAAACTTGCATATGAACTTGCACATAAACTTGCATATGAACTTGCACATAAACTTGCATATGAACTTGCACATAAACTTGCATATGAACTTGCATAACATGTCATACATATAGGCAAACTCGCATATGTTATGCATATCATAAAAAGAGACAAACTTGCATATGAACTTGCATCATAACTTTGCATATGAACTTGCATCATAACTTGCATAAAACCAAACACTTAGCATGCATAAAACCAAATACTTAGCATGCACAAAACCACATACTTAGCATGCACAAAACCAAATACTTAGCATGCATAAAACCAAATACTTAGCATGCATAAAACCAAACACTTAGCATGAATAAAACCACATGCATAACTTGCATATCATGTTACATATAACTTGCATATACTCTCACATATAGTTTGCATAACATGTTACATATGCATAAATGTTCAACATAGTGTTTTGCATCATAAAACATGGCATTAAACTTGCATGTAGCATAAAACTTGCAAAACACATAACATACACTATACTAAACTTGCATAAACACATTTATCCACAAACATAGCCATGTCTTATCATATCCTACCATAATCAATTTAACAATTGATTATTAAAGCTATAGGAACTCACCACTAAGCTCCCATAAGCAAACCCTTGCCACAAATTACCCAAAAACTCTAGCCTTGAACATAAAGCTTGCAACTTGATGATGAATGCAAGCTAATGATCCCTTAAACAACTCAAAAATGCTTGTATGAACATGAAAGCCTTCATAGAAATAGTTTCATAAGAGGATGGAGGCTAGGGTTTTGGGTGGAGGCCATGATCATAGAAAATTTTGGCATAGTTTAGTTAGGAGATAGGATTATGATCATTTAGGGTTAGCTTAGGGTCTTATTTATAGGATTAGGCAAGTGTTTTAGGCCCTTAGATCAACCCTAGGTTAGATTAGGACCATCAGATCCCGGAAGCTTCTAGAGAACTGCCCAAAACACAGCCAATCCCTTAAAATGGTGCACCAGGTTAGACCTGACGAGCACCCCCTGTCGACACCCAAGTCGACAGGGCTGTCGACCTGGTGCTACCCAGTCGACTGCCCTGTCGACAGGGCTGTCGACACGGGTAGCTGGGCGGGAATTTTTCCCTCCAGCGCCCAATGGCCCCAATTTTGAATTTTAAACCTGAATTTTAAATCTGTTTTGAACTTTTAATTTTCTGCAAACTTCATTGGGCAGCCCGTTTCCCCCAATTCTCACATCTGAGATTATTTATTCTGTAATTAGTGAATTTTAGCATTAACCGAAATTCGGGGTGTTACAGATTGGTTGTCCAGTTTTATAGCCATTCTTGATTTTTGAGCATAGGGTTGAGAGGCTCATGACTCGCCTCGGTAATACCCTAAAAATTTGTAGTAACCCTATGAGTCCCGTCATGATGTGTTATCTTGAATCCCTCAACTCGTCTATCGATATTTTGCAATCGGTGAGGGTGGTCCGGGAATATCCTGATATCTTGGGTGAAGTGAAGGGGGGTTACCCCTAAGCGAGAGATTGATTTCCGCATTTATCTGGTTAATAATGCCAAGATAGTTTCGTGGCCGGTTAGGCACATGGCCCCGCAAGATGAGAGTTAAGAAAGCAAGTCAAGGAGTTGCTTGAGAAGAACTTCATTAGACGAAGTATATCTGAATGGGGAGCGCCTGTAGTATTTACTACCAAGGCAGATGGTTCTCTTCGACTTTGTGTTGATTATCGTGAGTTAAACAAAGTGAATAGACAACCATTGCCAAGGATCGATGATTTGTTTGACCAGCTTGTAGGAACATCTGTTTTCTCTTGATCTTGCTACTGGATTCCATCAGCTCAGAGTAGCTGAGGATAGTATAGGCAAAACTGCGTTCAGAACTCCAGATGGATTCTTAGAATGGCTGGTCATGCCATTCGGTTTGACTAATGCACCCGCCTACTTCGTGGACTTGATGAGTAGGGTGTCTAGGGAGTTCCTGAACGAGTTTGTGGTAGTCTTTGTAGACGATATCCTGACTTTCTTAAAGAATGAGGAAGAACATGCTAGACATCTCAAGGAGGTGATGGATACGCTTAGAGCGCATCAGTTGAAAGCCAAGTCCTCCAAATGTCATTTTGGAGAAAAAGGAGTTAGATTTCTTGGGCACATAGTTTCTAAGCAAGGCTTAGTGGTGGATCCTGCTAAAGTGGTCGCGGTTCAAAACCGAAAAGCTCCGACGAGGACAATTGAAGTAAGAAGTTCTCTCAGTTTAATTAGTTAGTTAGCGTCCCTTGAGCTTAGACCTACCCTTCTGGATCAAGTAGGGACTTCACAGAAAGAAGACCCGCAGTTAGTCGAGATCATGGACAAGTTGATTCGAGGCGAGATGACAATGGATGGCTATGACGCGATGAGAAAAAGAAGGTTCTTGAAGATGCACATCACCCGAGGAGGTGGCCGAGTTTGTCCTAAGGTGCATGTTGTGCCAATAGGTTAAAGGCCGAGTCATAGAAGCCCGGTGGGCTATTATATCCATTGGAGGTCCCCGCAATGGAAGAGGGAAAAGCGTCATGAAGGATTTCGTGGATGGACTGCCTAGATCAAGAAAGGGAATAAGAGCATGTGGGTCATAGTAGGTAGACTCACGAAGAGTGCTCATTTCACTCCAGTAAAGAGCGAAAGGACTGCATCATAGCTAGCAACAGTTTACTTTCAAGAAATAAAGCGGTTGCACGAGGTTCCCTAAAGTATAGTTAGTAACCATGACTCAATCTTCACTAGCCAGTTTTGGGATAGTCTACGGGGAGTCATGGGCAAGCAACTGAATCTAAGTACGGCCTATCATTCACAGGCGGATGGTTCATTTCGTTCAAGCATGAGTTATAGAAAATCACGTTGGTAAGAGCAATTGGCAACGCGGATTGGTATTTTCAAGAAAAGTTCTGCTGCGTGGAATACTTATAGTAAGTAAACGAGATCCAGGATTCACTGGTGAATTTTGGAGAGATTGCATGAAACTATGAGGTCATAGTTATGTTTAAGCCAAGAATGATAGAAGAGTAAGTGAAAGAGGAAGACGAGAGGCGACAATGAAATGGGTTCCAACTCATATTTGGAAATAAGAGTTAAGAAGCTAAGAAATCATGAGGTAAAAGACGGTCAAAGCACAGTGGAGTTAAGCTCAAGGAAACGTGACTTAGAAGACTGAAGGCTAGATACGCGCATCATATCTCTTTTTAAGAGCATATCCTTGATCCTTGTTTTCCTGTGGAACTTACTCGCATGTTATCTTTTTACGTATATCCTCTCGGTCCCATTCTCGGTCCTATTTCTGTCGGGAGGTATGACTTATTGGCTAGTAATACATGTCAGGGTTTGGAGGGGTCCGTTAGGTTGACTAAACCTTTTGGGCTTATATAGAATATGGGTTGGGTTAGGAAGGGATTTCTTGTAATCCGAAAGGAGTATATCCTGCTTATCTTCCCGATCTCTTTGTAGCATATCTTTTGCTATCCATGTTTGTCTTGATTATCTAGTTTATCATGTTAATCTTGTCATGAGAACCTTAGGTAGAAACCCTTTGGATGAAACATGTGTTTGAAACATGTTATATTTGACGGTTGCAAGTGGTTGCAAGTGGTTACTCGTGGATGCATTATACACATTAGGCACTAGATCGGCTCACACACTCCTCATATTGCATATGCATGAGTGTTTACGCTTATTCATGGATGAAATTTTTTGTGTTATCACATGGATGTTGCATATGGATGTATGTTATGTGCACACATATAGATGTTATACATTATGTTAGGAATTGCATACATATGGATTCATTCCACTAACATAATTTGCATTGATGATATTTGCATTAGATAAGTACATATACACACACCTTTGCATATGTTCATATAACATTTAGAATCTTGTAAGGACAATGATTGCTCGTGGATGATGTTTTTAGTAGATGGATGTTGGATGGTAGGATACGTTCTTCCTAACTTGAAGATTTCGGGGACGAAATCCTTTAAGGAGGGGAGAATGTAACAACCCGTATTTTCAATAACCTGTTATAACGTAAATCGAGGCAGAATTTAAATCAAGGGAAACGGACTATGCCATTGCGTTCATCTCGAAAAAATACACGAAATAGAGTCCGAGTTTTCGAAAATCGGAGTCCGTATGACCCGATTAAGGCCCAATGAAGTTTTCAGAAAATTTCAAGTTCAAAACAGATTTCGAATTTCGGGTTCAAAATTCGAAAAAGGGTCAGATTGGACCAGGCGGGAAAATTCCCGCCAGAGCACCCAAGTCGACAGCCCTGTCGACTTGGTTCAGCCGGGCAGTTTTGCCTGGTGCACCATTTTGGAGTTGTGTTGAGTTTGGGGGCCAGATTCGGTTTTGAGGGCTGAGATTGGAACTAGGGTTTAATCCTAAGGCTAAAACTAATCCTAATCTCTATAAATAAGACCCTAACCTAAGCCTAAATCAACATTATTCACTCATACAACTAAACTATGGCAAAATCATTCCTCTCATGGCCTCCACTCTCTTCATAAAATTCCTAAATAAATTTCTATGAGAGCTTTTCCATGCATACAAGTGTTTTCAAGCTTGTATGAGTGTCATTAGCTTGCATTCAAGTCAAGTTTCTATATTTGCATCATAAAGCAAGGGTTTTGATCATTTTGGCTCAAGGGTTTTTCTATTGGAGCTTGCATTTTGGGTTTATTTGATTGCATAAGGGCTTTGTCTCAATCTATATATATTTTTGTGTCTTCATAAGCATTGTAAGCCCTTTTCTACTTTCATATTTAAACTCTAAAGTTAAATGAATGATGCAAGTTTGGTTGATCATTATGATATGCAAGTTTTCCATGATATGCAAGTTTACTATGTCATGTTATGCAAGTTTGATATGTTATGTTATGCAAGTTTGCCATGTTATGATATGCAAGTTTACCATGTTATGTTATGAAAGTTTGCCATGTTATGATATGCAAGTTTATCCATGTTATGTTATGCAAGTTGGCCATGTTATGATATGCAAGTTTATCATGTTATGATATGCAAGTTTATCATGTTATGATATGCAAGTTGTCATGTTATGTATGCAAGTTTGGGTGAATCATTTTACTCATGTCATCATGTTATGCAAGCTTACCTTGAGTATATGAACATAAAGCTTCAAGCTTTATGCTAAAGGTTGCATTTTGGCAACATGTAAGTTATCATATCTCTTATGATAACTTGCATGTGAGGCTAAATGCGAACTTATGGCCATTTCTACATGTCATTTATCACCATGTAATGCTAAGTTTGGTTTTATGCATGCTTTTGAGGCCTAAAAATGTAATATGCAAGTATATGAACATATGTACATTTCATATGCCACCATGTTAAACTTGTGGCTTCAACACCTTTATGTCATGATTATGCCAAGTTCCCTCTTTCTATCCTTTATGCGCTATTGCGATATGTAAGCGATGGGATTGCGTTTGGGGTTGGGTAAACTTAAAAGACATAAAAACATAAGATTGGGAATTTACCTATTAAGTTAGGTCTACCCATTGGGAATTTACCTATTAAGTTAGGTCTACCCAAATTCTTGAAAACTTGTAATGTGTTTTGGAAACATGATGGACATGACACTTAGAAAATATAAGTGTGACCAACTCGAGGTTGGGTTGAGATTGTAGCGTAAAACTACCCGGAACCGACCGGCTTAACTAGTTGCTACAAACAATAGGACCCAATGTGAGAAGTTGGTCATGTTGTACCTTGAACCCGAGGTTAGACCAAGTTGTGGTGTAAAGCTACCCGGACCCGCCCGGCTTAACTAGTAACCACAACAAGGTCTAATGTGAGAGGTTAAGGCACATTAAATTAGTTAATGCCTCATGATTAGGGTTAAGTCATGGTCCACTTAATACTTAACCAATTTGGGCTTGGTAGATTAATCAGGGTTAAGTCGTGAACTCATCGTTACACTTAACCGAGTTAATCCATGATTAGTAAAAGGGTTAAACCGTACTTAACCCACTAGAAAATCCTAGCAATGGGGGTCCACTGCAGCAGTAATCCCAAGTTTGTATCATTAAGACCCTAGGGACTAGGCTAGGGTGGGGGCACGATTACTGGACTTGAGGTAAGTGACCAAAAACGACGGCAGAGTGGTACGCCGATGTAGTTCCGGACGGACTATGGTCGTGCACGTAGTCCGTATTTGGAGAAGTCAAGCATGGGTACCAGTAGATCGAGACTGTGCACTTATGTTTATGGTGTCCAGGGGTTGACACCCTAGGGCTTGATACACCCGACGGGAGACCCGGCACAGTCTGACTACAATTATGTTTGGGCCGTATTGACACCAACACGTGACGAGTTAGGCTTATAGGGAGCCGATCGACTAGACCGTTTGGTTAGACCTCGTATTAGGGTCACTTCATGTTATTGGACCTCATATTAGGGTCACTTCATGTTATTGGACCTCGTATTAGGGTCACTTCATGTTATTGGACCTCGTATTAGGGTCACTTCATGTTATTGGACCTCGTATTAGGGTCACTTCATGTTATTGGACCTCGTATTAGGGTCATTTCATGTTATTGGGTCAAAGCTTGGGCCAAGGGATCAATACTTGTTTATTCAAGTCATGTTAGTTTGCTAGTACACCTGTGGTGCAAAACCTTAATCCTGATTATGCGATGACACCTTTATCTACCTTGTTAGTTAATCATCATGCTAGTATGTTGTTATCCTTATGTTCATCCCTGCTTCTCATGCCAGTTAACTTTATCAGTTTACATTGATTGTAGTAGGGCTTACTCAGTCTTTTTGACTGACCTGTTTTTCTTTCGCCTCTTTTCTTCCGTTCCCCCCCCCCCCTAGGTTCTCAGGGTGGGAATATTGGAGCTTAGCTTGGATTTCTGATCACTTGCTTGTGGGATTTTAGCTCATGTACGGTCTTGACATGAAGCTAGCTATGGTTATCACTTATTTTGGGGATAGTACTTATGTATTTCAGTTTTTCAGTGATGTTGTTTTTATCTAGACTTGTGTATTTGGAAAGTTGACATTATGTTGTACCAGACTTGTTTTGAAATAGTTTGAAATCTTCCGCTGTTTTACTCATCTTATTTACTCTGTTTACATATATACATATGTTCTTGTTCTGCCTTGATATATCATTATGCATGTTTACCCGGTACAAACGCCCCTCCAAAGTCAGAGTGCTTGCAAGAGCCACCCTGGCGGAGGTAGGGTGTTACAATTTGTATTATACAATAGTTATGTAAATAAATATGATCTAGAAAGATAAATCACACACAAGCAATAAGATAAAGTAAAGCAAGGTAAAAACACTAGGAATTTTATACTGGTTCGGACTTCCCGTCCTACGTCCAGTCCCGAAGCTCCTCTTTGGAATTTCCACTAAGCAACACCCTCACTTCACCCGGAGGAACAGGTTCACAACACTACTTGATTTACGGGCCGCAAGCTTACCCACTTGATTTCACGGGCTACAAGCTTACGCACTTGATTTCACGGGCTACAAGCTTACCCACACAGGACTTCAACAATTACAAGAGTTTGACTTCTGAATGTGTTCTTGTTTCAACACTGATTAGTCAATAATTGAGTACACTCTTCCTATAATCTTATCCTCAAGTATATGAATTGAATGCGAAGATTTGAAGGAAGTTAGTTGCTTGTTGAATCAAGATATGAGAAATATTATCAAGGATTCAATAAGTAACTTGAATTTGGGAGCTTTTAGAATGCAAGAGTATTCAGAAAGTAAGATCAGAAATTGGAGCAAGAATCAGTTATTTGGATGATGATTCAAGATGTATTTATAGTGAATGAGGAGTTGTAATCATTGATGAAGAGTTGCAATGAATAATGATGATTTTTGATGAAGAGAAATGGATAAATCTCTTGATGAAGGAAGATGACTTTTCGAAAGGTTGCTTGCTGTTTGAAAAGTTGTTGACAGGTCGAAAAAGATAGGTAGACAGGTATTTGAATATATATACGTTATATTCATGAATGGACATTTGCTGTGCATTTTTCCCGAAAGATGTCGACAGGTTGAAAAAAACAGGTCGATAGGTTTTGTAGGTCGACAGGATTTTTTTGTAGGTCGACAGGTTTTGTAGGTCGACAGGATTTTTTTTGTAGGTCGACGGGTTTTGTAGGTTGACAGGATTTTTTTGTAGGTCGACAGGATTTTTTTGTAGGTCGACAGGTTTTGTCTCTGTCTTGAAAAAGGTCAACAAGATTTTTTTTGTAGGTCAACAGGTTTTTGTCAATTTGCACAGAAAATGTGTATTTATGTATATATTCAAAAATGATGAGGAGTATGATTATTTGAGGATAGATTTTTAACATTTATAACTCTATATAATCAACCTCTAACTTACGAAAACATCGATTCTTCTTTTTGTCGATCATGAAGCTCCTTCTTGTCATTAATCAAAATATGCTATGAAACCTTTGACTCAACATTCTCCCCCTTTTTGATTGATGACAACATAGCTTAATATTGCAATTGTTATCTCACCCTGTATATATGCTCCCCCTTAAACATCTACATATCTATAATCTTAGCTCCATGTCATGATTTCCATTGATCTTCATTTTGTTGTTATCAATCGAAATTCTCGTGTCTCAACATTCTCCCCCTTTTGATTGATGATAACACCTTGGATTTTCTCTCTCCAAATATAAAGCTCCCCCTGAATTTCTGCAACATTTGTTAGTTCATAATATAAATAATCTTACCTTTTGATTCCTGCATTAACAAATGTTAGCACATATATACTTTTACCATATTAAGCACATAATGTGTAAAATATTTCTCCCACTTTGTCATCAATTAAAAGGAATAAATATCATAATAACCTCAATATTCGAGAGTAGTATAATTTTAAAATAGTATATGAAATGGTGTTTGAGTTTGGAGTATTGGCGGTTGACCTTTTTTGTCACGGGTTCTATAAATTAAAGGTAGAGAAGAAATCGGTCGACAGCGAGGAATTGGGCGGTCGACAGGTCAAGTATCGGGTTCAAAAAATAAAAGATAAACATAACCGGTCGACAGCAGTTTTTGGACAGGTCGACCTATTTTCTTTCGGTTTGAATCTGAAGCACATTCGGTCGACAGGAAAACTGGAGGTGGTCGACCGGAAATCTCTCTGGATTGTAATGTTTATAAAACCGGTTGACAGAAAATTTCCTGTGGTCGACATGTTCTGTTGTTTTTCATTTTTCTGGCTTTTCTTGAAAAAATTTCAAACTCTATCAAAACTTTATTATCCTAACTTATAATAAAACATGAAGAATAAGGAAATAAAAAACAAAAACAAAACAATATAAATAATCTCCTTAAATACGATATATATTTATTTCCTAGGTTCCCAAGGAGAGTGTTTATCGTTTGTGCCTTCATTTTTACAGTAATTCCTATCCCATGAATTTGGTGTCCTCGATGACGATGGAATATTGAATCATGTGCTTTTTGATAAGCTAAATTTTCAAAGATATTTAGAGATACCGAATAGCCTTCTCTTTGTTGTGGTGTACCTGTAAAAAATATGACATATATACTTTTGGTACCCACTTTTTTATAGGGTCCTAAGAGTCAGGTCTTAGGAGTCCAAATCCATACGGGTCCGGTATCCCCTTTATAAATATATTTATAATTATGATGCACTGTATTCATGAACTGCTGAATATAATTGTTCCTAATCAAGTTGTTATTTGTTTTAGGAACCCATATTTTGATAGTCTTGACGTTTTTCTTTTGAAAATTCACAACTGGTTTTGGCTTGGAATATAACAAACTATGATTTTTCTTAGCTTTAGTTTCTTGCACCTTTTTCTTTCTTTTATTACCAAGATGTTTCTTGGTATCTTGTTTCTTATACCCCAAACCATGTTTATTTGTAGCAGACTGTGAACTTTCAATAATCTTTGTCAAATTTTCTCGACCTTTATTGAAGTTAGAAACATTTTGAGTAATGTCATCTAACTTAGTTTGTAAGCTAGCTTTTTCTAGGTCTAGAATTTTGACTTTTGCCTTAAGCTCATGATTTTCAGCAGTAAGAGCATCATTTTTCTCTTTTTGAGTTTCAATTTCTTGACTCAAAAGAGTTAATTGAGAATTAACATTAGATGATGACTCTTGAAATTTTTCAAGTTCTTCCTCTAATATTTTCTTCTCGTCTTTTAGCATATCACGCTCCAACTTTGCTCTACGTAAATCTGTTTGAGCTTGTTTGAATTGTCGTTTCATATCTTTGAATTTATATATCAATTCAGCATTTATATCAAGAACTTCTTTAAAAGAAGGAATTTGTACCTCATCTTCTTTAGCCATAAAACATACATTTGCTTGTTTATCGTCTGAGTCAATTTCACTATCAGACGAGGATGAATCTGAATCATCCCATGTCACTGAGAATGCTCGTTTCTTTGACATGTCCTTCTTGTGTTTGAATTTCTCATTTTCTGTCTTCTTCTTTTGCTCCGGACAATCCTTTTGCATGTGTCCCTTCTTGTGACAATTAAAGCATTCTTCATTTGATGATGATGGTTTATTTGATCCAAACTTCTTTCTGTTGTAACGACTAGCCTTTCGTTGCTTTAAGAATTTCTTGAATCCTTTTGCAATGAATGCTAGATCTTCATCTTCGGAATCTGAGATGTCATCATCCTTTTCAGCATGAAAAGCTACATTTTTCTTTTCTTCTTTTTGTTCTTTCCTAGCCTGCAAGTTAGCTTCATAGGACATAAGATTTCCTATCAATTCATCTGGCTTCATGGTGGAAAGATCATTAGCTTCTTCTATTGCTAATACTTTTCCTTCCCATTCATTATTCAGTGAATGTAGGACTGTTGAAACTACATCAAAATCTGAGTACTTTTGCCCTAATCCAATAAGTGCATGATGAATGGTTTGAAACCTAGAATACATCTCATTGATTGTTTCATTCAGCTTCATTTTGAAATTTTGAAATTGACTTTTCAACAAAGCTATTTTTGCTTATTTAACCTTGTTAGTACCTTCATGAGTGGTTTTTAGCGTTTGCCAAATTTGAAAAGCAGTGGTACAAATACTAACACGATTATACTCATTTTGGTCTAATGCACAAAACAACATATTGATTGCTTTTGCATTTACAGCAGCTGCGGTTTTCTCAGTAGCCGTCCATTCTGCATACTCAGTAGTTGGATTTATTATCTCTTTCTGAGTAGCATTCCAAGCATCATAGCTAGTTGATTGCATATAAAAAGCCATACGTGTTGCCTAATAACTATAGTTTAGGCCATTAAAGAAAGGAGGTCTTTGTGTCGATTGACCTTCTGTGTAAGCGGTGTTACTAGTGCTAGCGTTATTTGCCATATTACTATAATATATCAAATAACTGTGTTACGGTTATGAGATGAGCAAGCTCTGATACCAATTGAAAATTCGGTGTGCACGACTTATGCAGGATCTTTAAATATGGCAATGCGGAATATGATATGATAATTTGTATTATACAATAGCTATGTAAATAAATATGATCTAGAAAGATAAATCACACACAAGCAATAAGAAAAATTAAAGCAAGGTAAAAACACTAGGAATTTTGTACTGGTTCGGACTTCCCGTCCTACGTCCAGTCCCGAAGCTCCTCTTCGGAATTTCCACTAAGCAACACCCTCTCTTCACCCGGAGGAACAGGTTCACAACACTACTTGATTTACGGGCCGCAAGCTTACCCACTTGATTTCACGGGCTACAAGCTTACCCACTTGATTTCACGGGCTACAAGCTTACCCACACAGGACTTCAACAATTACAAGAGTTTGACTTCTGAATGTGTTCTTGTTTCAACACTGATTAGTCAATAATTGAGTACACCCTTCCTATAATCTTATCCTCAAGTATATGAATTGAATGCGAAGATTTGAAGGAAGTTAGTTGCTTGTTGAATCAAGATATGAGAAATATTATCAAGGATTCAATAAGTAACTTGAATTTGGGAGCTTTTAGAATGCAAGAGTATTCAGAAAGTAAGATCAGAAATTGGAGCAAGAATCAGTTATTTGGATGATGATTCAAGATGTATTTATAGTGAATGAGGAGTTGTAATCATTGATGAAGAGTTGCAATGAATAATGATGATTTTTGATGAAGAGAAATGGATAAATCTCTTGATGAAAGAAGATGACTTTTCGAAAGGTTGCTTGCTGTTTGAAAAGTTGTTGACAGGTCGAAAAAGATAGGTAGACAGGTATTTGAATATATATATATATATACGTTATATTCATGAATGGACATTTTCTGTGCATTTTTCCCGAAAGAGGTCGACAGGTTGAAAAAGACAGGTCGACAGGTTTTGTAGATCGACATGATTTTTTTGTAGGTCGACAGGTTTTGTAGGTCGACAGGATTTTTTTTGTAGGTCGACAGGTTTTGTAGGTCGACAGGATTTTTTTGTAGGTCGACAGGATTTTTTTGTAGGTCGACAAGTTTTGTCTCTGTCTTGAAAAAGGTCAACAGGATTTTTTTGTAGGTCGACAGGTTTTTGTCAATTTGCACAGAAAATGTGTATTTATGTATATATTCAAAATTGATGAGGAGTATGATTATTTGAGGATAGATTTTAACATTTATAACTCTAAATAATCAACCTCTAACTTACGAAAACATCGATTCTTCTTTTTGTCGATCATGAAGCTCCTTCTTGTCATTAATCAAAATATGCTATGAAACCTTTGACTCAACATTCTCCCCTTTTTTGATTGATGACAACATAGCTTAATATTGTAATCGTTATCTCCCCCTTTATATATGCTCCCCCTTAAACATCTACATATCTATAATCTTAGCTCCATGTCATGATTTCCATTGATCTTCATTTTGTTGTTATCAATCGAAATTCTCGTGTCTCAACAGTGTTACTACATCTGTAAGTACCGCATGAGGAGCCCGGAACAACAAGTTGCTGCCTTGAAACGAGCGAAATGATGAGCCTGAAGGGATTGGCTATGTGCGATTGTTGCAACCACAGGTTCTCTGAGCTGCCTAATATTAAAAAAGAAAAGAAAACGAAAAAGGATGCATAGGAGGACAATCCACTCTGCTTCCATGTATTCTTTTTTATATATACACGTGCATCTGTGACATATGCTATATATGTATAAAAATCATGTATAATATTCATATATAGCATATTAGTTTAAAAAATATGCGTGCATTGAGATTAGGTTTACGGAAATAAGTAGTACTTAATTACATCGATATTCTTATTTGCATTAGGCTTGAAAGGAACTGATGCATGTGGAGTAATATTTTATGTACGTTTTTTCTAACTGTTGTGTTCACACTGCGAATGTGATTACGTTGTAAGATTTTTCGTGTGAATAGGTTAAGGACGTAGTAAGCAATGAGATTATTAATAGTCGCCCTCCTTTACCATCCACAAGAAAGGAAAAAAAGATTTTTCATGGTTGCATGCCTTCACTGACTGCTTATCGTTGATTATTTCCCCCTTCTTAGCATGTTAATATTATAATTATATGTTTAGGCAGCTGCAGACTTATCACATGGTCAACTTACTGATATATAACTCAATTTTCACCTACTTATCCCCAATACAATGTTGTTTTACTCCATGCTTTTCTATACTATACGCCAAACATAGAGCATTATGTCACAGTCTAAAGCCGTGCTATTGTGTTTCTTGGGTACAATGAAGAGTTTTCCAATTAAATAGAATCAACGTGTACCAAGGCCGTGGACAACGAAAGAAAAAAAAAGATATTTGAAAGGACTGTCGATCAACTAATGTATTTTAGTTATGGTTTCAAAATTTAACTGATTTGTTAATCCTTTTTTTCACAATATTCATGTAACATTTTATTTGTAATATGCTATATTTGTTATGCTCATATAATCAGTTTTCTTATATATATATGATGCCTACTTTTTTTTTACGAACCAGACTACCGCACTAATTTTTTATTGTACATGATTAAATCAAATGTTTTACCGAGTATTTTACTTCTTTATTTCTAATATATTAATCGATCTACCAAAAATTTGGCAAATTACTTTTCCTCTTGATTGCGTTGTACCATTTCAACTTTATACATTCCCAAAACCAAAAAACTTAACTTCCAATTAGCTATGATTCCAAATAAAACATATTTTTTTAGGTGCATCATTCTTTGACAAATTTTAAGGAATTTAAAATGATGATGTCATTACACTTAAATTTCAATATTCTCCTCCCTTCTTTATAGCATGTGAAATTTAGTATGAATAATTGTTTGACTTGGAGCAATGTTTATTAACATGTCCCAATTTTGTTGCATGTTGTTTTTACAGTGATGATCATGTTACTGAAATTAGCTATTTAAAATTGAATGCAATTTATCTCTATATAATTTTTATGTTTTCCTCTTAATGAGAGGTTGAAAATTTTATTTGCATACCTTGAATAATTTTTTATTTTTTTTACAAGTTTAAACTGGAGAAGCTGTTACATTTAAATTCTGCTTTTATTTTCCCATTTTTATAGCACGTGAAATTTAGTTTGGATAATCAATAAACCTTAGTGCAATATTCTCTAGCAGCTCCAAATTTTGTTGCACGCTATTTTCAGAACGATGACCATGTTTCTAAATCAACTGCTTTCATGCTACATATCAATGTATCAATCTTGAATTCTCCTCTTAAAGAGATGTTTTCAACTCTATTTGCAAGTTAATTTGATTAACTTATGTCCTTTAAAAATGATGATTACATCCCCAAATCTTTTTCTTTTTTACAATTTATTTTACTTTGTCCAACTCTATATATCTTGCCAATTCAAAACCTAAAAGTTCCAACATATATGCCAAAATATGCCATGGCCAGAAAGCTACATATGAGAGTTCACATCCACTCAAAATAGGGTAGTATGATTATTACACGGTAATAATCATACACATTGAACTCCAGAATATGCCATGGCCAGAAAGTTATCAAGTTCTTTCACTATCCTCAAATATTTTCCACTCAACAAGTACCACAAAATGCCCGTGTGCGAAGCATGGGTTCCAACCTAGTATATGAAAAACAATAAAATAACTGTTGAGGAATCCAGTCGGATTCCTCCAACCTGTCTCCCTGCATCCACAGATGTTATACAATATAAAATCAACATCACTTTCAGTTCCATATGATATATTCTGTTGAACAGAATCAATGTAGAAATTCAACTAACTGACTAGCAGTTCAATCAAACAGTCAACACATAGTCAATCAGTCAATATTTAAAAGTTCTAAAAATACAACATGAAATTATAAACTGTTCAGAGTTAGTGAAATTTACTCACATTGGCAGTTCATCGTTAAAGAACGATAAACTATTTGTTTGATTTGAATCAAACAATTTATTTCGCCATAAATTCAAACGAGTTCAGATCCACTCCCGGTCAGTTCCATTGGTTAGTGTCCGTCCATACGATCCTGTCGGATCTTGTTTCGCTGAATTCCGATGATGTATGACCAAGATATTCAGTTTCGAAGTTAATATACTTTATTTAAATAAAAACATAGAGATTTAAATCCATTGGGCCTCACCCTTCATTTCTCGTCGGCCCATCAACCCTTCAAAGCCCAAACCCACTCAACAGTACCCCCTTCTTCTTCAAACGAAATACAGGTGCGTCCTCTTCATTTCCACCACTTCTCCGATCTCATTCTCCTCTTTCAATCCATGATTAACCAAACCGAGTTCACCATTGTACTCCTCTTCCGAATCTCCATCCTCTGATGCCAATTTCATTTATCTCGAATCCTCCTTTTCTCGTGCGACTTCAGGCTCTCAAGCTCACGGTACAACATCGCGCGACCCCCGTTTACTTCGAATCAACCCAGACTTTGCACGCAAGTGCTACTCTTCCACACAAACTCAGAAACAAGGTCGGTTTCGCGAATTAGTCCTTCCATTTCAAGATAACCCGAGCCCTAGTTCCTATTATCGCAAACCCCTACCACCACAGCGAACGTCGAACACCATAAAACCAACCCAGAAACGAAGAGCAAGCTGATGTGAACTCAAATATATATTAAAGAATTTATAGCATTTGATTTTGAATTTTCTTTGATTATTGAAGATGGAAAAGTTTTCGTGAATGGAAAATATCACGGCGGAAATTTGTTTGACTTCTGAGAAATGAAATTAAGGTTTTAACGAGAAGAGGGGTTATTTATAGGGTCTTTAGATATTTTAGATATTTTATAGGATGGAATATTCCCAGACTATTCTCATTTCCATATTCGTTTTGCTTTCTAAAAATTCTCGTGATTGCATATGATACCCAAAAATAACGAAATTGGACATGCAACTACTGTTCGACATTACGGTCCCAACGAAACTGGTTTCGTCCAATTCCGACTCTGTTTGCTCACACAACATATTTTTAACCGTCAAAATACTGACAGTTTCTCACTCTAAAAATCCGTACGACCACACAGTGACTCTAAAAATCACGAAACTGGAAATCTAACAACTATTTGACATTGCGGATCCAACAAAATTAGTTTTGTCGAATTCCAACTTCGTTTGCAAAAGTGGTTATTTTTAAAGCTCTGGATGACCCATTTAAATATATAAATATATTTAAATATAATTAAATAAAATATTAATAAATTTATATTATCGTATATATTCACAGTGGAATACCATACAGCTCTATTGGGATTTATAACTCGACACTTCACATCCCGATTAAATCGATATTCGATTTAAAATGAATTTCCTTTGTTAAAATATAAATAATTCCTTTATAAATTATAAAGGAATTCCACAGTGACTTTTCTAAAATTTGATTTGGACGTACAAGAAAATCTACACGACGAAATCCCGGTTTTCCTCTTCCACTAGAAAGATATACTCCACCAGCTCCACATGTTTCTTATTTCACAGAAATCCGGCTTAAAACGAATCTTGTACATTCAATTGAAGTTCGAATCGCCAATTTACGAACTACAGTGCCATTTCGAGCTCGATTTTAATTATAATATAATTTATACATTCAACCATCGTTAATTAAATATATTCGTTATTCTAATTCAATTCTAAACTGAATTAAATATCACAGATGATCCAGTTCACACCATATCTCCATTTCAGCCAATTCTGATTATTTCAGAATTAAATATATTATTTAATTTATTATTTTAATGAAATATTCACCATTATTTAATTAAACCACCATTTTTTCACTATATCACTATTTAAATAATTAAATAAATTAATTATTATACCTCTGCCAATGCGGGTCATTACAATTCATGTGTTGAAATAAAATATATATTCATGTGTTGAAATAAAATATATATTCATGTGTTGAAATAAAATATATATTCATGTGTTGAAATCAAATATATATTCATGTGTTGAAATAAAATATATATATTCATGTGTTGAAATAAAATAAATATTCATTTACAAATCGAACGATTTGTTTATGTACACCGAATTGACTGATATTGATTGTCACGATAAATTTTACACATCGCCCAACTGCACAAATAAAATATGTGTTTGATTGACTGAAACCCCACACGGGTGTTGGGATGATATTGACGTACACTAATCCCAATTGTTTAGTAGTATGTCGGCCGATGGGTTGACAGACTGTGTAACCGTTACTTATCTATATTTAATGCTTATGCAGCGGTGTGGTGCACACTGGATGATGGTTGATGATTTATCGTTGCTATTATATACATGTGTTGTAGAGAATCCATATAATTAACATTATATGGTAATTGATTGGGCCTCATTCTAATTTGGAAAATAAAGAATAGAATGAAAATTCATGTGTTGAATAATATAAATTCGTGTGTTGAATAGAAAATAAATTCATGTGTTGAATAGAAAATATATTCATGTGTTGAATAGAAATAAATTCATGTGTTGAAATAAAATAAATTCATGTGTTGAATAGAAATAAAAATTCATGTGTTGAATAGAAAATAAATTCATATGTTGAATAGAAAATATATTCATGTGTTGAATAGAAATAAATTCATGTGTTGAATAGAAATAAAAATTCATGTGTTGAATAGAATAAATATTCATGTGTTGAATAGAATAAACATTCATGTAAAGCCGTGTTGACTAGATTGACGCCATTTTGACGTGAACGATATTTATATCGATTTTATTCATATTTATAATGAATATAGAAAAGAAAGTGATTTCAAAATATAACGTTTTGAAAATATTATCATTTGTATATCGATGATGTGGAATATTCAATTTTGATTCGAAATTGAATGTGAAGTTGAAATCGTTTCGGAAACGGATTTAAAACGATTCATAAAATACGTTTTGAAGGGAAATCGATGAAATGTATATAATATATTATATATATATATATATAATGGCCTAAATAGAATGCGCCGCGCCGCGGCAGTTCGCGAATTTCGACCATTGACTTCGACTGGATATTACGGGAGATCCGACCGTCGGATTCTCCTAAAACCGGAACCATTGGGTTCACATCGAAAAGAGATTTCTAACAAATATTAGAGATTTGAAATCTAGCGGTTGGATTTGGAATTATGTCCAAATCAAATTTGGAAAAGGTCGTTGTAAGTGCAGTTCGATGGCCGTTGATGGAAATCGACTGTATGGGCCTTAATAAAATTATTAAAAATAGTAATAATTTGTGTAAAATCATAAGAAATGATTTGTGAAGAATTGGGATGAAGAATTCCATATTTGAAAAGATAAAAATAGATTTTTATCAAAATGAACTAGTTTTGAACTAGAATAATAATTTATTTATTTTTAAATAAATAAACTGGATTTGAAAGGGTTTTAAAAGTAGCCAGAAGTTTTAATAATTGAATTGGAATGGAATGTGATTTTGGGTTTATAGTGAACCGTATTTTAAATGACATTGGTTCTTTAACCCAGTTAAAGACAGGATATGGTTTCCCAAGTTAAACAATCATTGATGTGATTTTGGGAAGATTAAAACCAAGTGAAGTTTTAATGAATCTTTAATTAGATTGAAATGATCAAGAATGGAGTATCACCAGTTTTGCTCCAGGCGATAGTTAAATCTTTGATTAGATTTGAACGTGAATTGGTAATTGAATTTACCGATAACCCCGTGGTGTTAGATATGAAGTATGACCATTTTTACTTCATGGGATGAATAGGTTGGGATTGGGAAATAAAATAAATGATTACTCCGGTGTGGTTCGCTAATCCCGACTAGTTTGAATTGATATTCAAAAGAAGATTAAAGAATAAATTTAAAGAATTTATCTTTGATGAAATTAATGGAAACCTTTCCGAAAGTATAAGAATATTTGAATAAAAGAATATTCTGAATTGGAATGAGGCGTATGTTGTGTTTGTGTAACACTTGTTTATTATATACGTGAGTTATTCAGAAAGACCGGGTTTATCCCATTCTGAATAACTGATTCGACGTGGTGTCGAGGATGAAGACAGTGGTCGAAGACCGTAGGTCTTCACATCGTTTGGGTGATTACTGATGATCTTGATTGGGTTGTACACCCAAGGGGAAGGAATCAGTTGGTGATCGTCCAGACGTACTTGGAGATCGATGGATATGCGAGGTACAAGGTGCCTCCGGTTTTGTTCAGACCCAGAACGAACTTGTATGGACTGTGTGTTTGACATTGGATTTTGCTATGTGTTGATTGATCTCTATTAAATATACATCTTCCTGGTGAAGGGGAATTTATTCCCTTACTTCACCCTTCTCTGAGACGTACGGGATCAGAGGTTGTATATCGATAGACATCAGTCGCATGGTGCGAATTACCAGTGTGGCATGCCTAAGTGGCAAATGATCAAGGCTTTTGTTGAAAAGCAGAGTCTTGTGGTTGATGATCAAAGCACGGCCTGTGTGGCATAGCTTTGTGTAGCGTCGATTCGCGAGCCTCACACCCCGGTTGTGAACCAGAAACGAGAGAGGACTACAGGGAGGGCATGCGTTTCCTTCTAGCTAGAAGTGGCGTCAGTGGTTTTACACGCCCTGACGAGTTTGACTTATGTGGTTGTTGTTGTTGCGAGGCGCCTCAGATATATCGGTGACTGTGTGGAGCCGATGGAGTCAATGGACTCATTGACACCCCATAGGGTGGGGAAACGCAGTGTTCAGGCATTTTAATCCACATCGGTGGACCGGCCCTGACGATCCAAGGGACGATGCGTTCTGTTCCTGAGGGGCGGGCTAGAGCGTCTCTAATTCGGTAAGGATGATACCTTGCCTTGGTTCATAGATGGAAATCCAGCTTCCAATACGTGACTTTGCGGTTTTGATTGTAGAGCCTAGTATGACGACATAGTGGGATGGGGCAATTATGCCGTCTATTATTGATACTTATGATTGAAATTGTTTTGACACTATACACTTATAGTAATAATAAAACATGAAATTTAGCATATCAAGCATTCTTTGGCTATTATAAGGTAAAACCCTATCCTCCGGCTTGTGTTGCATTGTGTGATGGGACCTAGGTCTTATAATAGCTTCATTGTTCTTTATTTAGCATTGCGCTGTTGTTTTATGCACTGGTATTCTTGGAAGGAAACATATTCTGTGTTATACGGCGTGGTCCCTTGATTTACCTAACTTTAAAATAAAGAATAATAACTGTTTTAGTTCTCACCAGTCACATGACTGACCTGGAGTTTATTGTTTTAACCTAAACTCTGGGTGCCCTTATTTTGACACGGGAAGCTAGTAGTTTTGGTTTTGCAGATTTATATTCACAGGATCCTGACTTACAGCTGGAACAATATCCGGAAAGCTCTGTATCCGTATATTCTTTTCCGTTGTGTTTTGTATTATTCTTCTGATGCAGTAATGTATTTAAATCTCTAATAATTTATGATGTGTACTATTTATTCATACTCTGTATATTCTTCTATTCTGATGGAATTGTTGTAATAAACAATGAAATGTTCTTCTGTTTGCGTTCCAATTTGTCGTGTTCTCAAAACAATTAAGGGTCTCGCACGGTCTTGGTCGGTTTAGCGATCGATTCGAAACGAGCGAAATTCCTTGTTGTGACATTTTTTCCCCTAGATTTAGGTTGTTCAAATAGTTGGTAATATGATGGTTAGCTCCTGACTCTGGGTACCATGATTCATCTTGAATATGATCAGCTCTGGATTGTTCATTCTGATTTCTTGTGTTGTCAGTATGATTAGTTGTATCTCCTTGTGCCTGTGCTATATTAGCAGTGAAGTTGGTGTTCCTTTGACTGTTGTTATTGGCTTGACTTTCTGAGTAGTTTGAATTGTACGTAAAGTAGTACTTGATAGCAGTATGGCAATCTTCTCACATATTTGGCACTTTGGTCGATTGCTATTGTTGCTCCAACGTCCTCTTCCTCTCCACCTCTACTCTAGTGGTGGGGTTGCCCATCTAAATGGTTTTCTCATTTCTGTAATTATTATTTGTCTGAATTCTTCTATTATCATTGCTTTTATTAACTGCATAGTTAATATAGAAGTCAATTTCTTGAGTTTTCTTGCTTTCAAGCCTAGCTTCATGTGCTAATAGAATTGATTGAACTTCATCGAGAGAGGAGAATTCCTTTTGTGAGGAAATTATGGCTTCTACGGCCTCATATTTTTCACTTAAGCCATTGAGTAATGTTAAGATTTGTTCAAGATCTTGCACTTTATGGCTAGTTGCTTCTAACATGTCGCAAACTTATTTGATTTTGCTCACGTACTCTCTCATGGTAATGTTGTCTTTCCTTATCTTTTGCAACTGTCTTTTGTAAAACATGACTTTAGTAGTGTACTAGTTGTTGAAAGTTTTTCCTATTATTGTCCATATCTCATTGGCACTTTTGCAGCCAATCACTTGTGATAGTAAGCTTTAATTGATAGAAAATAGCAGCCATGAGCTAATTAAGCGATCTAGCTTGCGATATTTCATGTACTCTTCATTGTTGACTATTTTCCTCTCTTGATAAGTAATAAACTTTTGTGGAACTGATAAAGTCCCCATGATGAATTCTTTAAGGCCATAACCTTGAATTATAGTTTCGATCTGCAGTTTCCATAGTAAGTAATTGTTTTCGTCTAATTGTACTATAATTAGTTGAGGTTGTGGACTAATTACAGCTTTGGTGAGTTTGTTTACAGCTATAAGGCTTTCAATCGTTCCAGTAGCATTGACAGAAGCTGATGAAGTAGTACCATTGGCCATGATGACCAGGCGATGGATCAATCAAAAGCTTATCAGAATTTCAAGGATTAAATCAGTGGTTCTGCTGTGACCAGAGTTAGAACAATGTAATGAAGGTGAATTCTGATTGGTCTGCTACTAGGGTACAGTAATTTCTGAGGTGATTCTTGGTTATTTGAATTGGCTTTGTGGTTGAAGAAAAGAAACATATTACTAATAATACTATGTGGACCCTTGATCGATTCCAGGCAAGACAGAAATTGCAGCCGAATAGACAAGGTTGGCAAGGCAAGGATTATTAGTATATAGACTTTCTCCAATGATGAAGATTAGCTGAAGAGAAAGATTATTCAAAAACTCTTTCGAGTTGAAGAAGAGATGGACCGATGGCTGCTAAGCCTTAATGATGCTTTGATACCATATTAGAAAAGTAGCAGAAATGAGATTGAACATAAGTTTATTATTGTAGAATTATAATAATAGTCGATACAAATTGTATAGAGAAGTCCTCTATTTATAACAATGTAAAATAATAAAAGTGGCTTCAGCCCATATACAAAGCCCAAAATGAAAACAGGCAAGTGACCGTTCGGTAATAATGCTGAAGTATATTATATGCGATAACTTTCCTTTTATCATAACTTTCCTTTATTAATTAATAAAAATAAATATATGCAACAAATTTGTAAACAATTTTTTTTTGCTGGATTATAATTTTAAGCACAAACCAGTGCTATGAATTCGTAAAGGCATTTAACTATTATACTTCATATTTAGGCATGGAGAGATAATTTAAAAAGACTAAGTATTAGATTCTTGTTATAAATAAATTAGAACAGATAATAAATAGAAATCATTAGAGAGAACAAAAGAGATAGGGAGAGACTTTTATTTCTATTGCTTCCAGTGTGTACAACTTCTATTACATTGACTCCTTTATATATAGGCTTTGGAGCTGATGTTAAACTGATTCCTATGATATGGGACTAAATAGAATATTACAAAAGCATATTCACTCTTATATATGACAACACTCCCTCTTGAATATGCGTCTTCAAAATCTTTAATGCCCTGCTAACTTGAAGTTGTTCCTTTCAAATCATATATGAAGATTACTCTCCCTTATTATTATCTTGCTTGCATATATCTGTTCAATCGATAAAACTATTGTCTGTTGCCTTCAAAACTCTATCAGGAAAAACCTAATGGGAAAAACCTTGAACAAGAAAAAGAGTACACAACATTTGACATTATAGATATCATATTAAAATGATATTCCTTAAAAGAGTTTGATGCTTCGGGATCAAAACAATGCCTTATTAAAAACCTTTTTATGAAAAACCCTACGAAAAAAATCATAAAAAAGGAAAAGAGTGTAAATTTATTTCTTCTTTAGGTAGAATGTTTCACAATGTTACAGTAAGGGTTGATACTTCAGGATCAAGATAATGCCTCATTAAAAACCATACTAACAAAAACTCCAGTGGGAAAAATATTAGTGAAGGAAAAGAGTACATTATAGCATAATTTTATATGCTCTCCCTTATATATAACTCATTATTCAATTAGTCTATTGATTTAGTCGACGCATGCCAATTTTGTACATCATCTTCTGGAATGTTGATTTGGAAATTGCCTTTAAGAACAGAACTACCCTCTTTTCTTGAAACTGAATTTGTTTCTCCCTTTTCTTGTTATCCTTTCATTCATGTGTGAAGATAAATTTTGAAGAAAGGTGCTCCATCCTATCACCCTTGATATAATTCACTTGAATCTGAGCCATGCAAACTGCCTTGTCTTTATAAAGAATAGTTTACTACATCAAAAGATGTTTGATACTTCTGGATCAAAATGTTGCCTCGTCAAAACCTTACTAAGAGAAACATGATGGGAAAAATCTTAGTGAAGGAAAAAGAGTACAATATAAAGTGTCATATTTACTACGTCAAAAAGAGTATGATACTTCAAGATCAATGTAATGCTTCGTTAAAACCCTAATAAGAAAAACCCAGTGGGAAAATCTTAAACAAGGAAAAAGAGTACATTATAACTTATTTTTATATGTTACTTTTGGGTTGATACTTCTAGATCATGACAGTGCCTCATTAAAACTTACTAAGAAAACCTAGTGGGGGACAGCTTAGTTAAGGAAAAAGAGTGCATTATAACTTACTTATGGATGCTACCCCTGATTTAATAAATTCCTCTGAATTTGTATTCTTCTTTCAATAACTCAAATTGCTTACAGATACTTCTTAACGAAGTTTTTTTTTTAAAACTTCATGTGCATTTCCATGCTCCAAGCATGTTTTCTTATTTAAAGCGCCTTCTTTTTGTGATTTGTATGCTACTAATATTCATTTATGAATACACTTCATGTGCTTATAATTTTGTGTTTCAACCGGGCTTGTATATTGCAATACACATTTGATGAATAAGACAACTTTCATTATAGCAACACTAAGCAGGAAGAAATATACTTATTTTGAAGTATATCGAGATTTTTATTACAACAATACTTAGAAGAATGCTATAATCTATCGTCCATGTTCTTTGTATTCTTTATAATAACAAATGTTATTTTGTTCTTCAGAAATTTATATATTATAATAAGTTTTGCATATCGCAACTACTACTTCAATGGATATTAAGAATTTCATTACAACAATTCTTGAAAGTAGGAAGTGATCTACTCATCATGAACTATATCAAGATTTTCATCACAACAATACTTAGAAGAATGTTATAATCTACATTTCTTGTTTTTGAATTGTTTATCACTACCAAAGTTATTTAAATTCTTCAGGAATTTGTATACTTTCATCGTTTATACCTTCAGGGTATTATAAGCGTTTTAAACACTTTCAGTATTTTAATCAATTCAAATATCTCAGAAAATACAATGCTTATGGCACATAATATGATGTTGACACTCTGTGGTGCTTCAGTAACTTCAGTGCGATTTTATCATTATATATATTTCTATTTTTATCTTATGAACTACAGGTTCATATCTTATGGACTACAGAACCATATATGTTATTTAAGAGAATTTCATGACGGCCAATCATGTTTCTCTCTTATATGGGATTTTTAATGCATTTATAAATAAGCGCTTTTTTTTTTAATTTATCATCGATGATTATTTCATGTCAGTTATATACATGATTTATGGAGATCTCAAAAATCATCATGCTTTCAGTTTCTAAACCACTTCTAGGGTTATTTTGACGATCATGTCATGGGTTTCTTTTAAAGCACCCTTAAGTGTTTCTTCAGGAACACTCATCTCCTTCGTTTTGCATCTTAATGACTTACTCTAAAGATATTTTGAACTGACTTTTATACCACATTTTCAGCTATGATTTACACTTTTGATCCTTCCGGGATTCAAATGTATATTGGAGAAAGTCTATTAGGGACATAATTGATAATTTATGCAAGTTATTTAATGCTTTGCATAATCTATATGTTAGAAAATATTAAACATCGATGATTCCTTTATCCTCCCCCTCAATGTTGACAAACATTGTCACTTTAAATAATAAACTGTCTTTTGATTCTCATTTTTAATCCATTATCGCATTATACTTAGCAAACACATTAGATGTATTTCAGTTGTAAGAGGATAATGATCTTATTAGTTGATAAGATTCATTCATATTGTATTGCTTATTCCCTTTCATTGGTCTGGTAACTTGGAGGAATTTTCTATCATTTGAATATGCACATGACTTCAGGTCATTCGATATTGATGTCAATCGACTTTTTGAATTACCAAATAATATATGCATAATTTATAATATGGGCTCATAACAACTTCAGGTTGTTAATTAAATATTCGCATATATGTGTATATACGTGCGTCCACATATAACATATGTAATGATTTGCATGTTCTTTCTCATTCGAATTATCGATCTTAGAACAAATTGTTTATAAGGTTCCAATCATTAATTTTTGCTTATCAAGCAATGTCAATGCGAATCTTAAAGATCGTATCATAATATCCAAAAATATCTGATTTAGAACAGCATTAAACTTCTGGTTTAAATAAAATATATAAACAACTTCAAATTGTTAATTTATATTGAACTTCTGGTTCACGTAACTCATATAAACAACTTCAAGTTGTTAAACTATATTGAATATGTAGATGACTTCAAGTTGTTAAACTATATTAAACTTCTGGTTCAACTGTATTGAACTTCTGGTTCAAATAACTTAAATAAAAAAAACTTCAAGTTGTTAAAATTTATTCTTCAATACAATATGTAAATATAAATATATAAGTAAGATATAACTCATTTTAAAAATTATGCAATCTTTGGATACATTATCATTACCGCATATTATGTAACTTCTTTAAGAAGTACAACGTTATTATTTCAAACAGTTTCAATAAAGCTTCAGGCTTCTAACTGGTTAGATCAGACATTTGATTCATCACTTCATTAATATTTTCTTTAATCATTAAATTTGCATCATCATCTTTGATATTTGAAAATATTTCAATGAAAATTCTTTTATAGATATATCAGAATATAATATCGCTTCTAGGATATTCCATAAACGCCATTTATGGAGTTTTAATACATATTTTCTCTTTTAGGAAAAATTTATGAATTTTTCTACAAATATTTTATCACTTTTAATTATAGAAGTCTCTTCTAGAGATATTTATTATTTTCAAATAAACAAATCTCTTCTAGAGATATTTATTATTTTCAAATAAACAAATCTCTTCTAGAGATATTTTACCATTTCCAAATATACAAATATCCTCTAAAGATATTTTGTTATCACCGCTTCTGGGATGAACTTATCTCCTCCGGAGATAAATATATACAAACTATTGAAATATCGTATCAATATACAAAAATACATATCAAACCTTTAATGCAGTAACAAAATTAGATGCATTAAATAAAAATAAGATTCAAGAGAGAAAAGAAATCACTACTTCCGGAGTGTATGATATTCCTTCAGTGAACATATCTTTTATTTATGTAATTGCAATGCAACAAAAAAATCTCTAGCATCTCTTCTAGGATGTTGGATTTGCTATATAAAATTAAATTTCTAAAACATTTTCTTCAAGAGATTAATATGCATACTATATCTTATGGATATTCAGTTAATATAAGGGATTGTTAAAAGGACTCCATTTTTTGTTAAGGGGATGATAAATTTAAGGGGGACTCCATCTTACTTTTTATTTATTAAGGGGGGTTTTGGAATTTTAAAAATAAAATAAAATACAGACTAAAGCACCCCGACTTCATCATCCCTTAAACCCTATTGATCAAAATTCAATCTCAGTTCGATCCAAACACGCCGCGAGGTAAATAAAAAAATTCAAACATTGATAAATCCCCTTTTTGAAATTTTAGATTTTGTTGAAAAAAATTAATACAATTTACAGAAAGCAGATAAATTTCATTCATTTGCGCGAATGATGAATACAGTTCATCATGGAAAGTTTGGATTTTGTTAGAGGGTGAATACAGTGTGTTACGGTTTAGATCTTACAGTTTGATAAGAAAAACAACCTCGCTATGAGATGATTTGTCAAATGTAATTACATTAAAATAGTGTACATATTCCAACATTAAAACAAATGTTTGTTAAGTGAATTTATGCTTATGTTCATGTTGTGTTAAGCTTATGTGTATGTTGTTACTCTTTTTTTTCATTTGTGGCTAGCGTGTTTTATACGTGTTTTTGTTTGTTGTTATTGTGTTTCATGCTTACTTTGATAGTGAAAACTAAAGTAAATAATGCTTGAATATGTTATTTTCATGTGTGCAGAATGTTTATGTTTCATATATTATTATTTTTTTATGTGTAGAATTAAATTAGAGTTTATGTTTTAAGGTTGCATTAATAAAGAGTATAGGGTTAGTATTGGAAATTTTATTAATATGTTTAAGGGGAGGCTAATTTATTTTAACTCCCCCTTAACAATTTTAAAATAAACTGAAAATGGTACTCCCCTTAACCAAAAGTGGAGTCCTTTTAACAATACCCTTAATATAAACTGTACATGAAAGATGTCGGTTAGATGAAACTCATTTAGAGATTTTCTATTGAATCCAAGGTTATTATCACATATTATGATGTGTGTATTTCTTTTAACTTCTTCTGGAAGTACAATCTTTTTATGTCACAACTTTTAAGAAAGTTTCGAGTTTTTTTTTCAATAATCCAAGACTTCTGGTCTTGGGTTTTGAGTTATACAACTCCTTAAAATAATTTCTTCACACAACTTCAGGTTGTTGTTGAACCTATTTCTTCCATTATATCATATATTGCTTGCCAAATAAATACATTAAAAAAAAATCATAACTATATCCATATTCTGAGCATGAAAATATAACATTTAATTTACAATTACCAATGCATTTATGATAATAATAACTGTAATTAACATTTATATGGCCTCGGATATAACAATTTTCACTGTAAAATTAAGTTTGTCGTGTTTGCTTTCATTAATATTTCCATTCACTTCAGGTGCTAAATCAAAGATAACTTCAATAAACGAAAACTTTTCTTTCCTTCTTCAACATTTGAACTTCAGGTTCATATTATTTCAGATTTCAAAGAAATAATAAACTTTATGATTTTTCATTTGTTTATTTTTCATAATCCACTTTTGGTGATAGATCAATATTAGATCTGAACTTAATACGATCTTATACATTTGTATTATATTTACATTTGTTTCTCTAAGAAACAATACAACATTTCTTTCGGAAATATGAATTATGTTACAAAATCAAATTAAATTCAATGAATTTATTTGAATAGAGACGAACAAAAATTTGTTGAATACAAAAAAGAAATCATTACAATCAACATCTCATTTTTAAACCATGTAGAGATCTCAAATATATATAATTTGAGTCTAATTTTGAGATCAACAATATCATTACATAAGAAAAGTTAGATTTATAATAGAGTGAGATATGAAATATGATTAACGAAATAAGAATCAGATCTCAAAGAGTAGATCTATACGAGTTCCAAAATTATAAGATTAAAAAAAATCTTGAAGATAAGACAATAGATTTAAATCTAGAATGGGATGTGTTCTAACCAAAATGGAGATTTGAAAAATCAAATCAATCAGATTAGAAAAATAACCTACCATTTTGAGATCTATAATTAGATCTGTAATCAAATCGTGCTGATAACGTGTAATAAAATAAAACCGAACAGATAATAAACAGAAGCCATTAGAGAGAAAAAAAAGATAGGCGAGAGACTTTTATTTCTAGTACTTTCAGTGTTTACAATTTCTATTACATTGGCTACTTTATATTATACTGGTAAATGATAAAATTTTACTACTGATATTTGCCAACCATCATCAACCGTAAAAAATAAAATATCGATTTTACTGTTACTAGTTGATTGGTGTATGCATGTATATATACATAAATTACCTTTATTTATGCATCCAACTTTGAAAATGATAGACATTTGCTTTGGAATTATATTGAGCAGTTCAGTAATGTTATTAAAAGTCCTTGGATGCTTATAGGGGATTTCAACACTGTTTTTCACAATAGTGAGAAAAAAGGAGGCAACCCTATTCCTTTTGCTAAACTTAATAAGATTGCCTGTTTTATGTTGAAAACTGGATTAATAGAACCCCAAATTGCTGGCAATAAATTTACTTGGAAGTCAGGGGAGTTTAGAAATATTCACTGCAAGCTAGACAGAGTTCTATTTAATCAGCTTTCATTGATTTTTTCCCTAACATCTACTGTAGTACTTTACCTCAAAATACTAGTGACCATACACCTATCCTGGTCACTCTCAGTACTAATAAGGGTAAAGTAAGTTTCTCTCCTTTCAGATTTGTCAATGGATGGGTGTATGATAAAGACTACAAAGATACTGTTTCCAATTGCTTTAATAACAACTACTATGGAACTGCTCAATTTAAGTTCAACAAAAACTTACAGCTGGTTAAGAACATCTTGAAAAATTGGAACTATTCTAGAAAAAGAAATGACATCAATTCTATTAGGAATGATTGTGATAAATTACAGGACGAATTAGATAACAATTACTCAGACTTGAAAAAGGCTGAGGAATTTTTCAATGCTCAAGCCAAGTTAATTAATGCTCTTCATATTAGCTCAGTTAATCTCAAGCAAAAAGCTAAAGTTGATTGGCTTATTGCTGGGGATGAAGCTAGTAAATTCTTTTATGCTAAGATGTCCAGTAAGAAAAATAGGAATAATATTGGTAAGATTATTGACAGTGCAGGAAAGATAGTTAATGAAGCTACCATCATTGAGAAGGAAGCCATTAACTACTTTTCCTCTCTATATAACACTGATAAGCCTACCAATAATTTTCCGGATATTGAGTTTAAATATTTAGCTAATAACAATAGCACTGATATTCTGCTTGCCCCTATTAGACAAGAGGAGATTAAAAATATTATTTTTAATGCTAATAATGATAAAAGTCCAGGGCCTGATGGGTTTGGAGCAAAGTTTTACAAAACACATTGTGATGAGATGCAAAATACTCTTAGTGATTCTTTTAAAGAATTTTTCATTTCTGGAAATTTTTTGAAGAACACTAACCACACTTATATCACCTTAATCCCAAAAGTTGAAAATCCATCAGAACTGGATGAGTATAGGCCAATAGCCTGTTGCAATTTTATTTATAAAATTATTTCTTCCCTCTTGTGTAATAGGTTGAAATGTTTTTTAAAGTTTATTATTTCAGAAAACAAGAGTGCTTTCATACCTGGTAGATTAATCTCTGAAAACTCCTTATTAGCCCATGAACTAATCAGAAATTTTTATATGAAAAACAAAAATCTCATGTGCATAAAGATTGATCTTCACAAAGCTTTTGATAAAATTAATAGAAATTTTATCATTTATGCTATGCAGAAAATGGGCTTTGAGGAAAGATTTTGTGATTTGATCAAAGAGTGTATATGTAATGTGTCTTACTTTATTATGATAAATGGTTCCCCTAAGGGATACATTCATAGCAATAGAGGAATAAGGCAAGGTGACCCATTGTCACCTTACTTATTCTCTATTGTTATGGAATATTTCTCCATGCAAATGGAGATAGAAGTTCTTAAGGGAAACATCAAAACAATTAATAGGGTAACGCCACACAGTACACACCTTCTATATGCAGATGATATGCTTCTGTTTTTAAAAGCAGATAAAAGCAGTGCTATTGCTATTCACAAAATTTTAAATAATATGGAAAAATATGCTGGATTAGCTGTTAATCTTAATAAAAGCAAGGTGTATTTCAGCAAAGATGTCCTCATTAAAGATGAGATTTTAAATCTCCTGAAGTTTAAAGAGGGTAATCTTCCTGTCAAATACTTAGGGTTGCCTTTAAGTATTAATCAGGTTAATGATAGAGATTGCCTTAGATTATTAGACATGATTCAGAACAAACTTGATGGGTGGTCTGGCAAATTACTTTCTTTAGCCGGCAGGATGGAGTTAACTCACACAGTCATCATTGCAATGGTTATCTATAGGGTCCAGTCTCACAACATTCCTAATAGTGTTATTACCAAAATTGAAAAAATGTGCTCCAATTTTATATGGAGAGGTAAGTATCATAAAGTTGCATGGGACTTAGTGTGCAAGCCTAAAAAATTTGGAGGACTTGGGCTTAGAAAAATTAAGGATATTGCTGAAGTTGGTAAATTTAAGCTTTTCTGGAAATTCCTAGATGGTACATCTCTTTGGTCCAGATGGATGAGAGAAAAATACTTAAAAAACAATAAAAACTTCTGGACTGCTAGAAAAGAGATGCACCATTCCTATGTTTGGAAAAACATTTTGGACTACAGAGAAACAGGTAGGAAATTTCTGCTCAGAAAGTTAAAGGATGGAAGTCAAACCAGTTTATGGTTTGACCCATGGATTAGTGGCAATTCATTAATCAATTTTCTAGGATGGAACAACCTATACATACTAGGGGGTTAACGACAGAGTGCAGAATATTATATCAAATAACTGTTGGAGCTTTTCTAATAACCCTGCTGCTAGTATTTTTAAAAATGCTATTTTGGACATTCATATTGATCGGGACAGTTATAGGGATCATTGGTCCTGGATTTTGTGTTCCAAGGATAAATTCTCTTTTAAAAAAGTGTGGGAGTTTTTACAAGGAGAGGAAGTTGAGGTGAACTAGCATAAAATTATTTGGTGCAAAGCAAATAGTCCTAAAATGGCTCACTGTTCTTTTTTTGCTATTTTAAATAAGCTTCCTACTAGGGATAGATGTAGCAAATGGTTTAAAAATTCTGAAAACATTTGTCTTTTATGTAAAAAAGAGGTTGAAAGCTCCAATCACTTATTTTTTGACTGCATTTTCTCCCAGTACATCTGGATTAAAGCCAAATGCACTTTGGGTCTTAGTCATTCATCTGATACTATGAGCATTAGGGACAGCATAGAGTTAATTCTAAAAAAATTTAAGCCCAAGTCCTACAATTTTAATAGAGCCTGTGTTTTACTCTCTGCTTCTGTTTATTATATTTGGAGAGAAAGAAATCAGAGACTTCACACTGGTTAGGAAACTAATTGCATCCAAGTCTGGAAAACTATTATCATGACAGTGACATTATCATGAAAAAAGCCAACAGATTTGGCAATGAGAACAAGCATATATTTATGTCACATAAAGATATTGCAGATGTAGATAAACAGGTTGAAGATTTTTTACTTAATGGCAAGCAGCTCCCCAATAATAAGCTCTCAAGCGTCGAATTTGGTGATAGAAATCTTTGTCATGCCAATAATCATCAACATTGCAAAGGGAAGAACCACAACTTTATTGATAGTCATCCTCTTAATGCATATAATAGGAACAATAATACTATGACTTTACCTATTGCAGGAAACAAAGACTATATTCACACCAGTACAGATGCTTTATTCAGATCTGACGTCCTTATTGGGGCTTCCACAAACCCTGCATTCAATACGAATGTTAGAAAGGGAAGTGGACTTAATTCTGATAATAAAGTGCGGGATTTTGTGACTAATTCATATAGTAATCATAAGTTTTTACCTATGGCAGAGCGTGGTTCCTCCAGCAGTGATCCAGATCTCACAAAGCACCTGGATAAGAAGATATCAGAAGAAAAGATCAGATTTTTACACAGAATCGGAGATAGTCATTACAAGAGCAAGCTGAATAACCAGATCTATCACTTATCTGTTTGGTCCGAAGGAGAGAGTAGCTCTAACAACTTTGAGAACATCAACAGAGACTCATTTGGTTTGAAGAGAAGCTTTGAAAGCATGGAAAAGTCTGATTTAAAAGATATAAACTCAATAACTCACATCGAGCCTCTAGATCCCCCTTCGAGAAAGGATCGTATGCTTTTGAGACACTATGAAGTCAATCATATGATGGTTTCGAGCAAACAAAGCAAGGATACTAACGAAGAGAAGATGTGGAAGCCGCCATGGAGAACAACGGAATTTTTTCCATAGAGAAGCAGCCGTTTTTGTGTTTTCTCGAGAGATTACGAGAGATTGGTTGTGTCGGCTAGGGTTTCCAACCCTTTGCCTTTTGTTGTTTGCTGGGCTATGTACCCAGTTTATTTGGGCCTTGGGCCTTTCCTTTTTTTATCCTGTTTCAAATATATATATATGGAAAGTCTGTTTTGACACAATTTGGTGACACAATTGGTGACACAATGAATTCTCACCATTGGATTGCCCCCTGAATTCCACCTTCCCATGTAAAGACAAAAAGAGCCGATGGTGCAGATCTTTTGTGTCACCATTTGTGTCACCAAATTGTGTCAAAACAGACGCTTCCATATATATACACACACACACACACATGTTAATGGTTTTGAATATGATCGTTCGCATCAAACCGAAATCAACTATAAAGTGTAGTGCCAAACTCACTCGCACAAAGAGGAGCGTCGCCTATGATTGGTCCGTTCTTTGTTTTTATATCAGTTTTTCTAAAACAAACCGTGAGTCCTCCAATTATTATTATGATTGGTCCGTTCTTTGTTACAATATTGGCACTAGGATGACCTAACTTATAATGCCATAAATCAAAGTGTTTCCAGTCTGAATTTCACCAATTATGTCAGTCAACTTACAATGTGGGTGATCATTTACAGTAGAATTGTAGTTGTTGAGGTTGAATTCATAGAATCCCTTCACAGCATTACCTTGTAGAAGAATTTCCCTAGTTCGTATATATCTAACTGTAGAGTATTTAGGGAAAAATTCAAAGTATACATTGTTATCCTAGCAAATTTAGATACGCTAATTAGGTTTTTCTTGATTGTGGGGACTCTTAATAATTTATGTAAGAATAATCGCCTATTACCAGTGATACTACCAATTCTAGTATGAGAAATTTTAACATACTTATCATTGCCCATGCTTATAGTTTGATTACCTTTGTATTCTTCGTTCCCTAGATTTAGGTTGTTCAGATTGTTGGTAATATGATTGCTAGCTCCTGAGTTTGGGTACCATGACTCATCTTGAATATGATCAGCTCTGGCTTGTTCATTCTGATTTCTTGTGTTGTTAGTATTATTAGTTGTATCTCCTTGTGCCTGTGCTATATTAGCAGTGAAGTTGGTGTTCCTTTGACTGTTGTTATTGGCTTGACTTTCTGAGTAGTTTGAATTGTACCTAAACTAGCACTTGATAGCAGTATGGTCAATCTTCTCACATATTTGGCACTTTGGTCGATTGTTATTGTTGCTCCAACGTCCTCTTCCTCTACCACCTCTGCCTCTAATGGTGGGGTTGCCCATCTGAAAGGTTTGCTCATTTCTACAATTATTATTTGTTTGATTTCTGCTATTATCCTTGCTTTTATTAACTGCATAGTTAATAGAGAAGTCAATTTCTTGAGTTTTCTTGCTTTCAAGCCTAGCTTCATGTGCTAATAGAATTGAGTGAACTTCACCGAGAGGGGAGAATTCCTTTTGTGAGGAAATTATGGCTTTTACAGCCTCATATTCTTCACTTAAGCCATTGAGTATTGTTAAGATTTGTTTAGGATCTTGCACTTTATAGTCAGTTACTTCTAACATGTCGCAAACAGATTTGATTTTGCTCAAGTACTCTCTTATGGTAATGTTGTCTTTCCTTATCTTTTGCAATTGTCTTTTGTAAAACATGACTTTAGCAGTTGACTGGTTGTTGAAAGCTTTTTCTATTGTTGCCCATATCTCGTTGACACCTTTACAGCCAATCACTTGTGGTAGTAAGCTTTAATTGATAGAGATAGCAACCATGAGGTAATTAAGTGATCTTTCTTGTGATATTTCATGTATTCTTCATTGTTGACTATTTTCTTCTCTTGATAAATAATAAACTTTGGTGGAACTGATAAAGTCCCCATGATGAATCCTTCAATGCAATAACCTTGAATTGCGGTTTCGATTTGCATTTTCGTAGTAAATAATTGTTTTCATCTAATTGTACTGTATTTAGTTGTGATTGTGGACTAATTACAGTTTGGTAAGTTTGTTTACAGTTGTAAGGCTTTCAATCGTTCCAATGGCATTGTCAGAAGCTGATGAAGCAATACCATTGGCCATGATGACCAGACGATGGATCAGTCAAAAGCTGATCAGAATTTTAAGGAATAAATCAGTGGTTCTGTTGCAACCAGAGTTAGACCAATGTGATGAAGGTGAATTCTGATTGGTCTGCTGGTAGGGTACAGTAATCTCTGAGATGATTCTTGGTTATTTGAATTGGCTTTGTTGTTGAAGAAAAGAAACATATTACTAATAATATTATGCGGCCCCTTGATTGATTCCAAGGAAGGCAGAAATTGCAGCCGAATAGACAAGGTTGGCAAGGCAAGGATTATTAGTATATAGACTTTCTCAATGATGAGGATTAACTGAGGAGAAAGATTATTCAAAAACTTTTATGAGTTGAAGAAGAGATGGATCGATGGCTGTTAAGCCTTAATGATGCTTTGATACCATACTAGAAAAGTAGCAGAAATGAGATTGAACAGAAGTTTATTATTGCAGGATTATAATAATAGTTGATACAAATTGTATAGAGAAGTCCTCTATTTATAACAATGTAAAATAATAAAGGTGGCTTCAGCCCATATACAAAGCCCAAAATGAAAACAGGCAAGTGATTGTTCGGTAGTAATGCTGAAGTATATCATATGCGATAACTTTCCTTTTATCATAATTTTCCTTTATTAATTAATAAAAATAAATATATGCAATGTTTTGTAAACGATATTTTTTTGTTGGATTCTGTTGGAATATGAATGAGCATGAGTAAGAGAAATTTGGGAAAAAAGAAGAGTTAGCAATTTATTGCTCAACATCATTAAAATGTAGGGACAATACTTGCTACTTGGGCTAGTGCGTTAAATGAGAATTGTTCACTCAGAATATGAAAGGCATGCCTGTTCAGTCAGGAATTCGAAAGGCATGGCTATTCAAATTACAACCATTGGAATTCTGAGCACATGCACATTAATAACCGAGTGGTTAAAGGGTCGCAACCTTTCCACTTCAGCGGTTACTAATACATACGAATAGGCACTCCTCCAGTCTATAAATTCACTACACAAAACAAGACAGAACATACCTTTGGATCTGCTTGCATTGCTTCTTCTTCAACGTAATTTCTCCGATCTAGTTTCTATAACTTTTTCAGTTCGTCAGGGCTCTGTTTGCTGGCACTACGCTACAGAGTTGGTCCGTTTTATCCTAGGAAACAAATTGCAACAACGTCTTTTGGTGCATACGACAGCAATATTGTTTCAAGGAAACAGAAACATCTCTGGACTCGGACATTACTTTCTTCTTCTTCTCTACTGAAGACGGTTTTGTACTGCTTCAATTTGTTGTACAATCGGTTGCGCTTTCTGTGGTTACTATGAACACAGTTTGACGTGACAATTATTGAATAAATTAGTAACATTGAATTTGTTACAATTATTGAACAACATTGTTTGTTGTTACCGTTTAATTTGCAATACAATAATGTATTGACAAAAGATTTAACTTTGCAATACAATTATGTATTGATAAAGAAAATTTTCTAACAATCTTGAAACAATATTTTACTTGTTTGAACGTATGCTAATTTGATAGATTATAAACATATCTTATCTTCATAAATTTGCTATACACTCAGGTATGCTTTGCTGTTGATTCAGTTATTTTCGTGTATTTGTTTCTCAATTAAATTAACCTGAGTTTCATGTTCAGATTTAAAAACATTGTGTTTCCTACAAGTGGTATCAAAGCCACTCTTGGTTAATTCTATTGAGGAATCTTTGTTTTTATTTAAGACATGAATTATTGAAACATTTGAATCTTAAGATATGTTGAATTTGTTTGGATTTGTACTGATATTCTTAAAATTCATTTTTCTTCTTCTCTGATTCAGTTGCTGCAAACATCTTCAAGTTTTAAATGATTCATTTATATTATTAAATGATCCATTTATATTATATCAATCGCAATACCATTTAAAGGTCATACATATATATTGTTAGTCTTTTCCTCTTCTGAAATTGGAAACTTGTGTGAATTAAATATGAAATTCATATGTTGGTAATTGACATTTGATTATTCATATTCAAAATGATTTGTGCTTTAAAAGTATATTTAATGAATCATTTGGCTTGTAACGCATGACATGTTTCAGCATATTCATATCTTAGTGTGAATTGTATGAATTATATTATGAAATTATTATTTTTTTGGCTTGCTTTTCAAGGTTTGACTTTTCAATATTGCCATGTAGTTGCAATTTTTTTTTGGTAATGTTAGCATTTGATGTGTTTAAACAATACAAAATGGAAGTTGCGAATCAACTTAATAAGAAAATGAAAAGCAAAATGGAAAGAGAGGAAAGCAAACAAAAGTCCCACATTATGAAATATGAGTACCCACCTCTCTATATGCTTATATAAATAAAGGGGAAGGGGACTTGTAAACAGGTGTGGCTAAGCCAAGACACAATATTATATTGATGTCAAATTGGGCCTAGTTCCTTGGGATTCTTGGAGTCCGTGACATAATATTTTATTGATTCAATTTGGGGCTTGTCAGATAACTTTTGGGGAGAAGTTATTCTTTTGGGAAATCGTATTTTAAATAAAATATCCGAATGAAAACTTCAAAGTCTCCTTGTGAACTTTGAAAAAAAAATATAGACCACCATCCTACAAATAGCTAAAAGTGTGGTGGTGTCTTGCCAAAGTAGAGGTACCAAAACTAAAGAAGGTAAAAATTGGACCAAAACAATTGATTGTGAATTCATTGGATATGCATCAATTTTTTGGTACACAAATCTGAAATTGATGATATTTATGAAAATACCATCATTGAGTCGAGAAATGCTAGATTTTTCGAACTTGTATTTCCTAAAAATCATGCACCTAAGAGACCAAAGGAAAATGAAGTTCCTTACTCTATTGAGGATGCTGAACAGAATAACACTCAGCAAAGTAGTGTTTAGCAGCAAGTGGAGGAACCAAAGAAAAAAAAAAGGTCAAGGACCTTAAAAAACCTTTGGACCGAACTTCTATACCTTTATTTTAGAAGATGATCCAATGACATACAAACAAGATGTATCCTCCAGTGATGTCCCTCATTGAAAGAGGCGATTAACAATAAGATTGAATCCATTATGTCCAATCATACATGAGAATTGGTTGATTTACCTCAAGGGTGCAATACCTTAGGTAATAAAAGAAAAAAGAAAAAAAATGAAACCTGATGGTTTAACGGACTAAGTACAAAACGGCAAATGCCGATGGGCCATTCATCTACTTCAAAGGTGGAAGGCAAAGGAAAAGTTGTGTTGAAACTGACTTCTACAAAGGAACTAATGATTTCATGATCATCACTGAGCAAGCATGGTTTCAAATTAACATTTGAAGATGATAAATTTGTACTTTCCAAGAACGGGGTGCATGTTAGAAGAGTATAGAGGTGTGATGCTTTGCTTAAAGCAAATGTAACCATTATTCTACCACGCACTGATATAAATAAAAGTGAATCTTTTGCTTATATTGTTGAATCTTCTAACATATGGCATTCTAGATTAGAGCATGTAAACTTTGATACATTGCAAAAAATTATTAATCTAGAATTTACACCAAAACGCATTCCAACTATAAATGTCAAGAACCTCGTTTCATCATGTTGAACGAGGGACCGAACCTCTAGACTTAACACATACTGATGTATGCGAATTGAAAATGTGTCAAACTAGAGGTGGAAAAATATATTTTGTTACATTCATTGACGAATGTACTAGATATTGTCATGTATATCTCCTTAGAAACAAGGATAACATCAATAAGAATGCTTACTGCAATTGCATCCTTACATGACTTAGAAATACATCAAATGGATGTTAAAACTGCACCTTTGAATGGTGAACTAGAGGAGGAAATCTATATGAAACAACCTGAAGGATTTCTAAGCTCAGAAAATGAGCATAAAATTTGCAAACTGGTAAAATCACTTTATGGCCTTAAGCAAGCTCCAAAATAGTGGCATGAGAAGTTTGATAATACTATGTTATCAAATGGATTCACATAAATCATACACACATTGGATATGTCATTGTTTGTCTTTATGTTGATGACTTATTGATCCTAGGCAACAACAGGGTCATAAAAACATCTACAAAGGATATGTTGTCCTCTAGATTCGATATGAAAGACTTAGGACTGGCTGATGTGATATTGGGTGTAAAAATTCTGAGAACACCACAGGGATATGCATTATCCCAATCGCATTACATCACCAAAATACTTGAGAAATTCAAGCAATATAATGTAACTATTGCAAAATCACCAGTAGATATGAACCAAAATTAGGTAAAATAAACACTGGTGATGGTATTTACCAATTGGAATACTCTTGTATACTAAGAAGTATCATGTATGTTATGAACTGTACTAGGCCTGATATCGCATATGCTGTAAGCAAACTAAGTAGATTTACCAGCAATCCTGGTAAACATCATTGAAAAGCGATAATCAGAGTTCTAGGATATCTAAAGTATACACAGAGTTATGGTCTATACCATACAAACTATCCTTCAATAGTGGAAGGATACAGTGATGCAAATTGGATCACTGGATCAAATGATACAAAGTCTACAAGTGGATGCGTGTTCATATTAGGAAATGGAGCAATTTCATGGAAATCATCCAAACAGACTTGTATCGCTAGATCTACGATGGAATCAAAGTTTATTGCACCAGATAAGACTGCAGAAGAAGCAGAATGGATTCAAAGCTTCTTGGAAGACATTCCTAATTGGAGCAAACCTATGCCTCCAATATGTATACATTGTGATGGTCAATCAGCTATTAGAAGAGCTAATAGTACACTATACAATGGTAAATCTAGGCATATTCGTCGTAGACATAAAATGATAAGACAACTTCTCTCTAATGGGGTTATCACAATAGATTACATTCGATCTAAAGATAACTTAGCGGATCCACTTACAAAAGGCTTGCCAAGAGAGAAAGTTCAAACCTTATCGAAGGGAATGGGGCTAAGGCCTATAGACTAAAGGTTTTTCTAAAATGGAAACCCCACCTAGTTGACTGGAGATCGCAAGATCTAGGTTCAAAGGGACAACGAAGTTTTAGAGAAACTTGATGGCACTGTTATACACAAACCATTCCTATGATAAGTCAGTGCATTATATGTTGAATAAGGATAAGTATTAGTACTTTTAATGATGTCTGTATTTGAGGTATTAGAGAATACCCTTTACAGAATCACCTACGTAAGTGCGAAGGCGCCGCTTCAAAGAGAATTATGAGGCCAAATTCTCTAAGTACTTATGAGACCAGGCAGGTGTTCAAGGCAAATACGAACACTTACAGAGAGCGAAGGGTTATAAGAAACATTTGTCGTGTGTTATCTACTTTGGAATTACAAAAAAGGCTTACAGTTCAAGGACAACCTAGGTCTACTGATTCGCCTGTGATTCAAATAGGTAATTACTAGGAAAGTTCAAGGCCCATGTGCTACTTTAACCGATGCGATAAATGGTTCGCGAAAACTAAGATCAACTGCTCATTCATGTAGGGGATTGTTGGAATATGAATGAGCATGAGTAAGAGAAATTTGGGAAAAAAGAAGAGTTAGCAATTTATTGCTCAACATCATTAAAATGTAGGGACAATAGTTGCTACTTGGGCTAGTGCGTTAAATGAGAATTGTTTACTCAGAATATGAAAGGCATGCCTGTTCAGTCAGGAATTCGAAAGGCATGGCTGTTCAAATTACAACCATTGGAATTCTGAGCACATGCACATTAATAACCGAGCGGTTAAAGGGTCGCAACCTTTCCACTTCAGCGGTTACTAATACATACGAATAGGCACTCCTCCAGTCTATAAATTCACTACACAAAACAAGACAGAACATACCTTTGGATCTGCTTGCATTGCTTCTTCTTCAACGTAATTTCTCCGATCTAGTTTCTATAACTTTTTCAGTTCGTCAGGGCTCTGTTTGCTGGCACTACGCTACAGAGTTGATCCGTTTTATCCTAGGAAACAAATTGCAACAACGTCTTTTGGTGCATACGACGACAATATTGTTTCAAGGAAACAGAAACATCTCTGGACTCGGACATTACTTTCTTCTTCTTCTCTATTGAAGACGGTTCTGTACTGCTTCAATTTGTTGTACAATCAGTTGCGCTTTCTGTGGTTACTATGAACACAGTTTGACGTGACAATTGTTGAATAAATTAGTAACATTGAATTTGTTACAATTATTGAACAACATTGTTTGTTGTTACCGTTTAATTTGCAATACAATAATGTATTGACAAAAGATTTAACTTTGCAATACAATCATGTATTGATAAAGAAAATTTTCTAACAGATTCTAATTTTGAGCACAGACCAGTGTTATGAATTCGTACAGGCATTTAGCTATCATGTTTCATATTTAGGCATGGAGAGGTAATTTGAAAATTTAAATGGATTAACTATTAAATTCTACTTTTAAGCAATATTTCACATTGGTACCAAAATAATATTACACTAATGGTATTACAACTATGAACATAGATGTATTTTTATAAGACAACAAGATTTTCTACAATAATTTAGCTTGGGCTACAACTTTTACTTGTGTGTTTGACAATGCAAAATAATATTAATAACTACTTTTGCTGATTACTCTTTAAACACAAAATACAGTAAACAAATGTACATTATATTGGTGAATGATAAAATTTTACTATTGACATTTGCCAACCATTATCAACCGTAAATTAAAGTATCGATTTCATGGTTATATGTATATACGTTAATCAAACCGAATTCAACTATAAAGTGTACGGTTCAGCAATGTGCTAGACTCCATCGCACAAAGAGGAGCGTCGCCTATGATTGGTCCGTTCTTTGTATCTATTAGTAGTTTATCTAAAGCAAATCGTGGGTCCTCTATTTATTATTAGCAATCCCAATCCTTGAGCATGTCGCTACAAAAGCGACTGCACCTTGCGACATCAACACAGTCGTGAACCAAATTAAATACCCGTACAACAAGCACAATCCCATCGAGGGTGATCCGCGTACCACACATCCGATATCAGCCGCGCATTAAACAAAACCATGGGCCGTAAGCAGCAGTATCACATACCATCGGTCCACTCCACCAGTTCCCATCCCTTTTTAATCTTTTCACTGAAACAAGCAGCAGCAGCACTCGGATTCCAATACTGCCGGGTTTGAGCAATGACAATCCATTGTCATAAAACCACGCGCCGCCTTTCCTCCAAAACCAGGGCACCCACAACCTTCCAAAACCCAACAAAGAAAAAGCTGCTTCCACCCTATAAACTCCTCCCTTCTTCCACCCTCGTCTTAATCTTCACAAAATGGAAGGAAGAGAGCGGTTGCACAAGCACTTGTTCCCATTCACATCCCAACCCCAACCCCAAGAACCAACCGCGTTCGCCGCGTACCAGGCTACACCAACTCAGCACTCCAACCATCACGACCCAGAGCCTGCGCCTACGCCTACGCCTGCGCCGGGGTCCTACGTCACCTCCCCATGGCAGCGAATGAAATGGACCGACGGCATGGTGAAGCTCCTCATCATGATCGTCTACTGCGTCGGCGACGACGGCCAGAACGAGTCGTCCGACCACACACCGAAGAAACAGAAGACGTCCTCGTCGGCGTCGGCGTCGGCCTCGGCGATGAACCTGATGCAGAAGAAAGGGAAGTGGAAGACGGTGTCGAGAGGCATGATGGAGAAAGGGTTCTACGTATCGCCCCAGCAATGCGAGGACAAGTTCAACGATCTGAACAAGCGGTACAAGCGGGTGAACGAGCTGCTGGGGAAAGGGACGGCCTGCCGCGTCGTTGAAAACCAGGCGCTGCTCGACTCCATGGACCATATTTCGCCCAAGGCGAAGGAGGAGGCGCGGAAGCTTCTCAATTCGAAGCACTTGTTCTTCCGTGAGATGTGCGCGTACCATAATGGCGGCAGCAATTGCAATTCGACGCCGCCGAATAATAATAATGTTGCGCAGGGGTTTGATGATGAGGTGAAAGATGAAGGCAGTGGGTTCTCCGAGGAGGAGGAGGAGGAGGAAGAAGAGGGAGAGTCGCCGGAGCTGTCGATGCAGTCGGCCTCGCCGGCGGCGTCGGCGTCGGTGGAGTTGATGGGGCAGGTGTCGGGAATGGGGAGTGAGGAGGAGAAAAGGAAGTGGTTGAAGAGGAAGGAGATGGAGCTGGAGGAGAAGAGGGTGGGGTACTTGTACAGGGCGCTGGAGCTGGATAAGCAGAGGTTTAAGTGGATGAGGTATTGTTGTAATAAGGAGAGGGAGATGGAGAAAATGAAGCTTTTGAATGAGCGGAGGAGGTTGGAGAATGATAGGATGTTGCTTTTGTTGAGGAAGAAGGAGCAGGAACTCCTCGGGTCGGGTGCTGTTGTCATTGACCATTTTCAGCTAATGCCGATGCATTGAATTTGAGTTGGAAGTTAATTGTTTCGTTATTTGGATGGGAAATCCCTTTTGTTATGGGAGTTATTTAATTTTTATATATAGGTGTTATAATAGTTTGTAGGCTAATTCGTTGATATATGAATATGTTGGTTAATTAATTTGGCCAGGAATGCTACTGAGTTGTTCAATATTCAATGTACTGTGATTTTTTTTTTTTTTCTCTTTTCTTAATCGTCTGCAGTGTATAGGATACTGACTTTGTTGACACCACCACTTGAAATTTTTATCATCATTCATTGTCCCCTTCACTGAACCAGTTCTCCCCTTTTATTTATAATTTTATAATACATATTGTATATGATTTTGATTAAAAAAAGGTATAATTTTTGAATTTGATACTTCTATCTACTGATAACCTTGAAACCGTAATATTCGTTTAGCAACAAATTCTAATCAATCAATTTAATTGAAGATTACAAGCACAAAACATGTATATTTCCTAAATTTGTTCAAAGGGAAACTGAGTTCGGTCCGCAAACACTACATAAATTGTTGATCTTAACGTATACATATTGTAAACTCGTAGCATGTCGTTTTGAATTTCGAATCGACGTCACTGATATCACGCTGCAAATCTCTTAACTGCTGAGATAATGCTGCAGACAGACGCATACGCATGCATGCACAAACAGTCACGCAAGCGCGCGTGTACACTCACACACACACAATATATATATATATATATATATATATATATATATATATATATATATATATATATATATATATATATATATATATCGCAAGTGTTCCGTGGCACCCCAAAAATGAAGCACCCCAAAAGCCCATGATTTTCACCTCTAATTTATATTAAAAAAAGTGAGTGGGAAGTGAGAGTGTTAGTGGAAGGAGAGAGAAGGGAAGTTAGTGGGAAATGAGTGGTGGAAAAGTGGTAGGCTAAAGGGGTGCTCACTATTTGGGGTGCCATTGAACCTGCTTACACACACACACACACACACACACACACACACACACACACACATATATATATATATATATATATATATATATATATATATATATATATATATATATATGGCACCCTATTTTTTTGCCTTCCTTTTGCATCTCATTTATGGTTAAATATTTATAGTTAAATAAGTAAGTGGAGGGAGAGAGAATTAGTGAGAGGAGAGAGAAACGTGAATGTGTGGTGGAAATCAAAGGGGCTAAAGGGGTGCTGTACTATTTGAGGTGCCATTGAACGCTCCTTATACATACATACATACATACATACATACATACATACATATATACATATATATATATATATATTCGTAAATAAGAAACTTCCATGTTTAAATATGGAAATAAAAGAGGACAACCACCATCCACGAATTTACCACCAGAAACTGACAGATCCACCACCGTCCACGTATACAACTTCACCTTCGGCGTTGAAGCTTTCAGCTCAATCATACGTCGACGCTGTCAGGTTCTCCACGATAGAATTTTCATCAAACCATAAATTGGAATTTGCTAAACCTCTACAAACTTATGTCTTCCTTCTAGAGAAAATCTTCAAACAATACGAACAAACATGGATTGATACCATTATCCTACATCCCGTTGAGTTCCAAGTTTCAATGGTGAAGCCTAAAGACTATATTCAAAAAGTCTAGACGCCAACTAATAATTTTCATATCCATATTGCTCTGCAATATTATTTTGCAATTCAATTCGAGAAACATGGAGATTTTATTGGAATTTCAGAGTGCTCGAGTTATTCATACTCTAGCAAAAATTGTTGATGATAGAAAAAAGTGTTGACCCGCCTTTTTGCAATACAGTCACCGGTCAATTTCTGACTATCATAGTGCTCGGGACTCGAGTACGAACTTTGGAGGATTCAGAGCGATTTGGACGAAGTCGCGAAGTTTTGGAAAAAAAGCTCAGGAATTTGACAAAATATTTCGGGGTCGGTACAACTCCTGAAAAAACATCTGGATCGGTGCAATTCCCAGAGTGCAGGAAGATGGCAGAATTCGGTTAAGTACCCAGGTGTCGGTATTCTTTATACTGATCCCCGAGTCGGTATTTGCATGATACGAAAATTCATATCCCCGTTTTGGTCTTTAGCACTACAAGAAAAACAGTAAATAGCTACAGATTTTAGCAGCGGAATATTTCATCGTCAAATTAGCGATGAATTTTCATGGACTTTGTAAGAGATAATATTTTGAATTTTATATGTCAACTTATTTTAAATTATTATTGTCGAATCTTATTTTCTGTCGCTAAATCACTGGAAATTGCAGCTTTATGCCGTCATAAAAAAATTAATGTTAATTTCCATTGCAGATACAGGCTGTTTACCGTTGTAAGCATTTTGAAGTTATTTTGCAACAGTTTTTCAAGAGATTTGCAAATGACTTTTATATTTATTATCTATAAAATGTTTTACATTTGTGTTTTTAGGTAGTAATTAATAAGTAAATATAAAATTTAAATAATTAATGTTAATAATATATTAATAATAAGTAATACTATTAAAAGTAAATAATATTCAATAGTTAGTATTGATTAATTATTAATTACTATAAAATATAAATAAGAGGTAATAATTATTAATAAAATAGATTAATATTCGTTGTTTAATTAAATTTATTTTGATAATCAATGATTTATAAGTAATCTTTAATACGACTAAAGAAATTACTATCGAGAAATTATTAATAAATATTTACTTTTAAGAAATTGATTAGTATGTATTAATTAATAAATAATTAGTAATTAAGAAAAACAAAATGTTCAAAGTTTAAAAATAAAAAATTGAACAAATATTAAAGAATGTTGGAACTCTAAAAATTCAAACATTACCATACAAGTTAATATTTTCATGCACATTAATGTGCTATTAAATAATTAATAATTGATATGTGATAGTTAATATTAAATATATAATAATTAGTAATTAATATCTACTATTAATAATTAGTTATTGGTAATTTATAATTAATAATAAATATTTAATAAGTGATTTATTTATAACAATTGTTTACGTTGTAATTAATATCTACTATTAATGTCTGTCTATAACAATTGTTTTATGCGGTTGTCTCCGTTAATTAACTTACTATTGCCTAAAAATCACAAGTTCACTCCCTATTTTTGTTTCGCTCGCTTATTTCACTGAAATATCGTAAACATGGCCGCTCAATTTACTAATTCTAAACCCTAACCCTATCAGCTATTCTCTGCCATTACCATCTACAAATCCAAACTGAATCCATTAAAATTGATGAAGCTCTTCCAAACACTAACCTTCTGCTCTCCTACAACCTTCAACTTGCCTCTGTTGCTACACTCGACCGCTAGCCTTCGCCCATCGTTGCTTGGTCTCGTTGTTGCTCGCCTTCGTTGACATGTAATATCTTATAGTGATTTATTTGTTCATATATTGCTTTATGTGTTACCCTGACATTTCCCCCGCTATTTATTTAATTGTATTTTGCTTCTACTTAGCATCCAGAAGTTCAAAACAGGTAAATTTTATCATAGTAGAGGATTTTGTATGTTTGGCTATTATATAGGTCTGTAATATGATTTTTTTTATTAGAATGAATAGATGATTTTGTGTTCTTTTGCTAAAACTATCTCTAATTTATTTTAGTTAGGATGTCAAAACTGGCTCACTAAATGAAATAACCATCTGTCTCCATTTGGGAATACGTACAGATCCAAAAACTGTATGCCATTTAAAGTCACAATAAGAGTTTTCCAATCATTTTTGATCTGTCTTAACTGGAAGGGGACAAGTTTGATGGAATAGCTGTAGGTCTGTAGCGTAAGGGTGGGTGAGTCTAGAAACCTTTTTTTAATTTAGTCATGGATATACAGATAACCACTTCTTTTAAGGGAATTTGAATGATATTGTTTGGTATGTCTGACCTTCATGCAACTTTTTGATGGATTTTTTTAAGGAGAAAATATAATTATGTCTAGTGAAAGACTTATAATAATTTAAGTATGATGTTTTGATGTTTGTATGGTTGATGAATGATTAGGTATCCATGTCATGGAAATCAATGGATAACACATCTAATTCTTATGCCTTATGATGGTAGATAAGTATTACACATGACCAATTTGGAGATCATTAACAATTCATCTCTTTTAATTCAATCTATTCTGTCCTTCCAATTTGTTAGTTACTATCGTGTGTATGTGTGTGTATAGTTAAACTGCTTTTTGGACCGGTTCCCAGAAGTACATCAGACACGCTCAACTCAACGTATCGCATGGAGCTAAGGCCGAGAAGGACGCCTAGGAGCGACGGAAACAAAATCGAGAAGGGACCACGCCGCTTAGAACCTCGCGGCACCCAGAACACATTTCCAAACTAAGGCCTCAAATCCGGAAGGGGTCACAAGCCTCGAACGCTCGTATCTGTGGTCCTTGCACCCCTCGAGAGGCGGACTTCGCACCCAGCAGGTACAAAATTTCACACTTAGGGCCGGGTTCGAATTTTGCGCAGTTGCAGGTGGCGGGTGCGAATTTCTACATGTGGTCCCCCATTCTTACCTACTCCTACCTAATCCTACCTAACCTGTAACAACCCGTATTTTTGAATAACATGTTATAACATAAATGGAGGCAGAATTAAACTGTGAAATCTGAATCAAGGGAAATGGGCTGTGCCATTGCGTTCGTCTCGGAAAAATACGCGAAATAGAGTCCGAGTTTTCGAAAATCGGGGTCCGTATGACCAAGATATGGCCTCGCGAAGTTTCACGGAAAATTCACAAATTAAAGTATACTTAATTAAGTGAAATGGGTTGCGCAGAGAAATATATATATATTGATATATATATATATATATAATTGAAAATTAAATAAATAAATATGCAAAAATGTTCAAAACAGCGAATTGGGAGAGGGGAATAACCGAACCGGCCGATTTTTGAGGTCGACCCAAGCCCGCTGGGTCGACTAGGGGTTAATCCAGGGTGTTTGGCTGTCAACCCGTGGGTCGATTCGCTCAAATGCAGATTTTGCATTTGAATGGTTCTCATGGTTCAGCTTTAATCTAAAGGCCCTAGATGGTTCCTACACTTGACTTCTTCCCCAAGACATGCTTTGATGGCTTGGATTGAATCTAGGGTTAATCCTATTGCTAATATATCCTAATCCTCTATAAAAAGACCCCAAACCTAGCCTAAATCACCATTATTCAATCCTATAACTAAACTATGTCAAATTTGTTCCTCTCATGGCCTCCACTCTCATGCTAAAATTTCTAAGTTAATTTCTATGAGAGATTTTGAGTTCATACAAGTGTTTTCAAACTTGTATGAGTGTTCTTAGCTTGCATTCAAGTCAAGTTGCAACATTTCTATTTCAAAGCAAGGGTTTTTATTGAATTGGCTCAAGGGTTTTCATTTGGAGCTTGCATATTTGGGTTTTTGGTGCTTGCATAAGGGCTTCGTCTCAATCTTTATAATAAATATTTATTTGTGTCTTCATAGCATTGTAAGCCCTTTTCTACTTTCTTTCTTTGAACTCTAAAGCTAAATGAATGATGCAAGTTTGGGGTTGATCATTATATGCAAGTTTGGTTGGTCATTATATGCAAGTTTGGTTGGTCATTATATGCAAGTTTGGTTGGTCATTATATGCAAGTTTGGTTGATCATTATATGCAAGTTGGATGATCATTATGCAAGTTGGTTTAATCATTATGTATGACACATGTTGCTATGTTATGCAAGTTTGGGTTGATCATGTTATCATGTTATGCAAGTTAAACTTGAGGTTTTGAGCATAAAGCTCCAAGCTTTATATTAAAGGTTGCATTTTGGCAACATGAAAGTTATCATATCCCTTATGATAACTTGCATGTGAGGCAAAATGCGAACTTCTAGCAACTTCTACATGTTATGTATCACCATGTATCACTCATATGCTAAGTTTGGTTTTATGCATGCTTTTGAAGCCTAATGATGCAATATGCAAGTATATGAACATATGTACATCTCATATGCCACCATGTTAAACTTGTGGCTTCAACACTTTTTTTGTCATGATTATGCCAAGTTCTCTATTTTATCCTTATGCGTTGTTGCGACTATGTAAACGTTAGGATTACGTTGGGGTTGGGTAATATTATGACATAAACATGGTTTTTATAACATAACGTGATATATTAACTTGTAATTATGTTTTGGAAACATAATGGACATGACACTTAGAAAATATGAGTGTGGCCAACTCGAGGTTGGGTTGAGTTTGTAGCATAAGTCTACCCGGACCCGCCCGGTTTAACTAGTGGCTACAAACAATAGGACCCAATGTGAGGAGTTGGTCATGTTGCGCTCGAACCCGAGGTTAGACCTAGTTGTGGTGTAAAGCTACCCGGACCCGCCCGGCTTAACTAGTAACCACAACAAAGTCTAATGTGAGGGGTTAAAGCGCATTAAGTTAATTAATGCCTCCTGATTAGGGTTAAGTCATGGTCCACTTAATACTTAACCAATTTGGGCTTGATGGATTAATCGAGGTTAAGTCAGGAGCCTTGGGTACTCTTAACCAATTTAATCCACGTGTCGGTCGGGTTAACCACATTTAACCCGTTAAGAAACCCTAGTTGCGTGGTCCTTTTCAGCAGTAACCTTCTTGGTAGTATCATAAGACCCTAGGACTAGGCTAGGGTGGGGCACGATTACTGGGCTGATTGTAAGAGACCAAAAGAGACGGCTGAATGATGCCCCGGTTGTTCAGGCGGACCATGGTCGTGCACATCAAGTCCGGAGTTGAACACGGGTACCGGTAGGTTTGGACTGTGCATCCTGTAATGGTGTCAGAGGGTTACACCATAGAGCCTGATACACCCTAGGGTGGACCCTGCACAGTCAACTACATTACATGATTAGGCCGTATGACACCGACACTTGACGAGTTAGGCTTATAGGGAGCCGATCGACTAGACTGTGTAGTTGGACCTTGATTTAGGTCACCTCGTTATATTGGGCCAAGCTTGGGCCAAGGGATCAATTCTTGTTTTTACTTGACATGTTAGAATGCTAGTACACCCGTGGTGCAAAACTTAACCTTAATTATGCGATGACACCTTTATCTATCTTGTTAGTTAATCATCATGCCAGTATGTTGTTATCCTTATGTTCATCTCAGCTTCTCATGCCAGTTAACTTTACTAGTTCATAGACAGATAGTAGTAGGGCTTACTAGTCTTTTTGATTGACCTGTTTTCTTTCGCCTCTTGTCTTCCGTTTTCCCCCCTCAGGTCCTCAGGGTGGGAACATTGAGCTTAGCTTGGATCTTTCTAGCCTGCTTACTGGATTTGCTCATGTACGGGTTTGGACATTGAGCTAGCTATGGTTTATCACTTCACTTTGGGGATAATACTTTATGTATTTCAGTTTATGCTTTTATCTAGACTATTGTTTGTTGGAAAATAATGACTAAGTACTTTATTGTAACTTAACTATGGTTTTGGAAATGCAAGTTTTATCCGCTGCTTTACTACTCTGTTTTACTTATATGTTCTGTCTTGTGATATCTGCATGCATGTTTACCTTGTTTAAACGCCCCTCCAAAGTCAGTGCCCTTGCAAGAGTGGTACTGGCGGAGGTGGGGTGTTACATTTGGTATCAGAGCATAAGGTTTACAAGATTTGAGCAAAAGTGTTTTTGTAACTTACCTTTTGAAAAACTATTTTCAAAACCAATTAAGTATTTTCCAAGAAAAGTCTTGTTATTTTAAAAAGGCTATTCCCCAAAAGCCATAGCACTATCCTTCGTTTCTTCGTTCTGAATCTATCTTTTTCTTCGTTTTAGTATGGCCGATCGCTTTAACATCCCGGAAGGCGTACAAGTACCCGTCTGGTTCTGGAGATTTATGGAGGCAAGGGAGAATGAAGCCGGCCCCGCGAACATTCCTCCTCCTTCCCCCGTCGCTAACATCTCTCCTCCTCCCGTAGCTGAGGTTCCTTCTCCCCCTCAGCATCCGCAAGAGGATTTCGCAAAGCTTTGCAAAGACTTTAAGGCGATGGGTTGCAAGAATTTTGTCGGAACGGAGACTTCTGTGGAGGAAAGAAACTGGTTAAAGGAAACTGAAGACCTCTTTGCTATCTTTGATGTGGAAGATCATAGGAAAGTTCTGTTGGCGGTATGGCTATTGAAAGGGGAAGCTGCTTATTGGTGGGTAGTCACCACCACTACTAGACCCATCGAGACTTGGGATGACTTTAGGAGAAGGTTTGGACTAAAGTTTTTATCATCAGCAGAAGAGAACCTTCAGCTAGAGAGGTTCCTATCACTAAAGCAAGGGGACATGACCGTTAGAGAATACGTGGATAAGTTTAATCAACTTGCTCAGTTCGGTCTAGAATGGGTTAACACCGCTCGGAAGAAGGCCCTATGCTTTGCTCTAGGATTGAATGAGCCATTGCGTGGTTTGGCCATATCTCATATACCCCTGGGGGCGACCTTCGAAAATTTGGTGAATATGGCCTTACTTCAAGAGGAAGATAAGAGTGGCAAGAAGGAGGTCAAGGCAAATGAGTCCCAAGGCAAGAAGGAAGATACCGAGGAAAGAGATAAGAACAACCATAGCAAGAACAAGAAGTCAAGAGAAAGGAGGAAGTGCAACTTCTGTGGGATTACTGGGCACATAGCCAAAGACTGTAGGAAGAAGAAGAGGAAGTTGGGCGAATGCTTTCACTATGGAGAGCCTGGACATCTTAGCAAGGATTGCCCCAAGAAGCAAGGACAAGGGCAAGGGCAGAATCAACGTGCAGGACCTTCTGGAGGGCTAGTGCATACTCTCAACATCGCTCCAGTTCTTGATCGAGGTAGTATTTCTGTAGAAAACCTTGTTTACATTTCTGATTTCCCTGTTCATACCTTGTTTGATTCTGGTGCATCGCATAGTTTTATTTCTGATTTTGTTGAAGGTTTGCACCTAAGTACTAGCCTAGTTGAGGATCCCGTTTGTGTTTCAAATCCAATTGGGGGTTCCGCCCATCTGTCTATGATTTGGGTGGATTTGAAAATTTCTATTTTGGCCATAGAATTCACGTGTAGTGCTTATGTTCTCGGGGTCACGGGATATGGGTTGGTCTTGGGCATGGATTGGTTGTCCAGTTATGGAGCCATCCTCGATTGTGAGCATAGGGTGGGGAGGCTCATGACTCGCCTCGATACCCTAGAAATTTCTTGTAATCCTAGAGGTCCCGTCATGTTATGTTATCTTGAATCTCTCGACTCGTCCATCGATGATCTGCAATCTGTAAGGGTGGTCCGAGACTATCCCGATGTCTTTGAAGAAGTTAAGGGGTTACCCCCTAAACGAGAGATAGATTTCCGCATTTATCTAGTCGATAATGCCAAGCCAGTATCATTGCCTGTTAGGCACATGGCCCCACGTGAGAGAAGGGAGCTCAGTAAGCAAACCAAGGAGTTGCTTGAGAAAATTTTTATTAGACGAAGCATTTCTGAATGGGGTGCTCCGGTGGTATTCGCTACTAAGGCGGATGGTTCGCTTCGTCTATGTGTTGATTATCGAGAGTTGAACAAGCTGACAAAGAAGAATAGGCACCCGTTACCGAGGATTGATGATCTCTTTGATCAGCTGGTTAGTGCTTCTGTTTTCTCTCAACTCGATCTAGCCACCAGATTCCATCAGCTTAGAGTAGCTGAGGATAGCATTGATAAAACTGCGTTGAGGACTCCAGATGGATTCTTTGAATGGCTTGTCATGCCATTCGGTTTGACTAATGCACCCGCATACTTCGTGGACTTGATGAGTAGGGTGTTCAGGGAGTTCCTTAACAAGTTTGTCGTTGTCTTCGTGGATGGTATTCTGATCTTCTCAAAGGATGAGGAAGAACATGCAAGGCATCTCAAGGAAGTGATGGATACGCTTAGAGATCATCAGTTGAAAGCCAAGTTCTCCAAATGTCATTTCTGGAGAAGGGAAGTTCGGTTTCTTGGACATATAGTTTCTAAGCAAGGCATAGCGGTGGATCCCGCGAAAGTGGTTGTGGTTCAAGACTGGAAGACTCCGAGGAATGCAACCGAAGTAAGAAGCTTTCTTGGTCTGGCAGGCTACTATAGGAAGTTCATCAGAGACTTCGCTAATATTTCGGCCCCTCTTACTAAGTTGACGAAGAAGAACTTAGTCTTTGCATGGGACTTGGAGTGTGAGCTTGCTTTTCAAAGGCTCAAGGGAGCCCTTACCTCAGCTCCAGTTTGGCAACGTGGATTGGCACTGTTTTCAAGAGATAGTTTTCTGCGTGGGATACCGTATAGTATGTAAACGAGATCCAAGATTCACTAACGAATCTTGGAAAGCTTGCATGAAACCATGAGTACGCAGTTGGGTGAAAGCCAAGTATTTTAGGCAAAGAATAAGTGGAAGTGGAATGAGAGGCAACGATGAAATGAGTTCTAACTCATATTTTGGAAATAAGAATTAAGAACTACGGAATTGTGAAGTTAAAAGACGGTCAAGGCACGATGGGAATAAGCACAAGAAAAATGCGGCTTAGAAGATTGAAGTCTAGATACGCGCATTTAATCTCTTTCTAAGAGTATATCCTTGATCCCTATTGTTCCGTAGAGCTTACTCGCATGCTACCTTTTAAGTATATCCTCTCAGTCCTATCCTCAATCTTAGTTCTGTTACAACCCCCCTAAGGAGTATGGCTAGCCTATTTGTGATATATGGTTGGGGTGAAGAAGTTCGCCACCAAACTATTTGGGCTTTATGGGATATGGGTAATAATTGATAGATTTACAAAGAGAGCCCATTTTATTCTGGTGAAAAGCAAGAGGACCGTATCGCGGCTAGCATCTATTTATCTTCAAAAGATAGTGCGGCTGCATGAGTTCCTTCTAGCATAGTTAGCGATCGTGACCCAATTTTCACTAGCCAGTTCTGGAACAGTTTGCAAGAAGCAATGGGTACGCGATTGAATCTGAGTACAGCCTATCACCCTCGGACGGATGGCCAAACCGAAAGGGTGAATAGAGTGCTAGAAGATCTTTTGAGGTTTTGTGTTCTCGACTTCGATGGTACTTGGGAAGACCACCTTCCTCTTGTAGAGTTTGCTTATAATAATAACTATCAAGCCAGCAGAGGGATGGCACCATTTGAAGCTTCGTGTGGGAGGCCGTGCAAGCCACCAACATGTTGGTGGGAAGATGACGGATAAGCTTATAATTGAGCCCGACATGATAAGGGACACATCCGAGAGGGTTGAATTGATTCGAAGACGGAGAAGAACGGCCCAAGACAGACAGAAATCCTATGCAGACAAGCGAAGGACAGACTTGGAATTTAAAATTTGGAGATATAGTCTTTGTGAAGATTTCTTCTTTGCGAAATATGGTTCGCTGACACCAAGGATCGTAGGACCCTTCCCTACTATAGAAAGAGTCGAGAATATGACTTATAAGGTGGAATTGTCGAGAAGCTGGTCGGAGTGCATAATGTCTTTCATGTCTCGCATCTCCGGAAGTGTTTGCACAGACCTGCCAAAGTGGTTGAACAAAGTATTCTTGAAGACATGGAGGTAGAGGATGAAGCAACCCTGAGACGAGCTCCGATTCGTATCATGGAAATGAAGACAAAGAAGCTAAGAAGCAAAGAAGTTAAGCTTGTTAAGGCGCAATGGAGTGAAACAGAGGGAGACGCAACTTGGGAAACCAAGGAGAAGAGGCGCGTGCTTTATCCATTTCTCTTGGAGGATACATTTTCAATCTCTTTTCCTAGATTGGTATATCTTCCCTTTGCTATCCATGCTTATCTAGTTTATTTTGTTTCGTAAATCTTGTCATGAGAACCTTAGGTAGAAACCCTTGGTTGAAACATGTATTTGAAACATGTTATGTTTGATGTTTGCAAGTGGTTGCAAGTGTTTGCAAGTGGATCCTCGTGGATGCATAATACACATTAGGCACTAAGATCGGCTCACACACTTTCATACCGCATATGCATGAGTGTTTATGCTTATTCATAGATGAAAACTTGTTATGCTATCACGTGGATGTTGCATATGGATGAATGTTATGTGCACTCATGTAGAGATTATAAATTATGTTAGGAATTTGCATACATATGGACTCATTTCACTAACATATTTTGTATTAAGGGGGTTTACTGAATCAGTAACCTCCTGATTTTCGCATTAGATAAGTACATATACACACACCTTTGCATATGATCATACAACATTTAGAACCTTTTAAGGACAATGATTGCTCGTGGATGATGTTTTGAGTAGATGGATGATGGATGGTAGGATACGTTCTTCCAAACTTGGAGATTTCGGGGACGAAATCCTTTAAGGAGGGGAGAATGTAACAACCCGTATTTTTGAATAACATGTTATAACATAAATGGAGGCAGAATTAAACTGTAAAATTTGAATCAAGGGAAACGGGCTGTGCCATTGCGTTCGTCTCGGAAAAATACGCGAAATAGAGTCCGAGTTTTCGAAAATCGGGGTCCGTATGACCAAGATATGGCCTCGCGAAGTTTCACGAAAAATTCACAAATTAAAGTATACTTAATTAAGTGAAATGGGTTGCGCAGAGAAATATATATATATATTGATATATATATATATAACTGAAAATTAAATAAATAAATATGCAAAAATGTTCAAAACAGCGAATTGGGAGAGGGGAATAACCGAACCGGCCGATTTTTGAGGTCGACCCGAGCTCACTGGGTCGACTAGGGGTTAATCCAGGGTGTTTGGCTGTCAACCCGTAGGCCGATTCGCTCAAATGCAGATTTTGCATTTGAATGGTTCTCATGGTTCAGCTTTAATCTAAAGGCCCTAGGTGGTTCCTACACTTGACTTCTTCCCCAAGACATGTTTTGATGGCTTGGATTGAATCTAGGGTTAATCCTATGGCTAATACTATCCTAATCCTCTATAAAAAGACCCCAAACCTAGCCTAAATCACCATTATTCAATCCTACAACTAAACTATGTCAAATTTGTTCCTCTCATGGCCTCCACTCTCATGCTAAAATTTCTAAGTTAATTTCTATGAGAGATTTTGAGTTCATACAAGTGTTTTTAAACTTGTATGAGTGTTCTTAGCTTGCATTCAAGTCAAGTTGCAACATTTCTATTTCAAAGCAAGGGTTTTTATTGAATTTGCTCAAGGGTTTTCATTTGGAGCTTGCATATTTGGGTTTTTGGTGCTTGCATAAGGGCTTCGTCTCAATCTTTATAATAAATATTTATTTGTGTCTTCATAGCATTGTAAGCCCTTTTCTACTTTCTTTCTTTGAACTCTAAAGCTAAATGAATGATGCAAGTTTGGGGTTGATCATTATATGCAAGTTTGGTTGATCATTATATGCAAGTTTGGTTGGTCATTATATGCAAGTTTGGTTGATCATTATATGCAAGTTTGGTTCATCATTATATGCAAGTTGGATGATCATTATGCAAGTTGGTTTAATCATTATGTATGACACATGTTGCTATGTTATGCAAGTTTGGGTTGATCATGTTATCATGTTATGCAAGTTAAACTTGAGGTTTTGAGCATAAAGCTCCAAGCTTTATATTAAAGGTTGCATTTTGGCAACATGAAAGTTATCATATCCCTTATGATAACTTGCATGTGAGGCAAAATGCGAACTTCTAGCAACTTCTACATGTTATGTATCACCATGTATCACTCATATGCTAAGTTTGGTTTTATGCATGCTTTTGAAGCCTAATGATGCAATATGTAAGTATATGAACATATGTACATCTCATATGCCACCATGTTAAACTTGTGGCTTCAACACTTTTTTTGTCATGATTATGCCAAGTTCCCTATTTTATCCTTATGCGTTGTTGCGACTATGTAAACGTTGGGATTACGTTGGGGTTGGGTAATATTATGACATAAACATGGTTTTTATAACATAACGTGATATGTTAACTTGTAATTATGTTTTGGAAACATAATGGACATGACACTTAGAAAATATGAGTGTGGCCAACTCGAGGTTGGGTTGAGTTTGTAGCATAAATCTACCCGGACCCGCCCGGCTTAACTTGTGGCTACAAACAATAGGACCCAATGTGAGGAGTTGGTCATGTTGCGCTCGAACCCGAGGTTAGACCTAGTTGTGGTGTAAAGCTACCCGGACCCGCCCGGCTTAACTAGTAACCACAACAAAGTCTAATGTGAGAGGTTAAAGCGCATTAAGTTAATTAATGCCTCTTGATTAGGGTTAAGTCATGGTCCACTTAATACTTAACCAATTTGGGCTTGATGGATTAATCGAGGTTAAGTCAGGAGCCTTGGGTACTCTTAACCAATTTAATCCATGTGTGGATCGGGTTAACCACATTTAACCCGTTAAGAAACCCTAGTTGCGTGGTCCTTTTCAGCAGTAACCTTCTTGGTAGTATCATAAGACCCTAGGACTAGGCTAGGGTGGGGCACGATTACTGGGCTGATTGTAAGAGACCAAAAGAGACGGCTGAATGATGCCCCGGTTGTTCAGGCGGACCATGGTCGTGCACATCAAGTCCGGAGTTGAACACGGGCACCGGTAGGTTTGGACTGTGCATCCTGTAATGGTGTCAGAGGGTTACACCATAGGGCCTGATACACCCTAGGGTGGACCCTGCACAGTCAACTATATTACATGATTAGGTCGTATGACACCGACACTTGACGAGTTAGGCTTATAGGGAGCCGATCGACTAGACTGTGTAGTTGGACCTTGATTTAGGTCACCTCATTATATTGGGCCAAGCTTGGGCCAAGGGATCAATTCTTGTTTTTACTTGACATGTTAGAATGCTAGTACACCCGTGGTGCAAAACTTAACCTTAATTATGCGATGACACCTTTATCTATCTTGTTAGTTAATCATCATGCCAGTATGTTGTTATCCTTATGTTCATCTCAGCTTCTCATGCCAGTTAACTTTACTAGTTCATAGACAGATAGTAGTAGGGCTTACCAGTCTTTTTGATTGACCTATTTTCTTTCGCCTCTTGTCTGCCGTTTCCCCCCCTCAGGTCCTCAGGGTGGGAACATTGGAGCTTAGCTTGGATCTTTCTAGCCTGCTTACTGGATTTGCTCATGTACGGGTTTGGACATTGAACTAGCTATGGTTTATCACTTCACTTTGGGGATAATACTTTATGTATTTCAGTTTTCAGTTTATGCTTTTATCTAGACTATTGTTTGTTGGAAAATAATGACTAAGTACTTTATTGTAACTTAACTATGGTTTTGGAAATGCAAGTTTTATCCGCTGCTTTACTACTCTATTTTACTTATATGTTCTGTCTTATGATATTTGCATGCATGTTTACCTTGTTTAAACGCCCCTCCAAAGTCAGTGCCCTTGCAAGAGTGGTACTGACGGAGGTGGGGTGTTACATAACCCCTCTCCTATAAATAGCCCATAGCCTCATACTTCAATGGGGTTGGATTTCTATCACTTGGGACCTCCATAGAGCTTCATGAGCTTCATTAATGGCATCTCCCATTTGAGGAAGAATAAGGATTAAATAGGCCTTTTCCCAAATTCTTAGCATATGACAATTATGAAAGTGAATGTAATGAGATTTCATGAGCATGCCTCTACCTTGTAATTCTTGAGTGATTAATAATATTCCAACACCTTTCCAAAGTGGACGTAGGCCTCTACCGAGGACGAACCACTATAAACTCTTCGTGTCATTTACCGCTATCTTTTACTTAGTCTCGCGACCAAAACTATAATTCCTAGTAATAGGAATCTTTGGTGTTTTCGACATCTTTTACCATAAACATTTGGTGCTTTCATTGAGAAAAATCGGATATTGCGCCTTTGTTGCACATTGTCATCTCGACCTTCGACGAGCTTGAGGTTCCTTGCTACACCTACCACCGAGTCCGCTCACAATGGAAAAGCGACCGAAGAACGCCATGGTCGACTCTTCAGCCGCAGCTGAGGCCGGAACATCCCAACAACCTCAACCCGCAGACATCCTGACCACTATGAAGACGTCCCTCCTGCTGCGGACTCCGAAGCGCTCGCGACACAAGCTCAGATCCGAGCGCTCGCTGAAACAGCGGTCGAGCTTAATCAAGCATTAAAGAATAACATCGAACTTATGCAACAACTTCAAGAAAGTCAGCGCTTCGTCGCTCGACTTCAACTGGCTCGGAACAATGCTCGACCTCGACTAACTGGCTCGGAAACTTCCTCTTCCGAGTTGAGGGGCCTACATCAAAGGAGAAGGTTTAGCCTCATCCACAACGTTGTCGCTCGCACCAATGCCCTCAATAACGGCAATGGAAATAGCGACGGCGACCGAACTACAAACATATACGGCGAGGGGGAACAACACCGAGACCGCTCTCGCTTGATCATCAATGACGGACCGGGTCCGACCAACCAACCCCCTCCTCAACACAACCCTACAGTCACTGATCGCGACAATGGACCTGCTATTCCAGCGGCCCATGCTCCTCCAGAATAGGATCCACATCGGCTCGCTCCGCCTCATCGTCCGCATCAGGACCCAATTATAGATGTCGAGGATATGGACTACGAGGACCTGGACATTAATCACAGAAGGCGACCTCGCAATAGGACTCCGGAACCCCATTAAAATCCATGGGTCCCGATGGAGGATCCCCATCCAACTTATCTTCTCAACATGGTACGAAGGATCATGAGGGAAATGCGAGGAGACGCACATGGCTCATGGGAGGCTCACATTCGGCGTAACCCCTTCACAAGAAGAGTAAATGAGGCCGAATGGTCATGGCGCTTTAGCATGCCGCAAATGCCACTCTATGATGGCACCACCGATCCTTGTGCCTTCCTAAATCGATATGAATGGCAAATGGACTCGCGAGTCAGGGTAATGACCCAGCCAAATGCAAATGCTTCCCGGTCTTCCTATCTAGTACAACTTTAACTTTGGTTCTCTCTCCTCCCACTTGATTCCATTAACAACTTCGGGCAATTAGCGATAGAACTAGTCAAGCAATTCAGGGTGCATATCCCAACTCTAAAGAATGCCCTCACTCTGTCCAACTTGTATCAAGGACCTGCCGAGTCACTTAAAAGCTACCTCTCCCGGTTCAACACATCTCTCGCCGAGGTCCATGATCTGGATTCTCGCACCGTACTCTTTCAGTTAGTAAGTGGTGTCCTCCCTACTTCAGAGTTCGGGGGCGTGGATCGATCAGAAGCAGCCAAAAAGCCTCGACGCCTTTTATGAGAAGGTGGATCAGTACTTATGCCAAGAGGAGGCAAGACAAAATTGGCTCTCCGCCACAAGTCATCCCAATGACCCCAAGCGGACACCGCAAATAACAACCTTAGAGGAAGGAAAGTCGGGGAGCCCTTTAATCAGAATAGGGGGTAGGCCCCTACAGGCAAAAACCAAATAATGGTAGGTCGAGTGGCCGAAACAATGGACAATCCCCAGCGAAGCTAGGAAAATCCGACCCTCACCGCGCCTTCGAGACCTACACCCCATTAAACGAAGACTTAGAAACAATTTACTTAGAAACATGCAACACGTTGTTGTACAAAAAGCCGCTTGTCAAAGAATTAACTTACTGCGAGAAGAATAGCGGGAGGTATTGTTGATACCACGACGTGTAAGAGCACGACACCAATGTTTGCTGCCAGCTTAGGGACGCAACCGAGAAGCTTATCCATGAGAAGCGACTCGAACAATATGTCCAAGAACCCTTTCCAATCGAATCAAACTCTCAGCCTCCGGCTCCAGCTCCTCCGGCGCCCGCCAAGGAAGCTCCGGGTCCATCTAACCCAAGGAGAGGGATCGTGATCAACACTATATGTGGCGGACCTTACCCCACGCGCGACAGCTTTTTGAAAATGGAGGAGTATGTGAGTTCCATAAAGTATGCAACTTATGAAGCCTGCTCCGCTCTCAGCGAATCCGCCCTAGCCAAGCTCAAAAAACCATGTGGGATGACATCGTTTTCCATGAAAGAGATTCTACCGGGGTGGATATCTCAACCACCGATCCACTGGTTATCACAGCTCAGATCAGTGCCGCTTCTGTCAGAAATGTATTAATCAACTCGGCGAGCTCGGTCAACATAATTTTCAAGGCTGCTTACGACCAGATGAAGTTGGAAACAAATGATTTAAAGCCATGTCGCGCCGCGATCCACGACATCAATGGGGCCTCTAGTTCCCCGGTAGGAATGGTCGACTTACCTGTGGAACTGGGCGAAGGGGACCGGAGCCGAATCCGAATTCTCACTTTCGTGGTTATAGGCATCGATTCACCCTGCAACGCTTTCCTAGGTGTCCTTTTCTTACTGAGTTTCAGGTTTGCATGGTGCCATGGTCTCTCTTAATGAAATTCCTGACAGAGAACGAGATCAGAACAGTTAAAGGTGACCAAGTAAGTGCCAGAGAATGTTATGCAACAGAATGGAAGAACGTGCGCAATAACGACAAGGGCAAAGTCATGCCCACACCTTCTTGCACCAAAAATATTTAAGCATAGCAATTAGCGGTGTTTGGGCCTTGGCTCAGGCGCCACTGCCATCTTTCTGATGATCTTGACCCACGGAAGGACGAAGAGCCCGAATATGATAGGGCTACCCCCGTTGAACCTACAGAGGATGTTTCCGTCAATCCCGACGACCCATCAAGGGTGTTGAAGGTAAGATCGCAACTCCACCCAGCGATCAAAGAGGATCTTATAGATTTCCTAAAGGCAAATTTGGATGTGTTCGCGTGGACTCACTTTGACATGAAAGGCATCGATCCCGCTGTTGCTTGTCACTTTCTTTGCATAGATCCTACGATGCCTCCGGTCAAGCAGAAATGACACTTCTTAGGACCCGAGAGGTCCAAAGCACTCGAGGAAGAGGTAGACCGTTTACTCAACAACAACTTCATTCGCAAAGCCGACTACCCTGAGTGGTCTCCAATCTGATCCTGGTCAAGAAATCCAATGGTAAATAGCGAATGTGCGTCGACTTCTCCGATGTAAACAAGGCATGTCCCAAGGACAGCTTCCCGCTCCCGAATATTGATCGACTGGTTGACTCAACCGCCGGATACCAGCTTCTATCTTTCATGGATGCCTATTCAAGCTACAATCAAATCCCAATGAGTCTTCGTGATCAGGATCATACCTCTTTTATAACAGACCTCGGACTTTACTGCTATCGTGTCATGCCTTTAGGCCTCAAGAACGCCAGCGCCACTTATCAACAAATGGTTAATCGTTTCTTTAAAAATCAAATCCGGAAATCCATGGAGGTATATGTGGATGATATGCTAGTAAAATCTAAAATATCTAGCAACAACATCCACGACCTCTCCGAAATGTTCGATGTCCTCCGCCAATACGACATGAAACTCAATCCCCTGAAGTGATCCTTTGGCATTGCTTTAGGAAATTTCTTGGGTTTCATCATCAAATCTCGTGGAATTGAAGCCAATCCAGAAAAAATCCAAGTTATTCAGGATATCCAAATCCCCCAGAACATCAAAGATGTCCAAAGCCTAAATGGAAAGGTTGTCGCTTTAAGTTGGTTCATTTCTAAGGCCACCGACAAGTGCATTCCTTTCTTCGATTTACTTCGAAAAGGGAAACGCAATTTCGAGTGGACCCCTGAATGCATCTCTGCATTCAAAGATATACTGAATCACTTATAGCGACCACCTATCTTATCTAATCCCATGGACCACGAGGACTTATACATTTACTTGGTTGTTTCTGTGCAAGCAATCAGCTCGGCACTTGTGCGCATCGAAGATCGTGTCCAACGACCCATCTACTATATCAGCAAGCGATTGATGGGGAAGAAAAGAATTATCTGAAGCTGGAGAAGCTGGCATTCTGCTTGTTGATTTCCTCTCGGAAGCTCCGACCGTACTTCCAGTCTCATCCCATAAAGGTTTTCACCGATCAGCCCCTATGACCATTCCTACAGCGACCCAAGGCATCTGGGCGGTTGTTAAAGTGGAGTATGGAACTAAGCCAATTTTATATAACATTCATTCCCCGACGATCCATCCTCGGCCAAGCTCTCGCTGATTTCATAGCGGAATTCACTACCCCCGAGGAGACTCCTACGGAGAACGCTGGAGCTCCCGATGCCCAATGGAAATTGTTTTGGACAGCTCCTCTAATAGAAAATGCTCCGGGGCAGGAGTCGTACTCATCACCCCTGAAGAGCGCCTGATATACTATGTGTTAAGACTAAATTTCTCTGCTACTAACAACGACGCGGAATATGAGGCCTTGATCGCCAGACTTAGAATAGCGATCGGGCTCAAGCTAGAGACCGCCCAGATCTTCTCCGATTCACAACTTATCGCCCGTCAAGTGCAAGGAGAATATCAGGCGAAAGAGGGACGACTAGCCCTATACTTGGACCGAGTTCAGGAGCTACTCACCTACTTCGACCACTTTGCCATCACCCACGTTCCTCGAGAGCAAAATGAAAAAGCGGATTCCTTAGCCAATTTGGCAAGCTCCGAAGATCCGCAACTTATTAGGTTCGCTCCAGTCGAAGTGATTGATTCTCTGAGCCTCAAGCAAGGACAGACCAAGATGGTCATGAACGCCGAACCCGAGCCCGAGTCCTAGATAACACCGATCAGGAATTACCTTGTAACACCCCGAATTTTAGTTAATACTAAAATTCACTAATTACAGGATAAATAATCTCAGATGTGGGAATTGGTGGTAACGGGCTGCGATATTGCGTTCGTCTCGGAAAAATACGCGAAATAGAGTCCGAGTTTTCGAGAATCAGAGTCCGTATGGCCCGGTTATGGCCCAAAGAAGTTTGCAGAAAATTTAAGACTAAAAACAGATTTTAAAAATTTAAAATTTCAGATTGTGGGATGGAACAGGCGGGGTCAGGCGGGAAGATTCCCGCCCTACCCATGTCGACAGGGCTGTCGACAGGCCTGTCGACAGGGGTGTCGACTTGCCTGTCGACTTGCCTGTCGACAGGGGCGCGCCGTCCATTGAACCTGGGTGCACCAGGTTGCACCAGGTTGGGTTTCAGGCTGGCTAGGAGGGCTGGTTCTAGAGATTTCCGAAATCTAAGGGTCCTAATCTAATCTAGGGTTAATCTAAGGGCCTAAAACACTCACCTAATCTATAAATACACCCTAAACCCCCCTTAATCCTTACCAAAAATAGAAATGATGGCCTCATGCCGCCAAATTAAATCCTAAGAGGAGCCTCCACTAATTTATGAAGGAAGTTGCAAGCTAATCACTCTCTAATCAATCTGTAATCATCATTATCTTCATAGTTAGCAACTAATTCTACTTCATAAGGTTGCTAATCTTGAGTTTGGTGAGTTTCTATCACTTTAACATCAATTGTTAAAGTAAGTAGATTGGGTGTAATGAGACTTATGGTCTTAAATGCGGATTAGTGAGTTTGAATCATGTATAATGATATGTTACTCTATGTTGTTCTATGTTTATGCATATTTGATAAGTTGGTTTATGCATGCTTAATAAGTTGATTTATGCATGTTTAACAAGTTGGTATATGCATGTTTAACAAGTGGATTTATGCATATTTAATGAGTGGAATTATGCATGTTTAACAAAGTGAGTTATGCAAGTTAAGTATATGTTTAAATGCAAGTTTAATGTGATATGCAAGTTATGCATGCTTATGCAAGTATATGGATGCTTATACAAGTCATGTATATGTTTAAATGCAAGATTTACGTGATATGCAAGTTATGCATGCTTATGCGAGTATATGAACGCTTATGCAAGATATGTATAGGCTTAAATGACATGATATGCAAGTTATGCATGTTTATGCAAGTATGTGAATGCTTATGCAAGTTATGTAGATGCTTATGCAAGTATGTGAATGCTTATGCAAGTTATGTGTATGCTTAAATGCATGTTTAACATGTTATGCAAGTTATGAGAATGCCTATATGCAAGTTCAACATGTTATGCAAGATATGTGTATGATAATATGCAAGCTCATATGCAACATGTTATGCAAATCATGTGTATGATAATATGCAAGTTTGGGTTATATGTAGTTGGGTTAATATATGCTCATATATGCAAGTTGACATCCCCTTAACCCGTGACAAAGTTGTATGCTAAACCCATGATATTTGTGATGATCTTCCCCTTATTTATGTCATGAAATGAGAACGATTTACGTGGGGAACGATGGGGTTGGTAAATAAGTTAATAAATGAATGATTGGGTATGATTAAGCATGCCATAAAAATAAATTACCATAAGTGGGAATTTACCTATTGAGTTAGGTCTACCCCATGGGAATTTACCTATTGAGTTAGGTCTACCCATGTTATGGAAAACTTGATATTAATTAGGGATAATTAATATGGGGGTGATTAATTAGGTGTAATTAATCGACTAAGACACGAGGTTGGACTCATTTGTAGTGTAAAACTGCCCGGATCCGACCGGCTTAACCAGTTGCTACAAATGTCAGCCCAATGTGAGAGGTCTTAGCCATAAATTAAATACGTGATTAAGGTAAAGACACGAGGTTAGACTCTGTTATGACGTAAGACTGCCCGGATTCTACCGGCTTAACCAGGCGGTCATAACAGCCAGTCTAATGTGGGAGGTCTTTATGGGAGATCACGGTCTTAATTAATTAAGAAACACTTAACCATAATAGCATGTAGTGGGACATGAGGGGTTAAGTGGGTGCCTTGGGTGGCATGTGGAAATTTAATGGTTGCCTTGGGTGGCATGTGGAATCTAGTGGGTTGCCTTGGGTGGCAATAGAAAATACGATTAGAATACTTAACCAAGTGGAAACATGTAATTAAACATGATTAAGGGGTTAAGTGGGATACACTATATATATGACAAGCTTAGGTGGGTAGCTTGTTGGGGGCCCATTTCAACCAATATCCCAAACGTATCTTTGTGGGCTCGACCCATGTCGAGTGACGGGACACGCATATTGGGCTTGATTATAAGAGGCCAAAACGGGTTAGCGGTGGCAACGCAAGTCCAACGGGTTTCATATGCGTGTGTGGGCCCAGGCTGGTAGATAAGCCGTTGTTGCATCGTGTAGATATAAAGCCGTGCACCGTTGATAGTATTGGGTAGCCACTTTAGGGGAGTGATACACCCCACTGTGGGACCAGCACGGGTATCTACGGTAGGGAGCCGATCGATGGGGAGTAGTGGGTACACCTAATGAAGATAGGGGCAGACGACACCTATGTAGGGGTACACGAAACTACTGGGTAAGAATTACTGAGTACACCTAGTGGAGATAGGGGCAGACGACACCTATGTAGTGGGCTAGGAGTACATGAAACTACTGGGGAAATTTTCTAAGTCCTTGGAAGGGATCAACCTTTAAGTAGGAATGACTGGTGTGGTGCAGTTAGTAATTATCCTTGAGGGGGTAGATGCGTCCTGACGGTTATCTTAGTTTATCCTAAGTCTACCAAGCTGCTTAGTGTAGCCATTCATCCCCAGATATTACCGTAGGTCAAGTTTATGTCTTCTCTGGTTACTTTAATGATTGTATTGTTAAAGTTATAGGACTCACTCAGACTTATGTCTGACCCCGTTGTTTTTATCTTTTTCCCAACCCTCAGGTCCTACGGTGGATCCTAGCGGTAGTAGAGCTTGATCGGATTGCTGTTCCAGTCTTTAGGAGCTTGGGTAGATGTAAAGCTCCAGTTATCCAGTTATTTTTTCTTTTGTTATGGCTATTGTATGAGAGAGTGGGATTATGTACTTCTTTATTTTGATGGATATTGTACTTGACTTTTATCGTAGTTTTATGATGTAACCAGACATGTTTATTTCCGCTGTTGTGAGATGATATTTTTAAATTTCAAGTACTAATTATATCTGTCTTGTTGTAATTTTTCTGTTCTATATTCACTAAAATACTCCACCGATGCTATGGCATTCCCTTAGCGAGTGACCATAGCGGGCGTGGGGTGTTACACATGGTATCAGAGCAAAGGTTACTGGAACAGATAAATTTTTAGAAACTATTTTTCTAAAACATTTTTGGAAAAGATGTTTTCAAAAACATGTCTTTTAAAAGAAAAGTTTTTGAAAGAAAAGCATAATCCCCAATAGCCATATCTATATCCTTCGAATTCTCCGTTTTGAATCTTTCCTTTTTTTCGTTTCAGCATGGCCGAGAATCTTAACTTTCCGGAGGGTGTGACGGTACCAGTATGGTATAGGAGATTGATGGAGGCTAGGGCCACCACTACGGGTCCAGCAAATGTTCCTCCACCAACCGTAGCACCCGATCTTCCTCCTCCCCATCCTCCTCGCACGGATACTTTTGCTAAGACTTGCAAGGAATTTAAAGCTATGGGAGGGAAATCTTTTCAAGGATCTAAAACTTTTGTGGAGGCTAGAGATTGGCTTAAGGAGGTGGAAGAGTTGATAGATATCTTTGAGATGGAAGAAGGGAAGAAAGTCAAGTTGGCTGCTTGGTTAATGAAGGGAGAGGCCTCATTCTGGTGGGAGGTCACTAATGGAGAACGCCCCGTTGACTCTTGGGCGGATTTTAGGCAAAGATTTGTGGCAAAGTTTCTCTCAAGGGCGGAGGAAAACTTGTATATGGAAAGATTCTTGACTCTAAAGCAAGGAAATCTTTCGGTGAAGGAATATGTTAACAAGTTTAATCAATTGGCAAGGTTTGGCCTAGATATGGTGAATACACCGGAGAAGAAGGCTTTGCGGTTCGTGAAAGGCTTGAATGAACCTATGCATGGGTTGGCTATGACTCATATCCCTATGGGGGCCACCTTTGAGAAGCTAGTTGACATGGCACTCATGTATGAGGAAGAGAAGGGTCCTAATGCTAATAAGGCACCCGAGAAGAAGGGAGATCAAAAGAGACCTCAACAACAGCAAAGCAAAGGTGGGAAAGGCAACGGTGGCAAGGGCAAGAAGAAGAAGTGTTTCAATTGTGGGACACCTGGCCACCTAAGCAAGGATTGTCGCAAGAAGAAGAAGACTGGCTGCTTCCAATGTGGCGAAGCAGGGCATTTAGTAAAGGATTGCCCTAAGAAGGGGCAAAGGACGGGGTCTACCTCAGGAGGACAGGTGCAAGCTCTTATGGCACCGAGTCAGGCTAGGGGGCAAGTACAGGCTCTCGCGGTTCCACCGATTCAGGAGAGAGGTAGAACTATTTCCGTTGAAAGTCTGGTTTTTCTATTTGATCATCCTGTCCGTACATTGTTTGATTCAGGCGCATCGCATTCGTTTATCTCATCATCATTAGTTGAGTCACTGCACTTAGACACCAGTCTGGTAGATGATCCCTTGGTTGTTTCAAATCCAATTGGGGGCTCCACTTATTTGTCCATGATATGTTTGGGTTTGAAGATTTCTATACTTAGCATTGAGTTTAGATGTGATGCTTTTGTATTGGGCTTCACGGGCTATGGGTTGATTTTGGGCATGGACTGGTTATCCAGTAATGGTGCCATTCTTGATTGCGAAAGGAGAGTTGTTAGGCTCATGACCCGCTTGGGTAACACTCTCGAGATTTCTTGTAACCCCAGGGACTCTGTTATGCTAAGTTATCTTGAATCGCTTGACGCTTCGGTCGAGAGTTTGCAATCTGTTAGAGTGGTCCGGGAATATCCGGATGTGTTTGGGGAGGTGAAGGGCTTACCTCCGAAGCGGGAGATTGACTTCCGAATATATTTGGTGGATAATGCTAAACCGGTATCTTTACCAGTGCGCCACATGGCTCCTCGTGAGAGGAGGGAACTCCATAAGCAAGTAGGGGAGTTACTTGAGAAGGGGTTCATAAGACGGAGCATATCGGAGTGGGGTGCTCTAGTAGTATTTGCTACGAAGGCAGATGGGTCCCTCAGACTTTGTGTAGACTATAGAGAACTCAACAAGCTCACGAAGAAGAATAGACACCCATTGCCGAGAATAGATGATCTTTTCGATCAGTTGGTTGGCGCTTCAGTATTTTCTCAGTTGGACTTAGCCACGGGGTTTCATCAGTTGAGGGTGGCTGAGGATAGCATAGACAAGACTGCCTTTAGAACTCCGGATGGTTTCTATGAGTGGCTGGTGATGCCATTTGGGTTGACGAACGCCCCTGCATACTTTGTTAATTTGATGAGTAGGGTGTTCAGGGAGTTCCTTAATAAATTCGTGGTGGTCTTTGTGGATGATATCTTAGTATTTTCTAAGAGTGAAGAAGAGCATGCCCTACATCTTGGGGAAGTGTTAAAGACTCTTCGAGCGCATAGCCTTAAGGCTAAATTCTCTAAATGTCACTTCTGGAGGAAGGAAGTACGATTCTTGGGGCACGTGGTCTCCAAGGAAGGGATAGCTGTGGATCCCGCGAAGGTAGTATCAATTCAGGATTGGAAGGTTCCGAAGAATGCTACCGAAGTAAGAAGTTTCTTGGGGTTGGCGGGTTATTATAGGAAGTTTATCAAAGACTTCGCGAAGATATCAGCCCCATTAACCCGCTTAACAAAGAAGAATCTTGTTTTCACATGGGACGTAGATTGTGATGATGCGTTCCGACGGTTAAAGAGAGCTTTAACCACGACTCCAGTTTTAGTGTTGCCAGATGGGAGCAAGCCATTTAGTCTATACCGATGCCTGTGGGACAGGACTTGGCGCAGTCTTAATGCAAGAGGGAAGGGTAATAGCCTATGGTGGAAGGCAGTTGAGGGCACATGAGAAAAATTACCCTACCCACGATCTCGAGCTGGCCGCTATTGTTTTTGCGCTTAAGATTTGGTGCCATTATCTTCTTGGTGAGAGATTCGAGTTGTTCACTGACCATAAATCTTTGAAGTACTTGTTCTCTCAGAAGGATCTAAACTTAAGACAGCAGAGGTGGATGGAGTTCTTAGCATCTTATGATTTCGAGATAGCATATACCCCTGGCAAGGGTAACGTGGTGGCGGACGCCTTGAGTAGGAAGAGGTTGTCCTTGAGTCCATTGTTCGTGGAACGACGAAGCTTGGAGTTTATCTCGATGTTTGATTTCAGACCTTCCATTGATTATGTACCCGGTTTGCTAGCTTCCTTGGAAGTTAGGCCTACTCTTTTGGGGCGGATTGGAGAAGCACAGAGGGACGACCCACAGTTGGTTGAGTTGGTATAGAAGCTCATAAGGGGGGAGTCGTCCAGCCATTTGAGTAGGTACACCCTAGACGATAGGGGGTGCTTGCGTAGAGACGGTAGACTTTGTGTACCGCAAGACGAGGGTTTGAGGAAAGTTATTCTTGATGACGCACACCGTTCTAGGATGACCATTCATCCTGGTGGGGATAAGATGTACCAAGACATGAAGAGGGTTTTCTTCTGGGCCGGTATGAAGAAAGATGTGGCCGAGTATGTCGCTCGATGTTTGGTGTGCCAGCAAGTCAAGGCGGAGCAAAGGAAACCAGGTGGGTTGCTTCACCCATTGGAGGTTCCGCAATGGAAGTGGGATAGCGTCTCGATGGATTTTATTGACGGGTTACCCAGGTCGAGGAAGGGTAATACAGGAATTTGGGTGGTGGTAGATAGACTTACTAAGAGCGCCCATTTCATACCTGTGAAGAGTAAGAGGACTGCTCCATGGCTAGCTTCAGTATATCTTCGAGAGATAGTTCGATTACATGGGGTACCCTCTAGCATAGTGAGTGATCGAGATCCTATCTTCACTAGCGAGTTCTGGAGAAGTTTGCAAGAAGCAGTGGGGACTCAATTGTGTCTGAGCACCGCATATCATCCTCAGATGGACGGCCAGACTGAGAGGGTGAATCGTGTTCTAGAAGACCTTTTGAGGCTTTGTATCTTAGATTTTGGAGGTACATGGGAAGAGCATCTTCCATTGGTAGAGTTCGCATATAATAACAGCTTTCAGTCTAGTATTGGTATGGCTCCTTTCGAAGCTCTCTATGGAAGGCCTTGTCGATCACCTACATGTTGGTGGGAATCTACGGATAAGATCTTGCTTGGGCCCGATATGGTTAGGGAGACTTCTGAGAAGATTGACTTGATTCGAAGAAGGATGAAAGCAGCGCAGGATAGGCAAAAATCTTATGCGGACAAGAGAAGGACAGATCTTGAGTTTGAGGTTGGGGACATGGTTTTTGTCAAAGTGTCTCCGTTGAGAAATGTTGTTCGCTTTGGATCCGTTGGGAAGTTAGCACCAAGGTTTGTTGGGCCATTTCCTATTAAGGAAAGGATTGGACGGATGGCATATAGGGTGGAGTTGCCCGACAGACTTAGTGGTGTTCATGATGTATTCCACGTATCACATTCGAGGAAGTGCTTACATGAGACCGCAGAGGTGGTAGAGCCAAGCTTGCTTAGAGATGTAGAGGTAGAGCGTGATGCGACTATTCGACGAGCCCCTACTCGTATCCTTGGGTCAGAGACTAAGAAGTTGAGAAACAGAGAGGTTCAGCTAGTCAAAGTGCAATGGGGAGAAGATGAGAGCAATGCAACTTGGGAGACAGAAGCGAAGATGCGTTCATTGTACCCATTTCTTTTTGAGGGTATGTCTTTACTTTCTCCTTTATCGCTTGTCTAGTACTTATCTTATCTTTGGTATGTCCTCTCGTTAGTACCTTTGACCTTTAGATAGGGTAAACCTATGGTTGAAACATGTGTTTGAGACATGTTATGGTTGATGGATGCAAGTGGATGCAAGTGTTTGCTAGTGGTTGCTCGTGGATGCATATACACACACTCTAGGCACTAGATCGGCTCAGTCACTTCATATTGCATATTGCATAAAATTGTGTGTAGAAAAATATATTTATGGATGTATAATGGTTGTGTTATCACATGGATGATGCATTTTGGTGAATGATTGTGCACTCATGTAGATATTGTATGTGTCGATAGGGTTTTCTCGCATACATAATGGATGCATGGCACTATCATGGTTTGCATATGTTCATACATTAGATAGGGAACATATACACACACTGTTTGCATATGCTCATACATCATTAGAAACTGTTTAAGGACAATGGATGCCCGTGGTTGATGATTTGAGTAGATGGTTGTTTGGATGGTAGGATATGCATTCTCCTTAGCTTAGAGATTTCGGGGACGAAATCCTTTAAGGAGGGGAGAATGTAACACCCCGGATTTTAGTTAATACTAAAATTCACTAATTACAGGATAAATAATCTCAGATGTGGGAATTGGGGGTAACGGGCTGCGTTATTGCGTTCGTCTCGGAAAAATACGCGAAATAGAGTCCGAGTTTTCGAGAATCAGAGTCCGTATGGCCCGGTTATGGCCCAAAGAAGTTTGCAGAAAATTTAAGACTAAAAACAGATTTTAAAAATTTAAAATTTCAGATTGTGGGATGGAACAGGCGGGGTCGGGCGGGAAGATTCCCGCCCTACCCACGTCGACAGGGCTGTCGACAGGCCTGTCGACAGGGGTGTCGACTTGCCTGTCGACAGGGGCGCGCCGTCCATTGAACCTGGGTGCACCAGGTTGCACCAGGTTGGGTTTCAGGCTGGCTAGGAGGGCTGGTTCTAGAGATTTCCGAAATCTAAGGGTCCTAATCTAATCTAGGGTTAATCTAAGGGCCTAAAACACTCACCTAATCTATAAATACACCCTAAACCCCCCTTAATCCTTACCAAAAATAGAAATGATGGCCTCATGCCGCCAAATTAAATCCTAAGAGGAGCCTCCACTAATTTATGAAGGAAGTTGCAAGCTAATCACTCTCTAATCAATCTTTAATCATCATTATCTTCATAGTTAGCAACTAATTCTACTTCATAAGGTTGCTAATCTTGAGTTTGGTGAGTTTCTATCACTTTAACATCAATTGTTAAAGTAAGTAGATTGGGTGTAATGAGACTTATGGTCTTAAATGCGGATTAGTGAGTTTGAATCATGTATAATGATATGTTACTCTATGTTGTTCTATGTTTATGCATATTTGATAAGTTGGTTTATGCATGCTTAATAAGTTGATTTATGCATGTTTAACAAGTTGGTATATGCATGTTTAACAAGTGGATTTATGCATATTTAATGAGTGGAATTATGCATGTTTAACAAAGTGAGTTATGCAAGTTAAGTATATGTTTAAATGCAAGTTTAATGTGATATGCAAGTTATGCATGCTTATGCAAGTATATGGATGCTTATACAAGTCATGTATATGTTTAAATGCAAGATTTATGTGATATGCAAGTTATGCATGCTTATGCGAGTATATGAACGCTTATGCAAGATATGTATAGGCTTAAATGACATGATATGCAAGTTATGCATGTTTATGCAAGTATGTGAATGCTTATGCAAGTTATGTAGATGCTTATGCAAGTATGTGAATGCTAATGCAAGTTATGTGTATGCTTAAATGCATGTTTAACATGTTATGCAAGTTATGAGAATGCCTATATGCAAGTTCAACATGTTATGCAAGATATGTGTATGATAATATGCAAGCTCATATGCAACATGTTATGCAAATCATGTGTATGATAATATGCAAGTTTGAGTTATATGTAGTTGGGTTAATATATGCTCATATATGCAAGTTGACATCCCCTTAACCCGTGACAAAGTTGTATGCTAAACCCATGATATTTGTGATGATCTTCCCCTTATTTATGTCATGAAATGAGAACGATTTACGTGGGGAACGATGGGGTTGGTAAATAAGTTAATAAATGAATGATTGGGTATGATTAAGCATGCCATAAAAATAAATTACCATAAGTGGGAATTTACCTATTGAGTTAGGTCTACCCCATGGGAATTTACCTATTGAGTTAGGTCTACCCATGTTATGGAAAACTTGATATTAATTAGGGATAATTAATATGGGGGTGATTAATTAGGTGTAATTAATCGACTAAGACACGAGGTTGGACTCATTTGTAGTGTAAAACTGCCCGGATCCGACCGGCTTAACCAGTTGCTACAAATGTCAGCCCAATGTGAGAGGTCTTAGCCATAAATTAAATACGTGATTAAGGTAAAGACACGAGGTTAGACTCTGTTATGACGTAAGACTGCCCGGATTCTACCGGCTTAACCAGGCTGTCATAACAGCCAGTCTAATGTGGGAGGTCTTTATGGGAGATCACGGTCTTAATTAATTAAGAAACACTTAACCATAATAGCATGTAGTGGGACATGAGGGGTTAAGTGGGTGCCTGGGGTGGCATGTGGAAATTTAATGGTTGCCTTGGGTGGCATGTGGAATCTAGTGGGTTGCCTTGGGTGGCAATAGAAAATACGATTAGAATACTTAACCAAGTGGAAACATGTAATTAAACATGATTAAGGGGTTAAGTGGGATACACTAGATATATGACAAGCTTAGGTGGGTAGCTTGTTGGGGGCCCATTTCAACCAATATCCCAAACGTATCTTTGTGGGCTCGACCCATGTCGAGTGACGGGACACGCATATTGGGCTTGATTATAAGAGGCCAAAACGGGTTAGCGGTGGCAACGCAAGTCCAACGGGTTTCATATGCGTGTGTGGGCCCGGGCTGGTAGATAAGCCGTTGTTGCATCGTGTAGATATAAAGCCGTGCACCGTTGATAGTATTGGGTAGCCACTTTAGGGGAGTGATACACCCCACTGTGGGACCAGCACGGGTATCTACGGTAGGGAGCCGATCGATGGGGAGTAGTGGGTACACCTAATGAAGATAGGGGCAGACGGCACCTATGTAGGGGTACACGAAACTACTGGGTAAGAATTACTGAGTACACCTAGTGGAGATAGGGGCAGACGACACCTATGTAGTGGGCTAGGAGTACATGAAACTACTGGGGAAATTTTCTAAGTCCTTGGAAGGGATCAACCTTTAAGTAGGAATGACTGGTGTGGTGCAGTTAGTAATTATCCTTGGGGGGGTAGATGCGTCCTGACGGTTATCTTAGTTTATCCTAAGTCTACCAAGCTGCTTAGTGTAGCCATTCATCCCCAGATATTACCGTAGGTCAAGTTTATGTCTTCTCTGGTTACTTTAATGATTGTATTGTTAAAGTTATAGGACTCACTCAGACTTATGTCTGACCCCGTTGTTTTTATCTTTTTCCCAACCCTCAGGTCCTACGGTGGATCCTAGCGGTAGTAGAGCTTGATCGGATTGCTGTTCCAGTCTTTAGGAGCTTGGGTAGATGTAAAGCTCCAGTTATCTTTTCTTTTGTTATGGCTATTGTATGAGAGAGTGGGATTATGTACTTCTTTATTTTGATGGATATTGTACTTGACTTTTATCGTAGTTTTATGATGTAACCAGACATGTTTATTTCCGCTGTTGTGAGATGATATTTTTAAATTTCAAGTACTAATTATATCTGTCTTGTTGTAATTTTTCTGTTCTATATTCACTAAAATACTCCACCGATGCTATGGCATTCCCTTAGCGAGTGACCATAGCGGGCGTGGGGTGTTACATACCTACAACACTGGACTCTTCCAAGGCACTACAAAGATAGGCGGGCTCTCACTCGCCAATCGGCTCGTTACCTTCTTATGGATGGAGTGCTCTACCGCAGGGTTTTTTTTGTTCCCTTGCTCAGGTGCGTTGCTCTGAGTGCTAAGTAGTGTACATAAAAACGAATGCAGCGACCACACCGAAGGGCGAACCCTAGCCAGAAAAATACTCAAACATGGTTATTATTGGCCCATGCTTGATCAAGACGCCGCAGACTACACTTGCAAGTGCGATAAGTGCCAACGCTTCTCCAAGATCCCAAGAGCCCTGCCTACTGAATTGTCTCAAATGGTCAGCCCATGGCCGTTCGCCATGTGGGGAATCGACATCATCGGAACTCTTCCAATGGCTAGTGCGGGGCACAATACGCCATCGTCGTAGTGGACTATTTCACCAAGTGGGCAGAAGCTGAAGCCCTGGCCACCATAACCACAAAGAAGATGATTAACTTTGTTGTCCGCAATATCATTACCCGCTATAGTGTTCCCCAAGCTATCATCTCTGACAACGACACTCAGTTCGAGAGTGCCGAGTTCAAAACCTTAAGTTAGAGTCATAGCATTGAAAAAAGATTTTCAATGGTGGCTCATCCCCAAGCCAACGGGTAAGTCGAGGTGGTTAACAAAGTTCTCAATTCCATCATTAAAAAACGTCTGGAAAAGGCTGGGGGCATGTGGGCGGATGAACTTCGTCTAGCCCTTTGGGCCTACCGAACCACCCACAAGACGGCGACCAGACATACTCCCTTCGCCCTTGCCTACGGAGCTGAATTTGTTATCCCCATCGAGCTCAAGCTTCAATCTCATCGAGTTACCTATTTCGATCCAAGGACAAACCAGGATTTACTTTTGGGATAACTTGACTTGCTGAAAGAAAAGAGGAACGAGGCCGATCTCAGAGCCGTCTCCCAATGACAACGAGTAGCCCGATACTTCAATTCCAGGGTTCGGCATAAGGATCTCAACGTCGGCGACCTCGTCTTAAAGTGGGTTTCCCCCCACCAACATGCCTCGCACCTCGTTGGGAAGGCCCATACTCCATACAACGAAAGCTTAGTGATGGATCTTTCAAATTCGCCACCGTGGACGGAACTGAGCTCCCAAGGGCTTGGAACAACGAACATTTCCGTCGCTACTTTACATAACTTAGTTCACAATTGTTTATGCTTTCCAACAATGTTTTATTTTCTAGACATTCAAGGCATTGTAAAGGCTAGTACTGCCAAAGTTACTAGTAGAAATGATGTACAACTTCCTATCTCTTTGTTATTAACTTCTCATGTGATGTGTTCTGTTAGTCCTGACAACTAGCTTGAATGGAACATGTGATCGCGTATCGGCACCCCGAGCATGGAAGCCAGTGTCGCCATCCCAACCTCAAGCCAACATTGAGGCTAAAACACTTGACTACGTCCGTTACCCCAGGCACGGGAGTCGGAAAAGCTACTTGAGTCGTCGGCCCGCGGCGCTATCGAATATAAATAACCACTAACTCGAACCTCGGCCCTGTGCCAAGACCGAGGATAAATCGTTCCGCGTCCAGGCCCGGGCGACTTGGCGCCACACTCAACGACCAACTAAGAGTGATGAAAGTCTCTCTTTGCTGGTTGCGGGTGCCGGTTGAATCTTGGCGCAGCACCAAGACCAACCTTAAATCACTTCTTCCCCGAAGCTCTCAAGGCTTAGGGGTAGCCCATGGCCACGATCGGACCTTACGAGCAGATGATCCGGGCTTACCTCTTCAGCAATAAATGACGCCAATGGCTCGCCTCAACCCGATGAACAACGGGAGAGCCACTCACCTGACAGATCACATAACGCGACGTCATACGCCTTTGTTATACTTGAGATTAACCCCGGGCGCTCAGCCTGGTTTCACAAACTATGGGTTTCTTGAGCTGAGGGAAACTTACTGAAACAGCGCTTTATTTCACCCCTCTGGAATAATTGACCCAGAGCGTAGTACCCAATCGCTTTTATGACAAGTGTAATGATAAGTATGCTTATGCGAGTGCAGGACGCTGGAAAACATAAAAAGAACATCTGAACACTTGATGTAAACTGCGATCTTAACTACTTCATATTTTAATTTTCACATACACACATTTAACAAACTATGTATCTAACATCTTTCTTTTTAATGACAGGGTGTACATTAGAACCACACTATGTCTTGAAAAACCAAAAGCGAGGGCCGTACTTGCGTAAACTATCGGCCTACACTACCAAAATAACGGTAACTTCTACTTAAGTTACTAACACTAATCATGTCTTTTCTTCTTGTGCTTGTGAGTTTTCTTCGTAGATTCAGCACTCGACGGTTCCTCTCCAGCACCAGATCTCTTCCTTCTTGACCCGCTCCTGCTTCCTCGGCCCTTCGGAGGAGTGACGACTTGTGAGAAACTGAAAAGCGTCTCTCAGCTGCCCCATCACTGTTAGAGATCTCAGTGATATCGACAAGAGCAGTATGCGACACGGGCATGGGGGAAATTCCGGCAGAAATGCCTATCACCGCTTCACTTTCTTCGGGATCTCCCTGCCTTCCCGCTCAGCCCTCTCCTTGGCCTCTCTGGCGGCCCATCGCTCAACGAGCTTTTGGGACTTACGCATCATGACACCACCGACCTTGGTTTTTCAAGGGTCTTGGTGGCCCTCTACTGGGCTGCCTCATCCTCCCTCTTCTTCTAGGCTTCGTCAGCAACCATTTTCTTCTCTACCTCCTTGTCGGTCCTCTTTCGCGCGACCGTCTCAGCATCCCTCGCCTCAGCATCATGTTGGGTCTTAGTTAGGACCTCCAGTATGGCAGCCTCATCCTATCTTTGCTTCTCCTCCAACTCCTCGCACTTTTCCACGATCCGACCCTTTAAACCCTCTATTAGGTCATGCATCGAAGGCACGTCAGCCTCCACTGGCCCTCGGGCAGCCGCACTTTTTCCATCTACCACCTCTCCTTCCTCGATAAGGCTTTCATACATGCTGGGAGTTATCCTTATGCCCGAGAAGGTATCAAGTTGATCGCCGCCTTGTCTAAATTGCATCTCCGCAGGCCCTGGTCCAGATTTAGTCGTTTGTGGGATCACGGGGTAGGGCTTGAAGGCATGGACTGACCAGAAGGAGCTGCACAGTAAAAATGCAACCTTTTTGGTCTGCAAATTCGGTAATCACGTCATCCTCAGGGATACAGGGTAAAGGGAATTTACCTACGGTCAGGGATAGTGTAGAAAGGGTAGGAAGGGTGCTCGTAATGGAAGGTAATGTGAATCCGGTGTCCCCAAACCCCAGATACTCAGGGTTGTACTCAGTAGAGGCCTAGTACAAGGCTTCGGGGCCACTCACCATAGTAGATTCGGGGGTGGGGGTCGATATGAACTTCCCTCTGCAAATGTATCTGCCACGGCTACGCTCTCAGTGATGATGGATTTCCTTTTCTCCTTGTTAAGCCTGACCAAACTCTCTCTCTCAGCATCCTCTAGAAGCAATTTTCTCCCTTCCTCCAGCTTCTCACGCTCCTCTTCAGTCAGGAGGACACTTATAAGCTGGCACTCATCCAAAATACCCACATCCACTTAGCGCAAGTAGGCCTCATACAGGACCAACCTCTCCCAGGTTCGGGCTAGCTCGCGGGAGTAGTCTTCGACCCACGAAAGTCCTCGAAACATCAAAAACTTGGCATACATATTTTGGATACTTTCCTCAAAGGATGATCCAACGCGGAATTCCGCATCCTCTAGTTGTCCCCTCAGCTGCTCTACCTCCATCTGGTGTTCAACCTTCAGCCCCTCAACCGTACTCAACACATCCCTGTTGCTAGCTTCGGCATCCTCCTTCGCTTTCCTCATCTCCTCAAGCTGCCTCCTTAGCACAACCACCTCAGCATTTTCGGCACACATTTCATATTCCGCTCTCCAGGCGGCGTTGTCATTCTGGAGTTGAGTGACTTTTGCAATTTCCTTTTCTAGGTCAACGCATGTTTGAACCAACTCGTCCTTGTCTCTCTTAAGGATTGTATTCTCGATGGTCAGATTAGCCACGTTTTCGTTAAAAGTTACGCGAACATGCGCGGCTTCTGTCTTTAGGATCTCATGGGCGTGTTTCAGCTTCGCTGCAATAACATGATTGAAAGTTAACCCTTGAAAAACACAAGGGCTAGCGATTAAATGACTGCAACACAATTGATAGGCTTACCTAGTTCGGTCTCCAAGTTATTCACGAAGGTCTTCTCACAATCAATGGTCAATTGTGTTAAGAAGCTCCAGGTTTTTCTTCTTGATTAGCTCTGAAAGATGGAAAGAGTACTTGGTAAGCTCATTGGCTTGATGATACGTGACCTTCATGTGCATCCATACCTCCCCAGATTCCCTATCAGGTGTTGGACGGAGATCGAGGAGAAAGATCAGCTCATCAAAGTAATGCCGAGGGAAATGTTGTTTTAGAAACACCCTCCGCTCCTCCAGAGAAAGATCATAGACTTTGGGCACTATCAGGTCTTGTATTTCCGCTATAGTCTCTCTATCCGGTCTTGGCTGATCAGACGGCGACTCTCTCCCCCTAGCAGGCTGAAGGGGAGCCAAAGGGGAAGTATGCGGGGGAGCTGTCGAAGCCGAAGGCTGAGAGCCACCTAGGTTAAGTCGAGAATCTCCCACGGACACGCGAATGGAAGGAGGAGGAGGGGTCGGGGATCGCCGGGATCGATCCCTACCCCGATGTTCACTACCCTATCATGGTGGGGGTGGGACACTATATGAACTGGTAGATCTTTTGAAACTGTCGTGGATCGCCGGGATCGATCCCTACCCCGATGTTCACTACCCCGATGTTCACTAATGGCGGTTGGACCTGTCACCACTCTCTCCTTCGGTACGCCGCTTGCAACTGCGGGCCTGATCATAGCCCGATCACTAGGAAGCAACCCGGTGCGACGAAGGCGCTCCTGACTTGTCACTATGTCGGTACTACGGAGGTTCTCTGGTATCGCTCACAAATCATTATGGCATTACTGATACTCGTCACCGGTAGGCGCCTCTAGATTTCCTGCCATGATCCAATCATAACAAAAATAAGGTAGGAAATCCAAAAATTTACAGCAAGGAACGAAGTTAGAGGAATACTTACTCCCTTCTATCCACCTCCTCGCGAATCCGGGAGGGCAGTGAACAAAGAACCACTCATGCTTAAAAAACACTAACGACTTGGGCCACTTCTCGATAAAAAAAATTGGTGGAAGATGTCGCTTCCAGAACCAATGAGAGGGTGCGGTATTACCCGTCCTCCTTAGATGGAAAAAGAATCGAATATCTTCTTTGGTTGGTTCCTGTTGCAAGAACTCATGATAAAGAACATAAGTGCCCAGAAGGGGAGCATAAGCATTTGGTGCAGTTGTGATGGCGCGAGGCGGAAATATTATAACATGTCCCGAATGAAGTTATTGGCCGAGGGCACGCACCCGGCAAAGCAGGCATGTCTGTTCCAGGCAGTAAGACCCTCGGGCGGCGCATGGGCTCTGCCATCCCTTCCTGGGGTGTGGGCTTCACCCAACGGTATGTTGAAGTGCACCGCCATTTTCCTAACTGCTGTGGCGTCCATGCACGATGGTACCAAATCAATCGGATTCTCCAAGATAACCGCGTCCGGCAGCATGTCCAGGGCCACCGGAGTCGCTGGCACATCGTCACTCATAATGTCCACATTCTCAACCTCCTCAGTTATAACCGGGGAATGCTGCCTCTAAGTTTGTCCCCCATGATCGGATACTTTAGGCGAGCTAGCCGTGTGAGAAGGAGTCGATCTTTCAGTAGTCTCAAGATCGCTGCCAGATGAGCTACCACTAGGGGTAGAATCAGGTGTATGTGGCGAGGGTGGGGAAGCCTCGGCTTTCGTGGTCTTTCCAATATTCGATCTAGTTGGCATAGCTAGCTATACTTTAACACATCAGTGTTAGAACTCGTAGAAAAGTGACCTGTGCCCCTCGTGTTGGTGATAACTAACATATGTGTGTAGTGTTATGCAAAGCTGAGAAACATAAAGGAAAGTTCAAAACAATCCAACAAGTTCAGTCCCAGTCCGAATGTATGCTCTATCCTATGTGAAAGGTTCAAAACCCTGCTCACGCGACTACCGGTGTATACATTAATGCTAAGTGCGTGATTACGCGATTGATATGTAAATCTGAAGACGGGCAGTTGGGAGATCAAAGTCCTAAGCATGAGAGAAAGGCTCCAACCCATTTCAGAATTCAAAACTCTGAGCCTCAAAATCCGAGTCTTCGAACCCCTCCAGGCTCGAAATTTCGAACCCCCTAGGTTTGAGGACTCGAAACTGAAGGTTCGGAAATTCGAACCTCCCATAGTTCGAAGATTCGAACCCATCCAGGTTCGAAATTTCGAACCTCTTAATGTTCAAAAATTCAAGCCCAGTAGGTTCGAAAATTCGAACCCATGAAGGCTCAAAACTTCGAACCCAGCCGGGTTCGAAATTTCGAACACCCTCCAAAAATTCGGCAGCACCGCCTCTCGCGTCAACCCCCTCCGGCGACGCCAAGGCCTTTCGACCTCCTTCTCCTTGTTTTCTCACTCCTAGCAGTTACCGAGTTCGGGTTCGAAATTTTCGGCTTCGAAGCTTTCACAACAATGGCGGCCATAGAAGAAAATAATAGAAGGAAGAAAATGAGGTATGGGAAGGCCTATTTATAAAAGGAAAGGATGTCCCTTTGTATTCTAGGGCAGGTTCAAAATTTTCGAACCTACTGGGCTTGAAAATTCGAACCCTCTGGGCTCGAAAATTCGAACCCCTTGGGTTCGAAATTTCGAACCTCCAGGGTCTCGAAATTTCGAACTCCCTAGGCTCGAAATTTCGAACCTCTGGGGTTCGAAAGTTCACACCCCTAGGCTAAAAAAAAAGAGAAAATCACACCTTCGGGCTTAAGACATCGCGCCATGCTCTCTCGTGTTCGTACTCCCTACATATGCTTACCGACTCCCGTGCATCCACGGACGTGACGCACTGCGGATACTTAGCGACTTGAGTACGACGCAGCCCCCAACAAAGGCTCATTCGCAATCCTAGAGCGAACGAGCCCAATAGCTAATGCTTGTTTACTTTTTGCTTGCAGGATGAATCAACAAACCAGCTGTTATCTCAACCAATGCAAAGCACATCATGTCAAGACAAGACGTACTTTGGGGGGCAAATGTTAACCGACTTTTTGGTCCGGTTCCCAGAAGTACATCAGACACACTCAACTCAACGTATCACATGGAGCTAAGTCCGAGAGGGACGCCTAGGAGCAACGTAAACTAAATCGAGAAGGGACCACGCCGCTCAGAACCTCGCAACATCCAGAACACATTTCCGAACCAAGGCCTCAAATCCTGAAGGCGTCACAAGCCTCGAACGCCCGTATTTATGGTCTTTGCACCCCTCGAGAGGCGGACTTCGCACCCAAGAGGGTGCGAAATTTCGCACCGAATTTCGCACCCAGCAGGTGCGAAATTTCGCACCTAGGGCCGAGTTCGAATTTTGCGCAGGTGTAGGTGGCGGGTGCGTATTTCTGCATGTGGTCCCCCATTCTTACCTACTTCTACCTGATCCTACCTAACCCCTCTCCTATAAATAGCCCATAGCCTCACACTTCAATAGCCCATAGCCTCACACTTCAAAGGGGTTGGATGTCTATCACTTGGGACCTCCATATAGCTTCATGAGCTTCATTAATGCATCTCCTATTTGAGGAAGAAGAAGGATTAAATAGCCTTTTCCCAAATACTTAGCATATGAGAATTATGAAAGTGAATGTAATGAGATTTCATGAGCATGCCTCTACCTTGTTATTCTTGAATGATTAATAATATTCCAACACCTTTCCAAAGTGGACGTAGGCCTCTACCGAGGCCGAACCACTATAAACTCTTTGTGTCATTTACCACTTTCTTTTACTTAGTCTCGCGACCAAAACTATAATTCCTAGTAATTGGAATCTTTGGTGTTTTCGACATTTTTTGCCGTCAACACACACACACACACACACATATATATGTATATATATAGTTTCCTGCTATCTATTAGATTGCATTTAAAGACATTTATGTTTCATATTTAATGAGTCCCTAATCCCGATGAAGTTCCACCCCTTCGTTTGAAGTTAAATAAAAACGAGCACACCTCAAAATGTAGAAAGGGCCTCATTTCCATTTGGATACCCATTTCGTAGGATCTTGCCTAAGCACTTCCACTCACCAAGAAAACAAATAACTTTACTGTCTACTTTTGAGCAAGCCCCGGCCGAAAGTATGAGGGATCTCATTCCCAAGTGCAAGCCGGATGTGATTAGTTTTTCATGGATGAGATGTGTTATGAAATCACTATAAGGTATTTTAACAATTCACACCGTATTTTAACAATTCAAACCCGAACAACAAAGATCTACACGTCTTCACTCATGTAATCGTTAAATTTGATAACTATTTTGGCTTATAAATTGACATATAGAAAATATATAGATCGAAGATATACAATGTTAATTTTATCTTTTTTTATGTTTCCCCAATTAATTATCTACAAATCCAATGATCTGTTTCATCTAATTCATTTGGCATTTAAGGAAATTCATTTCATCTTTGACTTCTTCAAGTCATATGATGTTGATGTCAAAATTGATAAAGACTTGTACAATTATATAAAATGAGCTTAAGAAGAAAATAAAATGTAGTATAGTGTATACTACCTAATTTGTAAATATAAGTACCCAATTTCTATTAAAAAAAAGTAGAGTTAATTTAGTCATTAAAAAAATTACAAGAGAAGAGTGGTTATATAAAACTAAGCATTTTGTTTCTATATTGCTAATTCATATCTCAGTTGGTAATTGAATTCCTGCGAAAATTCCATGTGTTTATTCTATTCTTTCATAACATACTTTTTCAATCTTCTTGAAACAAATGGTCATCTATGCTTTGGTTTCATCTGTAAAATCAAACATTTTTTTCTTAAGTGTAGTTTTTTTTATCATAGATTTGCCATAATAATTATCATTGTTTTAGTTTATTGATGTTAAAAGCTATTTTCAACCATATCCAATTTCTTAAGATATTGTTTTTGTTCATTTCTGTGTATGGCTAATAACAGTTTTTTAAAGAGATTTTAGTTGTTTAACCATTGTTGCTATTATAAAACTGCTGAAGCAATATAATTAGATTGTATCATAGCTAATATTAGGTTTGATTATTTTGTGTCTATGCCATATAAATTATTTACAGTTATACAATTTTAAGCATCCTCCGTTCATTCATGTAAAAATAACATCTACACTTGCTTTGATATAGCTCGAACTAGAGATCACGTTCCTTCACCCATAAGTGCACGAATCAGGCCAAGGAGCAACGCGCCAAGTTCTACATCGTCCGACGCTGTGTCACCATGCTCATGTGCTGGAGGGACTACCCTCAACTTACCATATATTCTTCTCCTTTCCTCGTTATTATAATTCTTTTTTGTGTAGATACATCTTTTTTGGTACATCTTAGGGAGATTTTTTGGGTTGGAATATGTGGTTTCAGTAATTTTTGTATGATTCTCCTTTGCTAATTAAATTTGTTCTTCTATAAGTTTAAATGCGGGTTTTAGACAAACTCTTAAAGTTTTCAATTTTCTTCTTTGTTTCATGTAGATATACATATCGGTTTGGAAACTCTTTACCTAAAGGATCTTTCCAAGGTATATATGCACTGTACAATATGCAATGTACATTGGCAAGTATAACCGTTGTCGGATTAGAGGAAATCAGTCTTTTACTAACTCAGTAGTTGGTCTTATTCTTCTTCATTCATAGACTATGTTGGTGTTGCAGTTGGAAATGGTGTGACTTTTAAGGCTTGTGACATTGATGCAATGATCTCGTGCTTGTCTCCGTTTGCTACATTTATCAACATTTACGAAGAAAGTTAAAAGATGGGATTTAATGTTGTGTTATTTGTTAAATTAAGTTAATTAGTTAATATGTCTGTCATGGCAAATGTTTTGATTGCTTTGCACATGAATATTTTTTCTTATCTACGAATTGACAGTATTAATATGTAATTTAAAATTTGGTCAAGATATGACTAATTGATTCAAGTTACAGTATAAGAAAATTCAGCATTTTAATTAATGAAAGTTTGGGTACAAAAAACCATAAGCGGATTCAGATATAAAACCGCTTGACAAACTGCAACAATAAAACACTTCCAATGGCATTCTCGTCTTCACTAAAATCAAATACTTTGAATTATACTTTTATAATTTTATAATACATATCATATAAACTATAATTTTGAAAAAATATTTGGATATTTTTTGAATTTGATACTTCTGTCTACTAAAAACTTTGAAACCGTGATATTCGATTAACAATAAATTGTAATCAATCAATTTAATTGAAGATTACATGCATAAACACATGTATATTTCATAAATTTGTTCAAAGGGTACTGAGCTCGGTCCGCAAATGCTACGTAAATTGTTGATCTTAACGTATATGTATTGTAAGCTCTTAGCATGTCCTTTTGGATTTCGAGTCGCCGTCACTGTTATCACACTACAAAGCTCTTAACCTCCGAGATAATGCTGCAGACAGATGCACATACATGCACGCGCAAGCCGTCACACACATATGCATGCACGAGCATGCACGTGCAGGCAGTCACACATGCTTGTACACTCAGACAGTTACACGCACGGACCCATGCACGCGTAGACAGTCACACGCACGCACATGCGCACACACATGCATATACATATATATATGTGTGTGTGTGTGTGTTTATATATATAAGAAACTTCCATGTTTGAATGTGGTAGTAAAAGAGGACAACCACTACCCATGAATTTCGCACCAAAAACTACTGGATCCACCACCATCCACGTATGCAACTGTGCCTTTAGATTCAAAGCCTTCAACTCAATCATACGCCGACGCTATCAGGTTCCCCACGATAGAAATTGCATCAAACCACAAATTGGAATTTTCTAAACCTCCAAAATCTTGTGTCTTCCTTCTAGAGAATACCTTCAAACAACATGAACAGAAATGGATTGATACCATCATCCTACACCCAGTTGAGTTCCGAGTTTCAATGATGAAGCTTAAAGACTATATACTAAAAGTCTAGAAACCAACTAGTAATTTCCATATCCATATTACTTTGCAATATTATTTTTCAGTTCAATTCGAGAAACATGAAAATTTTATCAAAATTTTAGAATGCTCGACTTATTCATACTTTAGCAAAATTGTCAATGACAGACAATATCAATGACCCACCTTTTTGCAATGCAGTCACAGGTCATAATGCTCGACTTATTCATACTTTGACAAAATTGTTAATGACAAACAATATCACTAACCCACCTTTTTGCAATGTCGTCACAGGTCGATTTCTAGCTATCGAAGTGCTTGAGACTTGAGTACAAACTCTGGAGGATTCAAAGCGATTTGAATGAAGTCGCGAAGTTCTAGATAAGAACTCAAGAAGTTGACTGAGTGTTTCGGGGTCGGTACAACTCCCGAAAAAACATTTGGATCGGTGCAACTCGCGGAGTTAAGGAAGATGGTAGAATTTTTTTAAGTACCTTGGGTCGGTATTCTTTATTTTGATCCGTGGGTTGGTATTCGCATGATACAAAAATTCATATCTCCATTTTGATCTTCAGTGATTAGTTTATCTTTTAAAGATCATGTCTCCGGATACGGATTGGTGTTCGAGTAGGCAGATTTGAACTACTCTAGGGCAAGGGATCAACATCGTTTTATTTCATATCTTAGGGGTTGGGATACGAAATAAGATTTGGATTTGGATTGGAAAGCTTCGAAGATGAAGTGGCTTGGAGTTGAAGATGCTTAGAGGATTTAAGCAGGAATTCGGCTAAGTACCTAGGTTGGTGCCGACCTAGAGTTATGAATTATTGGGGATACGAAATAAGATGCTACTTGGCTAGTTTCGCGATCATTTGGCTATTTCATTCTGCACGCGAGAAGCTTGGACGTAGAGCTCTTTAATGACTTCCTTCCTGGCTATTTGGACTTCAGAGGCTATAGTGGACTTGTGAGCCTGAAATCTTGGCTTTTGGACTGGGTTCTTAGACACATTTTGGCATAGCTTCACTTGGACCATTCCTTTGGACATAGGAAGATTATATTCAACATTTGGACTTGGGAATAGGATTATCAAGTTTATGAAAGGAAATTTTCATTTCTATTTGCATAACTTTGTAAACTTAAGAGGTAGAGGAAGGATTGTATGTGTAATTATATATTATAATATACAAGTTACCATGGAGTGGACGTAGATGCAACTTTCCGAACCACTATAAATTTAATGTTATTTAGACTTCAGTACTATTTGTATGGATTGCGATTGGAATATTTGGACAATATTGACCCATCGGGTGTTGGCGTGCGAAGCGATCAATTTTCCACGTCAACATTTTGGCGCACCACGAAGAGGATGACACAACTTTGTATTTCTAAGGAAGCATATTACTCTTTGTTTGGAAGATGATTAAAAGGAAACAGATCGCTTTAGCTCGTTTGGAAGGAGAAGGAGTGGACGTAAATTAGGAGGTTTCCTCTACTAGACATCCGTCAAAATATGGACTCAAGAGGATATTGACGGAGTGGTTTAGGATTTGGCTTCGCGCTTAGAATGACAAGAAGTGCATTTTCAAAGACAAGAAGCGACTACGAATGCTCTTATGGCTCGGATCAAGGGTTTCAAAAGGCCGACGGGCCTAGGTTATATGGCACGAACAAGCGCTAGCATTCCTCAAAGTTTGGTTCGAGACCGAGGGCAATTCTCGAAAGTCAACCCCAGGTCGGTGCTAATCCCTAGATCGGTACTGGCTCGGCTCGAGGGAAACACCCCCAATCATGATGTAAGTTCGACTTAAGAGGTTGTGGTTAGTCAAGTTTTGGGTTCTGGAACTAGAAATGTTACTAATATTGCTGAAGCCCGATGCACGCGGGTTTAGATGCAGGAACTCCGCAATTTCAAAAATTAGGTTTGTGCTAGTAATGAAATCTCAGGCTGGGATGGAGCCAGACATTCTTGTTGGGGCCCAACAGAATGCTAATTCTGCGTTTGCCACCTGGGGCATCGGTGTGTGATTGAATGACTAAGTCGATTGTTTGGAAATGGAAGTCAGATCACTGATGTGATTCGACGATATACTCGATGCAGAGCGTCTCTTTTGGACTTGGATTTTGTTACTCTCATTGCATTTACTCAGGAAATAAAGAATTCTCAGAACCCATCGGATTTCAGATTACTAATGTTGGAGGCTTGTGACGGCGGGAAAGATCCCACCGTTCACTTGAAGTGCTATACGTTCCATATGGAAGTGTTTTTGGCATCGAAGAATGTTATGGCGAAGCACTTCCCGTTGTACCTTATGGATATTGCTGCCATGTGGTCCAGGCAGTTGGAGAACGAATGGTGAATATCTGGAATATGTTGGTTGAAAAATTCATCGAACAGTTTAGGGTTCACATTGCTCGACCCAGGAACATGATGACTCTTACGGTGATTAAGAAAAGGACCGATGATCACTTTGGAAGTTCTTGGAAAGGTTCAACGCAGCGGTGGCATTAGTTGATCGACCAGACCCATCTATGGTTTGATGGGTGTTGTTTCTAGCATCTTGGAAAAGACAGATTTCAAGATCTCACTTCAACAAATCCACCATGGGACCTTGGTGAATTTTACTTTGAGGCAGATAGGTTTCTAAAGGAAGAGGATGCGAGAAACGATAAGGAGTTCTTGAGGTCAATTCGGTTAAGGCCATAGGACCATATGAAAGTATGCTTCTCAGAATGATCAGAATATAAAGTGGAGGGTGCCCAAATTCCCTTCATACATCGAGCTTAATTGTTCCTTGGTGGATATTTATTTGGAAGTTCACCCGGTTGCTCCCTTCAGGAAGCGTACCATGGAGGAGCCATCTCAGAGGAATAGAGAATATGGAAAGCATTGTTTGTTTCATGACTTGGATGGCCACGATACAAATGACTGTAGGCATCTTTGGAATATCACTGACGATCGCGTCAGACGGGCGAGCTGGCAGAATATGTTATGAACCAGACTGTGGTATCGGGATAGACAATAACTGCTCCGGCTCGGAATAGGTATGATCCAACACCTATCCCGAGTGGATTGGTCATCAATTCATGTGGTCTTCTCGGGACTTTCTGGATTTGCAGCTTTATGCAATTTAGTTGTTTGATTTCTGGCTTTTGGTTTTTTCGATTTTGGCACTTTAATCTTCCGACTTTGGAATATGTTTATCAGGATTACGGGTTCATGTACTTGGTTATTTGGTGAATAGAACTTTGGCTTTCGGGCCTTCGGGATTTCGTTGTATTAGCTTTGGCCTAATGGATGTTGTATCTTTAGTTTGTCATTTTTAAATGATTTTAAGTTGGCCTACCCACGTACAGGATTAGGTCTTAATCCCTATGCGTGATCCGTGCCCGACTGTAAACCATCCTCCTCGTAATTAATTATTCTCTCTAGTTTACCTGCTTGTAAGATTTTGGAGGGATAAATCTGCTTATCCATATACAAGTTTAAGTCTTAATCTCTAGGTATGCTCTTTGCAGATGAGAAACTGTTGATCTTCTGCACACATAACTGGTCAAGTGGCTTTAGATTTGGGGGATAAGTCTTCCTACCCATGTACGGGGGCTGGTAAGACCCCTAGGCATGCTCTTTGTGGATGAGAAACCATCCAATCCCCTACACTTATTTTTGGTTATCTGGCTTAGGATGGCTAAGACGACCTACCCATGTACAAGGACCGATGAGACCCCTTGGCATGCTTTATACACGGTGATGACCCATCCCCTTCAAACTTAACAGAACTTAATAAATTTAAGAAAACGGCTAAGTCTTTCCACCCATGTATGAGATAATGCCTTAATCCCTAGGCATAAATCTATACCCAACGTTGAACCCATTAGGTTTTCCTTTGGCTTTGATAAAAAATCTTAACACTTGAAAACCTTAGTAAAATTATTTCTCTCGTAAGGACTTTGCTTGAGAAATATAGAAGAAATATGTAATCGTCGTGAACTTCATATGAAGCCAAATGATAATAAAAAAACCCAAAGCATGTTATTGACTAGACAACAACCAAGTTAAAGTACTAATGAATGGGTGAAAGAGTTGCGATTTCCAAATGGAATTTCCTCTAATCTTCATATATGTGTCGACTATAAGAATGAAAGACTAAATGGGATGAAAAGCCATAACTGTCATGTAATGACGGAAAATTTGTTACCATTTACTTTCAAAGAACTGTTGTCCATAAAAGTTTGGAAGGTTATAACGGAACTTAGTTTATCTTATAAAGAGCTTTGTTCAGCTACATTAAAGGTTGACCGTCTACGTAAACTTGAGGAAGAAATCTCTATACTACTCCACAAACTGGAGAAAATATTTCCTTTAGGTTTGTTTAGGAGCTTTTTCCAGTTCATCTTCCATATAAAGCACATCTACGAAGCCCTGTACAGTATGGATGGATGTATCTATTAGAGCTTATTCCCTAGAGGCAATCCATTTGATATGATTAATAACACTGTTGATGTTATATTTTATTTTTTAAAAAATATATTATGTTATGATACTTCGTAATATGAATATTAACATAATAGAAGTCCTAAGAATAACAATACAGAAATATACAGTTCCAATATTCAATTAAATTGATAAAATATAATTTGATTTTAAAATATTCAAATCTATTTAAATCAAATTATTATTTGTATATATATTCAATAAAACTTTATATAGCTTCAAAATAAACTATATTGGATTTTAAACTCGATGTTCCCTTTACAAGCAAAATCGATATTCAATTTATTTAAAATCCATTTTTTTATTAAATAAATCGTTATGGTCTATAAACGATTCCATAATCTGAAAATTTGATTTGGACATAACTAATAATCTACAAGATGAAATCTTGATTTTTGTCTTCCATTGGAAAACTATTATTGAATAAATTCGAATGTTTCTTGTTTCAACGAATTCTGACTTATTTTGGATCATATACATTCATTTCAAGTTCAAAACGTAATATTACAAACTACCGCGCCGCTGCGAGCTCGTTTTTAATTATATTATAAATTATTCATTCAAGCCCCAAATTAAGTAAATTCCAAGTCGTTGGTTCTTAAAACAAATCGTTTTAAATATTCAAATTAATCAAATATTCCTTAATAAAATCTGGGTCATTACACTTGTTGGATCTAGATTAACCCTAGAGGGTGGGATGAATTGGGTTTATTAAAATAATTCGAGATATTAAAAATATCAAATCACAGAAAATAGTAGAGTAAGTAAATGTGAAATGTAAATAACACACAGATATACCCAGCTTCGGCAAACTCTGCCTACTGCTGCATTCACTAAGGTTTCTACTAGGTAATAAAACAGATCCTGCTTACAATCCGGTAAACTCGCGAATCCCGCTTCTGTTATAATCCTACGCTCAAAACCCTAGACTGATCTATATCCCCTAGATCATATTTTCCCCTAGCTACAAACCCATAGCCAGTAATCCCTAGTTTTTACAGACTCTAGAAAACTTCTAGTTTTATTGATAAACTAGAAAAAAAGTTTAACGATTTATAAAACATTGTAAAAACAATTTAAATTTAAATTAAAATAAAACCCTCCCTTTATAATTCTAAGTGAAACCAAAGGCCGACCCATTTGTTTTTCATTCTGCTTTCCTCAAATAAAATGGCGGTCGATCATAAAAGCTTGGGTTTTCCAATACCCCAAATCTTGATCGATTTCTTGTTGGAATTGATTATTTGGGTCTTCAAGTTTTCGTGGCTTTCTGATGCTTCCTCGTCACTATTTAGGATATTTTTGGCGATCAAAAAGATTGTTAGTTCTTTTAATTGTTTTTTGCATGCTCTCAAGTTTTTTTCTATGATTTCGATAACTGAGATTGCCAATGATGATTTGGTTAAAATAGGATTATATAATCCTATAATTACTCTGATTTCACCAAAAATAACTCGATTTGATTTTCTCTTGTTTTACCATGTGATTCCCCTTTTGGTTTCCATGGCTTTGATGATGTTGAGTGATTTATTCCTATTTGTTGCCTTGTTTGAATTGTATGATTGAATCTGGAAACAATAAAATTGTTTTCCTTGTGGCCCCTTGAAATTTCTCTTGCGTGAATGATTTTGCTTTGCTGGAAAACCAATTTAAGCGTTGTTCTTGCCTAAAAAATATGTTTCTACAATATTGCCAAACCTACTATACTGATTTCTGGAAATACCAATATGCTGAGTTGATTAATTGTTTCCAGAAATGATTTCGTGATTTTTTCTTGCCTAAAAAGTACATACTAAATCTGAAAACAAATTGCCATGATTTGTTGCTATGTCATGAATAATTGGAACCATTGAATTGGTTTCCTGCCCAATATTATTCACTGTTATTTCTTTGAGCGATCTTGCGTGATTAAATGACTTTGATTCTTTGCCATAAATGTTTTGATAAAAAACTGGAAATTTCTTTTCTTATTAACTTTTGCCAGTTAAATGCAAACTTTTCCAATAAAGAATTGTTGCCAAAATTGAATTGTGATTTTATGCAAATGATTTTGTACTTGCCAAACGAATATATGTCCAATATTGGAAACAAATTGAACTTGTTTCTGCTTGTACCAGTCTTGTTCCACTTTGCACTGTGCATGTTGAAACTGCTATTTGACATTTTCTTTGTTCTGTCCATTTTCATTGTTGAGTTTGCTGCCATGTTCATGTTTGTTTCTTGACTGTACCTCTTAGTTCCTTGGCTGTCCTGAACGAGTTCATACATGTTGTACTGTTGTTTAGTCATGTTGCTGAGTTGCCACTACCATATTGCATTTGAACTTGCCTTAGTCATTTTCGTGATTTGCACTTTCCATACCTGAGTTATTGCCTCCTTCCATGTTGATGTATATGTGAGTTTAGTTGTATGGTTCACCTGAGCTTCTTGCTGTTCCTTATCCATTCTAAAACATGTTTGACTTTGGTATTATGAGACATGCTGAAACATGCTTGTCCATGCTGAAATATTACCGGTCCATGTTGTTTGCTTTGGCCTATCTATTTGCCATGTCTTGACCATGTTGAATTGCTGCATCGCTTTGTGATCATCACTGTTCATTTTCGCTCAGCCATGTATAGTTACACCATTATTTTGCCTTGACTTGTATTTGCATTTGTATACATGCTCGACCATGTGCATGAGTATTTTTGAACTTGGTTGACTTGCTCCACCTTGTTTATGCTACTCGTTTGTTGTGCACTTGTTCATGTTGGCACACATCAGCTCGTCCATTGCTCGACTTGTATTCATTGCATTTCTCATGCAGCATATACAAGAGTTTTGTACTTGTTTGGGTTGTTTTGAATGTATTCATGCATGCTCGAACATTTGTGTCTGAACTGTTCCATTATGTGTATACATATGTGTGTGTATATATATGTGGCTATTTGAATGACAATTATGAATTTTATATCAGCAGACCAACTATATCTGTGTTGGGGTTTGTTTAAAATCAGTTAATTATAATACTGGTTTCGATCAGTAAGCTAGTGTAGTTGGGTAGAGGCTGATCTATGAGCACCAGAATATACAGTCTACCTTATGGTATTTATAATGTATCATTGTGAATATCACAAGCTATCCAAACGTAAATGAATGTCCATATAAATGAGATCAAGTCATGAAAAATGATGAGAAACACACCAAAATTCTGAGGCAAATAAATTTTTAAAATAAAAATTATGTTTTCTAGAATATGAAATTATTTTTTGTTCTAGATTACTGTGTGTTTTTCCTTTGACAGGTAAGCTGAAGACTGGATTGACAGTGAGGTAGACAGAAGACTAAAGACAAGGACAGTGTCAGTGAATGTATATATAATAGACAGTGAAGTGTATATGAGTGTTTGTACAATTGGGTGACTGAGTGAACTGTAGTGAGGAGCATTGCATGAAATTAATATGAAATGAAATGTATTGCTGAGATGAAAAAATAGTGGAGTTATAAAATTAGTACTATTTAAATGTTGAAATAAAATATTATATTTAAATTAAACACTATTTGAATTCTTGTACAGTCGTATTCTATTTAAACGTAAATATTATATTCCTGATTGTGATATAGTATAACAGCACAATAACAAACACATTTATAATAATATATATGTTTGTTATCATCAAACAAAAATCATAGAATTTTTTGATGCAACAATCTCCCCCTTTTGATGATGACAAACATAAAATGAGATTTTGAATATATTATTATAATAAATGTGTTTGACAGTGAATTATCGAACTCCCTCTATTTGAATGCTCCCCCTACAACAAAACTCACCCTAAATATGTGCATGAGTGGAAAACAACAGTTGAAACTTCAATATTAAAAAATTCAAGGAATATTCATTCATCGATCAAAATCTTAACCCATTCTCCCCATTTTTTTTATCATAAAAAGGATACAGAAATTAAAATAGTGATGAAAAACAGACTAGTAATATATAATCAGCTTAAGAAAGAGAATAATCATCATAAATCTCAATCAGTCAAACAAAAATTATAATATTCTAAGAACTAGTGGCAAAATTCACATTTTAGAATGATGGATTTACGATGAAATTTATAAAAATGGAGAGAGTTTGAAAATATGATTCCAATTATTTTCCAAAAGAATTTTATAAAAATTGAGCACAAAATAGTGATGGATTTGGACTACGATTATATATTCAATTTAAGTGATGCAATCATATAATATCCAATCCCAATAGCTATCAATCAACAGATCATAATATTTCATAAAATATTAAAACATTTCAAAAAATAGAAAATGAATTGATAGGCTGGTTTTTACACACCAAAGAGAATTTCATATAAATTTCTATTTACTCAAAATATTTTCTTTTTCTTTTAATTTAAGAGCACACTGACCACGCATAACCAAATCTTCGATTTTTAAATGAGGTCAGTTGCAGCTTAAATAATAAGTAATCTCTTAACCATGCATGACCAAAAATTGGATTTTTAAATGAGGTTAGAGACGCACTTATGAATATTATATTTTCAGAAAAAAACTCCTCAGCATACAAAACTAATATGGACGATAGAAATCCGGTAGATACAGAAATGGTTTGTGAAATAAATTTCTAAATTAATCACATTATGAAATATGCTAAACTTTACCGGATTCTTGAAAAATTTTCAATTATCACTAATTTTGAAAAATAATATAATCACAATTCCACCATAAATATTTCCACTATTTATTCAAGATGATTTAAAAAAAATAAACTTTCCACATTAATATAAAATCATGATGGATGGCAGAATAATGGTAGATAAGGAGATATTTGTGAAACAACCGCCAATTCAAAGATACTATAAAAAATGTTCAATCATCATGAAAAAATTAAATAAAACCTCCTCTTGTTGTGAAATATACTATAATCACAATTCATCACAATTTCAATAATCTTATAATAATTTTTGTGAATTATAAATACAGTTCATTTTGGTTATTGATTTCAATTTCTGAATAAATAATCAATAAATGATTTTAAAATTGGAAAATCAATTACAAGAGAGAATTAAAAAGATTTATACAAGAAAAAAAGAATATGTGGAAACTATACAAGGTGAAGATTAGAATAAAGAATTAACACAGACGAGCGAGAAAATTTCAGAGCTTGAAAGGTTAATACCATTTGTTGTCTCTACTAACAGGTATTTCAATACCACCCTGGTGGCTTACAAACGTACCTCAGACAACAATATCTAATTACCAAGCCCAAGCATTTGAATCTAACAAATCAATCTCATTAACCAGAGCAGCAAACCATTTTTGCCAAAACAAGCAGTCATCAAAACATTTCAAATTGATTTCTTTTTATCAGAGAAGCAAGGCAAACAAATTCAAGGCAAACATGTCAAGAGAAATTTTTACACATCAGTCACAAAAGATGATTCCAGACCTCAGATTAAAAATACAGTTTATTTTAAATCCCTTGAAGGAATATGAAAATCTCAAGATTCAATGAATCGATCACACTAAATTATAAGTTTCAAATTCAAGGTTTGTGTGAGACTCACATTTTAATAATTTCAAATGATTTCAAATAAACAAATATTCAAATCAAATGATCATGAAATAATAGTGAGTTTTAAGATCAGATTTTCAAAGATTTTTTTAAATCATTTCTGACAAGCACAAAAGAATGTTTTATAATATTTATATCAAGCATGAGAGATAATTTATGATCCAACATTAAAAGTAATTTATTTGAAATCACCTGAATAGATGTAAATTTTTAGATACAGTGAATCAATCATGTAAGATTAATAATTTCAAATCTGAAAAGTGTGTAGGATTGAAAATATCATAAATTTTAGATGATTTCAAACAAAGGCATTCTCAACAAAGATGATCATGAATAAAGATGAATTTCATGATGTGTAACAGAAAGATTCAAGTCAAAAATTTCAATTAAGAAATAATCAAGCTAATCCAAAAGTTAATGAAATTATCGCTATTGAAAATTAGGAGTATGCTGTAATGAGTATAAATTTTCAAGTCTTTCCTAAGTGAATTAGAAGAGACTCAAGACAGCAGAGCTGTGTGAAATTTCATTAATTTTTCAGATATTTTAAAATATAGAATTCAAATTAATTGTGTTCAAGAAAAAACAAGAATGCTTCAACAAAGTTAGGAGTTCAAAAATCAGAAAAGAACAAAACTTCAAAATGATTGCAGATATTTACAAGTTTAAATTCAAGATCCGAAAAAGATTAAAACACGAGAGTTTTATTCAAATGAAGCGAATTGTAACAACCCGTATTTTGAATAACATGTTATAGCATAAATCAAGGCATAATTAAATGTTAAATTATGAATCAAGGGAAACAGGCTATGCCATTGCGTGCGTCTCGGAAAAATACGCGAAATAGAGTCCGATTTTTCGAGAATCGGAGTCCGTATGACCAAGTTATGGCTCGTCAAAGTTTTCAGAAAATTTCAAGTCCAAAAACAGTACAAAATCAAATCTGGAGCCAAACAGACTGGGCGGGAAAATTTCCCGCCTAGCCCCAAGTCGACTGGGGAGTCGACTTGGGAGTCGACTTGCCCCAGGTGGTGTCGACTGCCCAGTCGACACCCCTGTCGACCTGGGTGGTCGGGCCAGTTTGGCCTGGTGCACCTGTTGTCCCCTTTGAGTCATGTTTTGAGGCTTGGGACGAGATTTGATGGCTCAGATCTAAACTAGGGTTAATCCTATGGCCTAAACTAACCTAAACTACTATAAAAAGACCCTAAGACCTAGCCTAAACCCACACAAATCAATCCTACAACTAAGTGCTGCCAAAATGCTCCCTAATCATGGCCTCCATTTTCTTCCTCATGAGAGCTTGAGTGTTCTAAGCTAGTTCTAAAGTAAAAGAGCCATCTTTCTTCATCAAAGCAAGGATTTTCTTCTTATTTCTCAAGGGTTTTGAGTGGAGCTTATCATTTGGAGATCTCTAGTGTTGCTACCAAGTCTCTTTCTTGTTCTAATTGTGTTCTAGTCTCATTACCACGCTTTGTAAGCCCTATTCTACTCTTAGATTTAAACTATGAACTTAAATGTGACATGTTGCAAGTTGAGATTGGGTTTAAGTGTAATGATTACTTTAGATCTATCATTTTATGCATAGATCTATTTATGACTCTTTTGATCTATGACTATGGGACTTTCACCTTGACTTTTTGGGTAGAAAGCTATGATCTTTATTTGGGAATGTTGCATAATGCAACATAGAAACTCTAATGACCTTGATGTTAACTTGCCATGATGCGACCTATATGCTAATCACAAGTTTATCACCCTATTTGCTAAGTTTAATGCCATACATGTGTAGATTGGAATTGGACCTAAATGCAATATTTGCCTTGAACCTATCATTGTATGCATAGATCTATTCATGCCTCTCTTGATCTATGATTGTGGACCTATCATGAACCTAGTACCGTTCATGTTGACCTTTGGGAAAAATGCTATGAAATGGATTATGGCTTATGCATGTTAACAAACCTTAACCTCTCATGTTCCTTAACATGCATATGATGATATTGAACCTATTTGCTATGCACAAGTTAGGATTGTCACCCTATGTCAACTATTACCATGTTACCACCCTATTTGCTAATTATGCTATCATACATGTTTGTGGCCAAATCACCCTTATGCTATTATGCATGCTTGAGGCCAAAGCACCCTTATGCTATTTGATATGTTTGAGGCCAAGTCACCTTTTATGCTATCATACATGTTGAGGCCATATGCTAGTATGTTGAACACCTTTGCCTCAAATATCACCATGTTTAACCTGTGATAGACTTTGCCATCTTATGCCCACCTTGTCATATTGTTATGTTCCCTCTTTGATCTATTTGTGTTGATGCGAATTTACGTGCGATGGGAATACGTTATGGGTAGTTAGGCAATCTTAAATAGCATGAAACATGACTTGAAAATATGACATGAAAAGTTGACATGTGATTATGTTTGAAAACATGTATATGGTCATGACACTTAGAAAACATAAAAGTGACCAACTCGAGGTTGGGTTGAGTTTGTAGCATAAATCTACCCGGAACCGCCCGGCTTAACTAGTGGCTACAAACAATAGGACCCAATGTGAGTAGTTGGTCATGTCGCGCTTAAAACCCGAGGTTAGACTAGGTTGTGGTGTAAAGCTACCCGGACCCACCCGGCTTAACTAGTAACCACAACAAGGTCTAATGTGAGAGGTTGGGGTGCATTAAGTTAATTAATGCCACATGGTAGGGTTAAGTCATGGACTACTTGAATACTTAACCAATTAAACACGATGGATTGGTAGGGTTAAGTCATGGACTAGTTGAATACTTAACCAATTAAACACGATGGATTGGTAGGGTTAAGTCATGGACTACTTGAATACACTTAACCAGTTGAACACGATGTATCGATAGGGTTAAGTCATGAGCTTCTTGGATACACTTAACCAACTCGATACATGGTTAGGATAGGGTTAACCACACTTAATCTGTTTGAAATCCTAGTTACGTGGTCCTTTTCAGCAGTAACCTATAGTATCAGGATACCCTGGGACTAGGCTAGGGTGGGGCAAGATTACTGGGCTGATTGTAAGAGACCAAAAGAGACGGCTGAATGTGTGCACCAGTTAAGTTCAGGCGAACCATGATCGTGCACATGAGTCCGGGGTTGAACATGGGCACCAGTAGGTTTAGACTGTGCGTGCTTGTTTTGTGTCTGTGGTTAACACCTCAGGGCTGGATACACCCTGTGGTGGACCTTGCACAGTTAACTACATTTCATGATTAAGCCGTATGACATCGATACACGACGAGTTAGGCTTATAGGGAGCCGATCGACTAGATCGTATAGTTGGACCTTGACTGGGGCCATCTCATGATATTGGGCCTATTGGGCCAAGGGATCACTTCTTGTTTATACTTGACATAGGTTAGAATACTAGTACACTCTTGGTGCAACTTAACCTTGTATATGCGATGCCACACTTGATCTATCTTGTTAACTATTCACCATGCCAGTTTAGTTACCATCCTTATGTTTCATCTCAGTTTCTCATGTCTAGTTAACTTTATTAGTTTTTATACTAATAGTAGGTAGGACTTACCAGTCTTTATGACTGACCTGTTTTCCTTTCGCTTCTTTTCTTCCGTTCCCTCCCCCCCAGGTTCTCAGGGTGGGAACATTAGCACCTAGCTTGGATCTTTGGCTTGCTTCTCTGATAGCTCATGTACAGTTTGGACTTGAGCTTTGCTATGGCGACACTACTGTTATCTTTGGGGAATACTTTACTCATGTTATTTTTCAGTTCATGTTTCTAGACTTTATTTTGTTGGAAAATGATGTCTAAGTACTTTAATGTAACTTGATTATGGTTTTGAAACAGTAATTTTATCCGCTGCTTTATCTACTCTGTTTACTTATATGTTCTGTCTTATGATATCTCTGTGCATGATTACCCAGTTAAACGCCCCTCCAAAGCTAGTGTACTTGCAAGAGTGACCCTGTCGGAGGTAGGGTGCTACATTTGGTATCAGAGCATAAAGTTTACGAGATTGAACAAAAGGTTTTTAAAACTTTGAAGAACATTTGAAAAACTATTTTCAAAACTGATTGTAAAGAAGTATTTTTCCAAGAAAAGTCTAGTTTATTTTAAAAGGCTATTCCCCAAAAGCCATTAGCACTATCCTTTGTTTCCTTGTTCTGAATCTATCTTTTTCTTCGTTTTAGTATGGCCGATAATTTTGCCATTCTGGAGGGTGTATCAGTACCTATTTGGTTTAGAAGGTACATGGAGGCAAGGGCGAATGAAGCCGGCCCCGCGGACATTCCTCCTCCCCCCGTGGCTAATATTCCTCCTCCTCCCATAGCTGAGGTTCCTCCTCCTCCTCCTCAGCATCCACAAGCGGATTCCACGAAGATTTGCAAGGACTTTAAGGCGATGGGTGGCAAGAATTTTATTGGGACGGAGACTTTTGTTGAGGCAAGAAACTGGTTAAAGGAAACTGAAGACCTCTTTGCTATCTTTGATATAGAAGACCGTAGGAAAGTTCTGTTAGCGGTATGGCTGTTGAAAGGGGAAGCTGCATATTGGTGGGTAGTCATCACCACTACTAGGCCAATTCAGACTTGGGATGACTTTAGGAGAAGGTTTGGACTGAGGTTTCTATCATCGACAGAAGAGAACCTTCAGATGGAGAGGTTCCTATCACTAAAGCAAGGGGACATGACCGTTAGGGAATACGTGGATAAGTTTAATCAGCTTGCTCGGTTCGGTTTAGACTTGGTTAACACAGCTCAGAAGAAGGCCCTACACTTTGCTCTAGGATTGAACGAGCCATTGCACGGTTTGGCCATGTCTCAAATACCCATGGGGGCGACCTTCGAGAGTTTGGTAAATATGGCCCTGCTTCAAGAGGAAGATAAGAGTGGTAACAAGGAAGTCAAGTTGAATGAGTCTCAAGGCAAGAAGGTAGATTCCGAGAAAGGAGGCAAGACAACAACAACCGCAATGACAACAAGACCAGGGAGACAAGGAAGTGCAACTTCTATGGGATCACTGGTCACATAGCCAAAGACTGTAGGAAGAATAAATGGAAGTTGGACGAATGCTTTCATTGTGGAGAGTCTGGACACTATAGCAAGGATTGCCCGAAAAAGCGAGGACAAGGGCAAAGGCAAACTCAGCGAGCAGGACCCTCTGGAGGGCAGTTGCAGGCTCTCCTTGCTCTTCCAGCTTTTGATCGTGGTAGTGTTTCTATAGAAAGTCATGTTTACATTTCTGATTTCCCTGTTCGCACCTTATTTTATTATGGCGCATCGCATAGTTTTATTTCTGATCTTGTTGAAAGTTTGCACCTAAGTACTAGTCTAGTTGAAAATCCCGTTAGTGTTTCAAATCCAATTGGGGGTTCCGCCCATTTATCTATGATTTGTATGGATTTGAGGATTTCTATCTTGAGCGTAGAATTCATGTGTAATGCTTGTGTTCTCGGGTTTATGGGATACAGGTTGATTTTGGGCATGGATTGGTTGTCCAGTTATGGAGCCATTCTTGATTTTGAACATAGGGTTGCAAGGCTCATGACTCGCCTCGGTAATACCCTCGAAATCTCGTGTGACCTTTAGGGTTCCGTCATGATTAGTTACCTAGAATCCCTTGGCACCTTTATTGGAAATTTGTAATCCAATCGAGTAGTGTTCGCCACAAAGGCGGATAGTCCATTTCGCTAAAGCATGGGTTATAGAAATCACCCTAGTAAGTACATTTGGCAACGTGGATTGGCATTTGTTATCAAGAGATAGTTCTTCTGCGTGGAATACCGTATAGTATGTAAACGAGATCCAGGATTCACTAACGAATTTTGGAAAGCTTGCATGAAACCATGAGCACGCAGTTATATTTAAGCCAAGTATTTTAGGAAAAGAATAAGTGGAAGTGGAACGAGAGGCAACGGTGAAATGAATTCTAACTCATATTTTGGAAATAAGAATTAAGAAGCTACGAAATTGTAAAGTTAAAAGACGGTCAAGGCACGATAGGATTAAGCTCAAGAAAATGCGACTTAGAAGATTGAAGACTAGATACGCGCATTATATCTCTTTCTAAGAGTATATCCTTGATCCCCATTATTCTGTAGAGCTTACTCACATGCTGTCTTTTAAGTATATCCTCTCGGTCCTATTCTCAATCTTAGTTCTTTTGCAAACCCCATAAGGAGTATGACCCGCCTGTTTGTGATATATAGTTGGGGTGAAGATGTCCATTAAGTTGACCAAACTATTTGGGCTTTATGGGATATGGGTCATAGTTGATAGACTTACGAAGAGTGCTCACTTTGTTCCGGTGAAGAGCAAGAGGACCACATCATGGCTAGCATCTGTTTATCTTCGAGAGATAGTGCGATTGCATGGAGTTCCTTCTGGCATAGTTAGCGATCGGGACCCAATTCTCGCTAGCCAATTTTGGAATAGTTCGCAAGAAGCGATGGGTACGCAATTGAATCTAAGTACGGCCTATCACCCACAGACGGATGGTCAGACCGAAAGGGTGAATAGGGTACTAGAAGATCTGTTGAGGCTATGTATTCTTGACTTTGGTGGTACTTGGGAAGACCATCTTCCTCTAGTGGAGTTTGCTTATAATAACAGCTACCAAGCAAGCATAGGTATGGCACCATTCGAAGCTTTGTATCGGAGGCCGTGCTTGTCACCAACATGTTGGTGGGAGACGACGGATGAGCTTATACTTGGGCCCGACATGATAAGGGGCACATACGAGAAGGTAGAGTTGATTCGAAGACGGATGAAAACGACCCATGATTGATAGAAATCCTATGATGACAAGCGCAAGACAGATTTGGAATTCGAAGTTGGAGATATGGTTTTCGTGAAGGTTTCTCCTTTGCGAAACGTGGTTCATTTTGGAGTAGTTGGGAAGCTAGCACCAAGGTTCTTAGGACCCTTCCCTATCATAGAGAGAATTGGGAAGATGGATTATAAGGAGGAATTGCCCAAGAAGCTGGCCGGAGTGCACAATGTCTTTCATGTCTCGCATCTCTGAAAGTGCCTACATGAGTCAGCCAAGGTGGTTAACCCTAGCATTCTTGAAGATGTAGAGGTAGAGAAAGGGGCAACCCTAAGGCGAGCTCCGATCCGTGTCTTGGGAATGGAGGTCAAGAAGCTTAGGAATCGAGAAGTCAAGTTAGTCAAGGTTCAGTGGAGTGAAGCCGAAGAGGACGCAACTTGGGAAACCGAGGAGAAGATGCGCGCGCTTCACCCATTTATTTTTGAGGGTACATTCTCAATCTCTTTTCCTATAAGTCAACATATCTTTCTTTTTCTATCCATGTTTATCTTGTTATTTCGTTAACCTCATCATGAGAACCTTAGGTAGAAACCCTTTGGATGAAACATGTATTTGAAACATGTTATGCTTGATGTTTGCAGGTGGTTGCAAGTGTTCGCAAGTGGATACTCGTGGATGCATGATACACATTAGGCACTAAGATCGGCTCACACACTTTCATATTGCATATGCATGAGTGCTTATACTTATTCATGGATGAAACCTATTATGTTATCACGTGGATGTTGCATATGGATGAATGTTATGTGCACTCATGTAGAGATTATAAGTTATGTTAGGAATTTGCATACATATGGACTCATTTCACTAACATATTTTTTTTTACATTAAGGCGGTAACTGATTTTCGCATTAGATAAGTAGATATACACACACCTTTCGCATATGATCATACATCATTTAGAATTTGTTAAGGACAATGATTACTCGTGGATGATGATTTGAGTAGATGGATGATGGATGGTAGGATACGATCTTCCTAACTTAGAGATTTCGGAGACGAAATCCTTTAAGGAGGGGAGAATGTAACAACCCATATTTTGAATAACATATTGTAACATAAATCAAGGCAGAATTAAATGTTAAAATATGAATCAAGGGAAACGGGCTGTGCCGTTGCGTGCGTCTCGGAAAAATACGTGAAATAGAGTCCGAGTTTTCGAGAATCGGTGTCCGTATGACCAATTTATGGCCCGTCAAAGTTTTCAGAAAATTTCAAGTCCAAAAACAATTCAAAAATCAAATCTGGAGCCAAACAGACTGGGCGGGAAAATTTCCCGCCCAGCCCCAAGTCGACTAGGGAGTCGACTTGGGAGTCGACTTGCCCCAGGTGGTGTCGACTGCCCAGTCGACACCCCTGTCGACCTGGGTGGTCGGGCCAGTTTGGCCTGGTGCACCTGTTGTCCCCTTTGAGTCATGTTTTGAGGCCTGTGACGAGATTTGATGGCTCAGATCCAAACTAGGGTTAATCCTATGGCCTAAATTAACCTAAACTTCTATAAAAAGACCCTAAGACCTAGCCTAAACCCATACAAATCAATCCTACAACTAAGTGCTGCCAAAATGCTCCCTAATCATGGCCTCCATCTTCTTCCCCATGAGAGCTTGAGTGTTCTAAGCTAGTTCTGAAGTAAAAGAGCCATCTTTCTTCATCAAAGCAAGGATCTTCTTCTTATTCCTCAAGGGTTTTGAGTGGAGCTTATCATTTGGAGATCTCTAGTGTTGCTACCAAGTCTCTATCTTGTTCTAATTGTGTTCTAGTCTCATTACCACGCTTTGTAAGCCCTATTCTACTCTTAGATTTAAACTATGAACTTAAATGTGACATGTTGCAAGTTGAGATTGGGTTTAAGTGTAACGATTACTTTAGATCTATCATTTTATGCATAGATCTATTTATGACTCTTTTGATCTATGACTATGGGACTTTCACCTTGACTTTTTGGGTAGAAAGCTATGATCTTTATTTGGGAATGTTGCATAATGCAACATAGAAACTCTAATGACCTTGATGTTAACTTGCCATGATGCGACCTATATTCTAATCACAAGTTTATCACCCTATTTGCTAAGTTTAATGCCATACATGTGTAGATTGGAATTGGACCTAAGTGCAATATTTTCCTTGAACCTATCATTGTATGCATAGATCTATTCATGCCTCTCTTGATCTATGATTGTGGACCTATCATGAACCTAGTACCGGTCATGTTGACCTTTGGGAAAAATGCTATGAAATGGATTATGGCTTATGCATGTTAACAAACCTTAACCCCTCATGTTCCTTAACATGCATATGATGATATTGAACCTATTTTCTATGCACAAGTTAGGATTGTCACCCTATGTCAACTATTACCATGTTACCACCCTATTTGATAATTATGCTACCATACATGTTTGTGGCCAAATCACCCTTATGCTATTATGCATGCTTGAGGCCAAAGCACCCTTATGCTATTCGATATGTTTGAGGCCAAGTCACCTTTTATGCTATCATACATGTTGAGGCCATATGCTAGTATGTTGAACACCTTTGCCTCAAATATCACCATGTTTAACTTGTGATAGACTTTGCCACCTTATGCCCACCTTGTCATATTGTTATGTTCCCTCTTTGATTTATTTGTGTTGATGCGAATTTATGTGTGATGGGAATACGTTATGGGTAGTTAGGCAATCTTAAATAACATGAAACATGACTTGAAAATATGACATGAAAAGTTGGCATGTGATTACGTTTGAAAACATGTATATGGACATGACACTTAGAAAACATGAAAGTGACCAACTCGAGGTTGGGTTGAGTTTGTAGCATAAATCTACCCGGAACCGCCCGGCTTAACTAGTGGCTACAAACAATAGGATCCAATGTGAGTAGTTGGTCATGCCGCGGTTAAAACCCGAGGTTAGACTAGGTTGTGGTGTAAAGCTACCCGGACCCACCTGGCTTAACTAGTATCCACAACAAGGTCTAATGTGAGAGGTTGGGGTGCATTAAGTTAATTAATGCCACATGGTAGGGTTAAGTCATGGACTACTTGAATACTTAACCAATTAAACACGATGGATTGGTAGTGTTAAGTCATGGACTACTTGAATACTTAACCAATTAAACACGATGGATTGGTAGGGTTAAGTCATGGACTACTTGAATACACTTAACCAGTTCAACACGATGTATCGATAGGGTTAAGTCATGAGCTTCTTGGACATACTTAACCAACTCGATACATGGTTAGGATAGGGTTAACCACACTTAACTCATTCGAAATCCTAGTTACGTGGTCCTTTTCAGCAGTAACCTATAGTATCAGGATACCCTGGGACTAGGCTAGGGTGGGGCACGATTACTGGGATGATTGTAAGAGACCAGAAGAGACGGCTGAATGTGTGCACCAGTTAAGTTCAGGCGGACCATGATCGTGCACATGAGTCCGGGGTTGAACATGGGCACCAGTAGGTTTAAACTGTGCGTGCTTGTTTTGTGTTTGTGGTTAACACCTTAGGGCTGGATACACCCTAGGGTGGACCTTGCACAGTTAACTACATTTCATGATTAAGCCGTATGACACCGATACACGACGAGTTAGGCTTATAGGGAGCCGATCGACTAGATCGTATAGTTGGACCTTGACTGGGGTCATCTCATGATATTGGGCCTATTGGGCCAAGGGATCACTTCTTGTTTATACTTGACATAGGTTAGAATACTAGTACACTCTTCTTGCAACTTAACCTTGTATATTCGATGCCACACTTGATCTATCTTGTTAACTATTCACCATGCCAGTTTAGTTACCATCCTTATGTTTCATCTCAGTTTCTCATGTCCAGTTAACTTTATTATTTTTTATACTAATAGTAGGTAGGACTTACCAGTCTTTATGACTGACTTGTTTTCCTTTCGCTTCTTTTCTTCCGTCCCCCCCCCCCCAGGTTCTCAGGGTTGGAACATTAGCACCTAGCTTGGATCTTTGGCTTGCTTCTCTGATAGCTCATGTACGGTTTGGACTTGAGCTTTGCTATGGCAACACTACTGTTATCTTTGGGGAATACTTTACTTATGTTATTTTTCAGTTTATGTTTTCTAGACTTTGTTTTGTTGGAAAATGATGACTAAATACTTTGATGTAACTTGACTATGGATTTGAAATAGTAATTTTATCCGCTGCTTTATCTACTCTGTTTACTTATATGTTCTGTCTTATGATATCTCTGTGCATGATTACCCGGTTAAACGCCCCTCCAAAGCTAGTTTACTTGCAAGAGTGACCCTGGCGGAGGTGGGGTGTTACATTTGGTATCAGAGCATAAGGTTTACGAGATTGAACAAAAGGTTTTTAAAACTTTGAAGAAACTTTGAAAAACTATTTTCAAAACTGATTATAAAGAAGTATTTTCCAAGAAAAGTCTAGTTTATTTTAAAAGGCTATTCCCCAAAAGCCATTAGCACTATCCTTTGTTTCCTCGTTCTAAATCTATCTTTTTCTTCGTTTCAGTATGGCCGATAATTTTGCCATTCTGGAGGGCGTACTAATACCTATTTGGTTTAGAAGGTACATGGAGGCAAGGGCGAATGAAGCCGGCCCCGCGGACATTCCTCCTCCTCCCCCCGTGGCTAACATTCCTCCTCCTCCCGTAGCTGAGGTTCCTCCTCCTCCTCCTAAGCATCCACAAGAGGATTTCGCGAAGATTTGCAAGGACTTTAAGGCTATGGGTGGCAATAATTTTATTGGGATGGAGACTTTTGTTGAGGCAAGAAACTGGTTAAAGGAAACTGAAGACCTCTTTGCTATCTTTGATATAGAAGACCGTAGGAAAGTTCTGTTAGCGGTATGGCTGTTGAAAGGGGGAGCTGCATATTAGTGGGTAGTCACCACCACTACTAGGCCAATTCAGACTTGGGATGACTTTAGGAGAAGGTTTGGACTGAGGTTTCTATCATCGACAGAAGAGAACCTTCAGGTGGAGAGGTTCCTATCACTAAAACAAGGGGACATGACCGTTAGGGAATACGTGGATAAGTTTAATCAGCTTGCTCGGTTCGGTTTAGACTTGGTTAACACATCTCAGAAGAAGGCCCTACACTTTGCTCTAGGATTGAACGAGCCATTGCACGGTTTGGCCATGTCTCAAATACCCATGGGGGCGACCTTCGAGAGTTTGGTAAATATGGCCCTGCTTCAAGAGGAAGATAAGAGTGGTAAGAAGGAAGTCAAGTTGAATGAGTCTCAAGGCAAGAAGGTAGATTTCGAGAAAGGAGGCAAGGACAACAACAACCGCAATGACAACAAGACCAGGGAGACAAGGAAGTGAAACTTCTGTGGGATCACTGGGCACATAGCCAAAGACTGTAGGAAGAAGAAAAGGAAGTTGGTAGAATTCTTTCATTGTGGAGAGTCTGGACACTATAGCAAGGATTGCCCGAAAAAGCCAGGACAAGGGCAAAGGTAAACTCAGTGAGCAGGACCCTCTGGAGGGCAGTTGCAGGCTCTCCTCGCTCTTCCAGCTTTTGATCGAGGTAGTGTTTCTATAGAAAGTCATGTTTACATTTCCGATTTCCCTGTTCGTACCTTATTTGATTCTGGCGCATCACATAGTTTTATTTCTGATCTTGTTGAAAGTTTGCACCTAAGTACTAGTCTAGTTGAAAATCCCGTTAGTGTTTCAAATCCAATTGGGTGTTCCGCCCATTTATCTATGATTTGTATGGATTTGAGGATTTCTATCTTGAGCGTAGAATTCATGTGTAATGCTTCTGTTCTCGGGTTTATGGGATACAGGTTGATTTTGGGCATGGATTGGTTGTCCAGTTATGGAGCCATTCTTGGTTTTGAACATAGGGTTGCGAGGATCATGACTCGCCTCGGTAATACCCTCGAAATCTCGTGTGACCTTTAGGGTTCCGTCATGATTAGTTACCTAGAATCCCTTGGCACCTTTATTGGAAATTTGTAATCCAATCGAGTAGTGTTCGCCACTAAGGCGGATAGTCCATTTCGCTTAAGCATGGGTTATAGAAATCACCCTAGTAAGTACATTTGGCAACGTGGATTGGCATTTGTTATCAAGAGATAGTTCTTCTGCGTGGAATACCGTATAGTATGTAAACGAGATCTAGGATTCACTAACGAATTTTGGAAAGCTTGCATGAAACCATGAGCGCGCAGTTATGTTTAAGCCAAGTATTTTAGGAAAAGAATAAGTGGAAGTGGAACGAGAGGCAACGGTGAAATGAGTTCTAACTCATATTTTGGAAATAAGAATTAAGAAGCTACGAAATTGTGAAGTTAAAAGACGGCCAAGGCACGATAGGATTAAGCTCAAGAAAATGCAACTTAGAAAATTGAAGACTAGATACGCGCATTATATCTCTTTCTAAGAGTATATCCTTGATCCCTATTATTCTGTAGAGCTTACTCGCATGCTATCTTTTAAGTATATCCTCTCGGTCCTATTCTCAATCTTAGTTCTGTTGCAAACCCCATAAGGAGTATGACTCGCCTGTTTGTGATATATAGTTAGGGTGAAGATGTCCATTAAGTTGACCAAAATATTTGGTCTTTATGGGATATGGGTCATAGTTGATAGACTTACGAAGAGTGCTCACTTTTTTCCGGTGAAGAGCAAGAGGACCACATCATGGTTAGCATCTGTTTATCTTCGAGAGATAGTGCGATTGCATGGAGTTCCTTCTAGCATAGTTAGCGATCGTGACCGAATTCTCGCTAGCCAATTCTGAAATAGTTCGCAAGAAGCGATGGGTATGCAATTGAATCCAAGTACGGCCTATCACCCACAGACGGATGGTCAGACCGAAAGGGTGAATAGGGTACTAGAAGATCTGTTGAGGCTATGTATTCTTGACTTTGGTGGTACTTGGGAAGACCATCTTCCTCTAGTGGAGTTGGCTTATAATAACAGCTACCATGCAAGCATAGGGATGGCACCATTCGAAGCTTTGTATGGGAGGCTGTGCAAGTCACCAACATGTTGGTGGGAGACGACGAATGAGCTTATACTTGGGCCCGACATGATAAAGGGCACATCCGAGAAGGTAGAGTTGATTCGAAGACGGATGAAAACGGCCCAAGATAGACAGAAATCCTATGCTGACAAGCGAAGGACAGATTTGGAATTCGAAGTTGGAGATATGGTTTTCGTGAAGGTTTCTCCTTTGCAAAACGTGGTTCATTTTGGAGCAGTTGGGAAGCTAGCACCAAGGTTCGTAGGACCCTTCCCTATCATAGAGAGAATTGGGAAGATGGCTTATAAGGTGGAATTGCCCGAGAAGCTGGCCGGAGTGCACAATGTCTTTCATGTCTCGCATCTCCGAAAGTGCCTACATGAGTCAGCCAAGGTGGTTGAGCCTAGAATTCTTGAAGATGTGGAGGTAGAGAAAGGGGCAACCCTAAGGCGAGCTCCGATCCGTGTCTTGGGAACGGAGATCAAGAAGCTTAGGAATCGAGAAGTCAAGTTAGTCAAGGTTCAGTGGAGTGAAGCCGAAGAGGACGCAACTTGGGAAACCGAGGAGAAGACGCGCGCGCTTCACCCATTTCTTTTTGAGGGTACATTCTCAATCTCTTTTCCTATAAGTCAACATATCTTTCTTTTTCTATCCATGTTTACCTTGTTATTTCGTTAACCTCGTCATGAGAACCTTAGGTAGAAACCCTTTGGATGAAACATGTATTTGAAACATGTTATGCTTGATGTTTGCAAGTGGTTGCAAGTGTTTGCAAGTGGATACTCGTGGATGCATGATACACATTAGGCACTAAGATTGGCTCACACACTTTCATATTGCATATGCATGAGTGCTTATACTTATTCATCGATGAAACTTGTTATGTTATCACGTGGATGTTGCATATGGATGAATGTTATGTGCACTCATGTAGAGATTATAAGTTATGTTAGGAATTTGCTTACATATGGACTCATTTCACTAACATATATATATATATATATATATATATATATATTTTTGCATTAAGGCGGTAACTGATTTTCGCATTAGATAAGTACATATACACACACCTTTCGCATATGATCATACATCATTTAGAATTTGTTAAGGACAATGATTACTCGTGGATGATGATTTGAGTAGATGGATGATGGATGGTAGGATACGTTCTTCCTAACTTAGAGATTTCGGGGACGAAATCCTTTAAGGAGGGGAGAATGTAACAACCCGTATTTTGAATAACATATTATAACATAAATCAAGGCAGAATTAAATGTTAAAATATGAATCAAGGGAAACGGGCTGTGCCGTTGCGTGCGTCTCGGAAAAATACGCGAAATAGAGTCCGAGTTTTCGAGAATCGGAGTCCGTATGACCAATTTGTGGCCCGTCAAAGTTTTCAGAAAATTTCAAGTCCAAAAACAGTTCAAAAATCAAATCTGGAGCCAAACAGACTGGGCGGGAAAATTTCCCGCCCAGCCCCAAGTCGACTGGGGAGTCGACTTGGGAGTCGACTTGCCCCAGGTGGTGTCGACTGCCCAGTCGACACCCCTGTCGACCTGGGTGGTCGGGCCAGTTTGGCCTGGTGCACCTGCTGTCCCCATTGAGTCATGTTTTGAGGCCTGTGACGAGATTTGATGGCTCAGATCTAAACTAGGGTTAATCCTATGGCCTAAACTAACCTAAACTTCTATAAAAAGATCCTAAGACCTAGCCTAAACCCACACAAATCAATCCTACAACTAAGTGCTGCCAAAATGCACCCAAATCATGGCCTCCATCTTCTTCCTCATGAGAGCTTGAGTGTTCTAAGCTAGTTCTAAAGTAAAAGAGCCATCTTTCTTCATCAAAGCAAGGATCTTCTTCTTATTTCTCAAGGGTTTTGAGTGGATCTTATCATTTGGAGATCTCTAGTGTTGCTACCAAGTCTTTATCTTGTTCTAATTGTGTTCTAGTCTCATTACCACGCTTTGAAAGCCCTATTCTACTCTTAGATTTAAACTATGAACTTAAATGTGACATGTTGCAAGTTGAGATTGGGTTTAAGTGTAATGATTACTTTAGATCTATCATTTTATGCATAGATCTATTTATGACTCTTTTGATCTATGACTATGGGACTTTCACCTTGACTTTTTGGGTAGAAAGCTATGATCTTTATTTGGGAATGTTGCATAATGCAACATAGAAACTCTAATGACCTTGATGTTAACTTGCCATGATGCGACCTATAAGCTAATCATAAGTTTATCACCCTATTTGCTAAGTTTAATGCCATACACGTGTAGATTGGAATTGGACCTGAGTGCAATATTTTCCTTGAACCTATCATTGTATGCATAGATCTATTCATGCCTCTCTTGATCTATGATTGTGGACCTATCATGAACCTAGTACCGTTCATGTTGACCTTTGGGAAAAATGCTATGAAATGGATTATGGCTTATGCATGTTAACAAACCTTAACCCCTCATGTTCCTTAACATGCATATGATGATATTGAACCTATTTTCTATGCACAAGTTAGGATTGTCACCCTATGTCAACTATTACCATGTTACCACCCTATTTGCTAATTATGCTATCATACATGTTTGTGGCCAAATCACCCTTATGCTATTATGCATGCTTGAGGCCAAAGCACCCTTATGCTATTTGATATGTTTGAGGCCAAGTCACCTTTTATGCTATCATACATGTTGAGGCCATATGCTAGTATGTTGAACACCTTTGCCTCAAATATCACCATGTTTAACTTGTGATAGACTTTGCCACCTTATGCCCACCTTGTCATATTGTTATGTTCCCTCTTTGATCTATTTGTGTTGATGCGAATTTACGTGCGATAAGAATACATTATGGGTAGTTAGGCAATCTTAAATAACATGAAACATGACTAGAAAATATGACATGAAAAGTTGACATGTGATTATGTTTGAAAACATGTATATGGACATGACACTTAGAAAACATGAAAGTGACCAACTCGAGGTTGGGTTGAGTTTGTAGCATAAATCTACCCGGAACCACCCGGCTTAACTAGTGGCTACAAACAATAGGACCCAATGTGAGTAGTTGGTCATGTCGCGCTTAAAACTCGAGGTTAGACTAGGTTGTGGTGTAAAGCTACCCGGACCCACCCGGCTTAACTAGTAACCACAGCAAGGTCTAATGTAAGAGGTTGGGGTGCACTAAGTTAATTAATGCCACATGGTAGGGTTAAGTCATGGACTACTTGAATACTTAACCAATTAAACACGATGGATTGGTAGGGTTAAGTCATGGACTACTTGAATACTTAACCAATTAAACACGATGGATTGGTAGGGTTAAGTCATGGACTACTTGAATACACTTAACCAGTTGAACACGATGTATCGATAGGGTTAAGTCATGAGCTTCTTGGACACACTTAACCAACTCGATACATGGTTAAGATAGGGTTAACCACACTTAACCCGTTTGAAATCCTAGTTACGTGGTCCTTTTCAGCAGTAACCTATAGTATCAGGATACCCTGGGACTAGGCTAAGGTGGGGCACGATTACTGGGCTGATTGTAAGAGACCAAAAGAGACGGCTGAATGTGTGCACCAGTTAAGTTCAGGCGGACCTTGATCGTGCACATGAGTCTGGGGTTGAACATGGGCACCAGTAGGTTTAGACTGTGCGTGCTTGTTTTGTGTCTGTGGTTAACACCTTAGGGATGGATACACCCTGGGGTGGACCTTGCATAGTTAACTACATTTCATGATTAAGCCGTATGACACCGATACACGACGAGTTAGGCTTATAGGGAGCCGATCGACTAGATCGTATAGTTGGACCTTGACTGGGGTCATCTCATGATATTGGGCCTATTGGGCCAAGGGATCACTTCTTGTTTATACTTGACATAGGTAAGAATACTAGTACACTCTTGGTGCAACTTAACCTTGTATATGCGATGCCACACTTGATCTATCTTGTTAACTATTCACCATGCCAGTTTATTTACCGTCCTTATGTTTCATCTCAGTTTCTCATGTCCAGTTAACTTTATTAGTTTTTATACTAATAGTAGGTAGGACTTACCAGTCTTTCTGACTGACCTGTTTTCCTTTCGCTTCTTTTCTTCCATTCCCCCCCCCCCAGGATCTCAGGGTGGGAACATTAGCACCTAGCTTGGATCTTTGGCTTGCTTCTCTGATAGCTCATGTACGGTTTGGACTTGAGCTTTGCTATGGCGACACTACTGTTATCTTTGGGGAATACTTTACTTATGTTATTTTTCAGTTTATGTTTTCTAGACTTTGTTTTGTTGGAAAATGATGACTAAGTACTTTGATGTAACTTGACTATGGTTTTGAAATAGTAAATTTATCCGCTGCTTTATCTACTCTGTTTACTTATATGTTCTGTCTTGTGATATCTCTGTGCATGATTACCCGGTTAAACGCCCCTCCAAAGCTAATGTACTTGCAAGAGTGACCCTGGCAGAGGTGGGTTGTTACACGAATTTCCAAAAAAATCATGATTTTGGTATTTTAAGTAAGAAAGCTCAAAATAAAAGAAAAAATATGGCAGTGACAACTTAAATCAGAAAAAATGATAATAAAAGTAAATAGAAGGGGTAGAAGGAGAGATAAAGAAGAAAATAAAGAATATTAACAGAGATGAGTTTAGAGATCATACCAGAATATGACGTGAGCAAATGAATCTTAACTCAGCAAACTTGGCTAAGGAACTGTGAATGATATAGATATATGGAACAACATGAGTTCAATTTTCTTTTGCAAAGCTGTTCCCCAGCCAACTCCGGTACCTAAGAATTTAGATTATCGAGCGGTCTAACAAAATTTGTAAAACCACTCTGCAATGTGTTCACGACTTTTGGTACCCAAACCTGCTTGAATAACAAACCATTTGAATTTATCTTTGTACCTTCAGGAACCCATATCTGTTTGAATTTAACTAAATTCATTTTATTTCCTTTTGGGATCCAAAAATGTGTAAAAGGTTTGTTATAAAATAAATTCTCATTTTTATGATTCAAAAATCCTTTGAAATTATCAAAGTTCAAATTTTCATGTCGATTCTTTTCAAAGCACTTTGAAGTATTTTTAAAATCATTTGAATTCCGTTTTTCAAAAACATTAATTTCCTAAAGCCAAGATCGCATTTATTTCCAATAGAAAGTTGATTTTTCAACAACATATTCAAAGGTTTTTCTCCAATTAAAAAACGTTTTATACTCAATTCAAGATCGTTGATTTTGGATTTAAGATCAGAATTTTCTTTCATCAGATTTAAACAGTGATTAATGCTGGTGTTTCTCCTTTCGGTATCATTTTGTTTCAAAACCAAGTTTTTATTTTCAGGCAATTTGATTTTGGTTCTGGATTCAAAAATCTCAGATTCAGATTTAATTTGTTTTTCAAATTTAAGTTTCTTGAAATTCTTAATCTCTTTTTTGAGCTCATTCATGATTGAATCAGTTTTCTGCAAATTTTCTTTTTCAGTGATTTCATGTTTGGAATTTTCGGTAGTCTTAAAATTTTCAAATTCCTTTCGCAAAGAATTATTTGTATCTTTTAACACCATCTCGTTATCTTTTAAAATCAAAATTTCCTCTTCAAGCCTTTGAATGTTTTAATCGAGATGAATGAGATCGGTTTTCAATTTCAAACACTTTTTACAATCAGAATTTTCAAATTATTTGGCATTTTCAAGTTTCAATTCCAAATAGTTACTTTTGTTGGTCAACTCTAGAATTTTAGATTTCAAGGTTTTGTTTTTTAGTTGGAGTTTATCAACATGTTTAGTTAAATCAACACACATATAAACTAAATCTTCGTAAGAGAAATTTTTGGTTTCATCATTTGTTGAGATTCCATCGTCTGATTCATCTAAAATTCTATCTGAACGACCTGTTAAACATAGATCTGAATTTGAGTAGTCCTTCTGAGGTTTTAAGCAGTTGTCGTCTTTTCCATACAATGCGTCGAGAGTTCTCCATATATCTTGTGTAGACAAACAATGAGAAATAAGGTTAAACTGATCAATATTAATATAAGAATAAATAATATTCAATGCAATGTCATTCCTATCTTCATCATTATCTCCGTTCATAATAATATCCCATTTTTTAATATTACTAGATTTTAAATAGGATTTCATTTCTGATTTCCATTTTAAAAACTATGTACCATTAAAAATGGTTGGAATACGATTAGACTGACTCTTAGGAGACTGACAACCAGGGAACATCATGACTCTAGAGTTAATGAAGAACCTACTCTGATACCACTTGTTGGATCTGGATTAACCCTAGAAGGGGTGAATAGGGTTTATTAAAATAGCTCGAGATATTAAAAATATCAAATCACATAAAATAGCAAAGTAAGTAAATGCGGAATGTAAATAACACACAGTTATACCAAGCTTCGGCAAACTCTTCCTACTACTACATTCACTAAGTTTCTACTAGGTAATAAAACAAATCCCGCTTACATCCCTGTAGACTCGTGAATCCCACTCCTGTTCTAATCTTACGCTCAAAACCCCAGATCAAATTTTCTTCTAGCTACAAATCTGTAGCTAGTAATCTCTAGTTTTTACAGACTCTAGAAAACTGCTAGTTTTATAGAAAAACTAGAAAATAGTTTAACAATTTACAAAACATTGTAAAAACAATTAAAATAAAATAAAAATAAAACCCTCCCTTTATAATTCTAAGTGAAAACAAAGGTTAGCCCTTTTGTTTTTTATTCTACTTACCTGAAATAAAATGCCGGCCAGTCCTAAAAGCTTGGGTTTTCCAATATCCCCAAATCTCAATCGATTTCTTCTTGGAATTGATTCTTTGGGTCTTCAAATCCTTGTGGCTTTCTGATGCTTCCTCGTCACTATTTGGGATATTGTTGGTGATCAAAAAGATTGTGAGTTCTTTTACTTGTTTATTCGTGCTCTCAGGTTTGTTCTATGATTTCGATAACTGAGATTGTCTATGATGATTTGGTTAAAATAGGACTATAGAATCCTATAATTGCTCTGATTTCACCAAAAATGACTCGATTTGATTTGCTTATGTTATATGGTGTGGTTCCCCTTTTTGGTTTCCACGGCTTTGATGATGTTGAGTGATTTATTCCTGTTTGTTGCCTTGTTTTAATTGCATGATTGAATCTGGAAATAATAAAATTGTTTTCCTTGTAGCCTCTTGAAATTTCTCTTGCGTGAATGATTTTGCTTTACGGGAAAACCAATTTAAGCTTGGTTCATGCCAAAAAATATGTTTGTACAATATTGCTGAACCTATTAGAACTGATTTCTGGAAGTACCAATATGCCGAGTTGATTAATTGTTTCCAGAAATGACTTCGAGAATTTTTCTTGCCTAAAAAGTACATACTAAATCTGGAAACAAATTGCCTTGATTTGCTACTATGCCATGAGTACTTGGAACCAATGAACTGATTTCCTACCTAATATTGTTCACTGTTATTTTCTTGAGCGATCTTGCATGATTAAATGAGTTTGATTCTTTGCCAAAAATGGTTTGATAAATCTGGAAATTTCTTTGCTTATTAACTTTTTGCCAAGTAAATGCAAACTTGTCCAATATTGAACTGTTGCTAAAAATTGACTTGTGATTTTCTACAAATGATTTTGTACTTGCCAAACGCATATATGTCCAATACTGGAAATAAATTGAACTTGTTTTGGCTTGCATCAATCTTATTCCACTTTGCGCTGTGCATGTTGAAACTGCTATTTGACATTTTCATTGTTCTGTCCATTTTCATTATTGAGTTTGTTGCCATGTTCATGTTTGTTTCTTGACAGTACCTCTTAGTTCCGTGGCTGCCCTGAATGAGTTCACATATGTTGTACCATTGTTTAGACATGCTGCTGAATTGCCACTACCATATTGCATTTGAACTTGCCTTGGTCATGTTTGTGAATTTGCACTTGCCATACATGGGTTGTTACCTCCTGCCATGTTGATGTATATGTGAGTTTAGTTGTATAGTTCACCTGAGTTTCTTGTTGTTCCTTATCCATGCTAAAACATGTTTGACTTTGACATTATGAGACATGCTGAAATATGCTGAAACATTACTGTTCCATGCTGTTTTCTTTGGCCATTCTGTTTGCTATGTCCTGACCATGTTGAATTGCTGCATCACTTTGTGGTCATCACTGTTCATGTTTCATCAGCCATTACACCATTATTTTGCCTTGGCTAGTTTTTGCATTTGTATACATGCTTGACCATGTGCATGAGCTTTCTTGAACTTGATTGACCAGCTTCATCTTGTTTATGCTACTCGTTTGCTGTGCACTTATTCATGTTGGCACACACCAGCTCGACCCTTGCTCGACTTGTATTTATTGCTGCACCATTTCTCATGCATCATATACATGAGTTTTGTACTTGTTTAGATTGTTTTAAATGTATTCATGCAGGCTCGACCATTTGTGTCTGAACTGCTCCATTTATGTTGCATGTCGACATGTATACATATATGTATATATACACGTATGTGTATATATATATATATGTGTGTGTGTGTGTGTGTGTGTGTGTGTGGCTGTTGCATGTCGACATGTATACATACATGTATATATACACGTATGTGTGTGTATATATATATATGTGTGTGTGTGTGTGTGTGTGTGTGTGTGGCTATTCGAATGACAGTTATGAATTTTCTATCAGTAGACCAACTATATCTGTGTTGGGGCTTGTTTAGAATCAGTTAGTTATAATACTGGTTCTAATCAGCAAACCAGTGTAGTTATTTTAAGGCTGATCTGTGAGCACCAAACTATACAGTCTGCCTTGTGGTATTTACAGTGTATCACTGTGAATATCACAAGCTGTCCAGACATAAATGAATGTCCATATAAATCAGATCAAGTCAAGAAAAATGATGAGAAACACACCACAACTCCGAGGCAAATAAATTTTTAAAATAAAAATTATTTTTGCTAGAATATAAAATTATTTTTGTTCTATATTACTGTGTGTTTCTTATGTTACAGGTAAGCTGAAGACTGGACTGATAGTGAGGCAGACAGAAAAAAAAGACAAGGACAGTGCCAGTGAATGTATATATAATAGACAATAAAGTGTATATGAGTGCTTGTACAACTGAGTGACTGAGTGAACTGTAGTGAGGAGCATTGTATGTAATTAATATGAAATGAAATGTATTACAGAGATGAACAAATAGTGCAGTTATAAAATTTGTACTGTTTAAATGTTGAAATAAAATATTATATTTCAATAAAATACTGTTTGCATATTTGAATTCTTGTATAGTCGTATTCTATTTAAATATAAATATTATACTCCTGACTGTAATATAGTATAACGGTACAAAAATAAAAACATTTATAATAATAAATATATGTTTGTTATCATTAAACAAAAATCATAGAATTGTTAGATACAACAACACTAACATTTGTTCGAATTTCAATTTTGGGACCTAATTAAACAACTAACTAACTATAAAATAACTAAAGCCAAATTTTGGGGGTGATACAGTATTTAAATATGAAAATCTATTGAATCAAACTATCAAATTATCATCCTTAAAGCATAGAAGAAGCTCAATGATATTCAAAAGCCATCTGTCTAAGAACATGATAATTATGTTGTAAAAATAGAAACATACATATAAAGATTGAAAGCCTATACTGACATTTCACGATGTGAACTCTTTCGACATGGAGATAATCTAAAATAAAAAAATAAGCCTTGTTTGTAGTTACCTTATTCACAGAGCCTTTGGTAGCAAAGGAGATCGATCCAAGTATTAACCCTTCTCCAAAGCCTATCTGATACATGTTTCCTATATGAATAGGAAAGTTGATGAGACATTGATTTAACGCCACAAATAAAAAAACTTCTATATATAAAGAGTCGGTCTGTAGAACTCAAATGATCCTCTTAGTTGTATTTTCTTCATCTACTTTCATTAGTAACCATGTAATATATCTTCCTCAAAATCAACAAAATTGTTCTCTCCACTACCCATCGATTAAAGCTAACAACTATTAGTGCAACACATAAAAATTTGTCTTCTTTTAATAGTGCTTTCATTTATGTTTCTCTTTCCTTTTATAATTACTACAAGAAAATGACCCATTTGCATTTAGCTATTTGCAACTAGCATAATACGACAATTGCAATAAATGGCCTTTAACAACTAACATATCATAACAGTTGTAATAAAAGATTTTTAGCAATCGTGTCTTACTATTAGTTGCAATTAACAAATTCTTAGCAATTGTGTTTTCCTGTCAATTACAATGAATATGTATTTTAGCAAGTACGTTTTTATCTAGTTGCAACACACGTATTTTTAACAATAGACTTTTTCCGGCTAGTTGTAATAAAAATATTTTTAACAAGTGCATTTTTGTTCCAGTTACAATTGACACATTAAAACATATATTTATGAATTCATAATTAATAGGAAATATTAATAATTAAGAAGTAACATTTAGTATTTAATATTTTACTATCATAGTTAATATTTAATATTTTTAAGAAAATAAAATTTTCCAATAAATTATGATAAAGAACTATACTTTCAACTCATTTAATATTTATTATTCAATAGTTAAAATTGGTAATTATATTTAATATTAATATGCAAAAAAAGACAATTAGTAATTATAAAATAAAAATAATATTATTTATTTAATAATAATAACTAATATTAATAATTGACAAATAATTATTACTAATTAGGAATGTTATTTTATAATACTATTGAATGATTAATTTTAACAATTAACATTAAGAAGTAATATCTAATAATTATAGTTAATAATTATATTTAATATTTAAAAGGTAATAGTTAATAAATTATCACGATTACTTAATCAATAATATCAAACAATTTTAATTAATAATTTTATTTAATATTGATAATTATAAAAAAAATTGGAATTTCTAAAATATGTAGTATTTATATTTAACAATCAATAACTACCGAGTAATAAAATTTAGAAATATTAATTATTAGTAATGAAATAACTAATAAATAAAACATTAATATTAAACAATATTAGTAATAAATAATAAATATAATTAATAATCAATAACTACTAAATAATATTGATTATTTAATAATTTATAATTACTGCTAAATAACTAATAATTAACATGAGTATTTAAAAATATAACTTAAAAATTAACATTCAATCAGAATTAAGAAGTAATAAGTAATACATAATAGTTAGTAAACACAGTGCGATATTTATTAAATAATATTTGGTAATTAATAATTAATATGTATTATTAAATAATTAACAATTTGTAATCAAGACTAATAATTATTAATTGAGACTAATGTTCAATATTTAATAAATAATATTTATCAGTGTTTTATAATTAAATTATTTTAATAGCATTCCTTGTATGGCCTTTGCAAATATTAATTTATAGCAAACTTAATTTGTTGTTGTTTAGCAAAAATTCAAAGTGTACAAAACTCAGTTTTGTTTCTTGGTAAAAATTCAAAAGCATACAAAATTAAAATTACTTTCTTCTTTATTATCAAAAATTCAAAAGCGTGAGAGATTAAAGTTACTTTTATCTTTTCTAGTAAAAATTCAAAAGTATAAAATTTAATTCTATTTGTCAATACTTCACAACTTTTAAAGGCGGGCTGGAAAACTAAAATGGTGGCTTAGAGAGACTAAAATGGCTGGTTCTCAAGCAATTTCTTGCCTACTTCATTGTAATATTTCATGTCTGCTTCATTTGTCATAGGTAAATTATATTTTCATCCATGTATTCTATCAGCCAATCCATCATTTTACTTTGTTAAATTAATCCATAACTATTGTACAAGTTAATCCACAATTAGACTAACTTATATATTTCATACTTCTTTTAATTAAATAGTTTTGACTCGACAAAAAATGTAAAAAAAGAAGTCATTTTTATGCAAATGTACCACAAATGCTGCAAATCTAAATCCACTATGTATAAAGATGAATGAAACCAACAACTACCAAGAACCCACTATCTCAAATCCCTATTATCACTCATTTTGTTATTAGTTTTTTGAGATTTCAGGACAAAGCTATCAGTAAATTCTATGTTGTAATGGTGATACAAAAATACAGTTGTGCAAGCATTTGATCAACTTCAAACTTGAAAGGAAAAAATAACACATCTTGACAAATTCGATTGACATACTACAACTAAACTTGGACTCAGATGTAGAATTATAGAGAGAAGAGTTACGAAACATAAAAGAAATAACCAAATTTTACGTTAGGTAGATAAACTAATTAAAATTTAAATATTCTTAATTGTGAAAGATCTTAATTTATAGGACGAATTAAGTTATTAGAAATGTGTGTAAATACATTTAATTAACTTTGTGTTATTTTCCAATGGGAAATTCTATTCACACACCAAAAATTTCTTAACTTACACCATTATTTTTCTATAAAAATCCATTACTAAAACACTCTTTTTTCTTAATTTCTTTTGTAAACTTTTGCAAAGAATCCGATGAACTAACCTTAAAATCAATAAAATTTGGTCCAAACTATATGTTTTAGTGAAAAAGTTAATGAATTATTTTATCATAAAACCTAGAACTTCAATTAAGATAATAATAAGAACTAACTACTATAATTTAGAAGTATTTAATTTTCCTTGCCATGATTATTATTTCGCTCAAATTAGTAAATTTGTGAAAAGGTTTAAAAGTTACAATAGTTCAATTTTTAAAGTTTAACTTTGGTAAAAAGAATTTCTAATTTTGAGTAAATTAATTTTAAGTTTGAAATTCTGAACCATTAGATTTCCCCCTGAATTCCACCTTCCACATATAGCAAACAAATCTTATGGTCCACATTTCGTGTACATAAATTAATGTCATTGTGCCCCCAATAGCCGCTCCTATGTTTGTAGAAGACAAAGGCAAAGAAGATGAACACAAAGACAATTTAGTAGAGGAAACAGTGTATGCAAAGCAATATATAATGTATAGTAATTTATTATATTTTTTCAATGTATGAATAGAATTAGCCTTTTCTAACTCACTTGCTTTGCCTTCCCCCCATTGCAAACCTGGACTCTTTCCCAACCCAAATAATTCAATATTATACTATCAACAAACACATTCATCGCGAATCGAAGTTTGCGCAACATTGGTGGACAATTGATGTTTTGCGCGTCGAAAGCTCGAGATTTACTAGTTAAAGCCATGTCAAGATATCAGGGTCAATTTAGGATGTTGGTAACAAGTCAAAAGGCACTTGAGGGTGATCCACACCCAGTTGGAGTTGGATTTCAACTACGACATGATTTTTTTTTGTGCTTCTTGCATAACTGGTTGTGTGATTTTTTTTAATGTAATTTTATTCAGTATTTCACTAGTTTTCTCATAATGGTAGTTGTTTGGCCAATTCACGTGGTGTGTTGGATCATAATGCTCTATTATAACCTCTCTTTTCTGATCTTACTTCTCGGTGCTTAGAATTTGATATATGTGCCCAACCTAATTCGTCACCTATTGTGCATGTTTCTGAACTACTCAGTGTTCCTCTTGCAATTGATTTATAGCTTGAACTATTAGCTCAACATCTTATAACTGCACCTCTCTAATCCTTTTTATATGTTGCTGCCTGGTGCATCTAATCTTAACCAAGCTCAGATCTCATGCATCCAGTCTGCTGCAGTTTCCTTGGAACTTACTAGCGCTTCCCGTCTTTTAAACCTTCTCATGCACAGTAATGTGCTCATAAAAATGCTAAAATTACGAAAATACATTTTATTTTGGAAAACAGAATTTGTAAAAACATATAAAAAGATATGTTTGATGGGTATATTTGTGTTTCCAGTTTCCTTACTGCACTTTTAAGATGTGTTTTATAGCCTTTTTTATATTGTATTAGGGTTATAAGGGTTGTAATGAGTTAACCCTTTAATCAAGAAAGTCAAAAGGGTCGAGCTATTATATGTAGCGAAAGGGTCGGGTCAAATTTTACTTGACCCACATATGACCCTACCTTACCCTATTGACACGTCTACTCATAAGTTATTCATGTTGGGCACAATTATGATGTTCTGGCTCAGCCTGCTCTAGGTACCTCTATGCTTGGTAACTCTTTTTCTTGTGCTCCTGTATCTCAAACTCAGTTTACTGCATCTATTCTCAAGCTGCAGTTTATGCTCTACTGCTTCTTTTGCTTCACACAGTTTTACTGTTAATGATTGCGCTAATCCTCATCTAAAGCCTGTGGGTAGCTTTGTAGTCCCGAAGCTCCAAGTAATTAGGTTATTTTTATGGATAGTTCAATTTGCCTTTTCTGTTCGTAGATCAGTTTTCCAAGATGTGTTTTTCCTTAAGGTTAATATTCGGTTTCACACAGAAGGTTCTAAACTATTTGGAGCTTGGTGTTAAATTAATTATCGTATATAGCAAAGAGAGGTTCAGAATATTTCAAGTCCCTCTGTAATAACCCGGAAATCCGAACCAATTTAAAAATTTTATTTTGGCAATTGTGATGAATTTTGAATATTTAAAATGATTTATTTTAAATAATAACGATGAGAAATTTATTTTGAATTGAATTAGAACATATATATTTATTTGAATCGACGTTAGAATATAAATATTTGTTTCTAATTATAAAAGGAATTGAAAATGGCGCGGTAGTTCAAAAATTCGATTTCAAATTTCAATTGAACGTACAGGATTCAAAATAAATCGGAATTTAGCGAAACAAGAAATATTTGAACCTAATTAGCTATATCTTTCTAAGAATGTAAGAAACTGAGATTTCGTTTTAAAGGTTGAAAGTTACGTCCAGTTTTAAATTCAGAAAAGTCGCTGAGGAATTTATATATATGTTAATATATAAATAGCCCTTAAAAATAACCATTTTGCAAACGACCCCCGTTTCGATGAAACCACTTTTGTTGAATCTGGAATGTCAAATTATTGCTAGATTCCAATTTTCAGAATTTTTGAAATCAATATGTGAGTGTGGCGAAAGAAAATGTGTTTTGATAGTTTTAGTCAATTTGGATCGACCAGAAAATGGCCATTTTTCAAACAGTCTCTAAATTTGACAAAATTAGTTTTGTTAGGACCGTATCGTCAATACGAAGCTAGAAATATTTTTTCTGGAATTTTTAGAATCAGTATGTGGCCCCGGTAAATTAAAATGTACGTTCAAATCTAAAATCGAATGTTTTATATTTTAATTTGAAGAATAACTGACTGAAACAGTCGAATAGGCTTATGAAACATATTTCATTGTGTTCGGAATGGGGGTATTTAGCTAGGAGTGACAGTCGTTGGGTTTGAATTGAAGTTTGTGGCTATAACCAAGTATTTTTAGAATTAAATGAATTAAATAATATAAAAATTTAATATAAATACCTGCTCCCCTCTTCTAAAACCTAGCCGCCTCTAACAGAAGCCAACACACGATATTGCTTCAGGAAAGAAGCCCTCCGATCTCCCTCGATTCATAATGAAATTCGAAACAACTTAAACGAAAATGAGGTGCTAGACGGGATCTCTCCATCCATACATACTTGATCGATTCTGGTGAAGCAGAGCGCCAGAATTTTTGTCGAGAATGCGCCGCCGTGATCGGGTTTTGGGGGCTAAGGGGGGGTTCGAGTTCATCAACTCGGGGTGGCGCAGGTAGCTCTCTCGAAGGCTAGTCTTGTGGCGTACGGCGATTGAGACACAGGTGATCAGGGTGGCGGCGACGGTCAACCCTAGGGCACGAGCCATTTCCAGGAATCGGGTCTAAAGGGGTACAGTTTAACAGAGAGAAGGTAGTGTTTTAAAAACGTTATTAAATAGTTAATTAATTTATTTAATTACTCATTTAAATAATTAAGGTATTTAAAGCCGTAACTTTGGAATACGAGGTCGGAATCGTGCAAAACTGGATCCATTGTGATCGTGAGGACGAGAGCTTCACAACAAAACTGACCGAGTCCAAAACAGAGCAAGTTGGAATTTTAGGCAAATTCAAACCTGAACCAAACTAGAAATTTAGATAAAACTGACGGAGTGGATCCCAAGGTGAGAATTTCCCACTAAAATTATTTCTATACAATTATTTATTTTGTAACTGCACATATGATCTGCTCCCCATCGTCCACAGACCATGAACGACTTGTTTGTTTGATTGTATTGTGAAAATTAATTATGATGTGAAATGGACTGTATAAAATATTTGAATAATAAAAATATCATTTTTATTGTATATATGAAATGAAAATAAAATATTCATGTTAAATAAAATATTTGAATAATAAAAATATCATTTTTATTGTATATATGAAATGAAAATAAAATATTCATGTTGAATAAAATATTTGAATAATAAAAATATCATTTTTATTATATATATGAAATGAAAATAATTATTCATGTTGAATAAAATATTTGAATAATAAAAATATCATTTTTATTGTATATATGAAATGAAAATAAATTATTCATGTTGAATAAAATATTTGAATAATAAAAATATCATTTTTATTGTATATATGGACTGAATAAAATATTCATGAGTTGAAATAAACACTCATTTACAAACCGGACGGTTTGTCAATGTACACTGATTTGACTGATATGGATTGGGACGATAAATTTTACACATCGCCCAACTGCACAAATAATAAACAGTATTTGCTGTTTGAAAACCCCACATGGGTATTGGGATAATATTTGACATACACTGATCCCGATAGTTAGAGGTATGTCAATCGATGGGTTGACAGACTGTATAAGCGTTATTTATTCATTCTAATGCTTATACAATTGTAGAAAGCACTCTGGATGTTGTTTTAATTTTTAATGGTTGTTTATCGTCATTGTTGTATACATGTGATGTTGAAATCCATATAACGGAAATTATATGGTTATTGGCAGTGTTTGATTCCAATTTAGAATTATCGAATATTTTAAAATAATATTCAGTGAATATTGAAATGTGAAGCCGTGTTAAGTAGTTAAATGCCATTTTAACACGAACGGGAATTTAGTCGATTTTATTCATTTTATAATGAATATCGAAAAGTGATTTCAAAATTAGACATTTTGGAAAATATTATCGTTTTAATATTAAAATGATATTAAAATTTAAATTTTGATTTGAATTCGAAAATATAAATTGAAATCAATTGAAATGAATTTGAATTAGAATTGAAGTCAATTGAAATGAATTTGAATTAGAATTGAAATCAATTGAAATGAATTTGAATTTGAATTGAAGTCAATTAAAATGAATTTGAATTAGAATTGAAGTCAATTGAAATGAATTAGAATTAGAATTGAAGTCAATTGAAATGAATTTGAACTAGAATGGAAATCAATTGAAATGAATTAGAATTAGAATTGAAGTCAATTGAAATGAATTTTAATTAGAAGTTGAAATCGTTTTTGAAACGAATTTAAAACGATTTATAAAATTCGTTTTAAATGGAAATCGATGAAATATATAGTATATATATACATTATATATAATATAATGGCCTGAATAGAACGCGCCGCGCTGCGGTAGTCCGCGAATTTCGACCATTGATTTCGAACGGACATTACGGGAGATCCAACCGTCGGATTCTCCTAAAATCGGAACTGTTGGTTTTGTATCGAAAAGAGCTTTCCAATGAATACAAGATATTTGAAATATAACGGTTGCATATGGAGATATGTCCAAATAAATTTCAAAAAAGGTCGCTATGGATGCAGCTCGGTGGCCGTTATTGGAAACCGACTGTACGGGCGATAATAAAATCTGGAAAAATATGGAAAAATTATGTAAAATCATAATAAATGATTTGGAAAGGGTTGGGATGAAAAATTCCAAATTTGTACAGATAAAAATAAATTTTTATCGAAATGAGCTAGTTATTAACTAGAATACTAATTTGCTTATTTTTAAATAAATAAATTGGATTTGAAATGATTTTCAAAAGAAACCAGAATTTCCAATATACGAATTGGAATTGATTTGAATCGAAATTATCTTCGGAATATTTCGATATTGGATTCCATTATTATACGGACGTTGTGGAGGAATTTGGAAGATATATATATATCGTTATTCCAATTCGATATTTGTTGATATCAGAATTTGATATTGAATATAAGCCGATATATTTTCTATTCAGAGCCTTGTATTTGATATCGAATTGGATTTTTGGGTTTATTGTGAACGGTGTTTTTAAATAACATTTGTTCTTTGACCCAATTAGGGGTGGCAATTAGACCCGACCCGATGGACCCATACCCGACCCGGCGGGTCTCGGTTCTAGGCGGGTCGGGTTTTGTCGGGTCTAGACTATACATTTCAAAAATCTGGACCCGACCCGACCCGAGTTTCGGTTCTGGTCGGGTCGGGTCGGTTCGGGTCCGATTGAATAATAACACTAAAAATACATATATTTCAATGTTTTCGGTCGGGTCTTTCGATTCGGGTCTATGCGGGTCGAGTTTGATCGGGTCTTGATGGTATTTTTCAAAACCTAGACCCGACCCAAGACCCATCGGGTTTAGTTCGGGTTCGAGTCTTTTCGGGTCGGGTCGGGTCGGTTCAGGTTTTCGGTTCTAGTTGCCAGCCCTAAACCCAATTAACAGTGAAGAATGTGATTTGGAATTTATAGTCTTTTAATTAAGATTTATGAAATTTTCCAAAGTAAAAGATTTCCAATTTAATATATTAAATTGGAATTGATTGGAATTCGATTTGGTAATAATCGAAGTGAGTTTCTGTGGAGGAAGACTGTTAATACATATGGAATTTAAAAGCTTTGCCGTTATTCCATTTATATTATTAGTTGGATATTGAAATTGATATCGATTATATATTGATTTGTTTTTCCGCGAAGATTCCATGAAATGGAATGTGATTTGGGTTTGTCGTGAACAGTGTTTTTAAATGACATTAGTTCTTTAACCCAGTAAAAGACAGGATTACATGTCTGTCGTTGTATTTCGAACTATATGGTTGATCTCTACTTAATATATATCTTTTCGGCGTCGAAGAATTTATTCTCTTTCTTAACGCCCTTCTCTGAGACGTACAAGCTCAAAGATTATATATCGGCAGAAATCAATAGTACGGTGTAGATTGTCGATGCGGCATGTTTGTGTTTCCAAAGTTAAATAATCATTAGTATTGATTTTAGGGAAGATTAAAACAAAAAGGGGTTTTAATGAATCTTTGATTAGATTGAACAGTGAATGCGATAATTAAAATTATCAATTCAAGAAAATGTTCGAGAGTGGAGTATCACCAGTTTTACTCCTAGCGATAGTTAAATCTTTAATTAGATTTGAACGTGAAATGGTAATTAAATTTACCGATAACAACGTGGTGTTAGATATGGAATATTACCAGTTTTGCTCCATGGGATGAATAGGTTGGGATTGGAAAATAAAATAAATGATTACTTCGGTGGGGTTCGCTAATCCCGACTAGTTTGGAAAACCTTAATTTGGTTTGATACGCAAAGGAAGATTAAAGAATAGATTTAAAGAATTTATCTTTGATAAAATTAATGGGAACCTTTCCCAAAGGAAAAGAATATTTGAATGAAAGAATATTCTGGATTGGAATGAGGTGTATGATGTGTTATTATAGCACTTGATTATAAGATACGCGAGTTATTCAGAAAGGGCGGGTTTAACCCATTCTGAATAACTGATTTGACGATAAGTCGAAGAAATTGAAGACGGTGCAAGACCGACGATCTTCACATCGAATGGATGGGTGCTACTGATGCTCACGATGGGAGTAGCTACCTTGAAGGGGACTAAAGTGGTAGCCGTCCGGACGTACTTGTTGATTGTACGAATATGCGAGGAATAAGGTGCCTTTGGTTTCGTTCAGACCCAGAACGGACTTGTAAATGGATAGTGTGTCTGACATTGTATTCCTTTATACTGTATTTGTTGATCTCTGCTAAATATATATCTGTTTGGTGGCGGAGAATTTATTCTCTTGCTTAACACCCTTCTCTGAGACGTATGAGCTCAGAGGTTATATATCGGCAGAAATCAGTGGCATGGTATGGATTGATAGTGTGGCATGCTGAGATGCAGTGATCCAAACTTTTGTTGAAAAGCAAAGTTTGGTGGATGATGATCAAAGCGCTGCTTTAATATAGCACGGCTTTGTGTAGCGTTAATTCACGAGCCTCACACACCGGTATGGTGGGATACCGATGGTTAGATCAGTATGCTTTTGAGATGAGGGTAGATACCCTATGGGTTGTCATGGATTCGGTCGACCGAGGTGAGGGATAGGGCACACCCCCCGATTTCCCTGATGGATAGAGTTAGCGGTGTTTTCGCATGCTTGCGACGTAAACCGCGGTAACTTGTTTTCCTGGATAGTGCGGATGTGCATTACGGTGTTTTCGCATGCCTGCGACGTAAACCGTGGTGAATTGCACTACATGATCGATCTTTCGAATCGGTAACCACCAGTATGGAAATCCAATTTCCAAATACGTGACATTTCGGTTTTGATTGTATACTATATATGGCGACATAGTGGGATGGGGCACTCATGCCGCCTATGATTGATGCATTTATATTTGAAGTTGTTTTCTTCACTTATAGTAATAATAAATGATGAAATTTCACGTATCAAGCATATTTGGCTATTATAAGGGAAAACCCTATCCTCCGGCTTGCATTGCATTGTGTGAAGGGACCAGGGTCTTATAATAGCTTCATTGTTCTTTATTTAGCATTGCGCTATTTGTTTTAGGCACTGGTATTTTTGGGAGGAAACCCGTTCCGTGTTATACGGCGTGGTCTCTCGATTTACCTAACTTTAAAAATAAAGATTAATAACTATTTTAGTTCTCACACCAGTAACATGACTAACCTGGAGTTTATTGTTTTAACCTAAACTCTGTGTGCCCCTATTTTCCAAATGGGCAACTAGTAGTTTTGGTTTTGCAAATTTATATTCACAGGATCTTGGTTTACAGCTGAAGCGATATTCGGAAAGCTCTGTGTCCGTGTATTTGTTTTCAGTTGTGCTTTGTATTGTTTTTCCGCTGTGATGTATTTAAATGCAATTTAAAATTCTGATATTTTCTGTGTAATATTTGTTCATACTATGTTATATTCTTGTATTCTGATGGAATTGTTGTAATAAGCAATGAAATGTTCTTTTGTCTGTGTTCTGATCTGTCGTGTTCTCAGTACAATCCGTGATTTCCCGTAAGGGGATTTCGGGTCGTAACAGTTTGGTATCAGAGCTTTGGTTTACAGAGCTCGAGAACAAGGAACATTAGAACCATACGAAAGAATTCATCAGAGATTGGATTAGTACTATCCAATGAGAATGACTCGTTAGAGATGGGATCAGTAGTATCCTAGAACGAGTGTAAAGAGTATATTTTTAAAATGAAAACCCACTTTGTTTTGAAAATTTAAACCTTATTCAACGTATATGGATATTTTATTTGTATTGAATTTGGACAATCCAATATATAAAGATTTTGCATATACGCCTTGCAAACTTATATTCGAAGTTTTAATATACAGGATAGATATAGAATCACACTCTAGTTGCCCGGGGATAATTCTGATGATGATGCATCATCATCAGTGTTTGTGTTCGAGTTTCGATAGTGGGATATCTATTTATTTCCAATTGACTGGTGTGAGAACCAAAAGTAGATAGGATATATTGTTGTGAATTGGCATCAAAAACATGATTTTGAATATATATTAATATTTTGAATTTGAAAAGATAATCAACTAATTGATTGCTGATTGTGTTGTTTTATTATTGGTTTGATTTATTAAAATTTTGAAACATTTAGGCCAAATTGAACCAAATATTGAACTGTACTGAAAATTGTTTGGAAATGCATGCATGTACATATATATGTGTGAACAGGTCATAACAAGGAGGCTAGAGAAGAGAAATGAAATTGTTTGCCCGACAAATAGGTACATGTTTATTGTATTTCTTGGGTTTTGGATAATTTTATGAGCCGATTGGCTAGCCGCTTGACTGTTTCGTTTTCTTTTTGGATTTGAGAGGCCTGTATGGCAATTTCAGGATTTCCCCGGTGATCCCGTACTGGGGAGGTTATGGCGAAATTTTTCGAAAATTTAGGGTGTTAGCCAAATTCGAAAAGTTCTTAGAAACTGAAAAGTTGAAGAACTTAAACCATAATGAAAATAATGAAAGTTGAGTTGGTTTGTAAAACAACTTTTAGCTCCATTCCTTTTCAGGGATGAAATGATCTTAAGTGGGGGAGATTGTAACAACCCTGAAATCCGAACCAATTTAAAATTTTTATTTTGGCAATTTTGATGAATTTTGAATATTTAAAATGATTTATTTTAAATAATAACAACGAAAAATTTATTTTGAATAGAATTAGAACGTATATATTTATTTGAATCGACGTTAGAATATAAATATTTATTTTTAATTATAAAAAGAATTGAAAATGGTGCGGTAGTTCGAAAATTCGATTTCAAATTTCAATTGAATGTACATAATTCAAAATATACCAGAATTTAGAGATACAGGAAATGTAACAACCCGTATTTTTTTAAAATAACATGTTATAACATAAACCAAGGCAGAATTAAATGATAAAATCTGAATCAAGGGAAACGGGCTATGCCATTGCGTTCGTCTTGGAAAAATACGCGAAATAGAGTCCGAGTTTTCGAAAATCGGAGTCCGTATGAAGAAGATATGGACGAACGAAGTTAGGCAGAAAAACCGAAAACAAGCAAAAATGCACTGGCACACTTGTGAAGTGCGCCAGCACAAAAATACACTGGCGCACTTGGGAAGTGCGCCAGTGTCGAGCCAGAAACCTGCACAGCTTTCTGGCTTGACCCTGGCTGGCTTGGTGCACCTGTTTTGGTTCTCTGGTATGTTCTGCTGGCCTATGACGATTTTTGATGGTTTAGATCTAAACTAAGGTTAATCCTATGGCCTAAACTAACCTAATCTTCTATAAAAAGACCCTAAGACCTAGCCTAAACCCTCATTAATCATTCCTACAACTAAACTATGCCAAAATGTTTCTTGATCATGGCCTCCATCTTCATATCATGGCCTCCATCCTCTTCATGAAAGTTTGAGTGTCCTAAGCTAGTAAAAGAGCCACCTTTCTTAATCAAAACAAGGATCTTTCTTCATACAAATCAAAGGAGCTTCTTGTTTCTCAAGACAACTTGGAGCTTGTATTCATTTGGGGTTTTTAGAGTTGCTAGTGGCTTTGTCTCAATCTTATTTTATTTTATAAGTCTTCATAGCATTGTAAGCTCTATACTACTCTTAGATTCTAACTATGAAGTTAAATGTGACATGTTGCAAGTTTGAGTTTGGGCTTAAGTATGATTTGTGCTTTGATTCTATCATGTTATGCATAGATTTATTCTATGCATGTTTGTAAAGCTATCACCTTGACTTTGTGCATAGAAAACTAAGAGCTTTGATCCTATCATATTATGCATAGATGCATGTTTGTAAAGCTATCACCTTGACTTTGTGCATAGAAAACTATGTGCTTTGATCCTATTATGTTATGCATAGATGCATGTTTGTAAAGCTATCACCTTGACTTTGTGCATAGAAAGCTATGAACTTTGATTTGAAATGTTGCATAAAGCAACATAAAAACTCTCATAAACCTTATGTTAACTTGCATATGATGTTATATGCGAATCACTTGCTATCATCCCATGGTATTTATGGCCATGTTTCACCTATTTTGCTAGAGTTGATATCATGCATGTTTTGAGTCTTATAATGTAATATGCAAGTTTATGAACACATTTTCCTCAAATATCACCATGTTTAACTTGTGATAGACTTTGCCATCTTATACCCACCTTGTCATGTTGTTATGTTCCCTCTTTGATCTATTTGCATGATGCGAATTTACGTGCGATGGGAATACGTATGGGTAGTTGGGCAAACTTAAATAACATTAGAACATGACTTGAAAATATGACATGAAAGTTTGACATTTGTTTATGCTTGAAAACACGAACGTGGACATGACATGTAGAAAACATGAAAGTGGCCAACTCGAGGTTGGGTTGAGTTTGTAGCATAAATCTACCCGGAACCGACCGGCTTAACTAGTGGCTACAAACAATAGGACCCAATGTGAGTAGTTGGTCATATCGCACTTAAAACCCGAGGTTAGACTAGGTTGTGGTGTAAAGCTACCCGGACCCGCCCGGCTTAACTAGTAACCACAACAAAGTCTAATGTGAGAGGTTGGGGTGCATTAAGTTAATTAATGCCACATGGTAGGGTTAAGTCATGGACTACTTGAATATACTTAACCAATTAAACACGATGGATTGGTAGGGTTAAGTCATGAACTACTTGAATATACTTAACCAATTAAACACGATGGATTGGTAGGGTTAAGTCATGGACTACTTGAATATACTTAACCAATTAAACACGATGGATTGGTAGGGTTAAGTCATGAACTACTTGAATATACTTAACCAATTAAACCCGATGTATTGATAGGGTGAAGTCGTGAACTGCTTGAATACACTTGACCAACTCAATACATGGTTAGGATAGGGTTAACCACACTTAACCCGCTTGAAACCCTAGTTACGTGGTCCTTTTCAGCAGTAACCTACTTAGAAGTATCATGGGTACCCTGGACTAGGCTAGGGAGGGGCACAATTACTGGACTGATTGTAAGAGACCAAAAGAGACGGCTGAAGGGTGCACCGGTTGTTCAGGCGGACCATGGTCGTGCACATTAAGTCCGGAGTTGAACATGGGCACCAGTAGGTTAGAATGTGCGTGCTTGAGTTGTGTCTGTGGTTTACACATTAGGGCTGGATACACCCTGGGGTGGACCTAGCACAGTTAACTACATTCCACGATTAAGCCGTATGACACCGATACACGACGATTTAGGCTTATAGGGAGCCGATCGACTAGACCGAGTAGTTGGACCTCGATTTAGGTCATCTCATGATATGGGCCAGCTTTGGGCCAAGGGATCATTTCTTGTTTATACTTGACATGGGTTGGAATACTAGTACACTTGGTGCAAAAACTTAACCTTGTATATGCGATGCCACACTTGATCTATCTTGTTAACTTTTCACCATGCCTACATCTCATCTTTGTTTTACATGCCTAGTTAACTTTATTAGTTTTTATACTAATAGTAGATAGGACTTACCAGTCTTTTTGACTGACCCGTTTTCTTTCGCCTCTTTTCTTCCGTTTCCCCCCTGGTTTAGAGGGTGGGAACACTGGTACCTAGCTTGGATCTTTAGCTGCTTTTCTGGATAGCTCATGTACGGTTTGGACTTGAGCTCGCTATGGCTTTATTCTACCTTGGGGATAGTTACTTTATGTTAATTCCGGTTTTCAGTTTATGTTTCTAGACTATGTTTTGTGGAAAATAATGACCAAGTACTTTGATGTAACTTGACTATGGTTTTGAAATGTTAGTTTTATCCGCTGCTTTATTTACTCTGTTTTACTTATATGTTCTTGTAACAACCCGTATTTTCAATAACCTGTTATATCATAAATCGAGGAAGAATTTAATTCTAAAATCTGAATCAAGGGAAATGGGCTATGCCATTGCGTTCGTCTCGGAAAAATACGCGAAATAGAGTCCGAGTTTTCGAAAATCGGAGTCCGTATGACCCGATTATGGCCCAACGAAGTTTTCAGAAAATTTCAAAGTAAAAACAGATTTCAAATTCAAGTTTGAATTTGGAGATTTGGGCCTGTTTGGGCCAGGCGGGAAAATTCCCACCAGAGTACCCAAGTCGACAGCCCTGTCGACTTGGGAGTCGACTTGGTTGGACCCAAGTCGACAGCCCTGTCGACTTGGCTATCGACTTGGTCCAGCCGGGCAGTTCTGCCTGGTGCACCATTTTGGGTTTGTGTTGAGCTTGGGGGCCAGATTCGGTTTTAAGGGTTGAGATTGCAACTAGGGTTTAATCCTATGGCCTAAAACACTTGCCTAATCTATAAATAAGACCCTAAGCTAGCCCTAAACCATCATTAATCAACCCTACAACTAAACTATGGCAAAATTAATCCTCTCATGGCCTCCACTCTCTTCATAAAATTCTAAATAAATTTCTATGAGAGATTTTGCATGCATACAAGTGTTTTCAAGCTTGTATGAGTGTCATTAGCTTGCATTCAAGTCAAGTTTCTATATTTGCATCATAAAGCAAGGGTTTTTATTGATTTGAAGCTTGCATTTTGGGTTCATTTGAGTGCATAAGGGCTTTGTCTCAATCTTATATTTGCTTATACTCATTTGAGTCTTCATAAGCATTGTAAGCCCTTTTCTACTTTCATACTTAAACTCTAAAGTTAATGAATGATGCAAGTTGTGTTTGATCATTATGATATGCAAGTTTACTATGATGTGTTATGCAAGTTTACTATGATGTGTTATGCAAGTTTACTATGATGTGTTATGCAAGTTTGATATGCAAGTTTGTCATATGATATGCAAGTTATGTTATGCAAGTTTGATATGCAAGTTTGTCATATGATATGCAAGTTATGTTATGCAAGTTTGGGTTGATCCTTTTGTTCATGTTATCATGTTATGCAAGCTTATCTTGGGCTTATGAGCTTAAAGCTTCAAGCTTTATGCTAAAGGTTGCATTTTGGCAACATGTAAGTTATCATATCTCTTATGATAACTTGCATGTGAGGCTAAATGCGAACCTATGGCCATTTCTACATGTCATTTATCACCATGTATCACCAATATGCTAAGTTTGGTTTTATGCATGCTTTTGAGGCCTAAAAGGTAATATGCAAGTATATGAACATATGTACATTTCATATGCCACCATGTTAAACTTGTGGCTTCAACACCTTTGCCAAGTTCCCTCTTTCTATCCTTTATGCGCTATTGTGATATGTAAGCGATGGGATTGCGTTTGGGGTTGGGTAAACTAAAAAGACATAAAAACATAAGCTTGGGAATTTACCTATTAAGTTAGGTCTACCCTTTGGGAATTTACCTATTAAGTTAGGTCTACCCAAATGCTTGAAAACTTGTAACATGTTTTGGAAACATGATGGACATGACACTTAGAAAAGATAAGTGTGACCAACTCGAGGTTGGGTTGAGTTTGTAGCATAAACCTACCCGGAACCGACCGGCTTAACTAGTTGCTACAAACAATAGGACCCAATGTGAGAAGTTGGTCATGTTGTACCTTGAACCCGAGGTTAGACCAAGTTGTGGTGTAAAGCTACCCGGACCCGCCCGGCTTAACTAGTAACCACAACAAGGTCTAATGTGAGAGGTTAAGGCGCATTAAATTAATTAATGCCTCGTGATTAGGGTTAAGTCATGGTCCACTTAATACTTAACCAATTTGGGCTTGGTAGATTAATCGGGGTTAAGTCGTGAACTCATCGTTACACTTAACCAAGTTAATCCATGATTAGCAAGAGGGTTAAACCGTACTTAACCCACTAGAAAAGTCCTAGCAATGGGGGTCCACTCCAGCAGTAATCCCAAGTTTGTATCATTAAGACCTTAGGGACTAGGCTAGGGAGGGAGCACGATTACTGGACTGGAGGTAAGTGACCAAAAGCGATGGCAGAGTGGTACGCCGGTGTAGTTCCGGGCGGACCATGGTTGTGCACATAGTCCGAAGCCGGGGAAAGCATGCACGGGTACCAGTAGATCGAGACTGTGCACTCATGTTTATGGTGTCCAGGGGTTGCCACCCTAGGGCTTGATACACCCGACGAGAGACCCTGCACAGTCTGACTACAATTATGTTTGGGCCGTATTGACACCAACACGTGACGAGTTAGGCTTATAGGGAGCCGATCGACTAGACCGTTTGGTTGGACCTCGTATAGGGTCACTTCATGTTATTGGGCCAAAGCTTGGGCCAAGGGATCAATACTTGTTTATTCAAGTCATGTTAGTTTGCTAGTACACCTGTGGTGCAAAACCTTAATCCAGATTATGCGATGACACCTTTATCTACCTTGTTAGTTAATCATCATGCCAGTATATAGTTATCCATATGTTCATCTCAGCTTTCATCATGTCAGTTAACTTTATCAGTTTACATTGATTGTAGTAGGGCTTACTCAGTCTTTTTGACTGACCTGTTTTCTTTCGCCTCTTTTCTTCCGTTCCCCCCCCCCCCCCAGGTTCTCTGGGAGGGAATATTGGAGCTTAGCTTGGATTTCTGATCGCTTGCTTGTGGGATTTTAGCTCATGTACGGTCTTGACATGAAGCTAGCTATGGTTATCATTTATTTTGGGGATAGTACTTATGTATTTCAGTTTTTCAGCAATGTTGGTTTTATCTAGACTTGTGTATTTGAAAAGTTGACATTATGTTGTACCAGACTTGTTTTGAAATGGTTTGAAATCTTCCGCTGTTTTATCTATGTTATTTACTCTGTTTACATATATACATATGTTCTTGTTCTGCCTTGATATATCATTATGCATGTTTACCTGATTCAAACGCCCCTCCAAGTCAGAGTGCTTGCAAGAGACACCCTAGCGGTGGTGGGGTGTTACAATTTGGTATCAGAGCATATGGTTTACGAGAAGGAACAAAAAGGTTTTTAGAAAACTTTTTGGAAAACTATTTTCAAAACCAAGTATAAAGTATTTTCCAAAGAAAAGTCTAGTTTATTTTAAAGGCTATTTCCCAAAAAGCCATTAGCAAAATTCCTTCGTTTTTCTCCATTCTGAATCTGTCTTTTTCTTCGTTTTCAGTATGGCCGATAACTTTGCAATTCCGGAGGGAGTACACGTACCTTTTTGGTATAGGAGACTTTTGGAGGCTAGGGCGACCGAAGCCGGCCCCGCAGATGTTCCTCCTCCTCCTCCTCTAGTAGTTAATGTTCCTCCTCCTCCTGTCGCTGAGGTTCCTCTTCCTCCTCCCCCTCAGCATCCTCAAGCTGACTTCGCAAAGACTTGCAAGGATTTCAAAGCAATGGGTGGCAAGAGCTTTCAAGGCACTGAGACTTTTGTAGAGGCCAGAAATTGGTTGAAAGATACCGAGGATTTATTTGCTATCTTTGGGTTAGATTATCAGAGGAAGATCTTGTTGGCGGTTTGGCTTATGAAGGATGAAGCCGCTTATTGGTGGGAAGTCACCAATGGTACTAGGCCTGTTGAGACTTGGGCCGATTTCAGGGCAAGGTTCGTGCTTAAGTTTCTATCTTCTGCTGAGGAGAATCTGCAAATGGAGAGGTTCATAACTTTGAAACAAGGGGATATGTCTGTCAAAGAATATGTGAACAAGTTCAATCAGTTAGCTCGTTTTGGCTTGGATATGGTTAATACTCCTCAGAAGAAGGCTCTTCGTTTTGCTAGAGGATTGAATGAGCCGTTGCAGGGATTGGCTATGTCACATATTCCTCATGGGGCCACGTTTGAGAGCTTGGTTGATATGGCGTTACTTCAGGGAGATGTCAAGAAAGAGATCAAGATGAATGATACTCAAGCCAAGAAGACTGATTCCCAGGGGAAAGGAAATCAGGGTAATCCAAGTGGTCAGAGCAGTCAGGGCAATCAGAACAAGAACAAGAGTTAAGGCAACAAGGGGAACAACAACAAGGGCAAGAACAACAAGGGGAAATGCCATTATTGCGGTTCAGTTGGGCATCTTATTAAGGATTGTAAGAAGAGGAAAAGGAAGAATGGTGAATGCTTTTTCTGCGGTGAGACTGGACATTTCAGTAAGGATTGCCCGAAGAAGCAAGGGCAAGGCCAGGGTCAGACTCAGTGTGCTGGACCTTCTGGAGGGCAAGTTCATGCTCTCAATACCGCTCCAGTTCCCGATCGAGGTAGTATTTCTGTTGAGAGCCTTGTATATATTTCTAATTTTCCAGTTCGTACCTTGTTTGATTCTGGTGCATCGCATAGCTTTATCTCATCTGATCTTGTTGATAGTTTGCACCTTAGTACTAGCTTGGTAGATGATCCCGTCTGTGTCTCAAATCCTATTGGGGGTTTCGCCCATTTGTCTATGATGTGTGGGGATTTGAGGATCTCTATACTGAGTGTAGAGTTCTTGTGTAGTGCTTATGTTCTTGGTTTTAGGGGATACGGATTGATATTGGGCATGGATTGGTTGTCCAGATATGGAGCCATCCTTGATTGTGAGCATAGGGTTGTGAGGCTCGTGACTCGCCTCGGAAACACCCTAGTGATTTTTTGTAATCCGAGAGGTCCCGTCATGTTGTGCTATCTTGAATCACTCGACTCGTCAATGGAAACTCTTCAGTCTGTGAGAGTGGTTCGAGAGTATGCGGATGTTTTTGATGAAGTTAGGGGGTTGCCCCCTAAGCGAGAGATTGATTTCCGCATTTATCTGGTGGATAATGCAAAGCCGGTTTCTTTGCCCGTTCGGCACATGGCTCCACGTGAAAGGCGGGAGCTAAGTAAGCAAGTAAAGGAGTTGGTTGAGAAGAACTTCATTAGACGTAGTATATCTGAATGGGGAGCGCCTGTGGTATTTGCTACCAAGGCAGATGGTTCTCTCCGACTTTGTGTTGATTATCGAGAGTTGAATAAGCTGACTAAGAAGAACAGACACCCGTTACCGAGGATTGATGATCTCTTTGACCAGCTTATCGGTGCTTCTGTTTTCTCTCAGCTTGATCTTGCTACTGGATTCCATCAGCTCAGGGTAGCTGAAGATAGTATAGACAAGACTGCGTTCAGAACTCCAGATGGATTCTTCGAATGGCTTGTCATGCCGTTCGGCTTGACTAATGCACCCGCATATTTCGTGGACCTGATGAGTAGGGTGTTCAGGGAGTTCTTGAACAAGTTTGTCGTGGTTTTTGTAGACGATATTCTGATCTTCTCTAAGGATGAGGAAGAGCACGCAAGGCATCTCGTGGAGGTGATGGATACGCTTAGAGCGCATCAGTTGAAGGCCAAGTTCTCCAAGTGTCACTTTTGGAGAAGGGAAGTTAGATTCCTTGGGCATATAGTATCTAAGCAAGGCTTAGCGGTGGATCCCGCTAAGGTAGTTGCAGTTCAGGATTGGAAGACTCCAAGGAATGCAACCGAAGTGAGAAGTTTTCTAGGTCTTGCAGGCTTTTACCGGAAGTTCATCAAGGACTTCGCGAAGATTTCCACTCCTCTCACTAAATTGACGAAGAAGAATTTAGTTTTTGCTTGGAGCATAGAATGCGAGCTAGCTTTTCAGAAGCTCAAGAGAACTCTCACATTAGCACCTGTTCTAGCTTTGCCCGATGGAGGGAAGTTATTTACAGTATACACCGATGCATGTGGCACGGGGTTAGGAGCTGTTCTTATGCAAGAAGGAAGGGTGATATGCTTTGGCGGTAGACAACTCAAAGTGCATGAGAAGAATTATCCCACTCATGACTTAGAGTTGGCAGCAATAGTATATGCACTCAAAGCTTGGCGCCATTATCTTCTGGGAGAAAGATTTGAGCTTTATACCGATCACAAGTCATTGAAGTATCTCTTTTCTCAGAAGGATTTGAATCTGAGGCAACAAAGATGGATGGAATTTTTGGCGTCCTACGATTTTGAGATAGCTTATACCACTGGCAAGGGGAATGTGGTAGCAGATGCATTGAGTAGAAAAAGGTTGACTCTGAGTCCTCTATTCGTTGAGATGAAGAATTTAGAGTATGTGGCAACCTTCGATTTCTCTTTGGCGGTTGAGTCGATGACCGGTTCTTTAGCATCTCTGGAACTCAGACCTACCCTTCTTGATCAAGTTGGGGCTTCACAGAGAGAAGACCCCCAGATAGTTGAGATTATGGATAAGCTGATTCGAGGAGAGGCGTCTAGTCATCTCACTCGATATTCTATTGATGACAAAGGTTGGCTGAGGAGAGACAGAAGGTTATGTGTTCCAATGGTAGAAGATTTAGTAAGAAAAGTTCTTGAGGAATCGCATCGCTCTAAGTTGACTATACATCCGGGCGGAGATAAGATGTATAAAGATATGAAGCGCATTTTCTTTTGGCCTGGGATGAAGAAGGATGTGGCAGAGTTTGTCTCTAGATGTATCATTTGCCAGCAAGTTAAGGCCGAGTCGAAGAAGCCCGGTGGGCTATTGCATCCTCTAGACGTTCCACTTTGGAAGTGGGAGAGTATTTCCATGGATTTTATCGATGGGCTACCAAGGTCAAGGAAAGGGAATACGAGCATTTGGGTTATTTTGGATAGACTTACGAAGAGTGCTCATTTCATTCCGGTGAAGAGCAAGAGGACCGCATCTTGGCTAGCGTCCGTATATCTTCGTGAGATTGTGAGACTACATGGAGTCCCTTCTAGTATAGTCAGTGACCGTGACCCAATCTTTACAAGTCAATTCTGGAATAGCTTGCAAGAAGCTATGGGCACGAGATTGAATCTATGTACGGCTTATCACCCACAGACGGACGGTCAAACCGAAAGGGTGAATAGGGTACTCGAGGATCTGTTGAGGCTTTGTATTCTGGATTTTGGTGGTACTTGGGAAGACCATCTTCCTCTTGTTGAGTTTGCATATAATAACAGTTATCAGGCAAGCATAGGGATGGCACCATTTGAAGCTTTATATGAGAGGCCGTGCAAGTCGCCTACATGTTGGTGGGAGACTACAGATGAGCTTATACTTGGGCCTGACATGATCAAAGATACATCCGAGAAGGTCGAGTTGATTCAGAGGCGGATGAAAGCAGCCCAAGACCGACAGAAATCCTATGCTGATAAGCGAAGAACTGATTTGGAGTTTGATGTTGGGGATATGGTTTTCGTGAAGGTTTCTCCTTTGCGGAATGTGGTCCGATTCGGAGCCGTTGGGAAGTTAGCACCGAGGTTTGTTGGACCATTCCCTATTATAGAGAGGATCGGGCAGATGGCTTATAGAGTGGAGTTGCCCGAGAAGCTTGCCGGAGTACATGATGTTTTTCATGTCTCGCATCTCCGGAAGTGTTTACATGAATCAGCAGAGGTTGTTGAGCCGAGTGTTCTGAAAGATGTGGAAGTGGAGAAAGAGGCTACCTTGAGGAGAGCTCCGATTCGTATCTTGGTGACGGAGACCAAGAAGCTAAGGAATCGAGAGGTCAAGTTGGTGAAGGTTCAATGGGGTGAAGCCGAAGAAGACGCAACTTAGGAAACCGAGGAGAAGATGCGTGGGCTTTATCCATTCCTTTTTGAGGGTACACTCTCAATCTCTTTTCTTTGTTAGCATATCTTTCTCTTTACTATCCATGTTTATCTAGTTTATCGTGTTAATCTTGTCATGAGAACCTTAGGTAGAAACCCTTTGGATGAAACATGTGTTTGAAACATGTTATGCTTGGTGGTTGCAAGTGGTTGCAAATGTTTGCAAGTGGTTACTCGTGGATGCATTATACACGTTAGGCACTAGATCGGCTCACACACTCCTCATATTGCATATGCATGAGTGTCTATGCTTATTCATGGATGAAAATTTTTGTGTTATCACACAGATGTTGCATATGGATGTATGTTATGTGCACACTTATAGAGGTTATACATTATGTTAGGAATTGCATACATATGGATTCATTTCACTAACATAATTTGCATTGATGATATTTGCATTAGATAAGTACATATACACACACCTTTGCATATGTTCATACAACATTTAGAATCTTGTAAGGACAATCATTGCTCGTGGATGATGTTTTGAGCAGATGAATGTTGGATGGTAGGATACGTTCTTCCTAACTTGAAGATTTCGGGGACGAAATCCTTTAAGGAGGGGAGAATGTAACAACCCGTATTTTCAATAACCTGTTATATCGTAAATCGAGGCAGAATTTAATTCTAAAATCTGAATCAAGGGAAACGGGCTATGCCATTGCGTTCGTCTCGGAAAAATACGCGAAATAGAGTCCGAGTTTTTGAAAATCGGAGTCCGTATGACCCGATTATGGCCCAACGAAGTTTTCAGAAAATTTCAAAGTAAAAACAGATTTCAAATTCAAGTTTGAATTTGGAGATTTGGGCCAGTTTGGGCCAGGCGGGAAAATTCCCGCCAGAGTACCCAAGTCGACAGCCCTGTCGACTTGGGAGTCGACTTGGTTGGACCCAAGTCGACAGCCCTATCGACTTGGCTGTCGACTTGGTCCAGCCGGGCAGTTCTGCCTAGTGCACCATTTTGGGTTTGTGTTGAGCTTGGGGGCCAGATTCGGTTTTAAGGGCTGAGATTGCAACTAGGGTTTAATCCTATGGCCTAAAACACTTGCCTAATCTATAAATAAGACCCTAAGCTAGCCCTAAACCATCATTAATCAACACTACAACTAAACTATGGCAAAATCAATCCTCTCATGGCCTCCACTCTCTTCATAAAATTCTAAATAAATTTCTATGAGAGATTTTGCATGCATACAAGTGTTTTCAAGCTTGTATGAGTGTCATTAGCTTGCATTCAAGTCAAGTTTCTATATTTGCATCATAAAGCAAGGGTTTTTATTGATTTGGAGCTTGCATTTTGGGTTCATTTGAGTGCATAAGGGCTTTGTCTCAATCTTATATTTGCTTATACTCATTTGAGTCTTCATAAGCATTGTAAGCCCTTTTCTACTTTCATACTTAAACTCTAAAGTTAATGAATGATGCAAGTTGTGTTTGATCATTATGATATGCAAGTTTACTATGATGTGTTATGCAAGTTTACTATGATGTGTTATGCAAGTTTGATATGCAAGTTTGTCATATGATATGCAAGTTATGTTATGCAAGTTTGATATGCAAGTTTGTCATATGATATGCAAGTTATGTTATGCAAGTTTGGGTTGATCCTTTTGTTCATGTTATCATGTTATGCAAGCTTATCTTGGGCTTATGAGCTTAAAGCTTCAAGCTTTATGCTAAAGGTTGCATTTTGGCAACATGTAAGTTATCATATCTCTTATGATAACTTGCATGTGAGGCTAAATGCGAACCTATGGCCATTTCTACATGTCATTTATCACCATGTATCACCAATATGCTAAGTTTGGTTTTATGCATGCTTTTGAGGCCTAAATGGTAATATGCAAGTATATGAACATATGTACATTTCATATGCCACCATGTTAAACTTGTGGCTTCAACACCTTTATGTCATGATTATGCCAAGTTCCCTCTTTCTATCCTTTATGCGCTATTGCGATATGTAAGCGATGGGATTGCGTTTGGGGTTGGGTAAACTTAAAAGACATAAAAACATAATCTTGGGAATTTACCTATTAAGTTAGGTCTACCCTTTGGGAATTTATCTATTAAGTTAGGTCTACCCAAATGCTTGAAAACTTGTAACATGTTTTGGAAACATGATGGACATGACACTTAGAAAAGATAAGTGTGACCAACTCGAGGTTGGGTTGAGTTTGTAGCATAAACCTACCCGGAACCGACCGGATTAACTAGTTGCTACAAACAATAGGACCCAATGTGAGAAGTTGGTCATGTTGTACCTTGAACCCGAGGTTAGACCAAGTTGTGGTGTAAAGCTACCCGGACCCGCCCGGCTTAACTAGTAACCACAACAAGGTCTAATGTGAGAGGTTAAGGCGCATTAAATTAATTAATGCCTCGTGATTAGGGTTAAGTCATGGTCCACTTAATACTTAACCAATTTGGGCTTGGTAGATTAATCGGGGTTAAGTCGTGAACTCATCGTTACACTTAACCAAGTTAATCCATGATTGGCAAGAGGGTTAAACCGTACTTAACCCACTAGAAAAGTCCTAGCAATGGGGGTCCACTCCAGCAGTAATCCCAAGTTTGTATCATTAAGACCCTAGGGACTAGGCTAGGGAGGGAGCACGATTACTGGACTGGAGGTAAGTGACCAAAAGCGACGGCAGAGTGGTACGCCGGTGTAGTTCCGGGCGGACCATGGTCGTGCACATAGTCCGAAGCCGGGGAAAGCATGCACGGGTACCAGTAGATCGAGACTGTGCACTCATGTTTATGGTGTCCAGGGGTTGCCACCCTAGGGCTTGATAAACCCGACGAGAGACCCTGCACAGTCTGACTACAATTATGTTTGGGCCGTATTGACACCAACACGTGACGAGTTAGGCTTATAGGGAGCCGATCGACTAGACCGTTTGGTTGGACCTCGTATGAGGGTCACTTCATGTTATTGGGCCAAAGCTTGGGCCAAGGGATCAATACTTGTTTATTCAAGTCATGTTAGTTTGCTAGTACACCTGTGGTGCAAAACCTTAATCCTGATTATGCGATGACACCTTTATCTACCTTGTTAGTTAATCATCATGCCAGTATGTAGTTAACCATATGTTCATCTCAGCTTTCATCATGCCAGTTAACTTTATCAGTTTACATTGATTGTAGTAGGGCTTACTCAGTCTTTTTGACTGACCTGTTTTCTTTCGCCTCTTTTCTTCCGTTCCCCCCCTCCCCCCCAGGTTCTCAGGGAGGGAATATTGGAGCTTAGCTTGGATTTCTGATCGCTTGCTTGTGGGATTTTAGCTCATGTACGGTCTTGACATGAATCTAGCTATGGTTATCATTTATTTTGGGGATAGTACTTATGTATTTCAGTTTTTCAGCAATGTTGTTTTTATCTAGACTTGTGTATTTGGAAAGTTGACATTATGTTGTACCAGACTTGTTTTGAAATGGTTTGAAATCTTCCGCTGTTTTATCTATGTTATTTACTCTGTTTACATATATACATATGTTCTTGTTCTGCCTTGATATATCATTATGCATGTTTACCTGATTCAAACGCCCCTCCAAGTCAGAGTGCTTGCAAGAGACACCCTGGCGGTGGTAGGGTGTTACAGTTCTGTCTTGTGATATCTGCATGCATGTTTACCTTGTTTAACGCCCCTCCAAAGCTAGTGTGCTTGCAAGAGTGGCATTGGCGGAGGTGGGGTGTTACAGGAAATATTTGATTCTGATTAGCTATGTCTTTCTAACGAATGTAATAAATTGAGATTTTGTTTTAAAGGTTGAAAGTTACGTCCATTTTAAAATTCAGAAAAGTCGTTGTGGAATTTGTATATATGTTAATATATAACTAGCCCTTAAAAATAGCCATTTTGCAAACGACCTCCGTTTTCGACGAAACCACTTTTGTTGAATCCGAAATGTCAAATTTTTGCTAGATTCCAATTTTCATAATTTTTGAAATCAATATGCAAGCGTGGCGAAAGAAAACGTGTTTTGACAGTTTCAGTCAATTTGGATCGACCGGAAAATGGCCATTTTTCAAACGGTCTCAAAATTTGACAAAATTAGTTTTATTAGGACCGTATCGTCAATACAAAGCTAGAAATAATTTTTATGGAATTTTTAGAATCAATATGTGGCCCCGGTAAATTAAAATGTACATTCAAATCTAAAATCGAATGTTTTATATTTAATTTGAAGAATAACCGAGTGAAACAATTGAATGGGCTTATGAAACATATTTCATTGTGTTCGGAATGGGGTATTTAGCTAGGAGTGACAGTCGTTGGGTTTGAATTGAAGTTCGTGGCTATAACCAAGTATTTTTAGAATTAAATGAATTAAATAATATAAAAATTTAATATAAATATCCCGCCCCCTCTTCTAAACCCTAGCCGCCTCTAACAGAAGCCAACGTACGATATTGCTCCAGGAAAGAAGCCCTTCGATCTCCTTCGATTCACAATGAAATTCGAAACAACTTAAACGAAAATTAGGTGCTAGACAGGATCTATCCATCCATACATACTTTATCGATTCGGGTGAAGTAGAGTGCCGAAATTTCCATCAAGAATGCATCGCCGTCGATCAGGTTTTGGGGGCCAGGGGGTTCGAGTTCATCAACTTGGGGTGGCGCAGGCAGCTCTCTCGAAGGCGAGTCTTGTGGCATACGGCGATCGAGACACAGGTGATTAGGGTGGTGGCGACGGCCAACCCTAAGGCACGAGCCATTTCGAGGAATCGGGTCTAAAGGGGTACGGTTTTACAGAGAGAAGGTAGCGTTTTAAAAACGTTATTAAATATAGTTAATTAATTTATTTAATTACTCCTTTAAATGATTAAGGTATTTAAAGCCGTAATTTTGGCATACGAGGTCGGAATCGCGTAAAACTGGATCTGTTGTGATCGTGAGGACGAGAGCTTCACAACAAAACTGACCGCATCCAAAACAGAGCACGTTGGAATTTCAGGCAAATTCAAACCCGAACCAAACCAGAAATTCAAATAAAACTGACGGAGTGGATCCCAAGGTGAGAATTTCTCACTAAAATTATTTCTGTACAGTTATTTATTTTGTAACAGCACATATGAACTGCTCCCCGTCATCCACAGACCATGGACGACTTGTTTGTTTGATTGTATTGTGAAAATTAATTGTGATGTGAAATGGACTGTATAAAATATTTGAATAATAAAAATATCATTTTTATTGTATATATGAAATGAAAATAAAATATTCATGTTGAATAAAATATTTGAACAATAAAAATATCATTTTTATTACATATATGAAATGAAAATAATTATTCATGTTGAATAAAATATTTGAATAATAAAAATATCATTTTTATTGTATATATGAAATGAATATAAATTATTCATGTTGAATAAAATATTTGAATAATAAAAATATCATTTTTATTGTATATATGGACTGAATAAAATATTCATGAGTTGAAATAAACACTCATTTACAAACCGGACGGTTTGTCTATGTACACTGGTTTGACTGATATGGATTGGGACGATAAATTTTACACATCGCCCAACTGCACAAATAATAAACAGTATTTGCTGTTTGAAAACTCCACACGGATATTGGGATAATATTTGACATACACTGATCCCGATAGTTAGTGGTATGTCATTCGATTGGTTGACAGACTGTATAAGCGTTATTTATTCATTCTAATGCTTATACAATTGTAGAAAGCACTCTGGATGTTGTTTGAATTTTTAATGGTTGTTTATCGTCATTGTTGTATACATGTGATGTTGAAATCCATATAACTGAAATTAAATGGTAATTGGCTGTGTTTGATTCCAATTCAGAATTATCGAATATTTTAAAATAATATTCAGTGAATATTGAAATGTGAAGTCGTGTTAAGTAGTTAAACGCCATTTTAACACGAAAGGGAATTTGGTCGATTTTATTCATTTTATAATGAATATCGAAAAGTGATTTCAAAATTAGATATTTTGGAAAATATTATCGTTTTAATATTGAAATGATATTATAATTTAAATTTTGATTTGAATTCGAAAATATAAATTGAAATCAATTGAAATGAATTTGAATTTGAATTGAAGTCAATTGAAATGAATTTGAATTAGAATTGAAATCAATTGAAATGAATTTGAATTAGAATTGAAGTCAATTGAAATGAATTTGAGTTAGAATTGAAGTCAATTGAAATGAATTTGAATTAGAATTGAAGTCAATTGAAATGAACTTGAACTAGAATTGAAGTCAATTGAAATGAATTTGAATTAGAATTGAAGTCAATTGAAATGAATTTGAATTAGAAATGAAGTCAACTGAAATGAATTTGAATTAGAATTGAAGTCAATTGAAACGAATTTGAATTAGAAGTTTAAATTATTTTTGAAATGAATTTAAAACGATTTATAAAATTCGTTTTAAAAGGATATCGACGATATATATATATATATATATATATATATATATATATATATATTATAATATAATGGCCTGAATAGAACGCGCTGCGCTGCGGTAGTTCGCGAATTTCGACCGTTGACTTCAAACGGACATTACGGGAGATCCGACCGTCGGATTCTCCTAAAATCGGAACCGTTGTGTTCATATCGAAAATATCTTTCCAATGAATACAAGAGATTTGAAATCTAACGGTTGGATTTGGATATATATGTCCAAATCAATTTCAGAAAAGGTCGCTATGGATGCAGTTCGTTGGCCGTTATTGGAATCCGACTATAAGGGCGATAATAAAATCTGGAAAAATATGGAAAAATTAGGTAAAATCATAATAAATGATTTGGAAAGGGTTGGGATGAAAAGTTCCACATTTGTAAAGATAATAATATATTTTTATCGAAATGAGCTAGTTATTAACTAGAATAATAATTTATTTATTTTTAAATAAATAAATTGGATTTGAAATGGTTTTAAAAAACAACTAGAATTTCCAATATACGAATTGGAATGGATTTGAATTGAAATTATCTTCAGAATATTTTGATATTGGATTCTGTGATTATATGGACGTTGTGGAGGAATTTGGAAGATATATATATATATATCATTATTCCAATACGATATTTGTTGATATCAGAATTTGATATTGAATATAAGCCGATATATTTTCTATTCAGAGCCTTGTATTTGATATCGAATTGGATTTTTGGGTTTATCGTGAACGGTGTTTTGAAATAACATTTGTTCTTTAACCCAATTAATAGTGAAGAATGTGATTTTGAATTTATAGTCTTTTAATTAAGGTTTATGAAATTTTCCAAAGTAAAAGATTTCCAATTTAATATATTAAATTGGAATTGAATGGAATTCGATTTGGTAATAATCGAAGTGAGTTTCTGTGGAGGAAGACTGTTAATACATATGGAATTTAAAAGGCTTTCCCGTTATTCCATTTATATTATTAGTCAGATACGGAAATTGATATCGATTATATATTGATTTATTTTTTTGCGAAGATTCCATGAAATGGAAAGTGATTTGGGTTTGTCGTGAACGGTGTTTCTAAATGACATTAGTTCTTTAACCCAGTAAAGGACAGGATTACATGTATGTCGTTGTATTTCGAACTGTATGGTTGATCTCTGCTCAATATATACTGTTTGGCGGCGGAGAATTTATTCTCTTGCTTAACGCCCTTCTTTGAGATGTACAAGCTCAGATGTCATATATCGGCAGAAATCAATAGTACGGTGTAGATTGTTGATGCAGCATGTTTGTGTTTCCAAAGTTAAATAATCATTAATATTGATTTTTGGGAAGATTAAAACAAAAAGGTGTTTTAATGAATCTTTGATTAGTTTGAAAAGTGAATGCGATAATTAAAATTATCAATTCAAGAAAATGATCGAGAGTGGAGTATCACCAGTTTTACTCCTAGCGATAGTTAAATCTTTAATTAGATTTGAACGAGAAATGGTAATTAAATTTACCGATAACACCGTGGTGTTAGATATGGAGTATTACCGGTTTTGCTCCGTGGGATGAATAGGTTGGGATTGGAAAATAAAATAAATGATTACTTCGGTGTGGTTCGTTAATCCTGACTAGTTTGGAAAACCTTAATATGGTTTGATATGCAAAGGAAGATTAAAGAATAAATTTAAAGAATTTATCTTTGATAAAATTAATGGGAACCTTTCCCAAAGGAAAAGAATATTTGAATGAAAGAATATTCTGGATTGGAATGAGGCATATGATGTGTTGTTATAGCACTTGATTATAAGATACGCGAGTTATTCAGAAAGGTCGGGTTTAACCCATTCTGAATAACTGATTCGACGATAAGTCGAAGAGATTGAAGACAGTGCAAGACCGATGACCTTCACATCGAATGTATGGGTGCTACTGATGCTCACGATGGGTGTAGCTACCTTGAAGGGGGCTAAAGTGGTAGCCGTCCGGACGTACTTGTTGATTGTACGAATATGCGAGGAATAAGGTGCCTCCAGTTTCGTTCAGACCCAGAACGGACTTGTAAATGGATGGTGTGTCTGACATTGTATTCCTTTATACTATATTCGTTGATCTCTGCTAAATATATATCTGTTTGGTGGTGGAAAATTTATTCTCTTGCTTAACACCCTTCTCTTAGACGTATGCGCTCAGAGGTTATATATCGGCAGAAATCAGTGGTATTGTATGGATTGATAGTGTGGCATGCTGAGATGCAGTGATCCAAACTTTTGTTGAAAAGAAAAGTTTGGTGGATGATGATCAAAGCGCAGCTTTAATATATCACGGCTTTGTGTAGTGTTAATTCGCGAGACTCACACACCGGTATGGTGGGAAACTGATGGTTAGATCAGTATGCTTTTGAGATGAGGATAGACACCCTATGGGTTGTCATGGATTCGGTCGACCGAGGTGAGGGATAAGGCACACCCCCCGATTTCCCTGATGGATAGAGTTAGCGGTGTTTTCGCATACCTGCGACATAAATCGCGGTAACTTGTTTTCTTGGATAGTGCGGATGTGCATTACGGTGTTTTCGCATGCCTGCGACGTAAACCATGGTGAATTGCACTATGCGATCGATCTTTCGAATCAGTAACCACCAGTATGGAAATCCAATTTCCAAATACGTGACATTTCGGTTTTGATTGTATACTATATATGGCGACATAGTGGGATGGGGCAATCATGCCGCCTATGATTGATACATTTATATTTGAAGTTGTTTTCTTCACTTATAGTAATAATAAAAGATGAAATTTCATGTATCAAGCATATTTGGCTATTATAAGGAAAACCCTATCCTCCGGCTTGCGTTGCATTGTGTGATGGGACCTGGGTCTTATAATAGCTTCATTGTTCTTTATTTAGCATTGCGCTGTTTGTTTTATGCACTGGTGTTCTTGGGAGGAAACCCGTTCCTTGTTATACGGCATGGTCCCTCGATTTACCTAACTTTAAAAATAAAGATTAATAACTGCTTTAGTTCTCACACCAGTCACATGATTGACCTGGAGTTTATTGTTCTAACCTAAAGTCAGGGTGCCCCTATTTTCCACACGGGCAGCTAGTAGTTTTGGTTTTGCAGATTTATATTCACAGGATCCTCGTTTACAGCTAAAGCGATATTCAGAATGCTCTATATTCGTGTATCTGTTTTCAGTTGTGCTTTGTATTGTTTTTCCGCTGCGATGTATTTAAATGCAATTTAAAACTCTGATATTTTCTATGTAATATTTATTCGTACTCTGTTATATTCTTGTATTCTGATGGAATTGTTGTAATAAGCAATGAAATGTTTTTCTGTCTGTGTTCCGATCTGTCGTGTTCTCAGTACAATCCGTGATTTCCCGTAAGGGGGATTTTGGGTTGTAACACCCTCCATATAAATCGTAAATGTAAACCATTATTTATGTATGTTGTTCCTACCAGGTCTATTTGTAAAACACATCTTCTACTAATTGGTAAGGCATCCAAGATTTAGAGACCAATCTATTAATCCTTATTTCTTGCAAAATATACATACAAAAGTTGCGAAAACAATTTCAGTTGTTTTTTCTGTTAAATGAAATCAACCTATTCCTCAAGTATAGAGTGTGTTCTGCAGTATAATTTATTCAACTCCGGGAGGTCATAAGCATGGGAGCACTTGCAGCCTGTAGTCAACCAGGAAAAATAATGTTCATCCAACGAAGGTAATTTTATAATAGTTTCTTTTGGGAAAATGTAATGGTTTCTATTGCAAATGGTTAAGTTGACTATAGATAGGTCATGCATGACATAATGGTTATTGATGACCCATGTCGTACTACTGACATCCACACAAACATAATGGCGAATTGGGGTAGCCAGTATAGTGGATTATTACATTATATCTATTGACATAGTTTGTATGTACTTCTGTTAACTATAGATGACAAATTTTGTGGGAGCTTGGTTTTAAGTCAATGGAAGTAACCAGGTGAAACTTTAAAATTTTAGAACACATACTTACGCTATGGATGTTAGTATTATGGACTTACGGTATCCGAAGTAACTCATATATACTTTCTTCCAAACCGGGTTACTAGTTGATGTCAAAAAGTTACAACAGTGGTATGGTCTCTCAGTGTTGTGCTCAGAACTTTTTAAGTTAGCCTTATGAAAACCAGCAAATTTTCAGCATATATCAAATGGCTTACTACAAGTTCTATTCTATATGTGGGATCAATGCTTGATTTTCAAGAACTTAGCTTAGATGCATGTAAACTATTTTGTGCCCTGGCTATTGAACAAAACATCTTAACGCTGTATAGTTACCAAAATTTTGCAAATGTTGCTTGCGAGTAGTTGGAGCATATGCGGAGTTGGGACTAGACAATATAAAATAATCATGAACCTCCTATTAATGCTAGGACCATTAGTAGTGTATGCAGCTCAATGCATTCTTAAGTCTTAACAGAACTCCACCGTGGACGAAAACACTAAGGCGGCACACTGGCTTTTCTGAGCAAGAGTTGAAGTTTATTCCTTGTCTATTTTTTAGAAATGAAAATGATTCAATTAGTGGCTTACATAATGTGTGTATGGTTCTATCGTGTGACCGTATACATACATATACATACATACATACATATATATATATATATATATATATATATATATATATATATGATGTGGGGACTGTGAAAAGATGTTGGTTAGCAGTCACATTGTTGCGAGAGCAAATCCTCTGTACCCAAAATTCCCTATTCCCCTTTATCCAACCAATCAAGATCCCACCATTTTCATCTTTTTGCAAGTAAGTCAAAGAAAGAAATAAGGCTTAATTGCAAAATGGTGGAATTCAGGAGGTCTTGATTGGTTGCATATATGGGGTTAGAGAATTTCAAGTATAGGGGATTTCATTTGCATTGCTACAGCGTTGTACTTATTTTGAATTATAAAGTTAAACTATATTTAAAACCTTCTTTCTTTCGGTCTGACAATGTAGTTTTGGTTAGTGTTTCCACGATCGTACCCAACAATGGTTCGATCTCGAACGATCATGTTTCATATATCACTGCGGTCCAAAACTCCATTAGAACTCAAATATCCAAAAACCTCGATCGGACTTTAAAATCAACGGTTCAACCATCAATTTTAGACCACTGAACTATGAATTTTTCTTCCTCTTAATTTCTTATTATGTAGTTATCTCACATTTTAATCATTTGTATTAATTACAAAATTAAAAAAAATTATATTGCAAAAATCAATATCATCCTAGAATTTAACCATACATTCAACCACTTCTACTTTCACCGCTACTAGTTTCTCCATTATCACTGTAAAATTCATTAAGTTTATCGTCACTAAACTTCTATTGTTGTGCACTGCTCTACTGTATACACAATGTAGTTGTTAAATTTAGTGATGCTAAATCAGATTAAATAGAAGGAAATTTTTCTTAGGGGAAGAAAGAGAAGATATTACTTTCACTAATTAATGGGATTTGAGTAGATATTGCTTTCACTAATTAATGGGATTTGGGTAGATATTGCATTCCCAAATTAATGAGATTTAGGTAGATATTGCATTCCCAAATTAATGGGATTTGGATAGATATTGCTTTCCTTCATTAGGTGGCATAATTGATAAAATCTTTTGTCATATATATAAAACTTGGGTATGAAGTAATTGGTCTTATAAAAGGAGCCTAAAGAGGAGAGTAAAAGGTGTTCATTCATTCATTTATCTCTCAAATCAAGATTTAGGGATCTCTAACCCAAATCTAGTTTCTTCAACTCTTTATCTCCAAAAATAAAATTCATGAGTTAATTGAGTGACCATTGTAATCAATCTCTTGTACTCTTCATTAGTATTAATAAAATGTTTTCTCTCTCAAGTAGATGTACACTAACAAATTGTTAGTGGAACCACTATAAATCCTTGTGTGGTTTACTTTTCATTATTGCCCCTTTATTTCTCTTGTGTGGTGCTCGTGATTGGATTGAGTTGAGATTGTATTTGATATTGATTGGTTGTTTTTGCACGTTTACCACGATCTCGTCTTCCACTGATTTGGGGGTCTTTTTTTTGAGCGGTTTTGAAGCAAAATTTCTCCACAACATTTGGTATCAGAGTATTGATGTTGGTAGATAGTTGTAAAAATGCCAAAATCAGATTTAAATAGTACCTCAATGGTTGGTTCAAGTAGCGTAGCTCCTTATATACGTGGTTCGTATGCAGCTTCTGCATCACAATTGGTTATTGAAAAGTGGAATGGTGATAATGATTTTGAAAAATGGCAATGGAAGATGAAAGCGGTTCTTAGGCGGAATCGGGTACATCGGGTAGTGTTTGATACACATTTATTGCCAGCGGACATCTCATATGTAGAGAGAAAAGAAATGGAAGAGTGGACATTCACTACACTTCAACTTGCCATGGGGGAGAATGTTATTTTTGAAATTAGTGGTGAGATGATTGCTGAAGGTATTTGGAAGAAGTTGGAGGAGTTGTAAATGAAGAAGTCACTCACAAATCGATTTCTTGTTGCGGACTTTTTTTACCTACAAGATGGAGGAAGGAACTTCGCTAAAGACACACTTAAATGTGTTTTATGATTTACTAATGAAGATGAAAGCGGTAGGTTTGAAGATTGAGGAGGAGCAGTAGGCGATGATATTGTTATGCTCGTTGCCTGGGCACTATACTGGGTTCTCAAATAGTTTGATCTATGGCCATGATACATTAACACTTGATGATGTCATGATGGGTCTTCTTAGTGACGAGTTGCGAGATCAGATGAAGGAGATGAGTGATGGAAGTAGTGGTGCAGGCAATGGTCACGGTTTGTTGTGGAAAAAGAGAAGTCTGAGAAGAAGGGAAATCGGGGGCGTTCTAAGTCTAGGAATCCCCGTTGGAGAGGAAAGTCAAAGGAAAGAAATGGAAAGTGCTTTATATGTAAGAAACCTAGCCATTGGAAGAATGAATGTCCAGACAAGTGAAAGAAGGAAGTAGCATCTTCATCAGTTGCGGTGGAGAGAGATGTTTGTGAGGGAGACGTTGATGTTTTGTCGGTTGTAGCATCGGATGTTTCAGGCAACGAATGGGTGCTTGATTCGGGGGCTTTATATCATATGACGCTGAATATGAATTATTTTTCTTCTTATACTGATCGGGAAGGAAATTCAATTGTTATGGGAAATGGTGCAGTTTGGAAGTCGCAGGGCATTGGATCCGTGCGAATTCGGATGTTTGATGGAGTGATTCATACTCTCACTAATGTGCGCTATGTTCCGGGACTACGGAAGTCACTTATCTTTTTGGGATAGCTGGATTCTTTGGGATGCAAGGTCACTACTGAGAGTGATAGCTTGAGGGTTTCGAAGGGGGCGTTTATGGTTATAAAGGGTGCTAGGACTCATGGAATTTATTTGCTTCAAGGTGTGACTGTGGATGGCGAAACTTGTGTTGGTGTTGATAGTTCTCGTGGCTTATATGTGACACGATTATGGCATTTGAGGTTGGGTCATGTCTCGGAGAAGAGTTTAGATGTTCTTCGTCGAAGGGAGATGATTGATGGTGAGAGTTTTAGAAAGTTGGAGTTTTGCGATGAATGTGTCATGGGGAAGCAAACTGGAATGCCATTCGGTGAAGGAAAACATGATTCAAGGGGGATTCTTGAGTATGTGCACACGAATGTTTGGGGACCATCACCAGTAGCTTGTTTGGGAGGAGCAAGATATTATATTTCTTTCATTGATGATTTTTCTCGAAAGGTTTGGGTGTATGTAATAAAGGCCAAGTCGGAGGCATTTGCAGAGTTCAAGGAATGAAAGGCTCTTATTGAAAATGAGAGTGGAAAGTCTTTGAAGGTTCTTAGGTCCGACAATGGCGGCAAGTATGTTTCCATAGATTTTCTGAAATTTTGCAAGTATCATGGTATTCAGAGGCATTTTACTACACCTGGGGATCCGCAATCTAATGGAGCAGCGGAGAGAATGAATCGAACTCTATTAGAGAAAGCTCGATGTTTGAGATTAACATTGGATTTGTCTAAGGGATTTTGGGCCGAAGCTTTGTCAACCACGGTGCATATTATTAATCGAATTCCATTCTCGCCTATTGATAACAAAACTCCGGAGGAAGTGTGGAAGGGAAAGAGCATTAACTTGAGTTATCTTCGCGTATTTGGCAATTCTGTTTATGTGCATGATCCGGGGAATGATAAGCTTTCACCCCGAGCTTTCAAGGGGATTTTGCTTGGCTACATAGACGAAGTTAAAGGCTATCGGATTTGAAATCTGGAAACTAAGAAGGCTATGGTTTATCGTCATATTACTTTTGATGAGTCGGCTATGTTAAGGGAGAATGAGGGCTCATCAGATGTTCCGAATTTGGTTCATGGTGAATCGAAGAAGAAGGAGGTTATTTCCACTTTCAGGCCTAGAGAGAGTAGAGTTGTTGGAAATGCTTGTGAAGAGGTAGCGTTTGATGTTACATCACGTAGTCTACAAGGTTCCTCTAGTAGTGTCGGTGATGTGCATGATTCTAGAGAAGTTTCAGTTTAAGGTGGAGCTGAAGGAAGACCGGGTGATGATATTGCTACTTGGGTTGGTCGTCGTACTATAAGGCCACCCGAAAGATATGGTGATTGGAGCAATCTTAGCTTTTATAAGACTTTGGACTATGCTCTTCATGTAGCCCAAGATGAGATGATGGACCTTGATGACGTCATGAGTTCGAGTGATAGCACTAAATGGATTTGTGCCATGGATGAAGAGATGTTATCATTGATGAAGAACCATACTTGGGAGTTGGTTCCACTTTCTAAAGGAAAACGAGATATTGGGTACAAATGGATATAAAAGGTGATGGACGATGGAAGATACAAAGCTAGGCTAGTGGCTAAGGGATTTGCACAGAGAATGGGAAAGGAGTATGATGGGATCTTTGCACCGATTATGAGACATACTTCTATCCGAATATTACTTGCCATAGTTGTTATTCACGACTTGGAGGTGGAGCAACTTGATGTGAAAACCGCCTTCTTGCATGGATGAAGACATTTACATGGAGCAACCGGAAGAGTTTGTTGTAGATGGTAAGTCAAAGTTGGTTTGCAAGTTGAAGAAATCACCATATGGTTTAAAGCAATCTCCTAGGTAGTGGTACAAGAGATTTGATCATTTTATGCTTGAAAATGGTTTTGAAAGAAGCATCAAGGATGCTTGTGTTTATTTAAAAAAGTTGAATAATGATTGTTGGGTGTATTTACTCTTGTATGTGGATGATATGCTCATTGCTTCTAAGGACAATGCTGAAATCAACAAGTTGAAATTGAAATTAAAGGCAAAATTCGAGATGAAAGACCTTGGAGAAGCAAAGAAGATCTTGGGCATGGAAATTGAAAGGGATCGAAAGTTTTTTGAGTTAAAATTAACTCAAAAGGAATACATTAGAAAAGTGCTTTACCGGTTTAGCATGGAGAATGCAAAGGCGTCGAATACACCTTTACCTTTGCATGTAAAGCTTTCGAGTAAGGGATCACCTATCGAGGAGAAAGACAAGGCTTATATGGAAAAAGTGTCATATGCTAGTGCGGTTGGTAGTTTGATGTATGTCATGGTGTGTACAAGGCCCGATATTGCAAGTGCCGTCAGGGTCATTAGTCGGTTCCTGGCTAATCTGGGGAAATCACATTGGGAAGCAGTGAAGCTTATCTTGAGATACTTGAAAGGTACTACATCTCATGGTCTTGTTTTTTGGGGTAGCAAGGAGAAGAATTGTATGTTGGTTGGTTACTGTGATTCGGACTACGCTGGAGATAAGGATTGGAGAAAATCAACTTCTGGATATGTCTTCACTCGTGGTGGTACAACCATAAGTTGGGGATCGAGATTGCTTACTGTGGTTGCTTTATCCACTATGGAGGCGGAGTTGATAGCTGCGGTGGAGGCAACAAAGGAAGCATTATACTTGAAGCGATTGTTGTGTGACTTGGGCTTTGAACATGACAGTGTTGATGTTCAATGTGATAACCAAAGTTCTATTCATTTGGCGGAGAATTTGGCATTTAGCTCACGGACCAAGCATATTGAAGTAATGGAGTCATTTCTAGTAGCCATGGACGAAGACAAGCAAGTATGCCTTCGGAAAGTGCACACAAAGGATAATGCGGCAGATATGTTCACTAAGGCATTGCCGATTGGAAAGTTCGAGCACTGCTCGAACTTAATTCGTTTAAAGAGGTGCTAGGTGTCACAAGGTGACACGGTTGAGAGAGAAGCTTGGCCATGGATGAAGAAGAGTATCAGTGAAAGGTTGAAGTTCTATCTTCTTGGTATGTTTGCCTTTTGGTGAGACTAGTTTTAAAGTTGGGTGTTTTCAGCACTTTATTAGCGGGTGGGGACTTTATCTGAACTCGTTGATGGACTGCAACGGGGGATGGCTTTGTCGGAACTCATTGGAAAAGCATTCAAGCTTGGTGAAGGTAGATATGGTGAAAGTTGGAGTAATCGGTAACAAGTGGTGGTATGGATACCACTAGTTCATGGAGTTGGAGATAGGTGATTTTGCATTAAGGTGGAGTGTTAAATTTGGTGATGCTAAATCAGATTAAATGAAAGGAATTTTTTCTTAAGGGAAGAAAGAGAAGTATTACTTTCCCTAATTAATGAGGTTTGAGTAGATATTGTTTTCCCTAATTAATGGGATTTGGGTAGATATTGCATTCTCAAATTAATGGGATTTGGGTAAATACTGCATTCCCAAATTAATGGGATTTGGATAAATATTGCTTTCCCTCATTAGGTGGCATAATTGATAAGATCTTTTGCCATATATATAAAACTTGGGTATGAAGTAATTGGTCTAATATAATGAGCCTAAAGGGGAGAGTAAAAGGTGTTCATTCATTCATTTATCTCTCAAATCAAGATTTAGGAATCTCGCTGTTTTTGCACGTTTAGCACGATCTCGTCTTTCGCTGATTTTGGGGTCATTGATTTGAGCGGTCTTGAATCAAAATTTCTCCACAACAGTAGTTATATTGATGTAATTGTGCACTAAAGCAGTAGATAAATTCTATTGTATAAATTTAAGCTCATCTATAATTTATGAACTACAAGATCCAAAATTTATTTTATCAAAAAATGCGAAATAGAGAGAAGAAGATGAGTTCCATCTTTTAATTTTTAAGGCCGAATTCATGGAGGTCCTGCTCAATTATTTCGCATTCGCACAATCTGACAAAATACCTTTCGGGTAAAGTAGCATTGTTGATAATTTATATATGTATCATTTTTATTTCAGTATTACTGTACATAAGTTGTTGATAAATGCATAAATTATAAAAAAAGAAAATCATAGTTCTAGCTGTTTGACCACCTTGAACCTTGAATTATCATGGTTCGAATCACGGTACGGTAACGAAAACTATGATTTTAGCAATTTCATGTTTCTTATTCTACATTCACGTCTTATAATATTGATATATTATTTGTAGTAATAATTACATGTGCATTATATATATTTTATAAATTCTAGCTGATGGTTTTATTTCTTAATGTATAGGTTACATGTGTCCAAATTATATATGATACCTAATATGAAAACATAAAGGTAAGTTTTATTTTCATCCACGTCTATTGTTAGTTAATCCACCATTTTATTTTAATAAGTTGAACCACAACTTTTTTGTAAGTTAATTCACAAGTGGATTAACTTAAAGATTTCATATTAATCCACAAATCTATCTTCCATGTTGTAGAAATTCTTGAGCTTTCATTGATCCTTGCATTAGCATACATGAAATGCATCATAAAATATCTTACATAAGATGAGATTTTCTACTGGTTGAAAATCAACATTCTTTGCTTCTACTAAAAACACTGATTTCTTTTCAACATGTGCCCTAGAAAGTTCAATACAAATACAAGGGGATACAATGGATTAATGAAGTTGAATTTATTTGCTTTGCAGCTTTTAGACTTTATGTTATGTCATGCACAATTCAAGTGAATGTTTTTTTCTTTGCGCCATCATCCTCTTATCTATAAAAAAATACAAACGCATGAAAAAAAAAAGACTTTCATTTTACTTTTAAAGGCTATAGTTCTACAATAATATAAAAAAAAAATACACAGAGACATGCACTTCACTCTCTAGACAAAATTTTCTTTTCAAACACAGACACGACTATACTTCATCTAGACTTAGATTTAGATGTAGGATTGTACGAAGAAGAACTTGAATTTAGATGTAGGATTGTAAGAACAATTATACAAGTAGAACAGAGAAGAAAAAAAGATATTTAATATTTTTAGGTGGATAAACTAATTAAATTTTAAATGTTATTAAAAGTTAAAGATCATATTTTATAGGGTGATTAACTGATTAAATACGTGGATTAGAATAAAATTTACCAAACATAAATCGGCAGCATATATAATTTTGAATATTTTATCCACAATTTCAACATTAACATCTCTCTGTCGTATGCTTGTAAATTGGAATGTAGACCACAAACAGGAACACTTATATAAGATATGGTATATAGACAACCTTATTCAATTCCTCGGTCCTCTTTTGTGTGTTTTCATATACGCAGGCCATAACGGTAGCACTTATCAGCCAACTTAGTTTTTCAGGGTAAAATATATGCTTTCTAACAAGAACATCCTCTCAAGCATAAGCTATCTTTAATCTTTTAATGTAATATTGTTTATTGCTTTGTGCGTGATGATGCCATGTTCACAAAAATGTCACTTTCTTCTTCCTTGTAGATATTGAACATAGGGAAAACAAGACACAACAAATACAAAGCACGCTCACAGAACAAAACAGCAGAAAAGTAGCATATCTTCTCTATGAACTTAACACAAATGCTCCTCTATCGTAATATAATCCTCTATCCACCTAACAACATCAACAATTCTAGGCCTATTCTGAGCTCTATAATCAACACATTTCATGGCAATACGCAATATATGCAGCATCTCATCCTCGTCATTGTTATTTCCTACCAGTTCTGGATCAAACACTTCAGAGCTCCATTCTTCTTTAACCACAAAATCCACCCACTCAGGAAGACTTACGGGATTTCTATATCTGCTTGTGTGTCGTGTATATCTTGAAGGATACAGTATGGGTTTGTTCCCAGTTACCACTTCAAGTATAACCACTCCAAATGCATAAACATCTGCCTCTTCCGAAAAGACATCTTCTTTCATTTTACGTTTGATGCATTCTTTCTGTTCCGGGGCAATGTACCCTCCCAGTTTCGATACGACTCTTTCTGGATCCACAAGCAGTGCATGTCCAAAATCGGAGATGCAAGCAGTTCCCTTATGGCCAATTAGTATGTTTGAGGACCTGATATTTCCATGTGAACCATAATATCGGTGAATACAAGCAAGTCCTCGTGCGCTTTCGAGTACTATTTTTATTCTCCTAGCCCAATCAAGTTTTGTTCGCCTTCTGCCTCCTTGATTTCCTATTCATTTAACACGGAATGTGGCTAACATAAAAGTATTCAAGTTCAATTTTTTTACAAAAAGGATAAATTTTAAGCCTAAGGGTACGCATAAGTGATTAAATTCTATGAACTAACGGGAAATAATGTAATGATACCATGTAGAAGGGAGCGCAATGAGCCTTTGGGAAGGTAGTTGTAGATAAGAACTCTTTCTTGAGGAGCATAGCAGTAATAAGCCATCAAAGGTAGGACATTAGAATGTGTAACTTCGCCCATAACACTCATGCAACCACGAAACTCGTCGTGGTTAAAAGTGTCAGAACTGTTGAGCCTCTTCACTGCGATTGTTGAACCATTCTCAAGCACCGCTTTATACACTACTCCAACGCTACCCTTTCCTATCATCTCTGTGGAAGCACAAAGAAGCTCTTCTACCCCAAACACATCTCGTGCAGTGATGTTACTACTGTAGTAAATTGGCTCTTGAAAAAACACCAGCTTGCTTTGCGCTATCACCTCTCCTTTCTCTTCATAATTGTCACCTCCTTCCCGTACGTTGTCTTCATCTCCGGTTTGTTTACTCCTTTCTTTCCCAACTTCTGTTTGACATGCATGTACTTTCCCTTTCTTCCATATTTTACAAGCAAAACAGAGGCAGAAAGAAACTAACAACACCATCAGCACAAATATAAACGCAGCATTCCCTACTAGAATTAAAATTATATCGCGTGGCCATTTTTCAACTGTATTGCAAGAACTCGAACAATTTATTGTTGGAATACAAGGGCTCACGGGCTGAGGTTTAGATGAAGAATTTTTGTTCCCCAAAAAAGAAGTTTTACCAAACTTCATAATCATGGCATGGGGCACACTGCCATTTAACATGTTATATGAAACATTAAATTTTGACAATTTAGGCGAAACAACTGTAAGGTCAGGTACTTGTCCGGAAAGGCAATTGTTCTGAGCACGAAATGTGAGGAGTTGAGTGAGGTTCAAGAATGTACCAGAAACAATAGGACCTTCGAGTCGGTTGTAGGAGATATCTACATGCACCAAATGATTAAGTAACCCCAACTGTGGTGGTATGGAACCTGAAATATCATTTCTGTATAGACTGATTATTTTCAGATGAGATAATGAGGAGATAATGGAGAAGAGAGTTCCGTTAAGGCTGTTGCCATGGAGACGGAGAAAACGGAGATGATCAAGGCCTGAAAGAACATCGAGGGGGCCATGAAGGTCGAAATTAGGGAGAGAAAGGGAAATGACTCTACCTGTAACAGAGGAGCATAATACGCCAGTCCAGGAACAAGCATTAGATGTGCTCCAATTTAAGGCTAAATTGTCGTGTATGTCTGCACTCTGCCTGAATTTGGTGAGAGTATATGTGTCATTTGTTGATGTACATAATACTGAGAATGGGTTTATGGCGAGGAGGAAGAAGAAGATAAACATGGTTAAAGAAATGTTGATTATTTTTTGCTAGAAATTTAAAAAATAAAGTGGCAAATGCAAGATCAGTGTATCCTATCAATGCATTTGATCATTAATCTTATTAATTTTGGTTAGGTGTTAATGTGAATGATTCGATTGTAATCAATGTATTTAGAAAGAAAATACATTTTTCATTTATGCAAATACAGAAATATGATGCACAATTAGGCGATTACCGTACAGACTTCAAATGTCTTAATGGCGATTATACAAAAGGAGAACATGTTGCATGCATCTGGTTGCTGGAAAAAAAAGGTTTCTGAGTTAGAGGCAAATAGTACACTGGTTACTTTAGGATACAGTTAAGATCAAATTTAGTGTCATGCATTAGATTGTATATTACTAGGCATTATATTTGTCAAAGATAGCACTATGCATAATGGTTTTAATTTATATAATTGATTATTCTATTAATGTTGAAGTATTATATACCACATAATTGAATTTATTTTCGTTTTAGTCAATGAAAAGGATACGTCCTTAAAAGTTGAAACAAAGACAATTTAGAAGTCCTTTACAATCAATTTAAACTTGCCTCCAGTGTTAGTTTTAATATTAGGAAAAAATATCTACTCTTTAAAGCTGCACAACATAAAATTATTTCGCAAAAGCGATAACTAATTTATTATTTTTTAAGACATGTATCATATATTTAGTAACATTTTAGTAGTGCAAACATTTACAATCCCAAACAGAAACTACAATTATTTGTTATTGCCAGCACTTTGAATTATGAAATGCAAACATTTACACTTGTATGAAATAGACAAGCCAATGTTTTGGTTACCTAGTCAATTGTTTGCAGTTACCTACATTTAGAATATAAAAAATGCACATTCTTTGTCATTCACAACAAATGTTTGCATTTAAAATGAGTCAAATGTTATATTTACCTACGTAAACAAATGAGTGTGAATCTGTGCTTCGCACTCACTCTAAATTTTATTGTAATTTTCTAATTTAGCCTCCTAGTGCCGAATCATGGTTCATTTTCCATGAGGTAATTTAGGTAAGTGCCATAAATTGTAGATGTTACCGAATTTAAGCGTTTATATTTTTAAATACAAAGACATTTTAGAAGTTCGCTTATGCTCACAACATGAGTTCTCAGTAAACATTTTGAATGTATAATTTTATAAATAACGATCCTCGGTAAATGGTTCAATTACTCAAATAACGGAACACTCAAGTATTGTTAAACCGTGTGCATAACCTTTCCGTATCTTGTACTTATGTTTCTCTTATTTTTACTTTTATTTATTTCTTTTGGAATCACAAAAACGGTACATAAGCCATATGAATCCAAATGGTACAAAAGCCTTATGAATTCAAAATGCATCAGTCTAGCTAGCACAAATTAAGTCAAAATAGGGAGAATGTACAACTATAAGGAAACGTAGATTCATTTACCATAAGTGATTATATTGATTATTTGTAACTAACGAAGGAAATTTTCAATTCTATTAAAAAAAACTAAGACGAAACAATATTTCAAAATAGTGTGCTACTTGAAAGTGAACTAAATATTTTTCCATAAAAAGTAGTATTTCATCGCTTCAAAATGGTTTTAAATTCTAAAAGAAGTCACGGTAAAAATTATCTCGTCCAATCAACGTGTCACTTTCTGTTTCTCATCCACTATAAGAACTTCTTACCTTTTCTCTTCTATATACAACTTAACTTAATTGGTAAATTATCCTTCTAAAGATTAGTCAACCAACCAAAAATTGAATCTACTGTCAAATTGTCTACATTATCTTGAAAAACAAATGTTGGATGGTGGGTTTATGTAACTATTTAAAAATGTCATAAATAATGTGTTGTTATTAGTCAATTATACTAAACTTCATTGTTACTAAAATGACATGCATGTTTTTTTAGCAACATCAACTAATAAAAAGAACTATTCTCTAATAAATATGAATAAATTTTGATGTAATCAAGGTAAGATATGTCTAACATTATCTTAAAAGATTACGGTTACCAAAATAATAATATTAATATTTTACACCAGATTTGAATTTTTTTTTTTTTTTTTTTTTTTTTTTTTTTATGTAAATGCATGTATACAAATAGCAAGGTATCTCTCTATCTTTTAAATTTAAATATGTGTAAGCTTTTGTTCATCCAATGTCCCAACATTTTGTTATTTGGTATTGAAACATTAGAACTAACAAAATATTTAGGTACTTATAGTAGTCAATGGTTGTATTAATATAGTCTTTTAGCCAAAAAATATGGTTAGCACCCCTAAAACGGTGTAGTCCCTACAGAATTCTTTACTTGCGAAAGGATTAACTCGGATTTCGCTATTGTTTACGTGATAAAATTCCTATAAAGTGCTTTTGTTAATTTCCAAAAGTAGTTCTTGTAGAAAACAAGAGGCAATGATCATATGTTGGTAGGATGGGCTTCGAAAAACCATTCAGAAGAAGCTTTATCACTTGGCATGTTCAGTTGTTATTGATCATTTCCTATACGTTTCGTAGTAGTCCCTTCGGTCAAGTCGCTAGACCCTTTTCTAGGGCTCCAGAACTTTTAAATTCCCTATGATGGACTACCATGTAGATCACTGTCACTTAAAGAAGGTTTTGGTCGAGTCAACAAAGGACATATCAAATCTTTGAAAGGGACTTATAATTCTAACTACTTTGGACCATCTTAAGGAAACATCGATAGATTACAAGCTACATGAGTTTAGATAGGAAGTCTATTCTCGTAGTTGGTATAATTAACCTATTGGAGTACTTATGGCCTTTTGGAACTTCCGAAACGTACTTCTGTCGAACTATTGTCTTTTAGATATTTTCGGTATTGAATGCACAAATAAGATAATAATTAAGAAATTACCTCTTTATTACCTCAATTATGTCAGTAAATCTCTTTTTAATAAGTTCTGATGTTACAAAATTTTCCCAAATTGATTTTGAAATTAGGATTTACAACCCAAATTTTTAGGCATAAGAATGAGAACGAGAAATTTGGTCCTGATTCTAGACCTTTATGGATGTTTTTATAGGTGCGGGTCGTCCTATCCTTCGTCATATAGGCTTCGTCCATGTTCTTTTGCGAAAGCACATGCAGACGACTAGTAAAGGCACCCTCCGTGATCCCTTACAGTATCGCTACAGGGTTCTCCGAAAGGATTCTTTTGGAGTTGGAAGCTTTGGCTATCCACGGATGAAGTGAACTTGTAGGAGGTTTAGGATTTTGACGATGCTTATGGCATCATCTTCTTTTGTATACGACACATGCTTGCGATATTTATCTGATGGAGGCCTAAGTATTTTGGCATACTTCCTTCAGGCTATCCGAAAGGCATATCTAGCTTCTTTCTATGTGATTTAAGATATCTTCTTAGAAGATCATTCCCTTTGGGTTTCACTGACAGAGGTTTTCTTTGCAGGAAAGAATCATCAATGTCTCCAATTTCATGTCCGATAGCAATTATTGAAGTAATGATCCTGACAACACTGAGGACTTGCTGTTTTTATCATCCCTTTACCTTAGCTTTGGATTTTGGTTTCTCCCTGGTCATTTTGGTGCTAATAATTTCTCCGTCGCAAGTGAAGTGGTGTTCTTGACTTTTCAAGTCAACTTCTATAATTTTCGAGGTATGTGACATTCTTCTCGTCACTTGGCATTGTTATCCATACGGTCAGATTTAGATCAATGGACATCTTTGTTTCTCCCATTTTCCTTGCTTTTATAAATAACATACCTTCCTCTTTCTTCGTTTTTTCACCTGCAATTATTATTTCAAAGCTTCGGAATCAAAGTCTACCGACGAACTTTAATTTCTCTAAATCATTTAATTGCTAATTCAATGCAAATATTTTGTATTTCACCTCTATTTCATAATCGACCCATAGATTCTAATATATTAAGGGTTTTCGATCCCCGAATTTGCATGTGCAAATCGTGAATCGATTTGGCTGTTAATCGACTGATGGAGAGGATTATGAAATTTGAAGGGTTCGTATATGTGACGACCGCCTCATAACTCTTGCACTAAACTGAGAAGAAATGCACTGTACAACGTGCCATATCGTTATGGGACGGTCATCAAGGAAGAATAACTCGAAATAAAACCTTTCATATAACTCATAGCATGGATAACATATAATAGAAAATATACAACAGGATATAGTAGTGAAGCAGAGTAGAACAGAAAACCCAATCTCAATAGCAAGTCTGAGTTAGGAATACAAAACTCTGTGTAAATGAACAATATGTACATCAAGCCTCACTACATATCTCTTAGAGTATAAACAATCATCAACATACAGTGGAAACAACAAATATCTATATAGTAGAATGTAGTATGTCAGCCTCTTACTCGTCATCGCACAACATCATCGACACAAAAAACCTGCTACCTGCTACATGCTATCTCAGTCTGCCTACCACCAATGTAGATGAGCAACCCAAGGTAATAAGAGAGAAACATAAAACTTTCAGTCAAATGATAGTCTTAGTAAGTGATAAAATAACTAACAACGGTTATACAAGATATATGAGCGTTAACGGTTCAATCATCTGATCCGTCTTAGAAACCAAAGGGTTAGCAAAAGATAATCATCTATCATATGCCACTCTATAATAGGAAAGGATATCCCCAATCCTACTTCTCTTCGACGACCTACGTCGATGGTCTACCTAGAGAAAACAGAGAAGAAAGCACACAATCAATTATAGCATCCATAACATCCAATATCCTAGCTATCACCAAATAAAACCTTGAATCCATCGATAATCGAATTTTCTTTCATCGATCAAAGGGCTAATCGAAACCCCAATTCTAGTCGGACTACCATACATCATCAATAATATGTTTACTTCAATCATCTAAGACCACTAGATCACTCCTACCTGCGCTCGATCCAGGGTACACGATCCTACCTGATCCTAATGGGCATCCCATAATACCCCTGCTCTGAGTCTGTTAGAACCTCCAGTAATCAACGATTCGTTGGCACTTCAAATATGTCGAGCCTTTCTTCTTGGCGATCCTATAGTTCAAGCTACCTCTCGAACAAACTCTTTTATCATCCTTGATTTACTCTTACTTGAGTCAATCCATCACCATACTGAATCGTATAATCTCCCACGACAAGTATCATGTTAATCCAGCATTGACCACTCCGAATTGAGTTCGCAATCGAAGCACTATCCAGTAGCGAGTTGCAAATCAATCATCCAAAGTCCATTCATCACAAAACTTCACCAACAATCCCTAGAAGAAACTACAATCAAAGCCCCAAAACCTTGGCTTTCCATCACGTTTTCTGATGGATCGGTATCGGTTCATCATCCGTGGATCAGTATCGGTCCATAAACTTAGCCAAAAATGACTAAGTGTTGGCATTTCTTTGGTCCTATCCCTATGTGATTCCTATCGGTCCAATTTCCAAACATTTCATCCATCTAGCTAAAACCTCTGTCGGTCCATCATTGCACTCGAGTTCAATCTTTAACCCATCCAAAATCACATCCCATCCTCCTGAAAATTTGCATGTAGTTTCGAAGTCACGCTACTAGCCTATGCTCCAATTTTCAATGCAATTCGATGATCACCGATGGATCGGTATCTGTCCAACAAGCATGGATCGGTGCTGATCATGAGGATAGATGATTCCTAGCTTAAAAATTCTGAGTACCTTCTTGACATCCACTAGAGCTCCTCCGCCAAGTTTAGTCTGAATTCGATCATTTGAGTCTCCAATTTGATCTATTCTTCCATCCTAAGATCTATGACAAACAATTCTAGCAATACATCCAATTCAATCAAAACAAACAACAATTCAACAATTCTTGATCATACAAACATGCACATATCATTAACATAATTAAACTAACAAATTACTGGTTCATGTGATTAAATCAAGTTTTCCTAAAATGTATGAATCTGAATTAAACATATGTGATCAAATCTAGGGTGAATTTGGCACATAAAACATGAATTTGATACTAATTTACCCATATAACTTGTAGTTTCTGTGTGATGGATATCTATCACTCACATATTTTTAGTCTAGTGCAATACCGATGAAATCATATCTGGATAGAAATAGAAAACCCCCAAAATCAATGTAATTGTGATGATCGATGATAATCTAGCCTCTAAATGTAATCTATGTTGAATTAGAATGAACATGATGAAGGAATTAGGTTGAACCAAAGAATTAAAGGCGCCTAACTTAATTTTTGAATGAAGAGAGAGAAACCCTAATTCTAACTCCAAGCCCCTCTATTTATAATTGCAGGTCATTAGCCTGATAGGCTTGATTAATCAGTCCATTAGCAACTAGTTAGTCTGCCTAACAGAAACTAGAGCTTAAAACAACGATTCCTCTCAAACCATTGAACCAAATCTTTAATGTGACCACTCTATGGAATCGTAAACCACCATTCCAATCCAATGAGACCAATTTCAACACACTTGATTCAATACCTATCAAAATTTATAGCTAAAGCAATATTCATAAAGGTAAAATGGTCATAAATCGACTCGACAAAAATCATGGACATGCCTCACATACCTCTGAACAAACATCAAAATCTGAGAATGATCCGACCACTAGGGAAGAAAATATAATTATTTTTTGATCACCCGATATGTAAAATATGAGTCGTTACATTTTCCCCCTTTTAGGAATTCTCTCCCGAAATTCTAAGCAAACATGAGCAATTAAGGTATTCTATATGCCTACATCTACGAGTATCCAATCTACCATCCATTCTAGCATCCAACAATCCATGCAATCAAAATCCTACATTGCATGTGGAACTATAATAGTGCAAGATACAGTGGTACAAGTAAGATACGATATATGGTTCATACCATTCAAAGAGTTCTGGATGGGTCGACCTCGTACTCTCTTCCTATTCACATGTACAATCATCATCATCCTCATTCCATTGTACCTTGACTATCTTAACGATCTTCCTCCTAAGCTGTTTCGTGTCACTACCTACGACGGAAGTGGCTTGTGAGGCCTAGAATCTCGGGCTTGACCTCTAAATCTTTGGTTTGATCAGGAGAGACCACAATATTCGAGTCATGCACAAACTTCCATAGAAATGACACATGAAACACAATGTGCACACCCGCCATCTTTTCTGGTAGATCCAATCTTTAAGCGAGCTTCCTAATACGCTCGACAATCGAAAACGGTCCAACAAACCTTGGCGCTAACTTTCCTTTCTTTCCAAAACGAACAACATCCCGCAGAGGAAAAACCTTAACAGATACCAAATCTCCGACTGAGAATTCCAAATCTTCCGATTGCCTATCGACATACTCTTCTAGCGATATTGAGCTGCCTTCATTAATTGCCAAATGATCTCAATATTATCTCCTGTTTCTCTTATCATCTCAGAGCGAAGTACTAACTTTTCTCCTATTTTTAACTAACAAGACGGAGAATTACACAGTCTATCGTACAACGGCTCATATGATGCCATTCTAATACCCGATTGGTAGCTGTTATTATAGGTAAACTTGACCAAATGCATATAGTTTTTCCATGATCCTCCAAAATCTAATATACAAGATTTAAGAAGATCTTCCAATACTTAATTAACCCTTTCAGTTTGTCCATCTGCCTGGGGATGATAAGACGTACTCATACATTGCTCGGTTCCTAATGCTTCTTGCAAACTATTCCAAAATCCACTTGTAAATGATGGATCTCGATCGCTAACTATACTCTTTGGAATCCCATGGAATCGACATATCCACTTAAGATATAACTCAGCCAAGTTTGATGCAGTCCTAGTCGTTCTGACAGGAATAAACCTTGCACTTTTGGTCAAGCGATCCACGACAACCTAAATATTATCATTTCCTGCCTTTTTCCTAGGTAACCCGTCGATAAAATCCATCGACACTTGCTCCCATTTCCATGTAGTAAATTTCTAATGGCTGCAGCAATCCGCTAGGCTTCTTTGCTCAACTTTAGCTAACTAATAGCTCACACACTTCGAGAAAAACTTTTAGATATCCCTCTTCATGCGTTCCCAATAGTAAAATCGCTTCATATCTCGATACATCTTATTACCACTAGGGTGAATCGTCAGTCTAGAGTGATGACATTCCCTTAAAACTTCATCTCTCAATCCATCCAAATCAGGAACAACCAGTCTCCCATTCTTATGAAGCCAAGCATCTCGATCGACTTCAAAAAATTTATTTCCTTGGGGTCGACCCTCATCTCTAATCTCCATACGATTTTCATGAGCTTATCGTCTCACTTGTGTCTTTTGCCAATCCTTTCGATGAGAGTCGGTCTAATAGATAAGCTTGCTAACATCTAGGGCTCTAACTCACAATGAGGTCTAAAATCAAATCCAGCCAAATACCCGAGATGTTTTCATTTCAAAAACATGGCTCCAAAAATAGCATGTCTCTTACTTAACGCATCAGCCATTACGTTACATTTCCCTAGAGTATAGGCTATTCCAAAGTTGTATGACACCAGAAACTCTCACAATTGCTGTTGCCGAAGATTTAAATCCTTCTGGGAGAAAAGACATTTCAACGACTTATGATCGTAAACAACTTGAACCTAACTCCGAAAAAATTATGCCTCCAAATCTTCAAAGTAAACACTATCGCCGCTAATTACAAATCGTGAGTTGGGTAATTCCTTTCGTGCAGATTTATTTTTCGACTCACATAAGCCACAACTCTATCATTCTGCATTAGCACTGCTTCAAGTCCAGTGCCACATGCATCAGTGTATACCACTATTTCTTCATTCCCCACTTGGAATGGTCAATACAGGAGCACTCTCAACCTCTCTTTTAAGATTCCAAAAGCTTGCTAACACTTCGCATTCCACGTGAAGACCTGATTCTTATTCTTTAATTCGGTCAATGGTGCAGCTATCTTAGAGAAATCCTTGATAAATCTTCGAAAATATCTAGCTAAAGCAAGGAAACTTCTAACATCCGTCGTACTCTTGGGTCGATCCCAATCATGTATCATTGCCACTATAGCGGGATCCACCGCTATTCCATGTCCTGATATGACATTACCTAAGAACCTCACCTATTCCTTCCAGAAGCGACACTTTGAAAACTTAGCCTTCAGCTGATGCTTTCGCAAGATTTCCGAAACGATCCTCAAATGTGCCTTATGTTCTTCCACGTTCCTAGAGTAAACCAATATATCATCCATAAACACAAGCACAGACTTATTCAACTGATCTCTAAAAACTCGTTTCATACGATCCACAAAATATGTTGGTGCATTAGCTAATCCAAACGGCATCACTAGCCACACATAAAATCCGGATGGTATCCTAAAGTAGTCTTTAGCATACTATCCCTAGCCACTCTCAGTTGGTGAAATCCTGTCACCAAATACATTTAGGAAAACACATTGCCTTCGTGAAGCTGATCAAATAAGTCATCGATTCTCGGCAATGGAACTTGTTCTTCTTGGTCAACTTATTTAGCTCACAATAATCCACACACAATCACATCGATCCATTGGCCATGGTTGCAAACACAATTGGTATGCCTCACTCGGATACACTTCTCCGAATGAATCTGTTATTTAAAAGATCATTCACTGGCACCTCTAAATCTCGCTGTTCTTTAGGCGCCATCCGCCTAAGAGGCATAACAACAGGTTTGGCTCCATCTACAAATCAATATGAATCTCAATCTCTCGCTGTGACTGCAATCCTCTGACCTCATAAAAAAAATCAGAAAACTTTCGAAGGATCGACATTGATGACAACCCATCCTATGGAATCACAAGGGAATATAAAAAGCTGACTAAAACCTCATCCTTCGGCAAACAACATATCACCATCGTTCTCCCTTCCACATTCCCAATTTCCACCTCAAGCCTCTCGCAAATCACAATACTTGCATACCTCTTGAGCTAGTCGATACCCAAAATAATCTCAAACCTAGCGAAATTCAAAACAAAACAATCACACATATAAGAGCAACCATGTCTCGATAAAACTAGATAATGACAAAGCATGCAAAGACTAGACGAACCGCCTACTGGATTAGTCACAACCAATGGTCTATTAACAATCTCAGGTTCTGAATTTAACTTGCAAACAAGCTCATTACAAATAAAAGAATGTGATGCTCCAGTATCAAAAAAACTCGAACAACTCTAATGGAAAGTGTACCTTGCACAACAACACTCTTCCCCTTTTCCGAAGCAGTCAGACCCCTCGAGGAAGACAGTAAAACATCCAAAGCACGCGCTCTCACAACCTGTTTATCCTTCGGTGGTTCAATAAAATTCTACTTTATATGCCCCGACATGTCATAGTTATAACACTTATCGTCCACCTTAGGGTTCTTAAAATCCTTGGAAAAATGGTCCTTCTATTGGCAGTTATCGTAAGTAACCTCACCCGTCGGCTTCTTCTGGCCATTTTTTCCTTGTTGTTGCTGTTTCCTTTTTTCCATTCCACTTTTTCTTATTACCTCCAACTTGCTATGGCTCCCACTCCTCCTTACTCTCAACAACAACTCCTTCCTTCTACAGAAACAAACTCTCTTTCCTCAAAGCCTTCTCTACTAGCTTCTCATAAGAGTCATCAATATGGTTGATCAATTGTTTTCCTAGACTCTCATCCAAACCCATAATAAATTTATTGTTCTTTTGATAAGGATTCTTAATATATGAACGAGCATACTTTGACAAAGCTCTAATTTCCGTCACATTATCAGCGATAGGCCTTCTGCCTCGCTTCTACTCAATAAACTTCTTAAAGAGTATCTACTTTTGGACCGTAGAAATTAACTTCTCCTCAAACTTAGTTCTAAACTGATCCCAAGTGATCTGGTCCTCTGGAGTCTCTAAAGTAATGGAGTTCCATCATTCTGTCGCTCGACCTTGTTGTTGCCTCGATGCGAGCTTCCTCTTAGTTGCATCGTCAATTCTCCAAAAGTCCGAACAGAAGTATCCAACCAATTCTTAGTTTCAATTGTAGGTTCCGTACCAACAAACGAATTGCCACCTAGAGAAGTATAATCCTTGCACAGCTTCGCAAAATTAACTACCTTAGGTGACTGCATAGGAACACCACACTCTATTATTGCTTTTGGAGTGGGAATCCTTCTCATGATCGCTGCCATCATGGCCTCAAACATAGAAGGATAATCGGGAATAGCAGCTGTAGCTCCAGACTGGCTACCCTCGCCTACCCTTCTAGTAGCAGGTTCATTCCTAGCAGTGTGTCTCTAAGTTCATCAACTCATTCTCTATCTAAAACGATAATCATCCATCCCCACTAGAGACAGACCACATTAGTGTTCAAGTGCTTACTAACCTACTATACTATATATATAATATAGTAATAATCCAATAATATTACAATTTCGTCTCTCATATGCTTTTACGCTCATGAAATTTGGGTAAAAACGATTAAACAAAGCTCTGATACCAAATGTGATCACCGCCCCCATAACTCTTGCAGTAATTGAGAAGAAGTTTGTTGTACGACATGCCAGGCACTTACGGGACGGTCATCTAGGAAGAATAAATCAAAACAAAACATGTTGTATAACTCACAACGCATGGATAACATATAATAGAAAATATACGATAGGGTGTAGTAGTGAACCATAGTAGAATAGAAAACCCAATCTCAATAACATCTTTGAATCAGGAATACATAACAGCTATGTAAATGAACAATCCGTACATCAAACCTCACAACATATCTCTCAGAGTATCAATAATCATCAACATATAACGAAGATAGAAAATATCTATATGGTAGAAAGTAGTACACCAGCCTCATACTTGTCATCACACAACATCATCGGCACCAAAAACCTGCTACCTGCTATCTCAGTCTGCCCACCACCACTGTAAATGAGCAGTCCAAGGTATTAAGAGGGAAACATAAAACCTTGAATGTAACGACCCACTTTTCTGTACCCTTCGAGTTGGCTAATTACACCTCTTCCTAACCCAAATTGCACAGAAAAGTAGATAGTTAAGCGAAAGAAATTAGAGGGTGAGAAAAGAAAGAAAGAAATATTAGAAGAGAAGAATAAGAAGATCAGAGTCTCACAACGGAATAGAAAAAATATAATATATCAAATGCTTTATACAAAAAGAAAACTATATATTACAACATCAGAGTACACATACATTTCAATACAACACACAGCGGAATAATATATTACCAATAAATATGGCTATACGTCTCGATTGCATCTCCTCTTCTGAAGCTCCAAGCGAAACCTAACCGGGAAATATACTCGGTCTGACCCGAGCACATTTGATGCAAAGCAAAATTCACCCGGATCAGTCTGGAATACTTTCAGTGATAAATTCAATTGACAAACAACTTGCTTAAGTTTAGAAAAGGGTAATCGTAAGACCAGTCCACACATAAACACAGACGGTTTTCACCTTACAATAACCCAAAATACTTTGATATATCAAAATTCAGCGATATTATAATAATGTCTATCAAACCACAAATAAATAACCATCTAGCAGAACGCTTGCATCTAATGCTCTACATACTTATTTATAATAAAAAACCGCATGGTGCTTAGTGGAGATTGGATTTCCAACATGAAAAGGTATGGGACCATCTGTGGATAGTGTACCTCTAGAGAGCAACACACTAGGGTTCAACAACAACTTCTTGCAATCCGGCCACACATGACTGGCCACTCGTTCAACTTGAGTGTATCAAATATATTGTCACCCTATAGCTTTTTGTCGCGATCACCGTAATTCCTGGGAGGTACAGAAACGAAAGAAGAACAAATAGAAATTTCTGTAGATGGTGACAAAATACCCTAATTAGGAATGGACCACTTAGTCATGTTGTCTTCCCGATTTCTGTCATTTCCGGTTGATGAGGCTTCAGGTCACATTTATCTTTTCAGAGAACACCTCATTATCTTCGAATGCAACATCGTTAGATCCGTCAAATAACCAATTGTCGTCCACAAATACACTCTGGGTGTTAAGAAAATATAAGTTCACCTCTCCACGACCAAACTTGTTATATTTTTAGAAATCAACGTACATGATTCTTAAGGAAATACTCTGTCATACAATCATCCATACAAGTCATCCAGGAATATGATGAACCGAAGGCACCCTTCTACCGCATCCTAGGAATCACCCTATAGATCAGTAACAAGTAGTCCTTGCAAATCTGTAGATTTCAAACACAACAGAACCATAGTGCATATCTGGTTGCAAGTCAGAGATTATAAGTAGTTCTTCTGTTTTATGAAGATCTACGGTCTTCAATTGCACCATCTTTATTCCATGCAAGTTAGCTTTGCAATGTAGGTTCGAAGTGGTTTTGGGTCTAGTTCCCATCCCGGTCTCTTGAACAACACGCCAAAGATCCAATAAGATATTTCATTAATGGTCGGATTATTTAACTATCAATCTCAACAAATTTCAAAATAATCATCCAATTAGATTGGTCAAATAGTACGGTCAAGTGTATTGGCAGTTCAGGTCTTTTTATTTAAAATCATTAATTTAAAACTCTTAATTGATTCTTAAAAATCTTTCTTATGTTCAACAAACACATCCGTTTTCATTACTTCGGAAAAATTTACCATAACTCGTCCCTTTAAACAATTTCATTTCTCAAACCCTTCTCTGTATATCTTTACTTTGAAAATATCATTATAATCTCACAATCCATCTCTATTTTCTTTCCTTTGGAATTATTTAATTTGATTTCAACTATTTACCTTCGCTTCCAATTCAAATAACCCTTTCCATTTTTTTGAATAAATTAATCGTTATTCACTTATTATTTAGAATAAGTGTATTTAAAATCAACTATTTCTTTTATTTAGAAAATAGTACTATATGAATAACGAAATGGTATAAATAAACTTATACTTCAACTCGGGCTAAATAATGTTAATTTATACATTGTTTAATTTGAAGACTCCATATTTTAATTATATTTCAAACTTTACAAATGGATTGCAATAATTTTTTTCTTATGAAAATAATAAACAATTTTCAACCTTCTTTACTATTACAAACCAGTGCCATTCCTCGATAATAGTAAGTTGTTCAAGTTGGGGTATTTTATTTACCTCTCAGACCTTGATCGACAACATTCTTATCTTAGAACGGATAGAAGTTTGTAAATAAAAACCATATTACTTGTAACATCAAACCAATCTTTGTTTCCTTTTTTTAACTTCACTGTATAAATTCCATTTGTAATTGGAATTATATACGATAATCCGTTATCGCATTAAAACTCTTTTAACATCATATTATAAAACAAAATTCTTAGACATATAGCTAGAATCCATTTATTGTCATCATATGTTTTTGTCATTTTAATAGTTCTTTTTGGACTCGTGTCATTTCAATTTATAAGTAAAACTTTCCTATGAAGTTTTAATTTAATTTAATAAACCTTCACAAACATTTGGATTTTATTTACAATAATCAGTTAACTAAACCTTTTCGGATATCCAATTAAACTTCATTACCAACTTAGTTATTATCTTAAATGAATTCTATTTAAGAACTAATCACTTTTATTAATATTAACTAAAATAATTATTAAATTCATCATTTACCGAAGTAAAAATAGTTTCTTCTTCGTTAACTAAAATAAATTAGTTAATCACTTTTAAAATTATAATTACTGAACCATAATTAATTATGTTAATAATCTTTGAACATCGTTTATAAAAAGGTAATTTATGTTTAAGAAATCCAATTAAAATTAAATAACCATTATTTCTATTTTTATTTGAAATGAAAAACAAAATAAATCTAATAATCCTTTTTTTTAAGCAAAAACAGTTGACTCAATTAATTTTAAACAATCAGTTAACTTGTTAACTGATTTTTACTTACTTCTATCTCTTAGATTAATATAATTAATCTAATAATAACACTTAATCGGTTTCTAAAAAAATTAATCATCCCAAAATATTAACCTTTAGGTTAATTATAGCTTTATTCGTTTACAAAACTTGTAAAAATATTTTTTATAAAACCAATTTATAAATATCGATTTATTTCTAAACTTCATTTGTATATAAAATTTGGAATGTGATTACAAATATTGCTACAGTTATAATAATGAAGTTTATAACTTAAATCGCCAATTCGTCTGACGGAAAATCAACATTTAACAAAACATTGGGTTTTAGATTATCAGTTGCCAATCCCTCAATCAATACCATTTATTGATTAGAATAATAACAACGTTGAATTTTAATTCAATGTCAACATCCAAATAGTTTTTTAATGTTAATGGGGTTCAAATAGTTCATATATAAATAATATGAAATTAAATAGCATACAAAATATTTGAGGAATCCAGTTGAAGCCCTCCAACCTGTTCTTTCTTGCATCACAGCTCATTATAATATTTTATAATAATATATGAAATAGAAATTTTATCCAATGCATTTAAATGACGTAAAAAAATCTATGTAAATAAAAAACAGACAAATAGCATCCAAGGCATCTAATCAACCAATTCGTACTATCAATGGTAATTTTAATTATATGAATTTAACCACATCATAAAATTCCAGAAAGCATGAGAGTTAAATCAAATTTATTTTTGATCGTCGATTCGCAGGTTATTTCGTTGAATTTTAAACAGATATTTGAAATTAAACGAAAATCCGATAGCTTCCAATCCTTTTCGAACTTGCTCAGCAATGTAGTGCACTTCACTGCGATTCCAACAAACCGAATTGCGTTGGATTGTGATAACGTATCAACGCGTAACGATTATTTCAAGTTTGATTAATTTTAAAATAATATAAATTAAATAACAATAAAACTATTAATTACCTTTACTAAATATTCTACGTTAGCGTAAATTATGCATTTTCTTAGAGCGAATGATCTCTACCTAACCAACGCCACCACGTCAGAGCTCCATGCATACACGTCTTCTTCCTGTATTCACGTTTGCTGCCTTTTCTATTTTTTTCTTTATATTTTTTTCTATAAATGTTTGGCCCAAAGCCAAAACCGTGAATCCCATGCCTCCCCACCCCCATGTTTGATTCTCCTTCTCCCACGTTAATTACTCCACCATCACGCCATGCCGCAAATTTACCTCCTGTAGTCTATACAAACCAAAGCTCCTCTTACCCATTACCAAATAGGATCCTCTGTCACCTGCTCACTCAACGCAAGCATCAGCACAAGTGCTAGCTGTATCCATCCCAGAACCCTCCAAACTTTTCCTACACCAGCGCCCTTCCCCCGCGAATGCCATGCCTCCACCGAACGATCTCTGACATAGTTTTCTACCAACGCCAGGCCCCAACCATTCCTTGATAACCCATCTTGTTCCTCGATAACCCATGCTGTAAAAATTTCCAACGACGCTGCTTAGTGTCGAGTTCGAAACAATGCTTGCAATCTTGAAGAGGATTCTTCTGCGAGTTCAGTGGATCGAGAGTCATACGATTTTGTTAGGTTATCAATTTTAAAAAGATTTTACAAGATGTTGCTGGTTAGAATGAAACAGAGAAGATGCTTCAGTAGTGTTTTCTTTCTTTTGCTTTTCGGGAAGGGAGAGCTGTAATGTTTATATGATTTTCTCTCTCGAGAGGAGCAAGTTGGAGTTGTTGATGAAGATAGAGCAACGCTTAAATAGAAAAAGGAAGAAAGAGGTCGTTTTCATAGCTCCTGTATTTTCAGAACGAGGCATCTGCGAATACAGGAATTTGGTTGGTGGTAAGAAAATTGGTGTTGACGATTTAATTTTTCTCTTTAACCATGTCAGCGTGCACAACGGTTCTCAGGAAGTAAAAAAAATGTGGCAGGAATTTAATATGATAAGAACGAATGATTTTAAATTGAAAATGAACAACGATTTTTTTTTACATGAAAGCGACTGACGATATTTTATAGCGTGCAATGCTCAACGTTTACGGTTCATACGAGGCTCGATTGAAACGAAATCAAGAATCATACAATAATAAAATATTTTGGTTACGATGGAACTGGTTTCGTCAAATTCGGTGACCGTTTGTAAAATTTCTATTTCTATTTCAAACGATTAAATTTTACGCGTTTATACCACGTATGGTCACAAAATAATTCCAATTGACGTAAAACAGAAAATCTTACAATAATTAACTATTACGGATTTTATAAAATTAATTTCATTGAAATTCGATGTCGTTTGAATAATGGTATTTTTTTAAAGGTCCAATTTAAATCAATATAAATTAATTTGAAAATGTCTCAGTATAATAATAATAAATTATTATTATCGAATATATTCAAGTAGAATTCTATATAGCATCAAAATAAACCACTTCCATTTTCAAATATTTTAGTTTCGAGTTAAATTGATATTTGATTTCGTAATAAAATTCCTTTTATTATATATATAAACCATTATAATTTATGAACGAATTCCATAGCGATTATTTAATAAATTGATTTGGACATAACTACAAGTTTACAAGACGAAAACTCAATTTTTCTCTTTCGCCAGAAAATTATTACTTAATAGATCCGGATGATTCTTATTTCAAAGAATTTTGACTTATAATGAATCATGTATATTCATTTAAAATCCAAAACGTTAAACAATGAACTACTGTACCGTTGCAGTTCGTTTTCTAATTAAATTACAAATCATACGTTCAAACATCGTTTAATAAACGAATTCGTTATTATAATATGACTATATACTGAATTAAATCATTTTAAACTGCAAATTCATATAAAACTACAAATCTAACTAATTCTGACCATTTTGGAATTAAATTATTAAATTATTATTTATATTAATAAAATAGTCAAAACCATGGAAATCGAACTATTTAAATTCCAAATAACCATTTCAAAACCAATTTTAAATATTCAAATAAACGGTAAAAATTTGGGTCGTTATATTCCTTCCCCCTTAAAAGAATTTCATCCGTGAAATTACTACGGTAAGAAGTATGCTACAAACCCAGTATTTTTTTTTTCAAAAATCCAATTGGTTAATAACTTTTCTTCTATTATCTAAACTTCTAGTTTTAACTTATCCAAATAGTTTAATACAAAAATGAGACGACCCGATTTCCCGTTCTCACGGAAACAAGGTTATCTTTGGAATATAACACAGAAACATATAATAGCAGAACAAAATTAAATAAATACACCAGAATGAACAACAAAATATACTGGATAAAAGTAATCATCAGAGTTACACAGTACACAGGATCTTACTTAGTACAAATACAGTTCAGCTATACATAAATGTCTACAGCGGAAATAAACAAAATATGTACAATAGGAGCTGAACAGCATAAAAGGAAATAAATGATAGAATCCATCTTCAGCTCCAGCTATCCAGAAAGAACCAGCTAAACCTGAATACAAGGCTGCCCGTGTAGAAAAAGGGGCACCCGAGTTTGAGAGTGAAACAAACTACGAGTCAGTCATGGGACTGGTATGAGAAATCCACTCAACACATATATAATATGGCAAATCACAGGACCACGCCACTTTCGTGGAACGGGTTTACTCCATTGGATTGCCAGTGCTTTAAAACAAATCTTTCTTTTAAACATCGCTATGCTTCTTATAAAAATGAAACCGTTATAAGACTCAGTTCCCATCACACAATGCAACGCAAACCGGAGGATAGAGTTTTTACCTTATAACGGCCAAGATATGCTTGATACGAATAAAACAAAGGCATTTGATATTATTGCTAGTGTTAATATGTTTTGAAAACAATTTCAAATCATAACTATCAATCATAGACGGCATGGGTACCATATATCATGTCGCCATATATATATATACAATCAAAACCGCACGATGTCGTATTTGGAAATTGGATTTCCGTCATGAACCAAGGCAAAAGATAGTCCTTACCGAATTCGAGACGCTCTAGCCCGTGTCTCAGGATCAGAACGCATCAACCCTTGGAGCGACAGGGCCGGTCCACCGATGTGGATTAAGAATGCCTGAACACTACGTTTCCCCACCCTTTGGGGTGTAAATGAGCCAACGAATGACTCCATCAGACCCGAATTGCCCGATCAAACCGAGGCGCCTCGCAACAGCAACAACCACATAGGTGAAAAGTATATAAATGTCAGGGCTGGTAGGTCACTGACACCACCCTAGCTAGAAAGAAACGCATGCCCTCCCTGAGGTCCTTCTCCCGTTTTAGGTTCATACTGGGGTGTGAGGCTCGCGAATTCACGTTATACACAAAGCTACGCCACACAGGCGGTGCTTTGATCATCACCACAAGACTTTGCTTTTCAACAGAAGCCCTGATCACTGCATCTTAGCATGCCACACAGGCAATTCACGCCATGCGATTGATGTCCATCGATATACAACCTCTGAGCTCGTACGTCTCAGAGAAGGGCGTTAAGCAAAAGAATAAATTCTCCGCCGCCAAACAGATGTATATTTAACAGAGATCAATCAACACAGAATAAAATCCAATGTCGGACACACAGTCCATTTACGAGTCCGTTCTGGGTCTGAACGAAACCGGAGGCACTAAATACCTCGCAAACCCATCGATCACCACGTACGTCTGGACGATCACCACTCATTATCCATATTTCGGGATGCCTCCCAATCAGGACCTCGGTTACCATCCAAACGAGGTGAAGATCTCCGGTCTTCAACCACCATCTTCGTCTTCGAATTTCAATCGTCGGTCGATTATTCGAAATGAGAATTAACTCGGCCTTTTCAAATAATTCACGTATATTTAGAATTTCAAATCGATTTATTTCAATGGTTAAATTATTCGACAACACCAATTGTGTTCTTTAATATAGTTTTCACACCAAACACATTCAACCATCAAATACAACATAAATCGAGCAAATTCAGTTTATTTCCATTCCATATCGCTTATGATATTTTATAACTATTTATCGCTATTTTTATTTATTTTAAAATAGCCATTTTATTCAAAACGACGCTTCGGGCCATAAGGCGGCCGTGGCGCTGTTTTTCTTCAGATTTGATTTACACATATCTGAAAATCTAACCGTTGGATCTTCACAAAATTTACATCATTAGAAAGGTCTTTTCAAAGAGAATCCAACGGTTCCAGTTTCGGGAAAATCCGACGGTCGGATCTCCCGGTACAATCGTTTGAATTTTCGATTTCAAATTACGAACTGCAGCGTCGTTATTCGATTTAATATAATTATATTTATATATATAAATAAATATAATCGTTTCTGGCGCTGTTTTTCTTCAGATTTGAATTAAACATTCCAGACAATCCAACCGTTGGATTTCTACAAAGTTGGGGCCGTTGGAAAGATTATTCCAAGGCGAACCCGACGGTTGAGGTTTCGGGAAAATCCAATGGTCGGATTTCCCGTACTAGTCATTTGAAATCACGGTTTCAAAATACGAACTGCACGGCTTCGTTTCATTTTAATTTTATTTATATTTATATATTTATATAAATATAGTTCATTCAACGATTTCAATATCGTTTTTACTTCAAAAATTTTTCTAACTCCTTAAATTTTGGAAAAATTTCGCCATAACCTCCCCTGCACCGGGAGCATCGGGAAATCGCAAATAGCGTTCCCGGTCCTTCTAATCTCAAAAAGAAAAAGAAGAAGCCAAGCGGCTAGCCAACAGGCTCAAAATCATCACCCAAACAAATCAGTAAATGTGTACCTATTTGTCGGGCACAAAATTTTATTCCTCTTCTCTAGCCCCTTTGCTATAACCTGTTCAATGAATATGCATATACATATATATACAGTTCTTATCATTTATCATTTTCTATTCGACTTCATATTTGATTTCAATTTGGTTTAAAAACACCATTCATTCTAATGTTACATAAATAGGTGCAAATCATTTCATTAGCTAATTAATGAATATTTCATCTCATATATGTTTATTTCGAACAAGTGGCTATTTTTAACACTTCACATTTCAACGATTTATGCATACAATAAAAATGCGATTTTTATTGTAAAACGATTCATTTCAAAACACTATTTTTCTATATAGTTCATATAGTCGATAAAAGGTGATTTTTATTATCAAACAATTTATTTCAAAATATGAATACCATTCAACACATGAATTTCTAAACAACGAATGAATATCAATTCAACACATGAATGTTTTCAATAGTTTTTATATATAGATAAAAATATGATTTTTATTATCGAACAATTTATTTCAAAATATGAATACCATTCAACACATGAATTTCTAAACAATGAATGAATATCAATTCAACACATGAATGTTTTCAATAGTTTTTATATATAGATAAAAATGTGATTTTTATTATCGAACAATTTATTTCAAAATATGAATACCATTCAACACATGAATTTCTAAACAACGAATGAATATCAATTCAACACATGAATGTTTTCAATAGTTTTATATATAGATAAAAATGTGATTTTTATTATCGAACAATTTATTTCAAAATATGAATACCATTCAACACATGAATTTCTAAACAACGAATGAATATCAATTCAACACATGAATGTTTTCTATACAATGAATAAATATAATTTAAGCATATGAAAATAATTCAAACACACAAATATTATTCAAAATTTCGGCAGCATAACGGCAGGGTAGTTACACCGGCACCGTCCCTAGTACGGCTCCTCGCTCTACCTTAAAACCTCGCGGTTTTTGACAATGGGGATCATGCATCTAGTTCGCACGCAGGCGGCATGTATATATTTATTTCATTTCCACAAACTAATCCTATGTGGTTTCCACCAAATATTTCACAACCACAAACAGGTATTTTTCAACCTCAAACAACCAATATCAATCACAAACAATCCCAAACAACCATTTCAATCAATAAATATCGTCCATGGTTTGTGGACGAGGGGCGTATATATATATATATATATATATATATATATTTATTTATATATAGCAATTCACTTTTACTTCACACATATATAATATTTTTAAATCAGAAATCTCACCAATAGCTATCCAACTGCACGACACTTCCTTGCATAAAATCTTCGCCAATCTCTCCTTTCGTCGCTTTCGCCCGTATTCTCTACATATGTAAAAATCGAATTTTTACGATGCTATTCAATATATAAAAATATGATTTTTACTTCGACTTTCAACATATAAAAATATGATTTTTACTTCGACTTTCAACATATAAAAATATGATTTTTATTTCGACTTTCAACATATAAAAATATGATTTTTATTTTTGCAAGTTCAAATCTTTTTCTACTAAAAGATTAAACCTTTTTCCTATTTTAAAGTTCAAAATAAAACCAGTTTTTCTCTTTTATAAAAATGCAGTTTTTATTTTTTTTAAAAATGCAGTTTTTATCTTTATAAAAAATGCAGTTTTTAAATCCTTTTTCAAATGCAGTTTTATAATCTTTTACAAGAATCAGTTTTATTTAAAAAAAATCAGTTTTTAAAATCTTTTTCAAATGCAGTTTTATAATCTTTTACAAGAATCAGTTTTATTTAAAAAAAATCAGTTTTTAAAATCTTTTAGAATCAGTTTTATTTAAAAAAAATCAGTTTTTAAAATCTTTTTCAAATGCAGTTTTATAATCTTTTACAAGAATCAGTTTTATTTAAAAAAAATCAGTTTTTAAAATCTTTTAGAATCAGTTTTTAACTTTTAATAAAATCAGTTTTTCATACTTTAAAAAAATCAGTTTTTCATACTTGTAAAAATCAGTTTTTCATTTGATTAAAATCAGTATTTCATTTGATTAAAATCAGTATTTCATTTGATTAAAATCAGTATTTAATCCCAGAAAAAAACAGTATTTTACAGAATTAAAAATAAAAATAAAATAGAAACGCTTACCTTTGTCTGCGAAGAAGAGGGGGGGAAAGAAGAGGTCGTCGGCGGCTTCAGCGTCGCCAGCGAGGGGGGGGGGGGGGCTTCGTCGGAGCTCGTGCGATGGGGGGGGGGGGAAGGCTTCGTCGGAGCTCGAGGGATCGGGGGGGGGGGGGGGAAGGCTTCGTCGGAGCTCGAGGGATCGGGGGGGGGGGGGGGAAGGCTTCGTCGGAGCTCGAGGGATCGGGGGGGGGGGGGGGGAAGGCTTCGTCGGAGCTCGAGGGATCGGGGGGGGGGGGGGGGGAAGGCTTCGTCGGAGCTCGAGGGATCGGGGGGGGGGGGCTGGCGATTTGATTTAGGTTTTCCTTTTTTTTTTCTCTTTTTTTTTTTTTTTGGTTATAGAATCGGGGGGGAGGGGCCAAGCAGAAGAATAAAGGGAGGGAGGGAATTAATTTTTTTTTTATTATTTAATTATTTAATTTTGCAAATAGGTTGACTTTTACATACGACCTCGAAACGAGGCCCACCGCCTGTCGTCCATAGCGTTTTACCCCCATTCCGAACACAATGGGATATGTATCGCAAGCTGATTTGATCGTTACAATCAGTTTCCTTTTGAATTTTCATTTAAATCACTATATTGAATTTTAAACGCACATTTCAAATTACCGGGGTCACATACTAACTAGAAAAATTCTAGAAAAATATTTTCTAGCTTCGTATTGACGATACGGTCCTAACAAAACTAGTTTCATCGAATTCTGAGACCTTTTGAAAAATGACCAATTTCCAGTCGATTAAAATCAACGAAAACTGGTCAAACGCGTTTTCTTTTGCCACGCTCACATATTGATTCGAAAAATTATGAAATTTGGAATCTAACAATAACCTGACACTGCGGATCTAACAAAAGCGGTTTCGTCGAAATCCGAGGTCGTTTGCAAAATGTCCCATTTTAAGGGCCTGAATTCCATAGCGACTATTCAGTATTTCCAACTGGACATATCTTTTGATTCCCGCTATCAAATTTCGATTGGTTAGATTCGTTAGAAAGATATTCACTAACAGATTTAAATATTTTTGGTTTCACTAAAATCCGGATTGTTTTGCACCCGGTATATTCAATTGAAGTTTGAAATCGAATTATCGAACTACCGCGCCATTTTCAATTCTATATATAATTATAATTAATTATATTCGTTTTCAAATGTCGATTCAAACTCAGTTTTCATTGCCATTATCTAAAATATTTATTTTAAATATTTAAAGTCCATTATTTTAGCCAATTTAAAAATTTTAAATTGGTTCAGACTTTCTGGGTCGTTACAATCTCCCCCACTTAAAACTTTTCGTCCCCGAAAAGGAATAAAGTCGAAAGTGGTTTGATAAATCTACAATCCCACAATACAACAACCAATTTGTTCTTTATATTCAGAGTATAGAATAAACAATGCACATTCATGGGAAGAAAATAGCAACAGAATAGAGAATTAAACGGTAATGCAAAGTAGGGTAAATGTACCTTGCACCGGAGTCATTCAGAGATATCTACTCGGCATCTAGGATAAGCTTTCTGAATGCTCTCCTCAGTTTCCCAAGTACAATCTCGCGGATCTCCACTCCATTGCACTTTGACTAAGTGAACCTTCTTGTTCCTCAGCTCTTTGGTTTCTTTGCCGATAATCTTTAGCGGCTCACGCCTCACAGCTAATTCTGGAGTAATTTCAATGTCCTGCTGAGCTGCTTCTTCCACGATCAAGTCTGGATCATGAACGTGCTTTCGAAGTTGAGATATATGAAATACATCATGCACTCCGGGCAACCAGTCAGGCAGTTTGACCCTATAAGCGAGAGTTCCAATCCGTTCCAGAATAGGAAACGGACCAATAAATTTAGGCGCTAACTTTCCAGTTTTACCGAACCTGATAACTCCTCTCATCGGCGATACTTTCAAATATACATAGTCGCCAACTTCGAAGGATATATCTCTTCTTCTTTTATCGGCATAGCTCTTTTGTCGGCTTTGAGCGGCGAGCAATCGTTTCTTAATAAAATCCACTTTGTCGGCAGCTTCTCGAATCATATCGGGACCCAACACAAGTCTATTCCCAGGCTCGACCCAACAAGCAGGAGATCGGCACGGTCTACCATACAATGCTTCGAATGGCGACATTGTCAGACTCGCCTGGTAGCTGTTGTTATAAGAGAATTCAACCAAATGCAGATGGTCTTCCCATGATCCACCGAAATCTAGAATACAAGCCCGCAATAGATCTTCTAAAATGCGATTCACCCTCTCAGTCTGACCGTCTGTCTGAGGATGATAAGCGGTGCTCATGTTTAACTTCGTTCCCAGCTCGATTTGAAATGCCTCCCAGAATTTACTAGTGAATATCGTATCTCTATCACTTACTATGCTGAGCGGCACTCCATGTAGTCTAACTATTTCCCTGAAGTATATCTGCGCCAGACTCTGAGCAGTTCTGTTTGATCTGACAGGTATAAAATGGGCGGTCTTCGTGAAACGATCTACGATCACCCAAATACTGTCATTTCCTTTCCTGGTTCTGGGCAAACCATCAATGAAATCCATAGAAATATGCTCCCACTTCCAACCAGGAACTTCCTGTGGTTGTAATAATCCAGCCAATTTCTGTTGATCGCTTTTGACTAGCTGGCAAGTAGGGCATCGGCTGACATATAAAGAAATGTCCCTTTTCATCGACTTCCACCAGAAAGTGCGTTTGATGTCATTATACATTTTGCTTACTCCCGGATGGATACTGAGTTTCGACTTGTGGCATTCATCCAGTACTTCCTTTCGAAGTTCAGGAATGTTAGGAACGCATATTCGACCTTTGAGCCTTAGAATCCCCTCATTGTCTACTTGAAAACTCGAGGGCTCGCCTTGTTGAATTATCCCTCTGATCTTCTGAATGAAGCGATCATCCTCCTGAAGAGCAGATATCTTATCTAGTAATGAAGTCGTGATAATAAAACTGGCGATCATTACATTCTTTCTGCTTAATGCATCGGCCACGACATTGGCTTTTCCTGGAGTATATATAATTTCGAAGTCATATGCCGCAAGAAACTCCAGCCAACGCTGCTGCCTCAAATTTAAGTCCTTCTGAGTGAACAGATACTTTAACGACTGGTGATCTGTAAACAGTTCAAATCTCTCGCCCAGAAGATAGTGTCTCCAGATTTTCAAAGAGAATATGATAGCCAATAACTCAAGATCATGAGTTACATAGTTTTTCTCGTGCGGCTTCAGTTGACGGCTAGCATAAGCAATCACTTGACCTCTTTGCATTAACACTGCGCCAAGGCCCTCTCTAGACGCATCAGTCCAGACTTTTAAATCTTGGTTGCCATCAATGATGGTTAACACTGGAGCTGTAGTTAATCTCAACTTTAGCTCTTCGAAAGCCTCCTCACTCTCTTGAGTCCATTTGAACTTAGAATGCTTCTTTGTAAGCTTCGTTAAGTGGCCAGATATCTTAGAAAAGTCTTTAACGAACTTCCGGTAATAGCTAGCCAATCCGAGAAAACTGCGGACTTCAGTGGGAGTACTGGGCTGTTTCCAATTCTGAATAGCTGAGATTTTGCTTGGATCCACAGCGATTCCATCTTTCGATACGACATGGCCCAGAAATTTTACTTCATCTTGCCAGAAGATACATTTGGAAAATTTGGCTTTCAATACATTCCTTCTGAGGATTTCCAAAACCTGTTCCAGATGCTTTTCATGTTCTGCCTTTGATTTAGAGAAGATTAGAATATCGTCAATAAAAACCAGAACAAATTTATTCAATACTCCTCTGAATACTCTGTTCATTAGATCGACGAAATAAGCTGGAGCGTTACATAAGCCGAACGGCATTACTAACCACTCGTAGAATAAGTCGGGGCCTCTGAACGCTGTCATTGGAACACACTCTTCGGCAATTCGAAGTTGATGGAATCCTGTAGCTAGGTCCATTCGTGAGAATACTTGTGCTCCATTTAATCTATCCAATAAATCATCAATTCGCGGCAACGGATATTTATTCTTTATTGTCTGCTTGTTCAGATCACGATAATCCACGCATAGTCGTAGAGTACCGTCAGATTTTGGGACAAACACCACTGCTGCACCCCAATCAGAGAAACTAGGCCCGATCAGACCTTTCCATACCAGCTGTCGTGTTTGATTGTCTAATTCCTCCTTCTCTTTCAAGGACATTCTTCGAATAGCGTGAACTACCGGCCTTGCATTGGGAATCAAAGCAATCTTGAAATCTATTTCTCTCTGCGGAGGTAAGCGAACGACTTCCTCAAACACATCCGCATAATTCTTGACGACAGGAATATCTTTGATGAGGTCAGGAATATTCTCTGTGACTTCAGGAACATTTTCAATTTGGGCTGGAGAAACATCGAGAGCTGACCAGAAATCTTTTCTATTTGAAGTTGGGCCTTCACATGGTATGGTTATATAATTCCCCGATTGGGCCTTTGCTTTAACCACTCTCTCGGCGCATTTAACTTCAGCTTCATATCGAGTTAGCCAATCCAATCCCAGAATAAGATCGAATTCATTAAAATTCATGACGATACAGATAATAGGGAATTTATAGCAAGAAAAAGAGACTGGTACGGCACAAACCCAACTGAGATTGATGGAACCCCCAACTGGATTTTGCACCGTCATTGGTTCTTTGAGCTTTTTCAACCTCAGATCCAACTTCTTGACTACACTCTTCGCGACAAAGCTTCGTGACGCGCCTGTGTCAAACAGTACTTTGACTGGAATGTTTTTGACATTGAGCGTGCCTTCTAAAACATCAGACCTTTCCTGAGCAGACGAAGATGCAGGCACTTCTACCACTTCATTTACTTGCGCTGCTTTGGACTTCTTAAATTGCCTGCAGTCCTTCTCAAGATGGCCAGTCTGACGGCATTGAACGCACTTTCTATTCTCTTGAAATCCCTCTTTGGATTTAAGTCCACCTTTTAATCGCTTCCTTAAGGGCCCGCAGTTTATCGACAAATGCCCCTTCAGATGGCAGTTAGAGCAAGTGGTAGTCGTTGCCGGTTCCTTTTCAGATTTAGCCCTTTTTCTATTGACACTGGGCTTCTTACTGGCTTCAGGAATATCAATTTCTGGCTTTGCCATGTCACTAGAACTGACTTCTTCTTCGTCGCATAACATTCCTTTCTTATGGAGATCTTCATACTGATATGCCATGTATATCATTTCTGGAAAAGGAAGCTTCACGTGCCCCAATACTTTATTCTGGTATTTCCTTTGAAGCCCGTGAATAAATCTCATATTTTTCCTCTTCGGATTTTGAATTAGATGAGGAGCAAAGTGAGCAAGTTCATTGAATTTCTTGTGATATTCGGGAATGGTCATATCACCTTGTATTAGATAAGAAAATTCATCACATAATCTCTCGGTTACTTCGGGAGGAGTAAATCTTCCTAGGAAAATCACTTTAAATCTGTCCCAGGTGATATCACCTTCTGGATTATCTTTGATGATTGTTTTCCACCAGATTAAAGCTTCTTCTTTGTGCGCCCAAGATGCTACTAACCGTTTCTGGTCATCTCTCAGCTGGATATGCTCAAAGATTCTTTCGACAGAACTCAACCAAGCTTGAGTTTGAATAATAGATTCATTGCCCGAGAATTGCGCTCCGTTCAGATTTCGATATTTCTTTAATAGAGCCTTTAGATCGGGTTCTGTATTCCTTCTGTTTCTGGCACTCATTTTTCTAGTACTTCTGCAATTAGCAGATCAAGTGTCAGGTCACAGAAAAGGTATTTTAAAACATAGAAACATATACTTCAAGTGTAAATGTGTCTATCGAGGAGTAATTTCACTCTGCTTTACTCATACTAGGATATTACTAATCCTATCTGTAGAGTTACCCGTCCTAGAACACTACTGGTTCTATTTCTGACGAGTTCGTTCAAATGTTATATTCCAGAACTAAGCTTAACCAAAGCTCTGATACCACGATGAGACGACCCGATTTCCCGTTCTCACGGAAACAAGGTTATCTTTGGAATATAACACAGAAACATATAATAGCAGAACAAAATTAAATAAATACACCAGAATGAACAACAAAATATACTGGATAAAAGTAATCATCAGAGTTACACAGTACACAGGATCTTACTTAGTACAAATACAGTTCAGCTATACATAAATGTCTACAGCGGAAATAAACAAAATATGTACAATAGGAGCTGAACAGCATAAAAGGAAATAAATGATAGAATCCATCTTCAGCTCCAGCTATCCAGAAAGAACCAGCTAAACCTGAATACAAGGCTGCCCGTGTAGAAAAAGGGGCACCCGGGTTTGAGAGTGAAACAAACTACGAGTCAGTCATGGGACTGGTATGAGAAATCCACTCAACACATATATAATATGGCAAATCACAGGACCACGCCACTTTCGTGGAACGGGTTTACTCCATTGGATTGCCAGTGCTTTAAAACAAATCTTTCTTTTAAACATCGCTATGCTTCTTATAAAAATGAAACCGTTATAAGACTCAGTTCCCATCACACAATGCAACGCAAACCGGAGGATAGAGTTTTTACCTTATAACGGCCAAGATATGCTTGATACGAATAAAACAAAGGCATTTGATATTATTGCTAGTGTTAATATGTTTTGAAAACAATTTCAAATCATAACTATCAATCATAGACGGCATGGGTACCATATATCATGTCGCCATATATATATACAATCAAAACCGCACGATGTCGTATTTGGAAATTGGATTTCCGTCATGAACCAAGGCAAAAGATAGTCCTTACCGAATTCGAGACGCTCTAACCCGTGTCTCAGGATCAGAACGCATCAACCCTTGGAGCGACAGGGCCGGTCCACCGATGTGGATTAAGAATGCCTGAACACTACGTTTCCCCACCCTTTGGGGTGTAAATGAGCCAACGAATGACTCCATCGGACCCGAATTGCCCGATCAAACCGAGGCGCCTCGCAACAGCAACAACCACATAGGTGAAAAGTATATAAATGTCAGGGCTGGTAGGTCACTGACACCACCCTAGCTAGAAAGAAACGCATGCCCTCCCTGAGGTCCTTCTCCCGTTTTAGGTTCATACCGGGGTGTGAGGCTCGCGAATTCACGTTATACACAAAGCTACGCCACACAGGCGGTGCTTTGATCATCACCACAAGACTTTGCTTTTCAACAGAAGCCCTGATCACTGCATCTTAGCATGCCACACAGGCAATTCACGCCATGCGATTGATGTCCATCGATATACAACCTCTGAGCTCGTACGTCTCAGAGAAGAGCGTTAAGCAAAAGAATAAATTCTCCGCCGCCAAACATATGTATATTTAACAGAGATCAATCAACACAGAATAAAATCCAATGTCGGACACACAGTCCATTTACGAGTCCGTTCTGGGTCTGAACGAAACCGGAGGCACTAAATACCTCGCAAACCCATCGATCACCACGTACGTCTGGACGATCACCACTCATTATCCATATTTCGGGATGCCTCCCAATCAGGACCTCGGTTACCATCCAAACGAGGTGAAGATCTCCGGTCTTCGACCACCATCTTCGTCTTCGAATTTCAATCGTCGGTCGATTATTCGAAATGAGAATTAACTCGGCCTTTTCAAATAATTCACGTATATTTAGAATTTCAAATCGATTTATTTCAATGGTTAAATTATTCGACAACACCAATTGTGTTCTTTAATATAGTTTTCACACCAAACACATTCAACCATCAAATACAACATAAATCGAGCAAATTCAGTTTATTTCCATTCCATATCGCTTATGATATTTTATAACTATTTATCGCTATTTTTATTTATTTTAAAATAGCCATTTTATTCAAAACGACGCTTCGGGCCATAAGGCGGCCGTGGCGCTGTTTTTCTTCAGATTTGATTTACACATATCTGAAAATCTAACCGTTGGATCTTCACAAAATTTACATCATTAGAAAGGTCTTTTCAAAGCGAATCCAACGGTTCCAGTTTCGGGAAAATCCGACGGTCGGATCTCCCGGTACAATCGTTTGAATTTTCGATTTCAAATTACGAACTGCAGCGTCGTTATTCGATTTAATATAATTATATTTATATATATAAATAAATATAATCGTTTCTGGCGCTGTTTTTCTTCAGATTTGAATTAAACATTCCAGACAATCCAACCGTTGGATTTCTACAAAGTTGGGGCCGTTGGAAAGATTATTCCAAGGCGAACCCGACGGTTGAGGTTTCGGGAAAATCCAATGGTCGGATTTCCCATACTAGTCGTTTGAAATCACGGTTTCAAAATACGAACTGCACGGCTTCGTTTCGTTTTAATTTTATTTATATTTATATATTTATATAAATATAGTTCATTCAACGATTTCAATATCGTTTTTACTTCAAAAAATTTTCTAACTCCTTAAATTTTGGAAAAATTTCGCCATAACCTCCCCTGCACCGGGAGCATCGGGAAATCGCAAATAGCGTTCCCGGTCCTTCTAATCTCAAAAAGAAAAAGAAGAAGCCAAGCGGCTAGCCAACAGGCTCAAAATCATCACCCAAACAAATCAGTAAATGTGTACCTATTTGTCGGGCACAAAATTTTATTCCTCTTCTCTAGCCCCTTTGCTATAACCTGTTCAATGAATATGCATATACATATATATATACAGTTCTTATCATTTATCATTTTCTATTCGACTTCATATTTGATTTCAATTTGGTTTAAAAACACCATTCATTCTAATGTTACATAAATAGGTGCAAATCATTTCATTAGCTAATTAATGAATATTTCATCTCATATATGTTTATTTCGAACAAGTGGCTATTTTTAACACTTCACATTTCAACGATTTATGCATACAATAAAAATGCGATTTTTATTGTAAAACGATTCATTTCAAAACACTATTTTTCTATATAGTTCATATAGTCGATAAAAGGTGATTTTTATTATCAAACAATTTATTTCAAAATATGAATACCATTCAACACATGAATTTCTAAACAACGAATGAATATCAATTCAACACATGAATGTTTTCAATAGTTTTTATATATAGATAAAAATATGATTTTTATTATCGAACAATTTATTTCAAAATATGAATACCATTCAACACATGAATTTCTAAACAACGAATGAATATCATTTCAACACATGAATGTTTTCAATAGTTTTTATATATAGATAAAAATGTGATTTTTATTATCGAACAATTTATTTCAAAATATGAATACCATTCAACACATGAATTTCTAAACAACGAATGAATATCAATTCAACACATGAATGTTTTCAATAGTTTTTATATATAGATAAAAATGTGATTTTTATTATCGAACAATTTATTTCAAAATATGAATACCATTCAACACATGAATTTCTAAACAACGAATGAATATCAATTCAACACATGAATGTTTTCTATACAATGAATAAATATAATTTAAGCATATGAAAATAATTCAAACACACAAATATTATTCAAAATTTCGGCAGCATAACGGCAGGGTAGTTACACCGGCACCGTCCCTAGTACGGTTCCTCGCTCTACCTTAAAACCTCGCGGTTTTTGACAATGGGGATCATGCATCTAGTTCGCACGCAGGCGGCATGTATATATTTATTTCATTTCCACAAACTAATCCTATGTGGTTTCCACCAAATATTTCACAACCACAAACGGGTATTTTTCAACCTCAAACAACCAATATCAATCACAAACAATCCCAAACAACCATTTCAATCAATAAATATCGTCCATGGTTTGTGGACGAGGGGCGTATATATATATATATTTATTTATTTATATATAGCAATTCACTTTTACTTCACACATATATAATATTTTTAAATCAGAAATCTCACCAATAGCTATCCAACTGCACGACACTTCCTTGCATAAAATCTTCGCCAATCTCTCCTTTCGTCGCTTTCGCCCGTATTCTCTACATATGTAAAAATCGAATTTTTACGATGCTATTCAATATATAAAAATATGATTTTTACTTCGACTTTCAACATATAAAAATATGATTTTTACTTCGACTTTCAACATATAAAAATATGATTTTTATTTCGACTTTCAACATATAAAAATATGATTTTTATTTTTGCAAGTTCAAATCTTTTTCTACTAATAGATTAAACCTTTTTCCTATTTTAAAGTTCAAAATAAAACCAGTTTTTCTCTTTTATAAAAATGCAGTTTTTATTTTTTTTAAAAATGCAGTTTTTATCTTTAAAAAAAATGCAGTTTTTAAATCCTTTTTCAAATGCAGTTTTATAATCTTTTACAAGAATCAGTTTTATTTAAAAAAAATCAGTTTTTAAAATCTTTTTCAAATGCAGTTTTATAATCTTTTACAAGAATCAGTTTTATTTAAAAAAAATCAGTTTTTAAAATCTTTTAGAATCAGTTTTATTTAAAAAAAATCAGTTTTTAAAATCTTTTTCAAATGCAGTTTTATAATCTTTTACAAGAATCAGTTTTATTTTAAAAAAATCAGTTTTTAAAATCTTTTAGAATCAGTTTTTAACTTTTAATAAAATCAGTTTTTCATACTTTAAAAAAATCAGTTTTTCATACTTGTAAAAATCAGTTTTTCATTTGATTAAAATCATCATTTCATTTGATTAAAATCAGTATTTCATTTGATTAAAATCAGTATTTAATCCCAGAAAAAAGCAGTATTTTACAGAATTAAAAATAAAAATAAAATAGAAACGCTTACCTTTGTCTGCGAAGAAGAGGGGGGGGGGGGGGGGAAGAAGAGGTCGTCGGCGGCTTCAGCGTCGCCAGCGAGGGGGGGGGGCTTCGTCGGAGCTCGTGCGATGGGGGGGGGGAAGGCTTCGTCGTAGCTCGAGGGATCGGGGGGGGGGGGGGAAGGCTTCGTCGGAGCTCGAGGGATCGGGGGGTGGGGGGGCTGGCGATTTGATTTAGGTTTTTTTTTTGGTTATAGAATCGGGGGGGGGGGGGGGCAAGCAGAAGAATAAAGGGAGGGAGGGAATTAAAAAAATATTTTTTTTTATTATTTAATTATTTAATTTTGCAAATAGGTTGACTTTTACATACGACCTCGAAACGAGGCCCACCGCCTGTCGTCCATAGCGTTTCACCCCCATTCCGAACACAATGGGATATGTATCGCAAGCTGATTTGATCGTTACAATCAGTTTCCTTTTGAATTTTCATTTAAATCACTATATTGAATTTTAAACGCACATTTCAAATTACCGGGGTCACATACTAACTAGAAAAATTCTAGAAAAATATTTTCTAGCTTCGAATTGACGATACGGTCCTAACAAAACTAGTTTCGTCGAATTCTGAGACCGTTTGAAAAATGGCCAATTTCCAGTCGATTAAAATCAACGAAAACTGGTCAAACGCGTTTTCTTTTGCCACGCTCACATATTGATTCGAAAAATTATGAAATTTGGAATCTAACAATAACCTGACACTGCGGATCTAACAAAAGTGGTTTCGTCGAAATCCGAGGTCGTTTGCAAAATGTCCCATTTTAAGGGCCTGAATTCCATAGCGACTATTCAGTATTTCCAACTGGACATATCTTTTGATTCCCGCTATCAAATTTCGATTGGTTAGATTCGTTAGAAAGATATTCACTAACAGATTTAAATATTTTTGGTTTCACTAAAATCCGGATTGTTTTGCACCCGGTATATTCAATTGAAGTTTGAAATCGAATTATCGAACTACCGCGCCATTTTCAATTCTATATATAATTATAATTAATTATATTCGTTTTCAAATGTCGATTCAAACTCATTTTTCATTGCCATTATCTAAAATATTTATTTTAAATATTTAAAGTCCATTATTTTAGCCAATTTAAAAATTTTAAATTGGTTCAGATTTTCTGGGTCGTTACAAAAAACCAATCCACTTTGGTTAACAAAACTTCTCAAGAATTTCGAAAATTTTCTAAAACCATATATTTGGGAAAATTTTGGAAGAGTCTCCCCCATACGGAGGGACTTCTGCAATATTGCAGGAATAATAAATATATACACATCAACCCAAACGGTCGGAAAAACCAATTTAAAACCCAAAATTTTATATTTTGCGCAGACATACAATTTTCGAGCGTTATTAAGCGATTAATAATAAGCTATACTCGAGTTTACTTAATTATTATGCATCTCTAAACAAATTGGATTCAATCAGCTTCCAGGCTCAATCCAATTGGTTTAAAAATGAATTAGTTTTGCACCTGTTCTCAGCTCAAATGAAATTCATTATAATAATAATCATGCCAGTTAGATTCAAACGTCCATACCATCCATTCCAAACAACTTCTATATACCATTCATTCTCATGGATTTCATTTATAATCATTTCTTAACAATCTGTTTATTTCTTTGAATTTCCATTCAGATTCATTAGTCTTGGATCAACTTATTCGTTACAGATTGGTTTTCAACCAAGTCCATTCATTTTCAAATCTATGTTCATGCAATCAACCAACCAAAACATTTCATTAATTAATTTGCATGTGTTTCTATTTCCAACTCAAGTCGAATTATTATTGACTTAAGTTATATTTTATTTCAAAAATTCCAGTTCAATTATAACTTTTTGATTAACTTAACATAAGTTAAATCAAATATTGATTTTCATATTTCACATCCCAAATTTGAAATGTCCTTTGGTTGATTCAATCTAACCTCATAATCAAACCCATTCAAATTAATATTGGTAAATTTAATTGCCTATATTATAATAATAAAATATTACTTTTATTGCTTTATAATTCATATTAGGAAAAAATAATTTAAAATAAATGTATATTAAATTACAAATTCGCGCTCTCATATATACACTCCAACTCAATTTAGGAAATTACTAATCCTATCTTGATTGGGTCATGCCACAAAGCCAAAGTTATTACTAACATTATGCTCTGATACCACTTTGTAATGGGTCTAGGCTTTTCAACCATCAACCAGTGGCCTAACCTGCCATTGTGGCATTACAAGGATACCTCATAACTGGTTGTATGGTCAACCTCGCTACTCAACTAACCTATTCATGCCTACTGGGACGTATAGAGGTAAGAGTCTCCTACTCGCCACCAAACAACTGGGCGAGAGCCCCTTATCATGCACTCCTAACCCGGTCTGATACCACTTTGCAACGTTCCACTTTTCCATACCCTTGAAGTTGACTAATTAGACCTCTGTCCAACCCAAATAGCATAGAAAACCAGATAGTTAAGAGAAATAAATTAGGGGGTGAGAAAAGAAAGAAAGAAATATTAGAAGAGAAGAATAAGAAGATCAGAGTCTCACATCGGAATGGACAAAATATAATATATCAAATGCTTTATACAAAAAGAAAACTGTATATTAAAACATCAAAGTATACATACATTTTAATACGACGCACAGTGAAATAATATAATTCCAGTAAATATGGCCATACGTCTCAACTCTAGCTCCACTTTTGAAGGCCCAAACGAGACCTAACCTAGAAATATACACGGTCTGACCCGTGCACATTTTAAGCAAAGAAAAATTCACCTGGATTTGTCTGGATTACTTTTAGTGATAAATTCACATGACAAACAACTTGCTTAAGTTTAGAAATTCTTTTTGAATGAAAAGGATAATCGTAAGATCAGTCCACACATAAACACGGACGGTTTTTACAACACCCCATAATTTTAACAATACTAAAGAGGATAAATTAAATAATAATTAATTTAATATTCAGAAATAAGTGAAACGAACTGCACCATTGTGTTCGTCTCGGAATTCTACTTATGATAGACTCGAGTTTATGTAAAACGGACACCGTATGAAGAAGTTATTAAGACTGGAGTTTGTATACGCATAAGAAGAATATATATGAATAAAATAAGTTTAAAAAGTCAAAAATCAGTTCAAAAATTCGAAATCGCAGAAATTGTAGCAAGCGGGAAAACCCCCTCCCAGGGGTGTCGACCCATGGGTCGACCCCCTAAGGGAGGGATCAACCCCCTGCATCAGATCTGGGCTGAGTTCGAATTTGTGAATCTGGACTCCTTTGTTGACTTGGTTCTTTGGCTCTAGGCTATGAATAAGACCCCATTTCTCTTATTTCTCCACACCTAAATTAATAGAGAACTAGATGCTTCCTCTGCCCAGATTGAATCAAGTTTTTTCTTCTTCAGCAATCATTTAGATTTGTGATTCAAACGTCTTCAGCCTTTCTCTATTTTTCTAGATCCAAACACAGTGAGTCTAAGTTAATTGTAGATATAAAGGTTTAAATATATTCTTGACACGACTATAACTTGGATCTATGCCTATGCCTTTATGAATCATATCAGATCTGCTATAACCTGTGTATCTAAGTTAATTCTGACATGACTTTGAACTAGAACTGAGAATATACCTATTTATCATGTCAGATCTGCCATTGATTAGTAGATTTAATTCATTGTTTAGATCATATCATGCTTGTTCCTATTATGTTTTTGTCCAAGTCAGATATGTTGTTAGTAGGTTATTTAATTCAATATTGAGATCTTATCATGCCAGTTTATGATATCCTTATTATGTTAGAGTCAATTCTATTGTCACATGTTCATCAGATCTGGTCCTATATACCTATTTGTCATCATGCCACTATATGTTTATGCCTGCTTCTGCCATCGTATTCAATTTTGCTATTATGTTCATTTCTGTACTCTTCCTTCCTTCTTTTCCCTTTTCATTTTTAAAGCCAGACTACCTTCGAGCCTAGGCATACCACTGAAATATGCGAACCATAAAATTGGGAATGAGTTGAAAACGTTAGAATTGGGGCATAATTTGAATTATGGAATTCAGGCATAACTTGAATGAAATATATGAATGTGAATTTGGGACATAAATTAACTCTTGATTAAAGACCTTAATTGTGACAATCCAAATTTCTGGTACTATTTGAGCTGGCTAAACAACACCAGTCCAATCTAAATTGCACTGGAAACTCGGATGCCAATAGAAAGAATTCAGAGGGTGAGATAATAAAGAAAGAAATATTAGAATAGAAGAAGAAGATGAGCCAACATAACACAACTGAATCGGGGTCTCACATCGCAATGGAACAAAATATAATATAGAAATAACTTTATTGAGAGCTTGAAATAACTTACAATAATCAGAGTACATCAATTTATCTGGACAGTTATAATACCCTGTCATCATATACAACACGCAACATAAAATACTGGATAATATCATGCGTCTGAATTTCTCCAACACGTCTTTGGACTTCGTACATCCTATAACCTAAACCTGCAGACCCGGGCTAACCCGAGCATTTCAAACGACGGGTCAGTCTGGTGAACCAGAGTGAGAGAAACTCGCTAAGTTTATATAACATCCATATCGATTTTAGAGTTCAAAAATCCATTTGAAAGGAAAGGATAATAGTAAGACCAGCCCACACATAAACATGGACGGTTTTTACCTTACTATAACCCTAATCATTTTTGAAATCAATATTTATTCTGATTTTATAATAGTGTTGAAATACAAATAAATAGAATCTAGCCGAATGCTTGCATCTCACGCTCCGCATATATAGTATACAAATAAAACCGCGGGCGCTTGTTGGAGATTGGATTTCGACTATGATAAGGTATGGAACCACCTGCTGATAGTGTATCTCCAGAGGGGAATACACTGGGTTCAACAAGAACGTCTTGCAAACCGGCCCACACATGACCGACCACTCATTTCTCTTGAGTGTATCGAATGTATATCACCAATGGTTGGGAGCTACCCACTGTTTCCCGAAGAGGGACATCATCGAAATAGATTAATAAAGCAAAAGGAATTTCTCTAGATCGGTGATTATACACCCTAATGGGAGCGAACCACATAGCCATACTGCCTGCCTGATTTTTGTCGTTTCCCGGTTGAAGAGGCTTGAGGTCAAGATTTATTAATCAATTAATTTATTCTTTTTTTTCTATTATATATATTCTTCTACAACATCTGGTCACCAATCACTTGGAAAGCCACATCGTCAGATCCGCCAGATGTCACTAATTGACGTCCATAAAAATACCTAGTTAGGAGCTACCCAACTATGACACGCTTGAAGAAATCAACGTTCGTGACCCCGTTGAAAATACTCTGCCAGATATTCATCCATACACAGGATGAACCGAAGGCACCCTCCTACTGAATCCAATATAGGAATTACCCCATGGATCAGTTGCGAGTAGTCCTTGCAATCCATGAATTCCAATCACGACAGAATCATTATCGAAATATCTCTGGCCACTAAACCAGAGAAATTCGACAAGTAGTTTTTTCGCTCATGAAGATCAACGGTCGCCAATGCTCCATCTCGATCGTCATCCGACGTCTTCCGTATTTGCTTGTCGGAATGGTTTTCGAATATAATTCGATCCCGATCTTTCAGTACCAACAGTCGTAAAGGTTAGATTTGATAGTTGGTTATTTAACAATCAAATAAAACAGTCATTCAATCATAAAATAAAAATAGATTTATTGGTTCAGTATTTAGCATCACTTGGCTTCTTTAATTAAAATAATTAAAGACTGATTAACTTAAATATCCCAATATTGGGAAAAACATCACTTGCTATTTTAGTATACTAAAATCGCAAAACCACTACATTTTAATATTTGGAAAATATCTTATAATAATATCTAATACTCCATTTGACTATCATTTTCACAATATGTGATATATCATATTCTTTTTCTAAAACTGAGGAATCAATTTAACTTATTATTCGTAAAACGACGTTACGCAAATCTGTTTTGTTTCATTGCTTTGAAAACATCATCTCATATTCTTGAACCCTTATTATTTTCGTTACTTTGGAAATCTCATGATATATTCTCAAATCATTCAGCTAACGTTGCATTATTATTCACTTATGGACATAACAAATTATCCTTACATTCTACCATTATCAGCTAATATCATCTTCGGATAATCCCGAAGTCGTTCAAGTTGGGGTATTTTAATTGCCTCTCAGACCTTGATCAACAATGTTCTTATCTTAAGATAAATATGAGTTGTAATTCAGAAACCGATATTCATTCACATTCCATTAAACTATTTAATTCAAAATATAGCATTAAAATTCTACTTTATCTTTTTGGAAGTCTCTTTTAAAAATCTAATTAATATTGCTTAATTCATCGGTTACTTAATTACTTACTAAACATAACTCTTATTAACTTTCAACTTATTTATATACTTTGTTCCCTAAACTGGATTATTATTACAAATCCCGTCACATACTTCTTTTACCAAACTCAATTACAAATCCCTTTTACCAATCCCCTTTTCTTTCCGGGAATCTCAATTCAATTCCATTTACTTATTTAATTCCACACTTAAGTATTTCTAATTCAAAATCATCTTCTTTACTTCTCATTCTCTCTATAAACCTTGTTTTTACATCTCAGGTTTAATTATAATTCTTTTTATATCTTCATCTTTCTTTACTTAATCCAAACGTTAAGTAAATCTTCCATTTAAGCTATGCGTTCGCTTAAATCCCTTTATAACTTCGTTATGAACTCGAGTTCAAATATAAAACTCTTTCATAATCTCTTCTCAAAATTTAACTATATTCCATTCCAAAATCGATTACTTACCTAAATGTATTTCATTTAAGAAGTAATTACAAAAATTAAAACAAATAATTCACTTCAACATTAACTACTGTACAATCAGTTAAATGCTTTATTTGCTGAAATAAATAAAAATATCTCTTTTAAAATCTTATTAAGATTAAACAATTATTCGTTAAGTTATTCCATTTAGTTCATTATTAACCAACTAATTTAAAAGTCGATCATAGTTAAAACGGAACTCGGTTAACTCAAAACACAATTATTTCTTTAACCAATTCCAGTTAATTCCTCCATTAAACTAATTAATAATATAATTTATTTAAATAACTTCATTTAATTATTTCTTAGAAATAATTAATCGAATTCTTAACCATTAGGTTATTTCCTGCTCATCTGCTTATAATTTCTATTAACATAAGAATTTACTTTATCAAACAATTTAATAATAACTTATAAACTTTTAAATAATAATAATACTTATTTTCCTTTAAAATTTCTCTATCCAAAATATTATATTTAAAATCTATTTCAGTTATAAAATAAAATTATAACTTCATTACAGTCGATTCATTTGACGATAAAATCCATATTTGTATAATGATTGACTTATAGACCATGTGATGCCAAATTACTCAACCAATATTGTCCATTGGTTAATATTACAAAAAATGTTGAAACACGATTTAACAGTCAATAATAAATCAACTATTCAATCATATTGTGGAAACAGTTCATACAATGGTAATATGAAAATAAACGATAAATTTGAGGAATCCAGTGGGATCCCTCCAACCTGTCCTTCTCTGCATCCAAAACGGTTAGCTCAAAACAAATCATTCAATTACATTCATCTTATAATAAATAACGACCATCAATCAATTAACAGATCATTCAAACAATTCAAGCAAGTTTATTTTATAAACGTGACCAATCAAGAGAAATTACCTCTACTGGATTAAATCATTAGAACAACGATTTGGGATTTTACTGAAATTAAATGCCCGTTTAATTCCATTGGTTAAATCAACAATAAATATATAACTATCATATGGTCAACCACTAGCAATCAGAGCACAAAAAATAAAAACCTAATTTATAAAATATAAATGGGAAGAACTGAGTGAGTTTAACTCACATTGATTTGGTTTGCTCATTTACACTGGTTTTTAATTAAATTAAACATCAATTTAATTCAATTAAAAAATTTACTTGCTTCCAGTCCTAACTGACACTCCTCCATCTCGAAACACCCGTCCCTACAGTTCCAACGAGACCGATTGTGCTTAAATATGATAACGTATGCGCATGATATCGTATAAACATCTTATAAAGTAATTTAATTATTAAAATCATGAATTAATTAATTTAAAATGGGCTTTTACCTTAATCGTTCGGCCCACCTAATCCCCAGACCCGCTTCTATTAACAAAACCCTTCCCAATCATTTTCCCAAACCCTCAGACATGAAAAACCACCGCCTCCACCAAATTATTTCCCATGGCTGAAACCCTAACCGCCTTTCCCCCTTTCTGTTCTTCAGCACAGTCGAGATTAGCTGCAGCGCCATGCCACCCTCCCTCCAATCTCTCTTCACTCTCCTTCCCCAATCGGTCTGTCAAACCCCCAGATCAGCTTCTCCACATCCAAACGTTTCCACCGTTCCGATGATGAAACCCCTGAGCCTTGCAAAACCACTTCATACTATCCACAAACAAATCGAAGTTGTTATTCGAAGGCTATCCAAACCCTAACCCTTCAAGTCAACCAAATCGTCAAAGAATTCATCCGAGGCATTCTGAAACGTAGCGCTTGGATTCATAAACACAGATAAGTGTTTTATTGATTTTTATTTGCTATATAAATTTAGTTTGGATTTCATAAGTGGTTCGCACCATTTCTCTTTACTGTTTTGCTCAAATTGTTCTCTGGAAATGGTGAAATCCTTATGCAAGGATTCATGTATTTATAGTGTGGTTAGATGAGGTCAATGTCTATCAACCCATCCTAGATAGGTTCGGCTATCCTCACTTAGGCCATTGGGTTATTCTTCAAAATTGCGTATTGATGGTTGATGGGAAATTGATACCTGCATGATGGATTTTTAGCAGAGATTTTGTTGAGTATCGTATTGTAATACAGTTACTCTATTTGGAAAAAAAGTGATTGAAAGGGCATAGATTAGGTGGGATAGTGGCCATGACTTGTTTATTCAGTCAGATATTTGAAAACTGTAGGTTCTGTGTTCCATTTAAAAATATGGCAGCATTGAATTTGTACATGAATCAACTGTATATGTATAAGTATAAGTAAAAATATCATCTATTTCGATTTGACTGATATTTTGATGGTATAAATATATACACACATTCGATTTGATTTCACTTAGTTGTGCTTTGTACTAAGAATTGATGTATGAATATTTTAGTAGTATAGCTGTTGTAATAACCCGGAAATCCGGGCCAATTTAAAAAATTTATTTTGGCAATTTTAGCGAATTTTGGATATTTAAAATGAATTATTTTAAATAATAACGAAGAGAAATTTATTTTGAATAGAATTCGAACGAATATATTTATATAGATCGTCGTTAGAATATAAATATTTATTTTAAATTATAAAAGGAATTGAAAATGGCGTGGTAGTTCGATAATTCGATTTCAAACTTTAATAGAATGTACCGGGTGCAAAACAAACCGGATTTTAGTGAAACCAAAAATAATAGGATCTAATTGAGAATATCTTTCCAACGAATCCGAAAAATCAAAATTTCATAGCGGGGATAAAAAGATATGTCCAGTTGAAAATTCTGAATAGTCGCTATAAAATTCCGGCCCTTAAAAATGGAAATTTTGCAAACGACCTCGGATTTCGACGAAACCACTTTTGTTGGATCCGCGGTGTCAAATTATTGCTAGGTTTCAAATTTCATAATTTTTCGAATCAATATGTGAGCATGGCAAAGGAAAACGCGTTTGACCAGTTTCAGTTGATTTTAATCGACTGGAAAATGACCATTTTTCAAACGGTCTCAGAATTTGACGAAATTAGTTTTGTTAGGGCCGTATCGTCAATACGAAGCTAGAAAATATTTTTTTCTGGAATTTTTAGAGTCAGTATGTGACCCCGGTAAATTGAAATGCGCGCTCAAATTCAATATATAGAGTTATATGTTGATTTTGACGAAAACTGATCGAAACGATCGAATCAGCTTACGATACATATCCCATTGTGTTCGAAATGGGGGTAATTAGCTATGGACGACAGGCGGTGGGTCTCGTTTAGAGGTCGAAGGTAAAAGTTACTTTATGGACTTTAAAATTTAAAATTAAATAAAACCTCCTAATTCTCCTTCCTTCAAGTCAACCCCTCCTCTATCCCCATTCACTTCAGCGAAAAAAAAGAGAAAAAAAAAACGAAGAGGGCCACCGGATCGGAGCTCCGCCTGCGCGCGCCTCCGCTGAGGCCCCCTCCTCCGACCCTCTCTGCTGTCGCCCCCTCCTCCACCTTCTCTTCCTCCTCCAACCTCCCCCACGCGCTCGAGACTCCCTCCCCTTCCAGATCCAGCCGTCACCTGCCAGCGTTCGAGGAGACCACCGAGCCACGTACTGTTCCAGGCGAAGGTAGAGCTCGAGGGGGGCTTCAAGCCGTCATCTCCGATCGAGGCGCAGGAGGCCAGTGAAGCAGCGGCTTCAAGCCCTAGGTTTTGAGGCCGACGAGTTTTCCTGAGTATTGACAGTAGAAGAAAGGTAATTAATTTACTTATTTAATTTATTTAAATTAGTTAATAAGGTTAAACCAAATTTTTTTTAGATAACATGAAAAGAGGAAAAGAGACAAAATGAAATAACTTTGTTTTATAAGTGTTTTTAAAAACAAAAATAAGCATTGTTTTAAAAATAAAAATTGTATTTTTATATAAGTAATAGCATTTTAAAAATAGAAGGAAATATAATTTTTATTTGAATAGAAGGAAATATAATTTTTATTTGAATAGAAGGAAATATAATTTTTATTTGAATAGAAGGAAATATAATTTTTATTTGAATAGCGAAGTAAAAAATACGATTTTTATTTGAATAGCGAAGTAAAAATTCGATTTTTATATATTGAATAGCGAAGTAAAAATTCGATTTTTATATATTGAATAGCGAAGTAAAAATTCGATTTTTATATATTGAATAGCGAAGTAAAAATTCGATTTTTATATATTGAATAGCAAAGTAAAAATTCGATTTTTATATATTAAATAGCGAAGTAAAAATTCGATTTTTATATATTGAATAGCGAAGTAAAAATTCGATTTTTATATATTGAATAGCGAAGTAAAAATTCGATTTTTATATATTGAATAGCGAAGTAAAAATTCGATTTTTATATAGGTAGTGAATACGTTTAACACCCCACCTCCGCCAGGGTCACTCTTGCAAGTACACTAGCTTTGGAGGGGTGTTGGACAAGGTAAACATGCATAGAGATATCACAAGGCAGAACAAATAAGTAAAACAGAGTAAATAAAGTAGCGGATAAAACTACTATTTCAAAACCATAGTCAAGTTACATCAAAGTACTTAGTCATTATTTTCCAACTACTACAAGTCTAGAAACATAAACTGAAAACTGGAAATAACATAAAGTAAAGTATCCCCAAAGTAGACGTGGTAAAGCCATAGCGAGCTCAAGTCCAAACCGTACATGAGCTATCCAGTAAGCAAGCTAAAGATCCAAGCTAGGTGCTAGTATTCCTACCCTGAGAACCTGGGGGGGGGGGGAACGGAAGAAAAGAGGCGAAAGAAAACGGGTCAATCAAAAAGACTGGTAAGTCCTACCTACTATTAGTATAAAAACTAATAAAGTTGACTGGACATGTAAAACAGAGATGAAACATAGGGTGATAACTGGCATGGTGAAAAGTTAACATGATAGATCAAGTGTGGCATCGCATATACAAGGTTAAGTTGCACCAAGTGTACTAGTATTCTAATCCATGTCAAGTATAAACAAGAAATGATCCCTTGGCCCAAAGTTGGCCCAACATCATGAGATGACCTAAATCAAGGTCCAACTACTCGGTCTAGTCGATCGGCTCCCTATAAGCCTAACTCGTCGTGTATCGGTGTCATACGGCTTAATCATGGAATGTAGTTAACTGTGCAAGGTCCACCCTAGGGTGTATCCTGCCCTAAGGTGTAAACCACAGACACAAATCAAGCACGCACAGTCTAAACCTACTGGTGCCCATGTTCAACTCCAGACTTAATGTACACGACCATGGTCCGCTTGATCAACCGGTGCACCATTCAGCCGTCTCTTTTGGTCTCTTACAATCAGTCCAGTAATCGTGCCCCACCCTAGCCTATTCCAGGGTACACATGATACTCCCTAGTGGGTTACTGTTGAAAAGGACCACGTAACTAGGATTTCAAGCGGGTTAAGTGAGGTTAACCCTATCCTAACCATGTATTGAGTTGGTCAAGTGTATCCAAGCAGTTCATGACTTAACCCTATCAATACATCGTGTTTAATTGGTTAAGTATTCAAGTAGTCCATGACTTAACCCTACCAATCCATCGTGTTTAATTGGTTAACATAAAGGTTATGAGAGTTATGAGAGTTTCTATGTTGCGTTATGCAACATTTCCAAACAAAGCTCATAGCTTTCAATCCACAAAGTCAAGGTAATAGCTTTACAAACATACATAGAACAAATCTATGCATAACATGATAGATTCAAAGCACAAATCATACTTATGCCCAAACTCAAACTTGCAACATGTCATATTTAACTTCATAGTTTAAATCTAAGAGTAGAATAGGTCTTACAATGCTATGAAGACTATAAAATAAAACAAGATTGAGACGAAGCCACACTAGCAACACTAAAACCCCCCAAATGACAAGCTCCACATAAAACCCTTGATAAATAAGAAGAAGATCCTTGCTTTGGTGAAGAAAGATTGAACTTTAGCCTTGAATCAAACTTAGAAACTCTCAAACAAGCTTAGAAACTCTCATATGAATGAAGATTATGACAAGAGGGTGGAGGCCATGATCAAGAGGGATTTTGGCATAACCTAGTTGTAGGATCAATTTGTGAGGGTTTAGGCTAGGTCTTAGGGTGTTTTTATAGGAGTAGAGACAAGTTTAGGCCATAGGATTAACCCTAGTTTAGATCTAAACCATCAAAAATCGTCACAGGCCAGCAGAACAGACCAGAGAACCAAAACAGGTGCACCAGGCCGGCCAGGGTCAAGCCAGAAAGCTGTGCAGGTTTCTGGCTCGACTCGGGCGCACTTCCCATGTGTGCCAGTGTATTTTTGTGCTGGCGCACTTCACAAGTGCGCCAGTGCATTCTGGCTTGTTTTCGGTTTTTCTGCCTAACTTCGTTCGTCCATATCTTCTTCATACGGACTCCGATTTTCGAAAACTCGGACTCTATTTCGCGTATTTTTCAGAGGCGAACGCAATGGCGTAGCCCGTTTCCCTTGATTCAGATTTTAAAATTTAATTCTGCCTTGATTTATATTATAACATTTTATAAAAATTCGGGTTGTTACATTCTCCCCTCCTTAAAGGATTTCGTCCCCGAAATCTCCAAGTTAGGAAGAACGTATCCTACCATCCATCATCCATCTACTCAAAACATCATACACAAGTAATCATTGTCCTTAAAAGATTCTAAATGCTATATGATCATATGCAAAGGTGTGTGTATATGTACTTATCTAATGCAAAAATCAAGCGGTTACTGATTCAGTAAACCTCCTTAATGCAAAGTATGTTAGTGAAATGAGTCCATATGTATGTAAATTCCTAACATAATTCATAATCTCTATATGAGTGCACATAACATTCATCCATATGCAACATCCATGTGATAGCATAACAAGTTTCAACCATGAATAAGTATAAGCACTCACGCATATGCAATATGAAAGTGTGTGAGCCGATCTTAGTGCCTAATGTGTATCATGCATCCACGAGTATCCACTTGCAAACACTTGCAACCACTGGCAAACATCAAGCATAACATGTTTCAAATACAAGTTTCATCCAAAGGGTTTCTACCTAAGGTTCTTATGACAAGATTAACGAGATAACAAGATAAACATGGATAGCAAATGAAAGATATGCTAACTAGGAAAAGAGATTGAGAATGTACCCTCAAAAAGGAATGGATAAAGCCCACACATCTTCTCCTCGGTTTCCCAAGTTGCATCTTCATCGGCTTCACTCCACTGAACCTTTACTAACTTGACTTCTCGATTCCTCAACTTCTTGATCTCCGTTCCCAAGATACGAATCGGAGCTCTCCTCATGGTTGCCTCTTTCTCTATCTCCACGTCTTCAAGAATGCTAGGCTCAACTACCTCGGCTGACTCATGTAGGCATTTTCGGAGATGCGAGACATGAAAAACATTGTGCACTCCGGCCAGCTTCTCGGGCAATCCCACCTTATAAGCCATCTTCCCAATCCTCTCTATAATAGGGAAGGGTCCTACGAACCTTGGTGCCAGCTTCCCAACTGCTCCAAAACGAACCACATTTCGCAAAGGAGAAACCTTCACAAAGACCATATCTCCATCTTCAAACTCTAAGTCTGTCCTTCGCTTGTCTACATAGGATTTCTGTCTGTCTTGGGCCGTTTTCATCCGCCTTCGAATCAACTCAACTTTCTCGGATGTGTCCCTTATCATGTCGGGCCCAAGTATAAGCTCATCCATCATCTCCCACCAACATGTTGGTGACTTGCACGGCCTCCAATATAAAGCTTCGGATGGTGCCATCCCTATGCTTGCTTGGTAGCTGTTATTATAAGCAAACTCCACTTGAGGAAGATGATCTTCCCAAGTACCACCAAAGTCAAGTATGCATAGCCTCAATAGATCTTCTAGTACCCTATTCACCCTTTCGGTCTGGCCATCCGTCTGTGGGTGATAGGCCGTACTTAGATTCAATCGCGTACCCATCGCTTCTTGCAAACTATTCAAAAATTGGCTAGTGAAGATTGGATCACGATCGCTAACTATGCTTGAAGGAACTCCATGCAATCGCACTATCTCTCGAAGATAAACAGATGCTAGCAATGATGCGGTCCTCTTGCTCTTTACTGGAATGAAATGAGCGCTCTTCGTGAGTCTATCCGCTATGACCCATATGCTAGTATTCCCCTTTCTTGATCTTGGCAACCCATCCACAAAATCCATAGAGATACTTTCCCACTTCCATAGCGGGACCTCCAATGGATGCAATAGCCCACCGGGCTTCTTCGACTTGGCCTTTACTTGTTGGCAAACAATGCATCTAGAAACAAACTCTGCCACATCCTTCTTCATCCCATCCCATAAGAAAATGCGCTTCATATCTTGGTACATCTTATCCCCTCCGGGATGTATAGTCATACTCGAGTGATGCGCCTCCTCAAGAACTTTATTTACTAAGTCTCCCACTCGTGGGACACATAGTCTTCCATCACGCCTTAGCCATCCCTTGTCATCAATAGTATATCTAGCGAGGTGACTTGACATCTCACCCCGGATCAACTTGTCCATGATCTCGACTATCTGCGGGTCTTCCCTCTATGAAGCCCCAACTTGATCAAGAAGTATAGGTCTAAGCTCAAGGGATGCTAACGAACCAGTCATCGACTCAACAGCCGGTGTGAAATCAAAGGTTGCCAAGAACTCTAGGCTCTTCATCTCAACAAACAAGGGACTAAAAGTCAACCTTCTTCTGCTTAGCGCATCTGCCACAACATTACCCTTGCCAGGGGTATAAGCTATATCGAATTCATATGATGCCAAGAATTCCATCCACCTCTGCTGCCTTAGATTCAAATCTTCCTGCGAGAAGAGGTACTTGAGTGACTTGTGATCAGTATATAACTCAATCCTTTGACCTAGAAGATAGTGGCGCCAGGATTTGAGTGCAAAGACGATCGCCGCCAACTCCAAATCATGAGTGGGATAGTTCTTCTCACGAACTTTGAGTTGCCTACCCCCAAAGCATATCACTCTCCCTTCTTGCATCAGGACAACGCCCAACCCCGTGCCACATGCATCGGTGTACACGGTAAACAACTTCCCTCCATCGGGTAATGCTAGAACTGGAGCTGTGGTGAGGGCTTTCTTGAGCCTTTGAAAAGCAAGCTCACACTCTACGTCCCATGCAAAGACTAAGTTCTTCTTCGTCAACTTAGTAAGAGGAGCTGAAATCCTAGCGAAGTCCTTAATGAACTTCCTATAATATCTTGCCAGACCGAGAAAGCTTCTCACTTCAGTTGCATTCTTCGGAACATTCCAGTCTTGTACCGCCACCACTTTAGCGGGATCCACAACTATGCCCTGCTTAGAAACTATATGCCCAAGGAACCGAACTTCCCTTCTCCAGAAATGGCATTTAGAGAACTTGGCTTTCAACTGATGAGCTCTAAGCGTATCCATAACCTCCTTGAGGTGTGTAGCATGCTCTTCCTCGACCTTAGAGAAGACCAGAATATCATCCACAAAGACAACCACAAACTTGTTAAGGAACTCCCTGAACACTCTACTCATCAAATCAACAAAGTATGCGGGTGCATTAGTCAAACCGAACGGCATGACTAGCCATTCAAAGAATCCATCTGGAGTCCTAAACGCAGTCTTGTCAATACTATCCTCAGCCACTCTAAGCTGATGGAATCCGGTGGCTAGATCGAGCTGAGAGAAAACAGAAGCACCAACAAGCTGGTCAAAGAGATCATCAATCCTCGGTAACGGGTGTCTATTCTTCTTTGTCAGCTTGTTCAACTCACGATAATCAACACATAGACGAAGCGAACCATCCGCCTTAGTAGCGAATACCACCGGAGCACTCCATTCCGAAATGCTTCGCCTAATGAAATTTTTCTCAAGCAACTCCTTGATTTGCTTGCTAAGCTCTCTTCTTTCTCGCGGGGCCATGTGCCTAACAGGCAATGAAACTGGCTTGGCATTATCAACCAGATAAATACGGAAGTCTATCTCGCTTCTAGGTGGTAACCCCTTCACCTCATCAAAAGCATCAGGATATTCTCGGACCACCCTCACAGATTGAAGGTTGTCAATAGACGAGTCGAGGGATTCAAGATAACATAACATGACGGGATCCAGAGGTTTACAAGAAATTTCTAGGGTATTACCGAGGCGAGTCATGAGCCTCTCCACCCTATGCTCACAATCAGGAATGGCTCCATAACTGGACAACCAATCCATGCCCAAAATTAACCCGTATCCCGAAAACCCGAGAACATAAGCATTACACATGAATTCTACGCTCATGATAGAAATCTTCAAATCCACACAAATCACAGATAGATGGGCGGAACCCTCAATTGGATTTGGAACTCTAACAGGATCCTCAACTAGACTAGTACTTAGGTGCAAACTTTCAACAAGATCAGAAATAAAACTATGCGATGTGCCAGAATCGAATAAGGTGCGAACAGGGAAATCAGAAATGTAAACATGACTTTCTATAGAAACACTACCTCGATCAAAAGCTGGATGAGCGAGGGGAGCCTACAACTGCCCTCCAGAGGGTCCTGCTCGCTGAGTTTTCCTTTTCCCTTGTCCTCGCTTTTTCGGGCAATCCTTGCTATAGTGTCCAGACTTTCCACAATGAAAGCATTTGTCCAACTTCCTCTTCTTCTTCCTACAGTCTTTGACTATGTGCCCAGTGATCCTACAGAAGTTGCACTTTCTTGTGTCCTTTGCCTTGTTGTTGTTGGCCTTGTTTCCCTTCTTGTTGTTCTTGTATCCTTTCGCGGAATCTTCCTTCTTGCCTTGAGAATCATTTGCCTTGACCTCCTTCTTGCCACTCTTATCTTCCTCTTGAAGCAGGGCCATATTCACCAAACTCTCGAAGGTCGCCCCCATGGGTATATGGGACATGGCCAAACCGTGCAATGGATCGTTCAATCCTAGAGCAAAGTGTAGGGCCTTCTTCTGAGCTGTGTTAACCATGTCTAAACCAAACCGAGCAAGCTGATTAAACTTATCCACGTATTCCCTCACGGTCATGTCGCCTTGCTTTAGTGATAGGAACCTCTCCATCTGAAGGTTCTCTTCTGTCGATGATAGAAACCTCAGTCCAAACCTTCTCCTAAAGTCATCCCAAGTCTGGATTGGCCTAGTAGTGGTGGTGACTACCCACCAATATGCAGCTTCCTCTTTCAATAGCGATACTGCCAACAGAACTTTTCTACGGTCTTCCACATCAAAGATAGCAAAGAGGTCTTCAGTTTCTTTTAACCAGTTTCTTGCCTCAACATAAGTCTCTGTCCCAATAAAATTCTTGCCACCCATCGCCTTAAAGTCCTTGCAAATCTTTGCGAAATCCGCTTGTGGATGCGGAGGAGGAGGAACCTCAGCTACGGGAGGAGGAGGAATGTTAGCCACGGGGAAAGGAGGAGGAATGTTCGCAGGGCCGGCTTCATTCTCCCTTGCCTCCATGTACCTTCTAAACCAAATAGGTACTGGTACGCCCTCCAGAATGGCAAAATTATCGGCCTTACTGAAACGAAGAAAAAGATAGATTGAGAACGACGAAACAAAGGATAGTGCTAATGGCTTTTGGGGAATAGCCTTTTAAAATAAACTAGACTTTTCTTGGAAAATACTGAATTGGTTTTGAAAATAGTTCTTCAAAAGGTAAGTTTAAAAAGCCTTTTGTTCAATCTCGTAAACCTTATGCTCTGATACCAAATGTAACACCCCACCTCCGCCAGGGTCACTCTTGCAAGTACACTAGATTTGGAGGGGTGTTGGACAAGGTAAACATGCATAGAGATATCACAAGGCAGAACAAATAAGTAAAAAAGAGTAAATAAAGCAGCGGATAAAACTACTATTTCAAAACCATAGTCAAGTTACATCAAAGTACTTAGTCATTATTTTCCAACTACTACAAGTCTAGAAACATAAACTGAAAACTGGAAATAACATAAAGTAAACTATCCCCAAAGTAGACGTGGTAAAGCCATAGCGAGCTCAAGTCCAAACCGTACATGAGCTATCCAGTAAGCAAGCTAAAGATCCAAGCTAGGTGCTAGTATTCCTACCCTGAGAACCTGGGGGGGGGGGGAACGGAAGAAAAGAGGCGAAAGAAAACGGGTCAGTCAAAAAGACTGGTAAGTCCTACCTACTATTAGTATAAAAACTAATAAAGTTAACTGGACATGTAAAACAGAGATGAAACATAGGGTGATAACTGGTATGGTGAAAAGTTAACAAGATAGATCAAGTGTGGCATCGCATATACAAGGTTAAGTTGCACCAAGTGTACTAGTATTCTAATCCATGTCAAGTATAAACAAGAAATGATCCCTTGGCCTAAAGTTGGCCCAACATCATGAGATGACCTAAATCAAGGTCCAACTACTCGTTCTAGTCGATCGGCTCCCTATAAGCCTAACTCGTCGTGTATCAGTGTCATACGGCTTAATCATGGAATGTAGTTAACTGTGCAAGGTCCACCCTAGGGTGTATCCATCCCTAAGGTGTAAACCACAGACACAAATAATGCATGCACAGTCTAAACCTATTGGTGCCCATATTCAACTCCAGACTTAATGTGCACGACCATGGTCCGCCTGAACAACCGGTGCACCATTCAGCCGTCTCTTTTGGTCTCCTACAATCAGTCCAGTAATCGTGCCCCACCCTAGCCTAGTCCAGGTTACCCATGATACTCCCTAGTGGATTACTGCTGAAAAGGACCACGTAACTAGGATTTCAAGCGGGTTAAGTGTGGTTAACCCTATCCTAACCATGTATTGAGTTGGTCAAGTGTATCCAAGCAGTTCATGACTTAACCCTATCAATACATCATGTTTAATTGGTTAAGTATTCAAGTAGTCCATGACTTAACCCTACCAATCCATCGTGTTTAATTGGTTAAGTATTCAAGTAGTCCATGACTTAACCCTACCATGTGGAATTAATTAACTTAATGCATCCCAACCTCTCACATTAGACTTTGTTGTGGTTACTAGTTAAGCCGGGCGGGTCCGGGTAGCTTTACATCACAACCTAGTCTAACCTCGGGTTTTAAGTGCGATATGACCAACTACTCACATTGGGTCCTATTGTTTGTAGCCACTAGTTAAGCCGGTCGGTTCCGGGTAGATTTATGCTACAAACTCAACCCAACCTCGAGTTAGCCACTTTCATGTTTTCTACATGTCATGTCCACGTTCATGTTTTCAAGCATAATCACATGTCATATTTCAAAACCATGTTTTTATGTCATTAAAGTTACCTAACTACCCATACACGTTCCCATCGCATGTACGTTTCGTCACAACACAAAATGGATTAAAAGAGGGAACTTAGAAGCATGACAAAAATGGGCATAAGGTGATAGGATTTGGCCACAAGTTAAACATGGTGGCATATGAGGCAAAATGTGTTCATTAAACTTGCATATTACATTATAAGCCTCAAAACATGCATGACATCAAACTTAGCAAATAAGTGATACATGGTCATAGATGGCATAGGATGATAACTAGTGATTCGCATATAACATCATATGCAAGTTAACATAAAGGTTATGAGAGTTTCTATGTTGCGTTATACAACATTTCCAAAAAAAGCTCATAGCTTTCAATCCACAAAGTCAAGGTGATAGCTTTACAAACATACATAGAACAAATCTATGCATAACATGATAGATTCAAAGCACAAATCATACTTAGGCCCAAACTCAAACTTGCAACATGTCATATTTAACTTCATAGTTTAAATCTAAGAGTAGAATAGGGCTTACAATGCTATGAAGACTATAAAATAAAACAAGATTGAGACGAAGCCACACTAGCAACACTAAAAAACCCCAAATGACAAGCTCCACATAAAACCCTTGATAAATAAGAAGAAGATCCTTGCTTTGGTGAAGAAAGATTGAACTTTAGCCTTGAATCAAACTTAGAAACTCTCAAACAAGCTTAGAAACTCTCATATGAATGAAGATGGAGATTATGACAAGAGGGTGGAGGCCATGATCAAGAGGGATTTTGGCATAACCTAGTTGTAGGATCAATTTGTGAGGGTTTAGGCTAGGTCTTAGGGTGTTTTTATAGGAGTAGAGACAAGTTTAGGCCATAGGATTAACCCTAGTTTAGATCTAAACCATCAAAAATCGTCACAGGCCAGCAGAACAGACCAGATAACCAAAACAGGTGCACCAGGCCAGCCAGGGTCAAGCCAGAAAGCTATGCAGGTTTCTGGCTCGACACGGGCACACTTCCCAAGTGTGCCAGTGTATTTTTGTGCTGGCGCACTTCACAAGTGCGCCAGTGCATTCTGGTTTGTTTTCGGTTTTTCTGCCTAACTTCGTTCGTCCATATCTTCTTCATACGGACTCCGATTTTCAAAAACTCGGATTCTATTTCGCGTATTTTTCCGAGACGAACGCAATGGCCCAGCCCGTTACCCTTGATTCAGATTTTAAAATTTAATTCTGCCTTGATTTATGTTATAACATTTTATAAAAATTCGGGTTGTTACAATACGAATGACGAAGGTGACGAAAGAAGAAACGGCGGAGATTTTCTACATAAGAAGTGTCGTGGAGTTGGGATAGCTTTGGTGAGAACTTCTCACCTTTTAATTTTGTTTTCTAGTTAATAATATATACTAGGATGCAGACGGTGTTTCGTAGCACCCGACACCCGTCGTCCACAGACCATGGACGACTTGTATGCTTGTTTGTATGATTTTGATGAGTAGTTGATTGTGTGATGTGATGTGAAAAGAAATAAAATATTTATATAGTTAAAAATATTTTATAGTTATAAATAGAATTTTTAACGCGTATATGAAAGGAAATAAAAATAAACAAATCGGACGATTTGTTTATATACACACATTTGACTGATATTGATTGGGACGATAAATTTTACACATCGCCCAACTGCACAAATAAAATCTATGTTTGATTGTTTGATATCCCTACACGGGTATTGGGATGGTATATGACATACACTAATCCTAATAGTTAGTTGTATGTCGATCAATTGATTGACAGACTGTTATAAGCGTTAAATATTTATATTCGATGCTTATACAGTGTAGAGTGTACTTTGGATGATGGTTGATTATTCATCGTTGTTATTGTATACATGTGTTGTAGAAAATCCATATAATTAACATTATATGGTAATTGATTGGGCTTCATTCAATATTTGAAATAGAAATATTTGAATAGAAATATTTGAAAAAGAAATATTTGAATAGAAAATTTTGAAATAGAAATATTTGAAATAGAATATTTGAAAATAGAAATATATGAAGTCGTGTTGATTAGATTGACGCCATTTTGACGTGAACGATATTTATATCGATTTTATAATGAATATCAATTTTATTCATTTTATAATGAATATTGAAAGTGATTTCAAAATCTGATATTTTGAAAAGAATTGAAATTCAAACTGAATTCGAATTGAATTGAATAGAAATCGAACTTGAATTGAATTGAATAGAAAACGAATTTGAATTGAATAGAAAACGAATTCGAATTGAATTGAATTGAATTGAAAACGAATTTGAATTGAATCGAATAGAAAACAAATCTGAATTGAATTGAATTCAATTGAAAACGAATTGAAATAGAATTGAAATCGATTTGAATTGAAATCAAATAGAAGTGAATGTAAAAAGAATTTATAAGGGAAAATTCAATTTTGATTTGAATTTGAAATAAAGGTTGAAATTGTTTTTGAAACAGATTTGAAATAACTTATAAAATTCGTTTTAAAAAGGAAATCGGTGAAATATATATATATATATATAATATATATATAATATATGTATATATATTTATATTTATATATATATAATGGCCTAAATAGAATGGGCCGCGCCGCGGTAGTTCGTGAATTTCGACATTGACTTCGAATGGACATTGCGGGAGATCCGACCGTCGGATTCTCCTAAAACTGGAACCATTGGGTTCGTATCGAAAAGAGATTTCTAACGAATATTAGAAATTTGAAATCTAACGGTTGGATTTGGAATTATGTCCAAATCAAATTTGGAAAAGGTCGTTGTAAGTGCAGTTCGATGGCCGTTGATGGAAATCGACTGTACAGGCCTTGATAAAATTATTAAAAATAATAATAATTTGTGTAAAATCATAAGAAATGATTTGTGAAGAATTGGGATGAAAAACTCCATATTTGAAAGGATAAAAATAGATTTTTATCGAAATGAACTAGTTTTGAACTAGAATAATAATTTATTTCTTTTTAAAATAAATAAAGTGGATTTGAATTGGTTTTGAAAATAACCAGGATTTCCAATATATAGATTGGAAATGGATTTGAATCGAAATTGTCTTCGGAATATTTCGATGTGGGATTTCGTGATTATACATGTATTGTTATGGGAAATTTGAAAGATATATTAATATCGTTATTTCCAATACGATATTTGTTGCTCGTAGAATTTGATATTGAATATAAGCCGATATATTTTCTATTCAGAGCCTTGTATTTAATATCAAATGGGATTTTGGGTTTGTCGTGAATGGCGTCTTCATTAACGCTGCTCTTAAACCTAGTTGAGGAAAAGATTAAATCTTTTTATTTAGATTTAATGAAGTGCACCAATTAAATAATATTTAATTGGAATTGAATTGGTATCGATTTTTGGGTTTATCATGAACAGTGTTTTAAATAACACTTGTTCTTTAACCCGATAATTAATAGAATGTGATTTTGGGTTGTCGTGAACGGTATCTTCAATAATACTGTTCTTAGATCCAAAGGAGTTAAGAAAATCAGAAACTAACTGGAGATTAGTTAAGAAGAATGGTTTCTTGGGTATTGATCTGATGTTGGTTTCGGCCTTCGGGGTTAATACTTAGGGAATTGCTCACTTGCTAATTTATGGTTAGGGTATGATTGAAATGTAAAGTGATTTTGGGTTTATAGTGAACCGTGTTTTAAATGACATTGATTCTTTAACCCAGTTAAAGATTAAAACTAAGTGGAGTTTTAATGAATCTTTAATTAGATTGAAAAGATCGAGAATGGAGTATCACCAGTTTTGCTCCAAACCAATAGTTAAATCTTTAATTAGATTTGGACATGGAATGGTAATTGATTTTACTGATAACACCGTGATATTAGATATGGAGTATTACCAGTTTTGCTTCATGGGATGAATAGGTTGGGATTGGGAAATAAAATAAATAATTACTTCGGTTGTTCCCTAATCCCGACTAGTTTGTAAAACCATAATTTGGTTTGAAATGATATCCAAAGGATGATTAAAGAATAAATTTTAAAGAATTTATCTTTGATAAAAATTAATGGGAACCTTTCCCTAAGAATGTGAAATTTAGAAACTAACTGTAGGTTAGCTAAGAAGAATGGTTTCCTGGGTATTGATCTGATGTTGGTTTCGGCCTTCGCGGTTAATATTTGGGAAATTGTTCTCTTGCGGATTTCCAGTTAGTGACTGATGAATTGGAATGAGGCGTATGTTGTGATTGTTTAACATTTGTTTACTATATACGCGGGTTGTTCGGAAAGGCCGGGTTTATACCCATTCTGAATAACCGATTCGACGATAAGTCGAAGATGATGTCGGTGGTCGAAGACCGGAAGTCTTCACATCGTTTGGGTGATTACTAATGATCTTGATTGGGCTGTACACCCAAGATGAGGGAATCAGTCGGTGGTCGTCCAGACGTACTTGGAGATCGACTGATATGCGAGGAAAGTGCCTCCGGTTTCGTTCAGACCTAGAACGGACTTGTAAATGGATGGTGTGTCTGACATTGTATTCCTTTATATTGTATTCGTTGATCTCTGCTAAATATATATCTGTTTGGCGGCGGGGAATTTATTCTCTTGCTTAACGCCCTTCTCTGAGACATACGAGCTCAGAGGTAATATATTGGCAGAAATCAGTGGTACAATATGGATTGATAGTGTGGCATGCTGAGATGCAGTGATCCAGCCTTTTGTTGAAAAGCAAAGTTTAGTGGATGATGATCAAAGTGCTGCTTTGATATAGCATGGCTTGGTGTATAGCGTTGATTCGCGAGCCTCACACCTCGGTATGGTGGTAAACTGATGGTTTGATCAGTATGCTTTTTAGTGGATGGGCACCTTAGTGGTGTCGTGGATTCGGTCGACCGAGATGAGCTTAGTGCTCAGGGATATATAGAGTAAGAGGTGTTTTCTCTCGCTAGGACGTAAGCCGCGGTGATACTCTGGTCCCAAAAGTGCGGATGTGCAGACGGTGTTTTCTCTTGTTGGGACGTAGTCCAGGGTACACATGATACTCCCTAGTGTGTTACTGCTGAAAAGGACCACGTAACTAGGATTTCAAGCGGGTTAAGTGTGGTTAACCCTATGCTAACCATGTATTGAGTTGGTCAAGTGTATCCAAGCAGTTCATGACTTAACCCTATCAATACATCGTGTTTAATTGGTTAAGTATTCAAGTAGTCCATGACTTAACCCTACCAACCCATCGTGTTTAATTGGTTAAGTATTCAAGTAGTCCATGACTTAACCCTACCATGTGGCATTAATTAACTTAATGCACCCCAACCTCTCACATTAGACTTTGTTGTGGTTACTAGTTAAGCCGGGCGGGTCCGGGTAGCTTTACACCACAACCTAGTCTAACCTCGGGTTTTAAGTGCGATATCACCAACTACTCACATTGGGTCCTATTATTTGTAGCCACTAGTTAAGCCGGTCGGTTCCGGGTAGATTTATGCTACAAACTCAACCCAACCTCGAGTTGGCCACTTTCATGTTTTCTACATGTCATGTCCACGTTCATGTTTTCAAGCATAATCACATGTCATATTTCAAAACCATGTTTTTATGTCATTAAAGTTACCTAACTACCCACATTCGATTTGATTTCACTTAGTTGTTCTTTGTACTAAGAATTGATGTATGAATATTTTAGTAGTATAACTGTTGTAATAACCCGGAAATCTGGGCCAATTTAAAAAATTTATTTTGGCAATTTTAGCTAGTTTTGGATATTTAAAATGAATTATTTTAAATAATAATGACGAGAAATTTATTTTGAATAGAATTCGAACGAATATATTTATATAGATCGTCGTTAGAATATAAATATTTATTTTAAATTATAAAAGGAATTGAAAATGGCGCGGTAGTTCGATAATTCGATTTCAAAATTTAATTGAATGTACCGGGTGCAAAACAAACCGGATTTTAGTGAAACCAAAAATAATAGGATCTAATTGAGAATATCTTTCCAACGAATCCGAAAAATCAAAATTTCATAGCGGGGATAAAAAGATATGTCCAGTTGAAAATTCTGAATAGTCGCTATAGAATTCCGGCCCTTAAAAATGGAAATTTTGCAAACGACCTCGGATTTCGAAGAAACCACTTTTGTTGGATCCGCGGTGTCAAATTATTGCTAGGTTTCAAATTTCATAATTTTTCGAATCAATATGTGAGCGTGGCAAAGGAAAACGCGTTTGACCAGTTTTAGTTGATTTTAATCGACTGGAAAATGACCATTTTTCAAACGGTCTCAGAATTTGACGAAATTAGTTTTGTTAGGACCGTATCGTCAATACGAAGCTAGAAAATATATTTTTCTGGAATTTTTAGCGTCAGTATGTGACCCCGGTAAATTGAAATGCGCGCTCAAATTCAATATATAGAGTTATATGTTGATTTTGACGAAAACTGATCGAAACGATCGAATCAACTTACGATACATATCCCATTGTGTTCGAAATGGTGGTAATTAGCTATGGACGACAGGCGGTGGGTCTCGTTTAGAGGTCGAAGGTAAAAGTTACTTTATGGACTTTAAAATTTAAAATTAAATAAAACCACCTAGTTCTCCTTCCTTCAAGTCAACCCCTCCTCTATCCCCATTCACTTCAGCGAAAAAAAAGAGGAAAAAAAAACGAAGAGCGCCACCGGATCGGAGCTCCGCCTGCGCGCGCCTCCGCTGAGGCCCCCTCCTCCGACCCTCTCTGTTGTCGCCCCGTCCTCCACCTTCTCTTCCTCCTCCAACCTCCCCCACGCGCTCGAGACTCCCTCCCCTTCCCGATCCAGCCGTCACCTGCCAGCGTTCGAGGAGACCACCGAGCCACGTACTGTTCCACGCGAAGGCAGAGCTCGAGGGGGGCTTCAAGCCGTCATCTCCGATCGAGGCGCAGGAGGCCAGTGAAGCAGCGGCTTCAAGCCCTAGGTTTTGAGGCCGACGAGTTTTCCTGAGTATTGACAGTAGAAGAAAGGTAATTAATTTACTTATTTAATTTATTTAAATTAGTTAATAAGGTTAAACCGATTTTTTTTTAGATAACATGAAAAGAGGAAAAGAGACAAAATGAAATAACTTTGTTTTATAAGTGTTTTTAAAAACAAAAATAAGCATTGTTTTAAAAATAAAAATTGTATTTTTATATAAGTAATAGCATTTTAAAAATAGAAGTAAATATAATTTTTATTTGAATAGAAGGAAATATAATTTTTATTTGAATAGAAGGAAATATAATTTTTATTTGAATAGCGAAGTAAAAAATACGATTTTTATTTGAATAGCGAAGTAAAAATTCAATTTTTATGTATTGAATAGCGAAGTAAAAATTCGATTTTTATATATTGAATAGCGAAGTAAAAATTCGATTTTTATATATTGAATAGCGAAGTAAAAATTCGATTTTTATATATTGAATAGAGAAGTAAAAATTCGATTTTTATATAGGTAGTGAATACGAATGACGAAAGTGACGAAAGAAGAAACGACGGAGATTTTCTACAAATGAAGTGTCGTGGAGTTGGGATAGCTTTGGTGAGAACTTCTCACCTTTTAATTTTGTTTTCTACTTAATAATATATACTAGGATGCAGACGGTGTTTAGTAGCACTCGACACCCGTCGTCCACAGACCATGGACGACTTGTATGCTTGTTTGTATGATTTTGATGTGTCGTTGATTGTGTGATGTGATGTGAAATGAAATAAAATATTTATATAGTTAAAAATATTTTATAGTTAAAAATAGATTTTTTAACGCGTATATGAAAGGAAATAAAAATAAAAAAATCGGACGATTTGTTTATATACACACATTTGACTGATATTGATTGGGACGATAAATTTTACACATCGCCCAACTGCACAAATAAAATCTGTGTTTGATTGTTTGAAATCCCCACATGGGTATTGGGATGATATATGACATACACTAATCCCAATAGTTAGTTGTATGTCGATCGATCGATTGACAGAATATTATAAGCGTTAAATATTTATATTCGATGCTTATACAGTGTAGAGTGCACTTTGGATGATGGTTGATTATTCATCGTTGTTATTGTATACATGTGTTGTAGAAAATCCATATAATTAACATTATATGGTAATTGATTGGGCTTCATTCAATATTTGAAATAGAAATATTTGAATAGAAATATTTGAAAAGGAAACATTTGAATAGTAATATTTGAAAAAGAAATATTTGAAATAGAATGTTTGAAAATAGAAATATATGAACCCGTGTTGATTAGATTGACGCCATTTTGACGTGAACGATATTTATATCGATTTTATAATGAATATCGATTTTATTCATTTTATAATGAATATCGAAAGTGATTTCAAAATCTGATATTTTGAAAAGAATTGAAATTCAAACTGAATTCGAATTGAATTGAATAGAAAACGAATTTGAATTGAATTGAATAGAAAATGAATTTGAATTGAATAGAAAACGAATTCGAATTGAATTGAATTGAAAACGAATTTGAATTGAATCGAATAGAAAACAAATCTGAATTGAATCGAATTCAATTGAAAACGAATTGAAATAGAATTGAAATCGATTTGAATTGAAATCAAATAGAAGTGAATGTAAAAAGAATTTATAAGGGAAAATTCAATTTTGATTTGAATTTGAAATAAAGGTTGAAATTGTTTTTGAAACAAATTTGAAATGATTTATAAAATTTGTTTTAAAAAGAAAATCGACGAAATATATATATATATATTATATATATAATGGCCTGAATAGAACGCGCCGCGCCGCGGCAGTTCGTGAATTTCGACCATTGACTTCGAACGGACATTGCGGGAGATCCGACCGTCGGATTCTCCTAAAACCGGAACCGTTGGGTTCGTATCGAAAAGAGCTTTCTAACGAATATTAGAAATTTGAAATCTAACGGTTGGATTTGGACTTATGTCCAAATCAAATTTGGAAAAGGTTGGGTTCGTAAGTGCATTTCGATGGCCGTTGATGGAAATCGACTGTACAGGCCTTGATAAAATTATTAAAAATAATAATAATTTGTGTAAAATCATAAGAAATGTTTTGTGAAGAATTGGGATGAAAAACTCCATATTTGAAAGGATAAAAATAGATTTTTATCAAAATGAACTAGTTTTGAACTAGAATAATAATTTATTTATTTTTAAAATAAATAAAGTGGATTTGAAATGGTTTTGAAAATAACCAGGATTTCCAATATATAGATTGGAAATGGATTTGAATCGAAATTGTCTTCGGAATATTTCGATGTGGGATTTTGTGATTATACAGGTATTGTTATGGGAAATTTGAAAGATATATTAATATCGTTATTTCCAATACGATATTTGTTGGTCGTAGAATTTGATATTGAATATAAGACGATATATTTTATATTCAGAGCCTTGTATTTAATATCAAATGGGATTTTGGGTTTGTCGTGAATGGCGTCTTCATTAACGCTGTTCTTAAACCCAATTGAGGAAAAGATTAAATCTTTTTTTTAGATTTAATAAAGTGCACCAATTAAATAATATTTAATTGGAATTGAATTGGTATTTATTTTTGGGTTTATCGTGAACAGTGTTTTAAATAACACTTGTTCTTTAACCCGATAATTAATAGAATGTGATTTTGGGTTGTCGTGAACGGTATCTTCAATAATACTGTTCTTAGATCCAAAGGATATAAGAAAATCAGAAACTAACTGGAGATTAGTTAAGAAGAATGGTTTCCTGGGTATTGATCTGATGTTGGTTTCGGCCTTCGGGGTTAATACTTAGGGAATTGCTCACTTGCTAATTTATGGTTAGGGTCTGATTGAAATGTAAAGTGATTTTGGGTTTATAGTGAACCGTGTTTTAAATGACATTGATTCTTTAACCCAGTTAAAGATTAAAACTAAGTGGAGTTTTAATGATTCTTTAATTAGATTGAAAAGATCGAGAATGGAGTATCACCAGTTTTGCTCCAAAGCAATAGTTAAATCTTCAATTAGATTTGGACGTGGAATGGTAATTGATTTTACCGATAACACCGTGATATTAGATATGGAGTATTACCAGTTTTGCTTCATGGGATGAATAGGTTGGGATTGGGAAATAAAATAAATAATTACTTCGGTGTGGTTCGCTAATCCCGACTAGTTTGTAAAACCATAATTTGGTTTGAAATTATATCCAAAGGATGATTAAAGAATAAATTTTAAAGAATTTATCTTTGATAAAAATTAATGGGAACCTTTCCCTAAGAATGTGAAATTTAGAAACTAACTGTAGGTTAGCTAAGAAGAATGGTTTCCTTGGTATTGATCTGATGTTGGTTTCGGCCTTCGGGGTTAATATTTGGGAAATTGTTCTCTTGCTGATTTACAGTTAGTGACTGATGAATTGGAATGAGGCGTATGTTGTGATTGTGTAACATTTGTTTAGTATATACGCGGGTTGTTCGGAAAGGCCGGGTTTATACCCATTCTGAATAACCGATTCGACTATAAGTCGAAGATGATGTCGGTGGTCGAAGACTGGAAGTCTTCACATCGTTTGGGTGATTACTAATGATCTTGATTGGGCTGTACACCGAAGATGAGGGAATCAGTCGGTGGTCGTCCAGACGTACTTGGAGATCGACGGATATGCGAGGAAAGAGCCTCCGGTTTCATTCAGAACTAGAACGGACTTGTAAGTGGATGGTGTGTCTGACATTGTATTCCTTTATATTGTATTCGTTGATCTCTGCTAAATATATATCTGTTTGGCGGCGGGGAATTTATTCTCTTGCTTAACGCCCTTCTCTGAGACATACGAGCTCAGAGGTTATATACTGGCAGAAATCAGTGGTACGATATGGATTGATAGTGTGGCATGCTGAGATGCAGTGATCCAGACTTTTGTTGAAAAGCAAAGTTTGGTGGAAGATGATCAAAGCACAGCTTTGATATAACATGGCTTTGTGTATAGCGTTGATTCGCGAGCCTCACACCTCGGTATGGTGGTAAACTGATGGTTTGATCAGTATGCTTTTTAGTGGATTTGCACCTTAGTGGTGTCGTGGATTCGGTCGACCGAGATAAGCTTAGTTCTCAGGGATATATAGAGTAAGCGGTGTTTTCTCTCGCTGGGACGTAAGCCGCGGTGATACTCTGGTCCCAAAAGTGTGGATGTGCAGACGGTGTTTTCTCTTGTTGGGACGTAAGCCGTGGGGAATTGCATTACGCGATCGATCTTTCGAATCAGGAGCCACCATGATGGAAATCCAATTTCCAATACGTGTATTCCGGTTTTATTTGTAGAGCCTAGTATGGCGACATAGTGGGATGGGGCGCTTATGCCGTCTTTGATTGATACTTATGATTTGAAGATGTTTTATACAATATGCACTTATAATAGTATCAAATGATTTGTTTTAAACGTATCAAGCATTCTTGGCTATTATAAGGTAAAAACCCTATCCTCCGGCTTGTGTTGCATTGTGTGATGGGACCTGGGTCTTATAATAGTTTCATTTTTCTTTATTTAGCATTGCGCTGTTGTTTTATGCACTGGTGTTCTTGGGAGGAAACCCGTTCCGTGTTATACGGCGTGGTCCCTTGATTTACCGAACTTTAAAATAAAGATTAATAACTGTTTTAGTTCTCACACCAGTCCCACGACAGACCTGGAGTTTATTGTTTTAACCTAAACTCTGGGTGCCCTTTTTTTGACACGGGCAGCTAGTGTTTTTGGTTTTGCAGATTTATATTAACAGGATCCTGGTTTACAGCTGGAATGATATCCGGAAAGCTTTGTATCCGTATATCTCTTCTATTTGTATATTGTATTATTTTCCGCTACTGTGTAATTTATTGTAATCTCTGATATTTATCGAATGTATATTTATTCATTTATACTCTGTATATTCTTGTATCTGATGGTATTGTTGTAATATACAATGAAATGTTCTTCCGCCTGGGTTCTATTTTGTCGTGCTCTCAAAACAATTCGTTCTTTCTCTTCTCTTCGGAGACCGGGGAAGTTCGGGTCGTTTCAGCTGTGTTGCTATTTCATTTAGCTAGTTCGATTCTATATAGATGTACATATATTAGCTGTAATTCGATTATGAATATATATTTGTTGTTTTATTTTAGCTATTCATTTATTCTTCTCTAGCTGTTCATTGTATATGCATATAACGTCTGCTGCATATAGGTACACATATTTGCTGATTAGCTACTTCTTTAGCTATGCACCTATGGAGAAAAAACGTGTTTTTTTACCATTTCTTGAAAGGCAAGACATGCTGCATTTGATTTTATAAATGAATTGTTTTTGTCCCTTTGTTTTGCTTTCGTTCAAACAACCATGTATGTTTTGTTTGCATTTGCATTCGTATGAGAAATATTACGTATTGTTTTTCCTTTGTACTGAACATTTCAAATTTTCATTATCTGACAGTATAGATTTTAGCTTTTCATGATCTTCCTTTTCTCTTTCTTCTTTTTCAGGTCAATGCTTGTGATGTTATTTCGGTTTACTATTTCTGATTGTTTCACTGTTTCTGGAAGGAAAATGAGGCATGCAGAAATTGATTTTTTTACATGAATTGTTATGTCCATTCTGTACAGATAATGTTATGTATTAAGTATTGTTTTCTTTTTTTTTTCTTTCCAGGTCAATGATTATGGGGACGATTTGTTTTGCTATTCCTTGAATGAAACATGTCATATTGGAATCTGTACTTACAATGAATCATTATGTATATTTGGTTATGAAATGTACAGCCGAAAATATATATGTTGTATTTTCTTTGTATTGTACCCTTCCAGTTTTTTGTTGAATACAATCCAGTTTTCTCTTATGTTCATGGAGCATTATTTTATAATTATTATTTGTTGGACCAGTATGATGCAAATGTATTTGGTTCCATATGTTGCCGAACTAAGTGAAATGCGGATGGGTATATATATATATGTATGTATGTGCATGTACATACAGGGATTTGTATTAAAAATATAATTGTGTGTATGTTGTTTACAATCATAAGTTTGGCTTACTATTTTAATCTCATATAATCTCAATACGAATTAAATTAAGTTTTAAACGGCTAAATTAACGATAATAAATTAATACCATCGTATTAAAACAAACAGCTTCAATTCTAAACAGTAAAAAATTTAAAACTCAACATTAAAATTATGGGTTTAAGATATATTCCATTTACATAAAAATCTTTATATATATATATATATAAATCGTTAAAAATTTAAAAACGATTCTATAGCGACTATTCAAAATTTTGGAGTTTGCCATAACTATCAATCCTTATGCTGAAATCTCTATTTTCCTCTTCCATTAGAAAACTATATTCAAATCAACTTAAATGTCTCTGTTTTCACAGAGTTCCGATTTAAAATAGATTCTGTATATTCAGTTGAAGATCAAAATGAAATTTACGAACTACCGCGACGTTACGGCTCGATTTATTATTATATATAAATTATACGTCCATATATATTTAATAAACGAATTATGTATTGTAAATCCATTTACAATTCCAAATCGATATTTTTATAATAAAATATATTAAATATCTGACTACCAAAAATATGGGTCATTACATTCCTTCCCCCTTAAAAGAATTTCGTCCCCGAAATTGCTAAGTAAGAGGAATGTTCCAATCCCAATTATTCTCAAAATAATTATTATGGAATTATCATCAAAATTCGAAGTTATATAAATTTATGAAAAAAAATCCGTCAGTTTCTCTATAGCATTGCTCGATCAGACTAACTACATCCGCCACTCCAGGCCTCACACATCTCAAAAGAGAACAAAACCAAATGGCTACCTGATTCAGGGGTATAAAAGCAATCATTAACCAACAATATTAAGGTTTACCTTTTTGTTAGCCCACCAAACTCAAATTCCAAAGCAACTAGTAGCCCTTTTCATTTTCAACCTGCACTTAGCCCGATATACAATAACCATTACAGGTTAAATCGTTCTAGTTTCATTTATTATGTTGGGATTCTATTATCTACATTTTCAATTTATTTATCTCTTATTTATTAAATCATTTGACGAATTTATTCAATCCAATTTACAAATAACCAATCAACAATGCACAATCCAATTAACCAAGTCAAACAACTTTAATTTCCAAACTCCAAATTTTAATTCCAAGATCCAACTCTTAACCACGTTAAGTTCCAAACACATATTCAGTTAGCTATTTACTTTTCCAATTTATACACCGCCATTTCAGACTCAAACTTTGATTTCTATTTCCAACCTTATCCATTTTCTCTTTCTAATTTCATATATGAAAATTTCTGGTTATATTAGACCATTTCAATTCATACTCTAGTAAATCAAACAAATCAAAATCAATCATAAAACTATTCCTTTTCTATACACAAATATAATGTGGCCAAAATTATTTCATCTGACCATCTTCATAAAAAATTATTGTGTCAGTTGCTAGTTCAAGATCGAACTGATTAATGACACAATATAAAGCATTTTTATATAGAATTTACAAGTACGCTCTCATATATATACAATCAAACTCAATCTAGGGTGTTGCTAACCCCATCTCTATTGAGTTACGCCACAGAGCGAAGGTTGCTACTCAACCACTAACTCTGATACCAAGTGTGACGACCAAAATTTTTGGTACTATTTGAGCTGTCTAAACAACACCAGTCCAACCCAAATTACACTTGAAACCCGGATGCCAATAGAAAGAATTCAAAGGGTGAGAGAAGAAAGAAAGAAATATTAGAATAGAAGAAGAAGATGAGCCAACATAACACAACTGAATCGGAGTCTCACATCGCAGCGGAACAAAATATAATATAGAAATAATTTTATTGAGAGCTTGAAATAACTTACAATCATCAGAGTACATCAATTTATCTGGACAATTATAATATCTTGTCATCATAAACAACACACAACAGAAAATATTGGATAATATCATGCGTCTGAGTTTCTCCAACACGTCTTTGGACTTCATAACATCCTATAACCTGAACCTGCAGACCCGTGCTGACCCGAGCATTTCAAACGATGGATCAGTCTGGTGAACTAGAGTGAGAGAAACTCGCTAAGTTTATATAACATCCATATCGATGTTAGAGTTCAAAAATCCTTTTGAAAGAAAAGGATAATAGTAAGACCAGCCCACACATAAACATGGACGGTTTTTACCTTACTATAAGCCAAAACGTTTTTGAAATCAATATTTATTCTGATATTATAATAGTGTATAAATACATATAAATAGAATCTAGCAGAACGCTTGCATCTCACGCTCTGCATATATAGTATACAAATAAAACCGCAGGCGCTTGTTGGAGATTGGATTCCGACTATGACAAGGTATGGAACCACCTGTCGATAGTGTATCTCTAAAGGGGAGTACACTGGGTTCAACAAGAACGTCTTGTAACCCGGCCCACACATGACCGACCACTCATTTCTCTTGAGTGTATCGAATGTATATCACCAATGGTTGGGAGCTACCCACCGTTTCCAGAAGAGGGACAACATCGAAATAGATTAATGAAGCAAAAGGAATTTCTCTAGATCAGTGATTATACACCCTAACGGGAGCGACCCACATAGCCATGCTGCCTGACCGATTTTTGTCATGTCCCAGTTGAAGAGGCTTGAGGTCAAGATTAATTTATTTATTTATTCTTTTTTTCTATTATATATATATTCTTATAAAACATCCGGTAAGCAATCACTTTGAATGCCACATTGTCAGATCCGCCAGATATCACTAATTGACGTCCACAAAAATACCGTTGATTCCAGTCAATGTACGTGACCCCATTGGAAATACTCTGTCAGACATTCGTCCATACAAGTCATCCAAGAACAGGATGAACCGAAGGCACCCTCCTACTGAATCCAATATAGGAATCACCCTATGGATGAGTAGTGAGTAGTCATTGCAATCCATGGATTCCAATCACGACAGAATCACTGCCGAAATATCTCTGGCCGCTAAACCAGAGAAATTAGACAAGTAGTTCTTTCGCTCATGAAGATCAACGGTCTCCAATGCACCATCTCGATCGTCATCTGATGTGTTCCGTATTTGCTGGTCGGAATGGTTTTTGAATATAATTCGATCCCGGTCTTTCCGTATCCACAATCTTAAAGGTCAGATTTGATAGTCGGTTATTTAACTATCAAATAAAAGAGTCATTCAATCGTAAAATAAAAATAGATTTATTGGTTCAGTGTTTAACATCACTTGGCTTCTTTAATTAAAATAATGAAAGAATGATTAACTTAAATATCCCAATATTGGGAAAAACATCACTAGTTATTTAGTATACTAAAATCGTAAAACTACTTCATTTTAATATTTAGAAAATATCATATAATAATATCTAATACTCCATTTGACTAGCATTTTCACAATATGTAATATAGCATATTCTTTTTCTAAAATTAAGGAATCAGTCTAACTTATTATTCGTAAAACAACGTTAAGCAAATCTCTTTAGTTTCGTTACTTTGAAAAGATCATCTCATATTCTTGAACCCTTATTATTTCCGTTACTTTGGAAATCTCATGATATATTCTCAAATCATTCAACTAACGTTGAATTATTATTTATCTTATGGAAATAATAAATTATCCTTACATTCTACCATTATCAGCTAATATCATCTTCAGATAATCCTGAAGTCGTTCAAGTTGGGGTATTTTAATTACCTCTCAGACCTTGATCAACAACGTTCTTATCTTAAGATAAATACGAGTTGTAATTCAAAAATCGATATTCATTCACATTTCATTAAACTATTTAATTCAAAATATAGCTTTAAAATTCTACTTTATCTTTTTGGAAGTCTCTTTTTAACATCTAATTAATATTGCTTAATTCATAGATTACTTAATTACTTACTAAACATCACTCTTATTAACTTTCAACTTATTTAAATACTTTGTTCCCTAAACTGGATTATTATTACAAATCCCATCACCTACTTCTTTTACCAAACTCAATTACAAATCCCTTTTACCAATCCCCTTTTCTTTATGGGAATCTCAATTCAATTCCATTTACATACTTAATTCCACATTTAAGTATTTTTGATTCAAAATCAGCTTCTTTACTTCTCGTTCCCTTTATAAACCTTGTTTTTACATCTCAGGTTTAATTATAATTCTTTTTATATCTTCATATTTCTTTACTTAATCCAAACGTTAAGTAAACCTTCCATTTAAGCTATGCATTTGCTTAAATCCCTTTATAACTTCATTATGAACTCGAGTTAAAATATAAAACTCTTTCATAATCTCTTCTCAAAATTTAACTATGTTCCATTCCAAAATCGATTACTTACCTAAATGTATTTCATTTAAGAAGTAATTACAAAAATTAAAACAAATAATTCACTTCAACATTAACTACTGTAAAATCAGTTTACTTCTTTATTTACTGAAATAAATAAAAATATCTCTTTTAAAATCTTATTAAGATTAAACAATTATTCGTTAAGTTATTACATTTAGTTCATTATTAACCAACTAATTTAAAAGTCGATCTTAGTTAAAAAGAAACTTGGTTAAATCAAAACACAATTATTTCTTTAATCAATTCCAGTTAATTTCTCCTGTAAACTAATTAATAATATAATTTATTTAAATAACTTCATTTAATTGTTTCTTAGAAACAATTAATCGAATTCTTAACCTTTAGGTTATTTCTTGCTCATCTCCTTTCAATTTCTATTTACATAAGAATTTACTTTATCAAACAATTTAATAATAACTTATAAACTTTTAAATAATAATAATACTTATTTTCCTTTAAAATTGCTCTATTCAAAATATTATATTTAAAATCATTTTAGTTATAAAATAAACTTATAACTTCATTACGGTCAATTCATTTGACGATAAATCCATATTTGTATAATGATTGACTTATAGACCATGTGATTCCAAATTAGTCAACCAATATTGTCCATTGTTTAATATTACAACAAATGTTGAAACACGATTTAACAATCAATAATAAACCAATTATTCAATCGTATTGTGGAAACGGTTCATATAATGGTAATATGAAAATATACAATAAATTTGAGGAATCCAGTGGGATCCCTCCAACCTGTCCTTCTCTGCATCCGAAATGGTTAGCTCAAAACAAATCATTCAATTCCATTCATCTGATAATAAATAACAACCATTAATCAATTAACAGATTATTCAAACAATTCAAACACGTTTATTTTATAAACGTGACCAATCAAGGGAAATTACCTCTATTGGATTAAATCATTAGAACAACGATTTGGGATTTTACTGAAATTAAATGCCCGTTTAATTCCATTGGTTAAATCAACAATAAATATATAACTATCAAATGGTCAACCACTAGCAATTAGAGCACAAAAAATAAAAACCCAATTTATAAAATATAAATGGGAAGAACTGAGTGAGTTTAACTCACATTGATTTGGTTTGCTTATTTACGCTGGTTTTTAATTAAATTAAACATCAATTTAATTCAATTAAAAAATTTACTTGCTTCCAGTCCTGACTGACACTGCTCCATCTCGAAACACCCGTCTCTACAGTTCCAACGAGACCGATTGTGCTTAAATATGACAAAGTATGCGTATGATATCGTATAAACATCTTATAAAGTAATTTAATTATTAAAAACATGAATTAATTAATTTAAAATGGGCTTTTACTTAATCGTTCGGCCCACCTAATCCCCAGACCCGCTTTTATTAACAAAACCCTTCCAAACCGTTTTCCCAAACCCTCAAACATGAAAAACCACTGCCTCCACCAAATTATTTCCCATGACTGAAACCCTAACCGCCTTTCCCCCTTTCTGTTCTTCAGCACAGTCGAGATTAGCTGTAGCGCCATGCCACCCTCCCTCCAATCTCTCTTCACTCTCCTTCCCCAATCGGTCTGTCAAACCCCCAAATTAGCTTCTGCACATCCAAACGTTTCCACCATTCCGATGATGAAACCCCTGAGCCTTGCAAAACCACTTCATACTATCCACAAACAAATCGAAGTTGTTATTCGAAGGCTATCGAAATCCTAACCCTTCAAGTCAACCAAATCGTCAAAGAATTCATCCGAGGCATTCCGAAACGTAGCGCTTGGATTCATAAATACAGATAAGTGTTTTATTGATTTTTGTTTGCTGTATAAATTTAGTTTGGATTTCATAAGTGGTTCGCACCATTTCTTTTTACTATATTGTTCAAATTGTTCTCTGGAAATGGTGAAATCCTTATGCAAGGATACCTGTATTTATAGTGTGGTTAGATGATGTCAATGTCTATCAACCCATCCTAGATAGGTTTGGCTATCCTCACTTAGGCCATTGGGCTTTTCTTCAAATTTGCGTATTGATGGTTGATGGGAAATTGATATCTGCATGATGGATTTTTAGCAGAGATTCTGTTGAGTATCGTATTGTAATATAGTTGCTCTGTTTGGAAAAACAGTGATTGAAAGGTCATAGATTAGGTGGCATAGGGGCTATGACTTGTTTATTCAGTCAGATATTTGAAAACTGTGGGTTCTATGTTCCATTTAAATATATGGCAGCATTGAATTTGTACATGAATCAACTGTATATGTATAAGTATACATATCATCTATTTCGATTTGACTGAAATTTTTATGGTATAAATATATACACACATTGGATTTGATTTCACTTAGCTGTTCTTTGTACTAAGAATTGATGTATGAATATTTTAGTAGTATTGTTGTGTTGCTATTTAATATAGCTGGTTTGATTCTATATAGATGTACATATATTAGCTGTAATTCGATTATGAATATATATTTGTTTGTTTTATTTTAGCTATTCATTTATTCTTCTCTAGCTGTTCATTGTATATGCATATAACATCTGCTACATATAGGTATATATATTAGTTGATTAGCTACTTCTTTAGCTGTGCACCTATGGAGAAAAATCGTGTTTTTTAACCATTTCTTGAAAGACAAGACATGTTGCATTTGGTTTTATAAATGAATTTTTTTTATCCCTTTGTTTTGCATTCGTTCAGACAACCATGTATGTTTTGTTTGCATTTCCATTCGTATGAGAAATATTACGTACTGTTTTTCCTTTGTATTGAAAATTTCAAATCTTCATTACTGACAGCATAGATTTTAGCTGTTCATGATCTTCCTTTTCTCTTTCTTCTTTTTTAGGTCAATGCTTATGATGTCATTTCGGTTTATTGTTTCTGATAGTTTCACTATTTCTGGAAGGAAAATGAGGCATATAGAAATTGATTTTTTTTATGAATTGTTATGTCCATTCTATACAGATAATATTATGTATTAAGTATTTTTTCTTTCTAGGTCAATGATTATGGGGACGATTTGTTTTGCGATTCCTTGAATGAAACATGTCATATTGGAATTTGTACTTACAATGATTCATTATGTATATTTGGTTATGAAATGTACAGCCGAAAATGTATATGTTGTATTTTCTTAGTATTGTACCCTTCTAGTTTTTATGTTGAATACTATCCAGTTTTCTCTTATGTTCATGGAGCAATATTTTATTATTATTATTTGTTGGACCAGTATGATGCAAATGTATTTGGTTCCATATGTTGACAAACTAAGTGAAATGCGGATGGGTATGTGTGTATATATATATGTATGTGCATGTACACACAGGGATTTGTATTAAAAATATAATTGTGTGTATGCTGTTTACAATCTTAAGGTTGGTTTATTATTTTAATCTAATATAATCTCAATACGAATCAAATTAAGGTTTAAACGGCTAAACTAACGATAATAAATTAATACCATCGTATTAAAACAAATAGCTTCAATTACAAACAGTAAAAAATTTAAAACTCAACATTAAAATTCTAGGTTTAAATGATATTCCATTTACATAAAAATCTTTATATATCTAAATCATTAAAAATTTAAAAACGATTCTATAGCGACTATTCAAACTTTTGAGTTAGCCATAACTATCAATCCATAAGCTGAAATCGCTATTTTCCTCTTCCATTAGAAAACTATATTCAAATCAACTTAAATGTTTCTGTTTTCATAGAATTCTAATTTAAAATGGATTCTGTATATTCAGTTGAAGTTCAAAATGAAATTTACGAGCTGCCGTGACGTTACGGCTCGATTTATTATTATATAAAAATTATACGTCCATATAAATTTAATAAATGAATTATATATTGTAAATCCATTTACAATTCCAAATCGATATTTTTATAATAAAATATATTAAAGTCTGACTACCAAAAATACGGATCATTACATTAATTTGGGCAGATAGTTCATTCTGAACATAACTTGGGAAAAGGGCATGAAAACGTATAATGGCATAGGTATAATTGATTAATAATGGAAGTGCCCAGAATTACAATAACTGAAATTGTAATCGTGCTTAGACACGAGGTTAGATTACACTATGGGTGGAAGTCTGTCAGGAACCGCCCAGCATAACCAGCAACCACAAGTGGTGAATCTAATGTGAGGCGTCTAAGTGCATAAACACGTGACGTGCTAAGACACAAGGTTAAGCTCGATTTGTGGAATAAGTCTGCCCGGACCCGCCCGGCATATCCAGCATCCACAGGTTGTAGGCTTAATGTGGGAGGTCTAGTGCATTACGACCATAAATGGATATATGGTAATGAATTGGAGTAAACAGGGAATGATAGTGACCTATTATAATTAATTACTTTAATGAGAATGTTGTATAATGGGTACTCTTGTCCTAGGGATAAGTGGAAATTATAACATAGGTTATAATAAAAGGAAAGAAAGCTTATTAGTAAACATTAGTTAAGAAAACTAAGTTGATAAGTAAACAACGTCAAGTTGTAGTGATACGTTGAACAGAAAACAGGTGAACCGAGATAAAGTATACTTAACTACATATTAAGTAAAATATGTTATTGTAACTATGGAATCAGACAATGAATAATACAAAAGGATTGTAAGATTACTTCCGTTAATTACAATCCAGGGGTGAAAGATTGTAAGATTACTTCCGTTAATTACAATCTAAAGAATAACATGTAATGGGGATTATTAATAAACTTAAATGGATTAAGTTATATTTATATGAAATTAAAAGTAAGGGGAATTTTGGCAAGTGGAAAGAAGTCAATGTGAATGGGGATAACCTGTTAGTCTGTAATACTTAATTTAGTTGAATCCATAGGGATTGTATGCACATGTTAACTTGAGTAGGGGTTAAATAAACTTGGTTGAAACAGTGGGAGGGTTAAGTATATCTGGGTGGGGTGGGTAATATTTATATATAAGCCCACAAAACTTAACTGGTTAGGGTTATGTAATTAAAGACACCGTTAGGTAAGAATAACCTATGGAAATATTGGGGGTTATGTAATTAAAGACACTGTTAGTAAGCATAACCTGTGGAAATCCTAGTGGGGATGCAAGACAAAGGAGAGAGCTTGCATCATCTTGTGTGTGGGACCCGTTTCAATTAGTAACCCATATAACGGTATCAAATGAGTACTCCGCCCTAGGTCGGAGTCGGGGCACGCTTACTGGGATGATTGTAAGAGATCCAAATGTGGAGGATGGTGTGGGAGGCGCAAACCGACCGGGGTCATGTGCATGCATGGTCTGGGCAGAGGGGGATAAAACGACCGTGACACCTGTAGATATGGTCGTGCACATCAAAGAAATGAAGGGTTGCCATTTTAAGAAGTGATACATCCTACTGTGGGGCCAGCACAGGGTATCTAAGGAGTAGGTAGCCGATCGATTGGGGTAGTAAATTGGGTACATCTAGATGTATGCCTAAGTCTACCATCTTGTAATTATTGGGGATCATCATGTTCATCTGACACTAGTATAGGTGTAGAGCAAAGAAAGTGTAAGAGAAGCGCTGGTGCTATCCTATTTTTTATATGTTGTTACCTCTCTTACCTACTTTATATGCCTATCATGATACTTTTATCTATTTTTATGCTAAAATTAACTGGACTCGCTAGACATTATGTCTAACCCATTTTGTTTCCTTTTCTTTCTCTTCCGTTCCCTCCCCCCGGGTTCTCAGGTTGGGAATACTCAAGCTTGATTAGGATTCTGCTATCGTCTTGCTTGAAGCGGCTTAGATGTATTGCTCATTTTTTTTATCTTTGCTACTATGGCTATGTTTCTTTTGGGGATTATGCTTCTTTTACTATTGTACTCTGATGTTTTAAGTGCAAGACAGAAATTTTAATGATGTACTGGGTTTATGTATTTTCAGACCTATGATGTTTTGAACCACGATGCTTTATGATTAATAAAGTTCTTTTTATTCCGCTGCTATTTTATATCTTTCTTGTAATGTTTATGTTTCTGTTTACCTATTATGCTTCACGAAACTTAATGCATTCTCTTATTGAGTGACATTGACGGACGCAGGGTGCTACACTTTGTATCAAAGCTGAAGGTTACCAGATCGGATAAAGTTTTTGAAAAATTATTTTCATAAAGGTTTTAAATAAAGAATTTTCAAAAAGAAAAGTCTATTTTGAAAAACATATTTCCTAATTCCATATGTAGTCTCTTTCGATCCTTTATCTGGATCTCGTTCCTTTTCTTTTCAGCATATCTGGCGAACCTAATATTCCTGAGGGCATTGTAGTACCAGATTGGTTCCGTAGGTATCTTAAGGCTACGACACCAGCCGGGAGCCAAGGAGACATCCCTCCCCCAGCTGCAATCGTTGTTCCTCCACCGTCGCGAGTAAATGATCTCTCTTAAAAGAAAGAAGCTACGGTGGAGGAAACACAAAATAAGAAATTATGACCCAAGAAAGGATAACAGCAACGACAAAAGGGCAGAAAGAATGACAAGGCTAGGGATAAGAGGAAGTGTCGTAATTACGGACGCGTGGGTCATTTGGTCAAAGATTTCCGAAAAAGAAAGAACGCTTGCTTTAATTTTGGCAAAGTTGGACACTATACGAGGGAGTTCTCGAAGAAGCAAGGACATGGCCAAAGGGCAGGATCCTTTGGTGGCCAGGTGTATGCTCTCATGGCCATCGTACCAGATAAATGTAAGGAAGTTTTGTTAAAGGTTTGATTTCTATTTCCAATCAACCTATTATAACTCCTTTCGATTCTAGCACTTCGCATTCTTTTATATCTGATCCGTTGTTGAGTCACTGCACCTTAGTACTAGTATGGTTTTGGATCCCATAGTTGTCTCAAACCCCATTCGTGGTACGGCTCATTTGTCTATGATTTGTCGGGGTTTGAGAATATTTGTATTAGGTGTCTAGTCTGAGTGTGGTGCATATGTGCTCGGTTTTATGGGCTATGGTTTGATTCTAGGGATGGATTAGCTAACCACGTACGGTGCCATTCGATTGTGAGAGGAGGGTCGTTAGACTTTTGACTTGCCATGGGAGGACCCTCGAGATTTCTTGTGACCCAAAAGGGTATGTCATTCTTAGTTTCCTAGAGTCTCTTGATACATCTATTAATGATCTGTAGTCTGTACCAGTAGTCCAAGACTATCCTGATGTTTTTGAGGAGGTTCGGGGTTTACCCCCGAGGCACGAGATCGATTTTTGTATATACTTAGTGGACAATGCAAAGCCAGTTGCGTTGCCCGTGCGCCACATGGATCCAAGGGAAAGGAGGGAGCTGAGCATGCAAGTAGGGGAGCTACTTGAAAAGGGTTTATTAGGCTAAGCATATTTGAATGGGGTGCGCCGGTGGTATTCACAACTAAGGTGGACGGTTCGCTTCGCTTATGTGTGGACTATAGAGAGTTGAACAGGCTCACTAAAAAGAACAGGCACCCACTCCCAAGGATAGATGATTTGTTTGACTAGCTAGTTGGTGCATCGGTATTATCTCAGTTAGACTTGGCAACGGGGTTTCATTAGTTGAGGGTGGTTGAGGACAGTTAAGATAAAACCACTTTTAGGACTCCAGATGGTTTCTTTGAATGGCTAGTTATGCCTTTTGGGTTGACGAATGCACCCTCCTATTTTGTGGATTTGATGAGTAGGGTGTTTCGGGAATTTCTTAATAAGTTCGTCGTGGTCTTTGTTGATGATATCTTTATCTTCTCAAAGAGCGGTGAAGAGCATGCCCAACACTTGAGAGAAGTTTTGAAAACTCTGCGTGCGCATCAGCTTAAGGCTAAATTCTCCAAATGCCATTTTTGGAGAAAAGAGGTGAGATTTCTAGGGCATGTGGTTTCTAAAGATGGGATAACAGTAGATCCCGCAAAGGTAGTTGCAGTTCAAGATTGGAAAATTCCTAAGAATGCAACAGAAGTGAGAAGCTTTCTTGGATTGGCAGGCTATTATAGGAAGTTCATTAAGGACTTCGCAAAGATATCGGCCCCACTCACCAGGGTGACAAAGAAGAATTTGGCGTTTTCATGGGATATAAATTGTGATGTTGCTTTCCAATGATTGAAGAGGGCTCTGACAACAACCCCAGTCTTGACCTTGCCTGACGGAAGCAAAGTGTTCACAGTTTACATTGATGCATGTGGTACAGGGCTTGGTGCGGTTCTGGTGCAAGAAGGAAGGGTAGTATGTTATGGGGGTAGACATATGAGAGTCCATAAGATGAACTACCCTACCCATGTTTTGGAATTAGCTGCTATAGTATTCACGCTTAAGACTTGGCGGTAGTATCTATTTGAAGAGAGGTTCGAGTTATACATGGACCATAAGTCGCACAAGTATATGTTCTCGCAGAAGGATCTCAAATTGAGGCAGTAGAGGTAGGCTTCTACTTGGACCTGAGATAATTATAGGAACTTCAGAAAAGATTGATCTTATCCATAGGCGCATGAAGATAGCTCAGAACAAGCAGAAGTCATATGCAGATAAAGAAAGAACAGATATCGAGTAGAGGCGGGAGACATCGTTTCATCAAGATATCACCTAGGAAGGATGTGGTTCGTTTTGGAACTATATGGAAACTGGCGCCAGAGTTTGTAGTACCATTTCCCATAATGCAAAGAATTCAAATGGCATATAAGGTAAAGCTACCAGAGAGATTAGCGGATGTTCATTTGCGAAAATGTTTGCATGATACAGCAGAAGTAGTTGAGCCAAGTATGCTTGGGAAAGTAGAAGTGAAACGGGAGGCAATAATTAGACGAGTTCCTACCCGTATTCTTGGATCAGAGGTTAAGAAGCTACGTAAACAAGAGGATGCAACTTGGGAGACCGAAGACAAGATTCACGCTTCGTACCCTTTCCTTTTCAAGGGTATGTTATTAACTTCTTTTCCAAAGCTTTATTCATGCTTGTTTCTATCATTTAAATATATCCTATCGATCGAATCTTCGACCCTTAGGTAGGAATCCCATGGACGTAAACATGTGTTTGAGACATGTTATGTTTGATGGATGCAAGTGGATGCAATTGGTTGCTCATGGATGCATACACACACACATTAGGCACTAGATCGGCTCTATCACTCTCATACTGCATATGGATGTGTGTGCATTTTTCTTCCTTTAATGGATGAAAATGGGTGTATCATCGTATGGATGTTGCATTTGGATGGATGATTGTGCACACATATCGAACTTACATGTTATAATAGGATTATTTGCAACATGTTGGGTTTATGGCACTAACATACATTGCATTAAGGAGGTCGACTGAATCAGTAGACCGCCTGATCTTCACATTAGAATTGAGACATATACACACACACCTTTGCATATATTCATATAAGCATTAGAAACCTTTTAAGGACAATGGATGCCTATGATTGGTGGATGAGTATATGGGCAATGGATGGTAGGATATACATTCTTCTTAACTTGGAGATTTCGGGGATGAAATCCTTTGAGTAGGGGAGAATGTAATACACCGTAATTTTAACAACACTAAAGAGGATGAATTAAAGAATAATGAATTTATTCAGAATTAAGTGAAACGGACTGCGCCATTATGTTCGTCTCACAATTCTGCTTAAGACAGACTCTGAGTTTGCGTAAAACGGACAACGTATGAAGATGTTATTAAGGTTTGAAGTTTGTCTACACATAAGAAGAATATTTATGAATAAAATAAGTCCAGAAAGTCAAAAATCAGTTCAAAAATTTGAAATTGCGGAAATTGGAGTAAGTAGGAAAAATCCCACCCAGGGGTGTCAACCCCTCAAGGGGGGTGTCGACCCCTGGGTTGACCCCTCATGGGGGTTTCAACCCATGGGTCGACCCCATAAGGGGGGAGGGTCGACCCCCTAAGGGGGGTCGACCCCCCTGTGTCAGACCTGGGCTAAGTTCGAATTTGTGAATCTGGACTCCTTTGTTGACTTGGTTCGTTGACTCTAAGCTATAAATAAGACCCCATTTCTCTTGTTTCTCCACACTAAATCAATGGAGAACTAGATGCTGCCTCTGCCCAGATTGAATCAAGTCTTTTCTTCTTCAGAAATCAATTAGATTTGTGATTCAAACATCTTCTGCCTTTCTCTATTTTTTAGATCCAAACACATTGGGTCTATGTTAATTTTATATCTAATTGTTTAAATATATTCTTGACATGACTATAACTTAGATCTATGCCTACGCCTATATGAATCATACCAGATCTGCAATAACCTGTGTATCTAGGTTAATTCTGACATGACTTTGAACAACATCTGAGCCTATACCTATTTATCATGTTAGATCTGCCATTGATTAGTAGATCTAATTCATTGTTTAGATCATATTATGCCTATTACTATTATGTTTGTAGCCAAGTCAGATCTGTTGTTAGTTAGTTATTTAATTTAGTATTGAGATCTTATCATGCCAATTTATGATATCCCTATTATGTTAGAATCAATTCTATTGTCACATGTTCATCAGATCTGTTCCTATATGCCTATTTGTCATCATGCCACTATATGTTTATGCCTGCTTCTGCCATCGTATGTCAATTTTTCTATTATGTTCATTTCTATCCTCTTCCCTCCTTCTTTTCCCTTTTTGTTTTTAAAGCCAGGCTACCTTCGAGTCAAGCCATGTCGCTGAAATATGCGAACGCGAAAAATTGGGAATGAGGGGAAAATGTTAGAATTGGGGCTAATTTGAATTGGGGAATTGAGGCATAATTTGAAAGAAATATATTAATGTGAATTTATGACACATATTAACTCATGATTAAAGACCTTAATTTGGGCAGATAGTTAATTATGAACATAACTTGGGAAAGGCGCATGAAAACCTATAATGACATAGGTATAATTGATTTATAATGGAAATGCCTAGAATTACAATAAATGAAATTGTAATCGTGCTTAGACACGAGGTTAGATTACACTTGTGGTGGAAGTCTGCCCGGAACCTCCCGGCATAACCTGCAACCACAAGTGGTGAATCTAATGTGAGCGGTCTAAGTGCATAAACACGTGACGTGCTAAGACACGAGGTTAAGCTCGATTTGTGGAATAAGTCTGCCCGGACCCGCCCGGCATATCCAGCATCCACAGGTTGTAGGCTTAATATGGGAGGTCTAGTGCATTACGACCATAAATGGATATATGGTAATGAATTGGAGTAAATAGGGAATGATAGTAACCTATTATAATTAATTACTTTAATGAGAATGTTGTATAATGGGTAGTCTTGTCCTAGGGACAAGTGGAAATTATAACATAGGTTATAATAAAGGAAAGAAAGCTTATTAGTAAACATTAGTTAAGAAAACTAAGTTGATAAGTAAACAACGTCAAGTTGTAGTGATACGTTGAACAGAAAACAGGTGAACCGAGATAAAGTATACTTAACTACATATTAAGTAAAATATGTTATTGTAACTATGGAATCAAACAATGAATAATACAAAAGGATTGTAAGATTACTTCCGTTAATTACAATCCAGGGGTGAAAGATTGTAAGATTACTTCCGTTAATTACAATCTAAAGAATAACATGTAATGGGGATTATTAACAAACTTAAATGGATTAAGTTATATTTATATGAAATTAATAAGCAAGTGGAATTTTGGCAAGTGGAAAGAAGTCAACGTGAATGGGGACAACCTGTTAGTCTGTAATACTTAACTTAGTTGAATCCATAGGGATTGTATGCACATGTTAACTTGAGAAGGGGTTAAGTAAACTTGGTTGAAACAGTGGGAGTGTTAAGTATATCTGGGTGGGGTGGGTAATATTTATATATAAGCCCACAAAACTTAACCGGTTGGGGTTATGCAATTAAAGACACCATTAGGTAAGCATAACCTATGGAAATATTGGGGGCTATGTAATTAAAATGCCATTAGGTAAGTATAACCTGTGGAAATCTTAGTGGGGATGCAAGACAAAGGGGAGAGCTTGCATTATCTTGTGTGTAGGACCCGTTTTAGTCGGTAACCTATATAATGGTATCAAATGAGTACTCCGCCCTAGGTCGGAGTAGGGGAACGCTTACTGGGCTGATTGTAAGAGATCCAAACGTAGAGGACGATGTGTGCGGCGCAAACCTGCCGGGGTCATGTGCCTGCATGGTCTGGGCAGAGGGGTATAAGACGAATGTGACACTTGTAGATATGGTTGTGCACATCATAAAATGAAGGGTTGCCACTTTAGGAAGTGATACATCTTACTGTGGGGCCAACACAGGGTATCTACGGAGTAGGGAGCCGATCGATTGGTGAAGTAAATTGGGTGCATCTAGATGTATGCCTAAGTCTACCATCTTGCAATTGTTGGGGATCATCTTGTTCGTATGATACTAGTATTGGTGCTGAGCATAGAAAGTGTTAGAGAAGTGCTATTGGTGCTATCCTATTTTATCTTGTCATACCTGCCTTATATATTGTTACCTTTCTTACCCACTTTATATGCATGTCATGATACTTTTATCTATTTTTATGCTAAAATTAACTGGACCCATTTTATTTCCTCTTCTTTCTCCTCCGTTTCCCCTCCAGGTTCTCAAGGTGGGAATACTCAAGCTTGATCAGGATTCTGCTATCATCTTGCTTGGAGCTGCTTAGATGTATTGCTCAAGTTTTTATCTTTGTTACTATGGCTATGTTTCTTTTGGGGACTATGCTTCTTTACTATTGTACTCTGATGTTTTAAGTACAAGACAGAAATTTTAATGATGTATTGGGTTTATGTATTTTTAGACATATGATGTTTTGAACCACGATGCTTTATGATTAATAAAGTTTTTTTTATTCCGCTGCTATTTTATATCTGTCTTGTAATGTTTGTATTTCTGTTTACCTATAATGCTTCACGAAACTTAATGCATTATCTTAATGAGTGACATTAACGGACGTTGGGGTCATAGTTTTAACCTTACAATAACCCAAAGTACTTTTGATATATCAAAATCCAGTGATATTATAATAATGTATATCAAACCACAAATAAATAACCATCAAGCAGAACGCTTGCAGCTTACGCTCTACAAACTTAGTTTATAATAATAAAAACCGCATGCGCTTATTGGAGATTGGATTTCCAACATGACAAGGTGTGGGACCACCTTCCGATAGTGTACCTCTAGAGAGAAATACTCCAGGGCTCAACTAGAACTTTTTTCAACCCGACCACACATGACCGGCCAATCATTCAGCTTGAGTGTACCAAATATATTGTCACCCTATGACTTTTTTTCATGACTTCCATAATTCCCAAGAGATACAGAAACGAAAGAAGAATGAATAGAAATTTCTCTGGATTGTGACAATATACCCTAATTGGGAATGACCCACTTAGCCATGCTTCCTGCCTGATTTCTGTCATTTCCGATTGATGAGGCTTGAGGTCACCTTTATCTTTTCAGAGAACACCACATTATCTTTGAATGCCACATCATCAAATCCGTCAAATCACCAATTATCGTCCACAAATACACTCTGGGTGAGAATCTAAGAGAAGTTTACCTCTCCACCACCAAACCTGGTATATTTATAGAAATCAACGTACGTGATTCTTAAGGAAATACTCTGTCAGACATTCGTCTATACATGTCATCTAGGAACAGGATGAACCGAAGGCACCCTCCTACCGCATCCTAGGAATCACCCTTTAGATCAGTAGCGAGTTGTCCTTGCAAATCCGTAGATTTCAACCACGACAGAACCATAGTGTATCTCTGGTTGCAAGTTAGAAATTACAAGTAGTTCTTCCTTTTTATAAAGGTCAATGGTCTTCAATTTCTCCATATTTATTCTCTGCAAGTTAGCTTCGCAACGCAACGTCGGTTCGAATTGGTTTTGAGTCTAGTTCCCATCCCGGTCTCTTCGAAACAACACACCAAAGGTCCAATAAGATATTTCATTGATAGTCGGGTTCTTTAACTATCGATCTCAACAAATTTCAAAACAATCACCCAATCAGATTGGTCAAACAGTATGGTCAAGTGTATTGGCAGCTCAGGTCTTTTTATTTAAAATCATTAATTTAGAACTCTTAATCGATTCTGAAAAATCATTCTTACGTTCAACAAATGCATCCATTTTCAGTACTTCGAAAACATTTACCATAACTCATCTCTTTAAACAATTTCATTTCTCAAACCCTTCTCTATATCACTTTACTTTGAAACATATCATTATAATCTCACAATCCATCTCTATATTATTTCCTTTGGAAATGTATATTTTGATTTCAACTATTTACCATCATTTCCAATTCAAATAACCCTTTCCATTTATTCAGATAAATTAATCGTCATTTACTTATTGTTTAGAATAATTGTATTTAAAACCAACTATTTCTTTTATTTAGAAAACAGTGCTATATGCATAACCAAATGGTATAAATAAATTTATACTTCAATTCGGGCTAAACAATATTAATTTATAAGCAGTTTAATTTGAAGACTCCATATTTTTAATTATATTTCAAACCTTGCAAATGGATTGCAATATTTTTTTCTTATGAAAATAATAAACAATTCTCAACCTTCTTTACTGTTACAAACTAGTACCATTCCTCGATAATAGTAAAGTCGTTCAAGTTGGGGTACTATATTTACCTCTCAAATCTTGATCGACAATGTTCTTATCTCAGAATAGATAGGAGTTTGTAACTAAAACCCATATTACTTGTAACATCAAAACACTCTTTTTTTAACTTCGCTATATAAATTACATCTATAATTGGTATTCTATTACAACAATTCGTTATCGCATTAAAACCCTTTTAACGTCATATTATAAAACAAAATTCTTGGACTTACAACCATAATCCATTTATTATCATCATCATATGTTTTATTCCTTGTAATAGTTCTTTTTGGACTTGGTTCATTTTAACTTAATTCAATTTATAAGTAAAACTTCCCTATAAAGTTTTAATTTCTTTAAATAAACCTTCACAAACATTTGGAATTTATTTACAAGAATCTCTTTACTAAACCTTTCCGGATATCCAAGTAAACTTCATTACCAGTTCAGTTATTACCTTAAATGAATTCCATTTAAGAATTAATCACTTTAATTGTTATTAGTTAAAATAATTATTAAATTCACCGTTTACCGAAGTAAAAACTGTTTACTTCTTCATAACTAAAATAAATTAGTTAATCGCTTTTAAAATTATAATTACATTAACATAATTAATTATGTTAATAATTTTTGAACGTCGTTTATAAAAAGGTAATTTATGCTTAAGAAATCCAATTAAAATTAAACAACCATTATTTCTATTTTTATTTGAAATGAAAAACAAAATAAATCTAATAACCCTTTTTTTTAAAGCAAAACAGATGACTCAGTCAATTTTAAACCATCAGTTAACTTGTTAACTGATTTTTACTTAATTTTCCCTTTTAAATTAATATAATTAATATAATAATAATGCTTAATTGGTTTCTAAAAAAAGAATCATCCTAAAATATTAACCAGTAGGTTAATTATAGCTTTATTCTTTTGTAAAACTTGTAAAATATTTTTTATAAAACCAATTTATAAATATCGATTTATTTTTAAACTTCATTTGTATATAATATCTAAAATGTGATTAAAAATATTGCTTCAGTTATAAAATTGAATTTTATAACTTTACTTCGTCTATTCGCCTGACGACAAATCAACATTTAATAAAACGGTGGGTTTTTGGCCATCTGCTGCCAATCCCTCAATCAATAACGTTTATTGATTAAAATAACAACATTGAATTTTAATTCAATGCCAACATCCAAACAAGTTTTTAATGTCAATGTGGTTCAAACAGTTCATATATAAATAATATGAAATTAAACAGCATACACAATATTTGAGGAACCAGCTGTATCCTTCTAACTATTCTTCCCTGCATCGTAGCTTATTATAATATTTTATAGTAATATATCAAATAGAAATTTCATCCAATGCATTTAAATGACATAAAACATTAACGTAAATCAATAACAAACAAATAGCATCCAAGTCATCCAATTAACCAATTCATACTATCAATGTAAATTTTAATTATATGAATTTAACCACATCATAGAATTCCAGAAAGCGTGAGAGTTAACTCACATTTATTTTTGATGATCAACTCATGCATTATTTCGTTTAATTTTAAATAGATGTTTGAAATTAAATGAAAATCTGATAGCTTCCAATCCTTTCTGAACTTGCTCAGCAATGTAGTGCTCTTCATTGCGATTCCAATTAAACGAATTTCGTCGGATTCTAATAATGTATCAACACATTACAATTATTTCAAGTTTGATTAATTTCAAAATAATATAAATAAAACTATTAATTACCTTTACTAAATATTACACATCAGCATAAATTAGGCGTTTTCTTGGAGCGAATGATCTCAACCCCGACTCTCTTCTTCCTGGTGCCAAATGTTTCGAACAAAAACCCACCTGTCACTTCTACCTAACCACCATCACCACGTCTGAGCACCATGCACAGACCTTTTATTCCTGTATTCACGTTTGTTGCCTCTCTTTTTTTCTTTATATTATTTATTTATTTATATAAATGTTAAGCCCAAGCCCAAAACTTTGAAGCCCACGCCTCCCCATCCCCATGTTTAATTTGCCTTCTTCTTCCACGTTAATTACTTCAGTATCATGCCATGCCACAACTTTACCTCCTAAAGCTTATACAAACCAAAGCTCCCCTTACCCATTTCCAAACAAGATCCTCCATCACCTGCTCACTCAACATAAGCATCAGTACAGGTGTGAGCTATACCCACCCTAGAACCCTCCAGACTTTGCCTAACCAGCGCCTTTCCCCCCACGAATGCCATGCCTCCACCGAACGATCTCCGACATAGTTTTCTACAAACACAAAAACCCAACCATTCCTCGATAGCCTATGCTGTAAAAATTCCAATGACGCTACTAGCGCCGAGTTCGATACAATGCTTGCGGTCCTGAAGAGGATGCTTCTACGAGTTCAGCGGATCGAGAGTCGTATGATTTTTTCGGGATATCGATTTTAAAATGATTTTATAAGATATTGCTGGGTTAGAAAGAATCAGAGAAGATGCTTCAGTAGTGTTTTATTTCTTTTGCTTTTCGGGAAGGAAGAGCTGCAATGTTTATATGAGTTTTTCTCTCGAGAGGAGCTGGTTGGAGTTGTTGATGAAGAGAGAGCAATGTTTAAATAGAAGAAGGTATAAAGAGGTCATTTTCATAGCTCTAGTATTTTCATAACGAGGCATGTGCGAATAGAGGAATTTGGTTGGTGGTCAAAAAATGGGTGTTCACGTTATAATTTTTCTCTTTAATCTTGTAGGTGTGCACATGGCTTCTGAGGAAGTAAAAAATCGTGGTTGGAATTTAATACGATAAGGACAAATGATTTTTAATTGAAAACGACCAATGATTTTTTTTATGAAATTGAATGACGATATTTTATAGGGTGCAACGCTCGGCGTTTACAGTTCATACGAGGACATACGAGCCTCAATTGAATAGAAATTAAAAATCATACAATAATAAATATTTTGGTCACAATGGAACTGGTTTCGTCGAATTTGGAGACTGTTTGTAAAATTTCAATTTCATACGTTTAACTTATACGCATTTATACCGGGTAAGATCATAATATAATTCCAATTAACGTAAAACTAAAAATCTTATAGTAATCAACTATTACGAATTTTATAAAATTAATTTTGTTGAAATTCGACATCGTTTGAATAATGGTCTTTTTTTAAAAGGTCCAAATTAAATCAATATTAATTAATTTCAAAATGCCTCAATATAATAATAATAAATTATCAGTATCGAATATATTCGAGTAGAATTCCATATAACCTCAAAATAAACCCCTTCCAGCTTCAAATATTTTAATTTTGAGTTAAATCGATATTGATTTCATAATAAAATTCCTTTTATTATATATATAAATTGTTATGGTTTGTAAACGAATTCCATAGCGATTATTTGAAAAATTAATTTGGACATCACTAAAAATCTACAAGATGAAAACTCAATTTTTTCTCTTTCATTAGAAAACTATTATCTAATAGATCCGGGTGATTCTTGTTTCGAATAATTTTGATTTATACTGAATCTTGTACATCCATTTAAAATCCAAAAAGTTAAACTACGAACTACTGCGCTGTTATAGTTCGTTTTATAATTAAATTATAAATTATACGTTCAAAATCGTTTAATAAACGAATTCGTTTTTATAATATGACTATAAATTGAATTAAATCCTTTTAGATTGCCAATCCATATATAACTACAAATCTAACTAATTCCGACCATTTCAAACTTAAATAATTATTTTATTATTTATATTAATAAAATATTCAAAACCATGGAATTCAAACTATCTAAATTTCAAATAACCCTTTAAAAACCAATTTTATATATTCAAATAAATGGTAAAAATCAGGGTCATTACATTGAGTCAGACAACAATCTTAGTGAGTGACAAAATAACTAACAACGGTTACACAGAATATATGAGTATTGACAGTTCAATCATCTGATCATCCTTAGCAACGAAAGGATCAGCGCAAGATAATCATCTATCATATGCCACTCCAAAATAGGAAAGGACATCCCCAATCCCGCTTCTCTTCGACGACGTACAGTGATAGCCTACCTAGAGATAATAGAGAAGAAAGCACAAAATCAACCATAGCATCCATAACATCCAATGTCCTAGCTATCACCAACTAAATCCTTGAATCCATTGATAATCGAATTTGTTTTCATTGATCAAAAGGGCTAATGGAAACCCTGGTTCTAGTCGGACTACCATACATCATCAACCGTAGTTTGCCTTAATTAGCTAAGACAACTAAATCACTCCTACCTCTACTCGATCCAGGGTACATGATCCTACTTGATCCTAATAATCTTCCCCACAATACCTCTACTTTGAGTCCTCTAGAACCTCCGATAATTGACGATTCCTTAGCACTTCAAATCCGTCGAGCCTTCCTTCTCGACGATCCCATAGTTCAAGCTACTCCCTAAACAAACTCCATTATCATCCTTGATTAACATCTACCTGATACAGTCCATCACCATACTGAATCGTATAACATCCCACGACCAATATCACGTCAATCCAGCTTCGACCACTCCAAATTGAGTTCGCAATCGAAGGACTACCCATCAATGAGTTGCAAATCAATTATCCAAAGTCCATTCATCAACAAACTTCATTGGCAACCCGCAGAAGCCACTATAATCAAATCCCCAAAACACCGTCCCCCCATCACACTTCCTGATGGATCGGTACTGATCCATCATCCATGGACCGATACCGGTTCATACACTTAGCCAAAAATGGCTAAGTGTTGCCATTTCCTTGATCTGCCCTATGTGCTTCCTTCTGTTCCAATTTCCAAGCATTTCATCCATCTAGCTAAAACCTCTACATTCCATTATTGCAATCGGGTGACCGATCTTCGACCCATCAAAATACATCCCATCCTCCTAAAAAAATTCATGTGGCTTCGAAGTCACGTTACAATCTCATGATCTTCAATTTTCAATGCAATTTGATGATCACCGACGGATCGATACCTTTCCAACAAGATTGGATCACTTCTGGTCCATGTGGATAGCCGATTTCTGGCTTAAAATGTCAACGTGCCTTCTCGACATCCACCAGAGCTCCTCGGCCAAGTTTCATCTGCATCCAATCAATTGAACCTCCGATTTACTCTTTTCTTCCGTCCTAAGATCTAAGACAAACAATTCTAGCAATACATTCAATTCAATCAAAACAAATAGCAATTCAATAATTCTTGATCATATGAATATGCACATATCATAAATATAAAATAAATCAACGGGTCTAGCATGATTTGGACCTAAACATGTGCAAAAACTTCTAACAAATTACTGGTTCATGTGATTAAATCAGGTTTTCCTAAAACGCTTAAATTTGAGTTAAACATATATGATCAGATCTAGGGTGTATTTAGCATATAAAACATAAATTTGATCCTAATTTACCAATATAACCTGTAGTTTCCGTGTGAGAGAATTCTATCACTCATCAATTTCTAGATCCAATGCAATACCAGTGAAATCAGATCTGGAAAGAAATAGATCCCCAAAATTGATGCAATTGTCACTATAACAAACATGCATATTTATAGTGTTTAAAAACCGCTATATAAACTTTTTATAGCGATTCTATAAGCGCCATAAATCTACAGTTGCGAAAAAGTCTGGTAGATACTATGACATGTAATACTTGCAATGGAAAATGTACTTTTGCTGCCATTTTAAATAGGGTCATATTGATGTAATTTCTTTTCTATAGCATTTTGAAACGTGCTATAGAACTTTTATGATGTTCATTAGAGGTTTTGTGTTCGGTCGGTTCGGTTGGATTGGAGCTAAAAGAACTCAAACTGAATTGAAATTGAAAATTTTCCAAATCGAACCAAATCGAATTAATTTCAGTTAATTCGGTCGGTGATGGATTTAACCGAACTTGAAGGATGTATTATTATTCAAATGATGAATTCACTCAACGTAAAACATAAATTCATGTTTGAAGAGATTTTATATAGTAAATTTTATATTTATGATAAAACTTGATCTACTTGCAACAAATGTCTTTGTATCTTATAACTAAACTAATTTTCTAATGTACTACAATACCGTAAAATTAGATAATAAATTATAAGTTCGGTTAAACCGATAATCAAAACAATTATTTTACAAATTGAATTTAAATCGATTTAATTTTAAAACCATACCGACCGAAATGAATCATTTTGATCGGTTAACTCGGTTTGAACGGAATATTGCTCACCCCTATACGTCATTTGATTACTATAATATGTTGACATGTCATGTTATTATAGCATATGAACAAGCTATGGAGCCATCGTATCGAGCTTTTATGACGCATTGAAACGCTAAAGAAAATTCATTATTATATATTATAGCATCATTTAATTGCTACGAAAATAATTTAGTTCTTGCAAAATAGTTTTTATCGCACTAGCATAATGCTACAATATAATAAAACTAGAGCAATTTTTCTTTCCATTGCATAAGCAGAACGCTGTAAAAAAAATCTGTTGCACCTTTTTTGCTACCATAACATTCAAAGTTCATAATTTTCAATTCTACTAATATATTATAACAATTCAAAAAACTACATTTATCACATTAATGTAAGTACACAAATGCAATCATAAGCCAAATCACAATATATATATATATATATGTGTGTGTTTGTGTGTGTGTGTCTATATATATATATGTATGTATGTATATATATATCCATAATATTTCATATATGGAATAGTTAAAACATAGATATTTGTGATAAAAGTGAACAATACATATAATTGTAGCAAATCAACACAGATACATACTAAAAATATTTCCATGAATGTCGACAAGCATGACTAATTTGAATGAGGAAGAGTGTGACATAATGTATCAACCTCAAAAGCAACATACAACACATGTCAAAAAGAACCATAAACATATTGATGTTAGCCAATATATACGTGTATAAGTATAAAAATGCATCAGTCCAAGTCAAAAGAAAAAAAAACGGATATTTGCTCCAGTTTTTTTGAATCTAAAACATGTTTACTACTGTTTTTTAAAGGTGTAATCCAATTACAGAAGGCAATATATTGCATTACAAAAGATAAGACAACTTAAATCAAATCGCATGAAAAAAGAAGTATGATAAGTTATAATCCAATGATTTTGATGGCGCACCTATACACTAATGCAGAAAATGGTTTACAAAATTTCGTGTGTTATGTACCGCTGAATATATCAAAATAATTATTAGGAACTTTACCAAACTCCGAACAAATCATCTTTTCACCAGAATTGGTAATAAGGGAAACCAAATTCATACGATTCAACGTCTTTTTAACGGCAAAATTACCTGCTTTAGATTCCATAACATTATCTTTTTCTATTTTAAGACAACTAATATTCAAAATTTCATTGCTCCAACGAGCAGTTTGCATCCCATCCATTACAAAATTTGTATCTCACTCATTATGATGTACAAACATGCACATTATATGCGTTAATTAACAACGTGGTATCATACAATTGAGTCAACTTATACAAGATATCTAGGAGATGTTTACAGCATTATGTTTCAAATCTGCATTCGCATCAAATTATACAATAGAAACTTTTATTGTTACGTTCATTTCAGGGTAAAATTTCCAGAGATGCACAAATTATAACTGAATACTTTCAATAGGTAAACATTTCTATAAACCAATTATTTGAATGAGCATTTTGCAAATTTGAAAAACGCTGCTTTTATTTCTAGCAAGTGGTATAATAATCTTTCCAACTTAAGATGCTAGTAGAAGGACAAAAGAAGAAACGACTCACGTTCCACTAGAACAAGGTTTTCCCAAATCCCCGGTTACAGAAAGCCTTGCATAATTTCTGCAACAGCTCGACAGCAAGAACATCACTTTCCTACATATATGCAGTGCCAGCCCTGAGCCATTTGTGGCCCCAGGCCAAAGTTTTCGTCTGGGCCTAACTTTTGGAGAGAATGGGAGGGCAGACAAAAAGTGCAAAGCAAAAATAGAAAGCAGTAGAACATTGAACAATCAACCTTGCTGTTAGGGCTGTCAACGGATACAAATGGATGCGGACATGGCTGAATCCGCATCCGAAAATTAAAATCTGCATCCGATATCCGTGAGTATCAAAAGGTTAACATCCATATCCGCATTTGCAGATTTTTTTCGGATATCCGAAAATATCCGAATATCCGCATTCGAAATTGAACAATTTTTTTGCTACACTAATTTTAGGATATTCGAATATCCGAAAATATCCAAATATCCGCATCCGAAATCGAACAATTTTTTTGCTATACTAAAATCTATGAACTAAAAATATCACTTTTCAAACATTCCTTTTCTCAAATAAAGTTCACACATAAATTACCAAACCTCCTCAGTTTTTCAAATGAAAATCTAGCAATACACATCATATACTTATACATCAATCATATTCCGAACAAATCTTTTTCAATAGGTGCTAAAATTTGTTATTGATAGATTTAATATGGTTGTATACTTAACATGATAATAATTATTAGAAACATACTTACTGTAACGACCCGTATTCTACGCATCGGAGGATCATAGAATATTTATTTCATTTAAATACAAGTCGTATGGTCTGGTAACTTTGGAGAACGATTATTGGGTCCATTTCCCATATTCACGATTTTTGCCGATTTTTAAATGACCATTTTACCCCTGGCGAATATTGTTTTGCCTATAACTTTTGATTGGTAAGGAGTTTTGACCTGAAACCACTTCCATCGGATTCGAATGATGGTTTACCTTTCCGTAGAGTGGTCACACTAACCAAACGAACTTACCGTTTGGGAGATATGGCTGAAATAATGTTTAGAAGGTGAAAAACAGCATATTGGGCTTAACCGGGTGATTAGAAGCTGGGCCCATTAGGTATTTCGGGATTAGGGTTGCATAAGGGCTGATAGGGACAAGAGAAACCATCCTTTGTCATTTTCTAGCCGCCACAAACTTTCTCTTCAAACCTAACAATGGCTTCCACCTTCTAAATTTCTTCTAAACAACTCCTAATCGCTTTCTAATCGAAGATTTAGCTAGGCTACATCAAATCAAGGAAAATCAACCCCAAATCAGAGTTAGAGCTGCTGTGTTGGATAGGAAGTCGACCCAAAATAGTAGAATTTCATATCTAAGGTCTTATTTGTGGCTAAGGTGAGCGATTTGCATTGTTTTTCACTAATTACGGCTAGTTAGGGGTAATTAGTGATAATTAGCGAAATTATGCATGTTAAAATTCTGGAAAAATATTTAGAAATTCTTATATTATTTTAGGCCTCTATTAGAAATTTGGGTTAATTTGGACATGTTTTGCTAATCGTATGGTTAAATCATGATTAAGGAGATTAAGGGGAAAATGTGGGTTTTGGGTATGTTTGAAACTATATAACACATACTATTGATGTTTTGATGTTAATGATTGGTTCTATATGATATTATTACTGTTTGGAATGGTTTGAGTTTGCATAGAAAAGCTAGAATGGTCAAAAACGTCGTCATGTGGAGTAAATAGTTGCTGGAAATAAGTGCAGGAAAGGGGACCGGATCGGGTTCGTGACCCCTGAACCGACCCGTTCGTGACCAAGGTGTCACGATCTGATCCCACTCGTGCTCATCAAAACCGAACCGACCTGGAAGTTTCTCCACGAACCGACCTGCTCGTGGTATAGACACCACGATCCAAAGCACCTCCTCTGTACCAACTTCCATGTGCCGATGCACCCCGAACCGAACCGTGCTTGCACTCACGAGCAGGTACCACACGCCGCTCGAATCGGAGCCACCACGAACCGTCCAAGGTGAAGGCTCACGAACCGAACCGAGGGGCATAACATGATCCGCGAACCGATGCTTGGAGGAGCCACAAACTGGTGGAAGGATTCAACTCGATCCGAATCGGATCGGTGAACGTGAACCGAACCGAATGAAGGAGCCTGGAGTCCGAACCGCCACGACTTGATGGAGGACCCACGAACCGGAGGGGTATTCATGACCCGAACCAAAGTGATGGTCACGAATCAAGATAATGACCAAAACCCAAGATGCAAAGGTAGTCTGAATAGGAAGTAGAACTCAGGATCCATATAGGAACCAACGAGTTAACTTCATGAGTTGGACTTTGCTGCGGGACGTGTGAAAAGGAGTTATCGGTATCCATAATTTTGGTTCATCACTGAGAGACGGATTATGGGCAAAGTGATCATAGTTATGGTTGTACGGAGTTGGACTCCGTCCTGGCCCCGATAGTTCTAGTGATCAAAGCGGTGGATATCGTATGTTTTACGCACTGAGTGCGAGATGTGAGGATGGTTGCTATGTTTGATGTTTGCTATCTCCATGTCATGCACACTCCCATACTTAACCTTTATGTTAGTGTTACCTTAGAGTACTGTACATCTTATTGTGCTTACTCTTTGGTTGCAGGTCCAAGTTCAGGTATGATTAGATTATACCTGTTATTGTTTTGTTTTGTTGCTTATCGCTCATACCAGACTTTTGTCTGACCCAGAGTTTTATGTCTCTTCTTATTTCTTTGGGTGCTCTTAAACGGGCAGACTAGAGACATGTTAGGTGGTATGCACGAGTAGCTGATCGAAGATGAGCAGGAGGCTTACACGCACTATTTACACAGATTCTCCCTATGTTGTTGCTAGTCACTACTCTGTGCATTAATAGTGTACCTTTTCTATTTTGCTTAGAGACAGTATTTTAAAGTTGTAATAATAATGGTTTGGATCATAAGTTGTATTTTGGATTGCCGCTACTATGATAGTTTAGTTTCAGTTTATGCACTGTCTCGCCTGTTTTATGTCAAGTTATGTTATTATTATATTTTATTCCATGCGCTGTGAGATATACTACAGGTTCTTTGATGATTCATCATTTCAAACCCCCTTTTCCTTTGACGACCATCCCATGCTAGTTGGACATCGCACAACGCATTTCATTGAAAATGTCGGCTGGTGCGGGGCGGGCCGTCACATTTGGTATCATAGCACTAGGTTGCATAGTTAACCTAGGGGAAGACACCAGGGAGATATAGTCTATGTACATGAGAGCGCGTATTTGTGAAATTTTGGTTTTCAAAAGCTATATATATACTATTAGTTTATCTAAGGAAGAAATCGCACTGCACGGGCACCACTAAGGAGATGGTTAATCGTTTTCTCTTTATAGATTGAACGATGAGCCGATATAAGAGTAATACGGGTTCAGGAGAAAACCATAGGGATGTTCCTGATATGAGTACGATGTTTACCACCTTCATGAGAGAGATGCTTAGGGATGTTCAGGGACCAGTTCCTAATGCTGCTAACGGTGGAGGTGCGGTAGTGCAGGCGCCTAGAGCCGATTTTTCCAAGCTATGCAAGGATTATACTAGTCTTGGTAGGAAGCCGTTCCACGGAACGGAATCGGCTACAGAGGTTCAAGATTGGCTTGATAGTTGTGAGCGCATCTTTGAGGATTTGGGAATTGAAGATGCAATAAAGAGAAAACTAACATCCCATCAACTTCAAGGACGAGCAATGAATTGGTGGAATGCTATTAAAGCAGCTACTCCCGAGGATCAAGTCACTTGGAATCAGATTAGGACTTGCTTCAGTGATAAATTTATCCCAGCTGCTAAGAAATCAGAATTATTTTGTAAGTTTTTGGAACTTAAGTAGAGTGGTAGGGCAGTCTCGGAATATATTGCTGAGTTCGATACTTTATCGAAATATGGATTACCTTTTATTGATACTGCCGAGAAGAAGAACGAGATGTTCATAAATGTCTTAGATGGGTACTTGGGAGAAAGACTTATAAACCATATCGATGAGACTTTCGAATCTATAGTGGGAAAGGCATTGAGATCAGAGAGCCTTTACCCTAAGTCAAAGACCAAGGTGTCATTACATGTACAGAGGAACCAAAGCCGTAGGCAAGCGGTAGAGGCAAGAATAATTCTCAGAATAAGAGGAAGCAGAACCAGATCAAGGATAGTGAGGAAAAGAAGAATATGAAAGATGCCGAGTGCTTTAGCTATGGCAAGAAGGGCCACTATGCTAGAGATTGTCGGGAAAGGCCTGGGGAAAGGAAGTGCTTCAATTGCGGCCAAGTGGGACATCACAAGGATAAGTGTTCACAACCTCCTAAGGAGAAGCAGATCGTGAAAGCATATGCTATCAATGTTGTTCCTTCTTCGTCGAATGCCCCAACTGCAGCGGAAAAGGGAAAGGGTGTTGTCATTCAAGGTATGCTTTCTATTTGTGATTTTCCTGTTCAAGTTTTGTTTGACGCCGGAGTTTCTCATTCCTTCATATCTAATGACCTGGTAGATAGGTTGGAATTGGAACCCAAGGCTGTCCACAGGCCTTTGGTTGTGATGAACCAGATTGGTGGTTCGACTAGCCTTTGTATGATTTGTCGTAATTTGGTCTGATCTAGTCGCAGATGCATGTTTGCTCGTGATTGTTTTGTTTGGGACTTTACCGGGTTTGGCTTGATTTTGAGGAGTCGATTAGATCATAAGGTAATGGTAGACTATGAAGGGTCTTTGGTGACCATTAGAGTGGATGATGGACAGAAGGTGGTATTGGATTACCTACCTAGTGACGAAAATGATTATGGGAGTTAGGGAGGCAAGTGTACGTTGGACGTATAGTAGCCTGGTTAGAACTGGGGTTTTCATTAACCCTTGACATATGGCATGGGCTGTCGTGCGATCAAGGATAGTTTCGAAGCAGGATTGACTAGGATAGCCAGAGTCAGTTATGGGTGTTTGAATGTTTGGTTATTTTGATCGTATCTTCTCACGTAGATTTTCAGAATTCGGAGGAGATATTCGTTGGGTGCTTGTCTGATATTGGTCTAGGCCTTTGGGGCTTATGCTTGGGGAATTTCGAGGTCAGTTAGGATGGTTTGCGTGAAGATATGAGAAGTTGTTATGATTTCCATTGGATGGTATTTTGGTTCACTCGAGGAGTGATGTGCATTGTGATGTGATAAGACTATTTGATGATATGGACTGCCCCGAGTTGGACTCGATAGGGCTATGAGATGATTCAAGTTAGACTCGAGAAGGCCGCAAGATAATGGATTGACTTGGGTTGGACTCGAGTTGAAGAGGGAGTTGTGAATAGCTCTTCTGATGAGAGTGCCAAGGAATCGTCGATAGTTTGGAGTGTTCTAAGCGGACTCGAAGCAGGGGTATCTGGGGACGCCCGTTTACCTTGGATTCGTTGGACGTGATCTAGTTATCCTTGGAGGATAAACGTATGTTGGACGTACGGTAGTCCCTTTGGAGCTGGGGCTCCCATTAGCCCTTGGGATTGGTTGGACTAGTCATATAAGTATTGACGTATTCATGGCTTTAGTAGGTGATAGATAGGACTTGATTGACGGATTCCATGGTTGCTATGTTTGTTCCTATTTTCTTCTCTTGAGTAGACTAGCACCTGTAGGATTCTGGCGATGGAAAATAAAGAGATGACGGTAAACACTGATATCTGTGCTACCGGACTAGGTGCGATAGCTGATGCATTGAGTATGAGACATGCAATTTTAGATGTTATGTTTATTGAATGGAAGCAACTGGAATATGTCGCGGGATAAGACTTCAGACCTAAGTGTGGATTGGATCCAGAGATGTTAGCAAGTTTGATGATCAAGCCAACTTTGATTGAGTGGATCGGTTCCAGTCAGAGAGACAATCCTAATCTATTGGAAGTCATCTTCAAAGAAAACGGGTATCGATGGTAAGGAGATGAACAAGTATGGTCTTGATCGATATGGATGGCTTAGAAAGAATGGGAAACTAGTTGTACCCAATGTCAATGGATTGAGAGATGAAGTGCTTAGAGAATGTCATCACTCAAAAACTGACTATACATCCCGGTGGTAACAAAACGTGTTGAGATATGAAATAGACCTACTACTGGGAAGGGATGAGAGGGGACGTTGGGAAATTTATATCCAAGTGCATGAACTACTATTTAGTTAAAGACAAGCAAAAGAAGCCTAGTGGTTTGTTACAACCATTGGAAAATTCAAAATGGAAATGGGGCGAGTTCGTTAGTCATGGTGATATAACGAATGTGAAGATACTTCACATTAGATTTGAAGTATGTTTGGAACATTGTGGGGGTGTTCGTTGATCTTGAAGATTCAGCGAATATAGTAGAGATTCAAGTTGGACTTGGACTCGCAGGTAGGGTACCTAGATTCATTGGATGGGTCTAGTTTACCTTTGGAAGGTGAAGGTATGTTGGACGTGCATTATGAATATAGGTACGGTACCTAGATTCATTGGATGGGTCTAGTTTATCCCTAGGAGGTGAATATACGTTGGATGGGCAGTATGAATGTAGGAAAGACACGGGTTGGACTTGAAAGGACATTTGGAATGTAGTTGGGAACTTAACGTATAAGAGTTGGACTACCTGATAAGATGACAGGAGTGCATGACGAACTTCATGTTACCCAGTTAGGGAAGTTCGTGCATGATTTTGATTTAGCTATATCGCCAGATTAGTTGGATGATATCGAAGTAGAACCCGAGGCGGTTGGGAACCGCAAGACCGATTTGTATTGTCAAACACGATACGAAACAACTTTGAAGGAAGATGGTGAAATTGGTTAAAGTCCAATGGGGCGATAATGATAATGACTGTACTTGGGGAACCAAGGGGAGCATGAAGAAGTCGTATCCAGAGCTCTTTACTTGGCAAGGTTTTTATTGTAATATAGTTATTCCCTTGTTAGTAAACCACATGCTAAGATAAACTTGTTATGTTTGTTATGTATGGTTGATTTTTTGTAAATGGTTGGTAGGCATGCAGGACCCTATTGTGCATTTTCTTAGTTAAGGAATTTCGGCGGCGAAATTTCTTAAAGGGGGGGGGGGGGGTGGAATGTTACGACTCGTATTCTACGCAACGGAGAATCGTGGAATATTTATTTCATTTATATACGAAGTCGTATGGTCGTGTAACTTTAGGGAACGATTATATGGGTCATTTCCCATGTTCACGATTTTTGCCGATTTTTAAATGACCATTTTGCCCCTGGCGAATCTTGTTTTGCCTATAACTTTTGGTTGGTAAGGGGTTTTGACCTGAAACCACTTCCATTGGATTCAAATGATGGTTTACCTTTCTGTCAAATGGTCACATTAACCAAAGGGATTTACCGTTTGGGAGATATGGCTGAAATAAGGTTTAGAAGATGAAAAACAGCATAATTGGGCTTAACCGGGTGATTAGCAGCTAAACCCATTAGGTATTTCGGGATTAGGGTTGCATAAGGGCTGATAGGGTCTAGAGAAACCATCCTTTGTCATTTTCCAGCCGCCACAAACTTTCTCTTCAATCCTAACTGTGACGATCGCCCATAACCCCCGCACTATACAAGAGGAATATTGCACTGGAGGGTGTGCCAGGCAGTCATGGACGATCCTCAGAGTAGGAAAACACAAGAGGAACCTGTCGTAAACTTACAGCGCAAGGATAAAATATAATATAACATATAAAAAAGGTAGAAATAATGAAGCAGAAACACAAGACTTTCGCACAACCAGAAAGTAGTATCCACAACTTGGAAATAGTGTTTGTACAAAGTTGCCTCACTACATCACTCAGAAAAGAAAACAGCGGAAATCCAATTATTATGTAGTAATAAAACTGGTACGTGAGCCTCTTGCTCATCGTCGATCAACATCATCATCCTCACTAAAGCATCACCTGTCACCTGCTACTCAGTCTTCCAATCCACAACCGGATGAACAGCCCAAGGTAATAAGAGGGGAAACACAAAACCTTTAGTCAGACAACAGTCTTAGTGAGCGATAAAACAACTAACAAACTTCAACAATAAAGTGTATGAGAAGGGATAGATAAACATACTAATCTACCCACGACACTAGAGAAGAAATCAACCTTGTCTTCCCTACATCGGACAGTGATAGCCTTTACTACAAACAATTCATCCATGGAAACCAGAACACCCATTCAATCATGGAAAACATTCATAACATCCAAATTATATAAGTCTCACACACAAAACCCTAATCGAGTTTAACATTCCCCAAGTACTCTCCCCAGAGGCCTAAACAAATATCAGTTAAGCACTCAAAGAACATCTCCCTCGACTTTGGATGATCTATGTGAGATAGTACAAACAGAACAACCAATCATCCATGACTGACTCTAGCTATCACCACCAATCCTGTTTTGAAACTATCGTTAATCGTATGACGGCCAACCCTTCCATATATCAAGGGCTAATGGTAACCCCAGTTCTAGCATAAACTCCATATGTCCAACCTTGACAATGTCCAACTTTGATAACTAGGCCTTTCCCCAAGACCCAGGGTACTCGACCTACAACCGGTCTTTTAGACGTCTCTAGTGTACCCTTGCTTCGAGCCTGCTAGAACTTACGACAACGATAATCTCTCGGCCTTCACATCTCTAGTCACCCAACCTGATGACTTTTCATGGCTCAAGCAACCTTCTCGAGCAACCATTATCCACCAACTCATGACCTTTGAGTTGCCACCTCATTCATTATTCTACACTGATAAACGAGCACCTTTCAACACTTCGAACCTTCCTACTTGAACCACTTCGAGGTTACACCATCACCAAGCAATATTACACCACTGAGTTGCGACACGTATTCAGACAGAGCTGTCTGATTTTTTTTTTAAAAAACACCTTTTTATTAAAATCAGAACCGTACCCGAAAAATAAAATTTTCAGAAAATCAACACCGATCGGTCGATCCTCCCAAAACATATCGGTCAGTCCTCCCAAAACATATCGGTTGGTCCTCCCAAACACACCCCTGGTTGGTCCTTCCAAACACCACTGGTCGGTCCTCCCCAGTCACCACCGGTCGGTCTTCCCTAGTCACCACTGGTCGGCCCTCCCTAGTCACCACCGGCCGGGCCTCCCTAGTCACCACCGGTCGGTCCTCCCTAGTCACCACCGGTTGGTCTCGTAGTCCCTTCTGGAATCACCAAAACCTGTTACCTTGACCGGTCGGTCCTTCTTTGAACTCCACTGGTAAGTTATCCAGTCACTACACCGATTAGTCTGGAAAGCAAATGCGCCGGCCGGTCAGCCTTTTGCTTTTACCACCGGTCGGTCGGTCTTCCGTCTGACTTATTCTCCAAGCCATGAGTTTTCCGACCGATCGGTCCCCTGTATAGGCCTATACCAAATCCAATTTTGACCAAAACTTCACCAATCAATCGAATCGATGAAATATACCTGTCTAATTCATTCAATACAATCATAAGCATGTCACGAACACACTAACAACATGAATATGACGATTTCAACAAAAATATACCAATTCACTCAAAACTAGTGATAAATGAACATATGAACAAGAATGATGGACCTATATGCAAAATCATATGAAAACATATGGAAATTATCAATTTAATCTTGCTAAATTAGGTCCTATGGTGTTCATATGAAAATAGACACATAATGGTGTAAATCTACATTCCAATTTGATGAAAAACATGCACAAGTACTCATATACTTCATTGCATTCATGTGAGGGATGTAAATCACTCACCAATTAGCCAAAACAAAGCAAAACATGCACAAGTACTCATATACTTCATTGCATTCATGAGAAAGTAAACCTTTTCCCTCCACTCTCACCCCCTATTTATAGGATTCCACCAGCCCACTAATGGGCCTCTCCAATTCAGTCCATTAGGCTCTCCAAACCTGACCAGCCAACTGAAAAATCTTAAAATACCGATTTCTCCCAAACCGCTGAGCCAAATCTTTATTGTAACCACTATATAGAAAGAGAATTATCAATCCCTTTCCAATGGCACAGGTCTCACCCTATTATTCGTCCTGAGTCAAAAGTTATGCCCTGTACAAGACTGACAGGGGGAAATGGTCACAAACAAAGTCAGTAAAAATTATGGACATGTCTCACATCCCCATAAGCAACATATTAAAAGATGAGAATGATCCAGCCCTCAGGGAATAAAATAAAAATATTTTAAGATCTTCCGATACGTAAAATGCAGGCTGTTACACTAGCAATGGCTTCCACCTTCTAAATCTCTTCTAAACAACCCCTAATCGCTTTCTAATCGAAGATTAAACTAGGCTACATCAAATCATGGCAAATCAACACAAAATCAGAGTTGGAGCTGCTGTGTTGCATAGGAATTTTACCCAAAATATTAGAGGTTCAGATCTAAGGTCTTATTTGTGGCTAAGGCGAGTGATTTGCATTGTTTTTCACTAATTACGGCTAGGTAGGGGTGATTAGTGATAATTAGCGAAATTATGCATGTTAAATTCTGGAAAAATATTTAGAAATTCTTAAATATTATTTTAGGCCACTGTTAGAAATTTGGGTTAATTTGGACATGTTTTGCTAATCGTATGGTTAAATCATGATTAAGGAGATTAAGGGAAAAACATGGGTTTTGGGTATGTTTGATACTATATAACACATACTATTGATGTTTTGATGTTTATGATTGGTTCTATATGATGTTATTACTGTTTGGAATGGTTAGAGTTTGCATAGAAAAGCTAGAATGGTCGAAAACGCCATCGTGTGGCGTAAATAGTTGCTGGAAATAGGTGCAAGAAAGGGGACCGGATCGGGTTTGTGACCCCCGAACCGACCCATTCGTGACCAAGGTGTCACGATCCGATCACACTCGTGCTCATCAAAACCGAACAGACTAGGAAGTATCTCCATGAACCGACCCGCTCTTGGTACGGACACCACGACCCGTAGCACCTCCTCCGAACCACCTTCTACGAGCCGATGCACCCCGAACCGAACCATGTTTGCACTCACGAGTAGGTACCACAAGCTGCATGAACCGGAGCCACCACGAACCATCCAAGGTGAAGGCTCACGAACCGAACCGAGGGGCATAGCACGAACCGCGAACCGATGCTTGGAGGAGCCACGAACTGGTGGATCAATGCAACCCGATCCGAACCGGATCGGTGACCACGAACCAAACCGAATGAAGGAGCCTGGAGTCCGAACCGCCATGACTTGATAGAGGACACACGAACCGGAGGGGTATTCACGACCCGAACCAAAGTGATGGTCACGAATCGAGATATTGACCCAAACCCGAGATGCAAAGGTAGTCCGAATAGGAAGTAGAACTCAGGATCCATATGGGTACCAACGAGTTAACTTCATGAGTTGGACTTTGCTGTAGGACGTGTGCAAAGGGGTTATTGGTATCGATAATTTTGGTTCACCACTGAGAGACGGATTATGGGCAAAGTGATCATAGTGATGGTTGTACGGAGTTGGACTTCGTCATGGCCCCGATAGTTCTGGTGATCAAAACGGTGGATATCGTATGCTTTACGCACTGAGTGAGAGATGTGAGGATGGTTGCTATGTTTGATGTTTGCTATCACCATGTCATGCACACTCCCATATTTAACCTTTATGTTAGTGTTACCTGAGTACTGTACATCTTGTTGTGCTAACTCTTTGGTTACAGGTTCAGGTATGATTAGATTATACCTATTATTGTTTTGTTTTGATGCTTATCGCTCATACCAGACTTTTGTCTGACCCAGAGTTTTATGTCTCTTCTTATTACTCTGGGTGCTCTTAAACGGGCAGACTAGAGACAGCTTAGGTTGTATGCACTAGTAGCTGTCTGGAGACGAGCAGGAGGCTTACACACACTATTTACACAGATTCTCTCTGTGTTGTTGCCGGTCACTACTATGGGAATTAGTAGTGTACCTTTTCTATTTTTCTTAGAGGTAATATTTTAAAGTTGTAATACTAATGGTTTGGATTATAAGCTGTATTTTGGATTTCCGCTGCCATGATAGTTTAGTTTCAGCTTATGCACTGTCTCGTCTATTTTATGTCAAGTTATGTTATTATTATATTTTATTCCATGTGCTATGAGATATACTACAAGTTCTTTGATGATTCATCATTTCAAACCCTTTTTCCTTTGACGACCGTCTCGTGCTGGTTGGACATCGCACAGCGCATTTCGTTGGAAATGTCGGCTGGTGCGGCTGGGCCGTCACATTTACTTTCAGATCGGACGGATATTTTTTGGATACTGATACACTTATATCTACATCCGCATCCGAAATTCTTTTCGGATATCGGATATCTGCATCTGCTGTTTGGATATCGGATAATGTTCGTATTTTCGGATATGGATTCGGATGGATTTCGAATTTTTCGGGTATCCATTGACAAGCCTATTTGCTGTGAATTGAACCCAGAAATCACAAGTGACTAGCCGTATTTACTACCACTAGACCAAAGCCATTATGAAATCCAGAAATGAATATCCTCTTTAACTAAAAGTGCACAAGTTAGAGGCCCTTACCCTTTTCTTCCTCCTCCTCCCCAGTCCGGGGCCCTAGGCCACCGCCTAGGCGGCTTATGCCCAGGCCTGGGGCTGCATTATATATGGATATAAATCAAGCATTACATTTGGAAAAAGTTCAATTTTACAATTAGAAAAGAGCATAGAATGGCCTAAAATGAATTTGAATGATGCATACATTCAATGCCATTGATATGACATATGCTACTAGAGATTCGCTTCCCAGTTCAGCGGCAACACAAAAAGTGTCTAAAACATCTTTCACGTCCGAATCCACCAGGAAACTAAATTGGTTAATCTGGTTATATTTTTTTTATATATATATACATGTAAATTTCAATATATATATATATATATACATGCATATGTTAAATAATAATGATCTCAACTTATATCATGGAGATAACTTGGTTATGACAAAATTATTTGTGTTACGGCACTTAACATTACCCAGAATCCTTAGACTCTTTTGATTTATAGATACGGCTATACAAGTAATTCCTTTAGTTATTTCACTAGTAGATCTATGTGCTAAAATTAGAACATAGAATTATATTCATATATTAAAATATAGCATGTGTTAATTGACATGTATATTTAAGATTGAGATCTTGGTAACCCACCTATATGGTTGGAGTACAAGAGGCCTTTTCCTTTCAAGCTCTTTAGCAAGAAATTCAAGCTTAGTCTCTTCATCCCACTCGCAGTATGCGCCTATATCTAAGTACTTTGTGATTGCATTAATTGTTTCTATGTGTCGGGATGATTCCTGTAAGTAAATGCAACTGTTATAATTATGCTAACATGATAACTGCATCAACATACAACTATGTAAACAAAATACATACTTGATGTAAATCTAGCTTCATCAATACAATCCCAACTATTATAATTATGTTAACATATTCACAAGTCCTTGCTGATTGAAACAAAGGATATTACACTGTAAATTTGACATAGTGCTTATTTTCATTTAAAATATGTAGGGTCTAGGAATCCTGATTGCTATTTACAATTGGTTGAGTTTCTCCAATTACCTGTTGTTATTAGCCACGGAATCGATAAATTTCTAGTGCATTACAATATCAGCTTTCAATCTATGCAGTATTTCATATACAAACAGAGTGCATATATATACTATGTTCATAAGTTATAGGTGCTCTGCTAACTTGGCAATGTTGTGAAGAAATTTTATTCAAGACCGCTCAAATCAAAAATCCCCAGCGCCGCAGAAAACGAGATCGTGGTAATAGTGCAAAAACAACCAATCGATATACCAAAACAATCTCAATCTCATCTAAGCCAATCACAATCACCAAACAATGGAAATAATAGAGCAATAACGAGAAACTAAATCACATAGGGATTTATAGTGGTTCCACTGACGTCTTGTCAGTGTACGCCCACTTTGAGAGAGAAACCTTTATTAATATCAGTAGAAGAGTACAAAAGATTGATTACAATGATCAAATTTACTAGAAAAAATTGATTTTATGGAGAAAGGAAATGAAGAAGATTAGGATTGCCTAACCCTAATTAGAATAAACCTTGATCTAATCTCTTGATTTTGTTGTACATTGATCTAATCTCTTGATTTTGTTGTACATCCTCCTTTTGGATCCTTTGTAGCTTATATAGGCATAGAGAAATATATGGAAATTGCCAAAATTTCCTCTAGATCCGAAATATCCTCTAGATCCGAAATATCCTCCAGATCCGAAATATCCTCCAAATCTTAAAATATCCTCTAGATCCTAAATATCTGAAATATCCTTCAGATCTGAAAATATCCCCAGATCCTAAATATCCGAAATATCCTTCAGATCCGAAAATATCCTCCATAATCTAACACATATTATCACATACTTCAACACTCCACCTCGATACTATATCCATCTACATCAAAAACTCTAATGCACCCAAGCATTTCCTTCTATCTTTAATCAAGAAATCTTGAATGTTTCCCCAATGAACTCCGGCATAGCCACCGCCCATTGCACTTCACTAACGAGTTCAGGCATAGCCCCAACTCGTCAATGAAGTGCTGAAACATCCAAATCCTAAACCATTTTTACCAAAATACAGTGTACTCAGGAGTGAAAACGAGTACTTACCATATAAAGATAGAACACCAACCTCTCACCGATACTCTTCAACATCCAAGTTTCTCTCTCAACTGTGCCACCCCGTGGCACCTAGCATCTCTCCAAGCGAATTAATTTCGAGAAATGCTCGAACTTCCCAACTGGCAATGTCTTAGAGAACATGTCCGCCGCATTATCCTTTGTGTACACTTTCCGAAGATAGACTTGCTTGTCTTCGTCGATGGCTACTAGAAATGACTCCCTCACTTCAATATACTTCGTTCGTGAGCTAAACGCCAAATTTTCCGCCAAATGGATAGCACTTTGGCTATCACATTGAACATCAACAATGTCATGTTCAAACCCCAAGTCACACAAAAATCACTTCAAATAGAGTGCTTCCTTTGCTGCCTCTACCGCAACTATCAACTCTGCCTCCGTAGTAGATAAAGCAACTACAGTCTGCAATCTCGATCTCTAACTTATGGCTATACAGCCAAGAGTGAAAATATATCCGGAAGTTGATTTTCTTCGATCCCTATCACCAGCGTAGTCTGAATCACAGTAACCAACCAACATGCAATTCTTCTCTTTACTACCCCCAAAAACAAGGCCATAAGATGCTATACCTTTCAAGTATCTCAAGATAAGCTTCACTACTTCCCAATGCGATTTCCTCGGATTAGCCATGAACCGACTAACCATCCCAACGGTATTTGCAATATCGGGTCTTGTACACACCATGGCATACATCAAACTTCCAACTGCACTAGCATATGGCACCTTTTCCATGTAAGCCTTGTCTTCCTCCTCGATAGGTGATCCCTTACTTGAAAGCTTTATATGCAAAGGTAAAGGTGTATTTGACGCCTTTGCATCCTCCATGCTAAACCGGCAAAGCACTTTCTTAATGTACTCCTTTTGAGTTAATTTCAACTCAAAATGCTTTCGATCTCTTTCAATTCCATGCCCAAAATCTTCTTTACTTCTCCAAGGTCTTTCATCTCGAACTCTGCCTTTAATTTCTCTTTCAACTTGTTGATTTCTGCCTTGTCCTTAGAAGCAATGAGCATATCATTCACATACAAGAGTAAATACACCCAACAATCATTTCCTAACCTCTTGAAATAAATGCAAGCATCCTTGATGCTTCAATGGAAGCCACTTTCAAGCATGAAATAATCAAATCTCTTGTAACATTGCCTGGATGATTGCTTCAAACCATACAGTGATTTCTTCAACTTGCAAACTAGTTTTGATTTACCTTCTACAACAAACCCTTCCGGTTGCTCCATGTAGATGTCTTCATCCAAGTCTCCATGCAAGAAGGCGGTTTTCACATCTAGTTGCTCCGACTCCAAGTCGTAAACAGTAGCTAATGCAAGTAATATCCGGATAGAAGTATGCCTCACAACCGGTGCGAAGTTCTCATCATACTCCTTTCCTTTTCTCTATGCAAACCCCTTAGCCACTAGCATAGTTTTGTATCTTCCATCATCCTTCACCTTATATACCCATTTCCACCTAATAGCATGGTTTCCATTAGGATGGAACCAAATCCCAAGTTTGATTCTTCATTAAAGATTGCATCTCTTCCTCCATGGCGCAAATCCACTTCGAGCTATCACTCGAATCCATGACGTCATCAAGGTCCATCAGCTTATCTTCGACTACATGAAGAGCATAGTCCAAATTCTCACAAAAGCTAAGATAGTTCCAATCACCATATCTTTCGGGTGGCCTTATAGAATGGCGACCAACCCGAGTAGCAATACCATCACCCGGCCTTCCTTCAGCTCCACCTTGAAATGAATCTTCTCTAGGCTCGTGCACGTCACCAACACTACTAGAGGAACCCTGTAGACTATGTGATGTAACATCAACCGCATTCACCTCACAAGCACCTCCAACAACTCTACTCTCTCTAGTCCTGAAAGTGGGAATAACTTCCTTCTCCTTTGATTCATCATGAAACAAATCTGGAACATCTGATGAGCCCTCATTCTCCTTAAACATAGCTGACTCATCAAAAGTAACATAATGAGAAACCATAGCCTTCTTCGTTTCCAGATTCCAAATCCGATAGCCTTTGACGCCATCCATATAACCAAGAAAAATCCCTTTGAAAGCTCTAGGTGAGAGCTTATCATTCCCCGGATCATGCACATAAATTGGACTGTCAAACACATGAAGATAACTCAAGTCAATGCTCTTCCCTTTCCACACTTCTTCCAGAATTTTATTATCAATAGCCGAGCATGGAATTCAATTAATAATATGCACCGCGGTTGACAAAGTTCGGCCTAAAATTCCTTAGACAAACCCGATGTCAATCTCAAGCATCGAGCTTTCTCTAGTAGAGTTCGGTTCATTCTCTTCGCCACTCCATTAGATTGTGGATCTCCCGGTGTAGTAAAATGCCTCCGAATACCATGATGCTTGCAAAAATTCAGAAATTCTCCGGAAACATACTCGCCGCCATTATCGGACCTAAGAACTTTCAAAGTCTTTCCACTCTCATTCTCAACAAGAGCCTTCCATTCTTTGAATCTTGCAAATGCCTCCGACTTGGCCTTCATTACATATACCCAAACCTTTCGAGAAAAATCATCAATGAAATAAATATAATATCTTGTTCCTCCCAAAGAAGCTACAGGCGCTGGTCCCCAAACATCCATGTGCACATACTCAAGAATCTTTCTTGAATCATGTTTTCCTTCACCGAATGACACTCTAGTTTGCTTCCCCATGACACATTCCTCGCAAAACTCCAACTTGCTGAAACTCTCACCATCAGTCATCTCCCTTCGACGAAGAACATCTAAACTCTTCTCCGAGACATAACCCAATCTCAAATTCCACAACCGTGTCGCATCTAAGCCACGAGAACTATCAACACTAGTACAAGTTTCGCCTTCCACGGTCACTCCTTGAAGCAAATAAATACCATGAGTTCTAACACCCTTCATAACCACAAGCGCACCCTTCGAAACCCTCAAGCTATCACTCTTAATAGTGATCTTGTAACCTAAAGAATCCAACTGTCCCAAAGAGATAAGTGACTTACGTATTCCCGGAACATAGCACACACTAGCGAGAGTATGAACCACTCCGTCAAACATCTGAATTTGCACGGATCCAATGCCTTTCGACTTGCAAACTGCACCATTTCCCATAACAATTGATTTTCCTTCTCGTTCAATATAAGAAGAAAAACAATTCCTATTAGGTGTCATGTGATATGAAGCCCCCGAATCAAGCACCCATTCATTGCCTAAAACATCCGATGTTACAGCCGATAAAACATCTACGCTCCCTCACCAACATCTCTCTCCACCGCAACTGAAGAAGATGCTACTTCCTTCTTCCCCTTGTCTAGACAATCATTCTTCCAGTAACCAGATTTCTTACATATAAAGCACTTGCCATTTCTTTCTTTTAACTTTCCCCTTCTACCGGGCTTCATAGACTTAGAACGCCCCTGGTTTCCCTTCTTCTCCGACTTTTCTTTCTCCGTAAACAAGCCTTGACCATTACCAGCACCACTACTACCATCACTCAGCTCCTTCATCTGATCTCGCAATTCCTCACTAAGAAGACCCGTCTTGACATCATTTAGTGTCAATGTATCCCGGCCATAGATCAAACTATTTGAGAACCCAATATAGCGTTCAGGAAATGAACATAACAATATCATCGCCTTCTGCTCCTCCTCAATCTTCAAATCTACCGCCTTCATCTTCATTAGCAAATCATCGAACACATTCAAGTGCACCTTTAGCGAAGTTCTGTAACACCCCGTAATTTTAAATATTAAAGTTAACAAATTAAAGAATACTTAATTTAAAATTTGGGAATTAAGGGAAACGGGTTGCACCATTGCGTTCGTCTTGGAATTCTGCTTGAGATAGAGTCCGAGTTTGTGTGAATTGGACTTCGTATGAAGAAGTTATGGCCATCCGAAGTTTCAGAAATTTATTTAAATTAAAAACAGCTTCAGGTTCAGAAAAATAAAATAAAACAGGGACCAGGTCGACCTGGGGGTCGACCTTAACGTTAGTGTCGACCTGCCTCCCCTCCCCCCCCCCCCGGGCAGATCTGAAAGATGACGACTTTTTGACTCAGTGCTGAGTCATTAGGGCTGAGGTGTCACTCTATCTTGACTGGATGGTCTTGATTGATTCTAGGTTAATCTAAAGGCTCTTAATTAACTAATCTTCTATAAAAACACCCTAAAACCCCTAACCCTAATCACACAAATTCATAACAAGAGCCGCCATGCTGTCAATGGAGGACCTAGAGTAGCCGCCATACACTTTCAACCCTAAAGCAAGATAGAGGCTTGAATCAAATCAAATCTAAATAACAACTAAGTCTACATCAAAGGCGAGCAATTCAATTTCAGAATACAGATCCCAGAAAGACAAGACTATTCTTTTTAATTGTGAGTATGATAGCTTTCACAAAATAATTCATTAATTTAATTATGATAAGATATAATTGGGATCATAAGAATATGATTTTGAATCATGTGATTTAAATTATATGTATGTTTGTGGTGTTGAATCATATGTTAGTTCTTATGTAAATTTTATGCAAGATTGGATCATATGTTAGTTCTTACGTAAATTTTACGCAAGTTCGATCATATGTTAGTTCTTATGTGAATCTTATGCAAGTTGAACCATATATCGTATGCAAGTTGAATCATATACCTTATGCAAGTTGAATCATCTATCCTACGTAAGTTTGTGATGATTGGATCATATACACATGTATGAATCTTATGCAAGTTTGGGTTGTTGAAATATATGTGAATCATGTATATGCATATGCTAGTTTACGTGACATTAATTTACATGTTTAGATCTATATGCAAGATTACATCTTTATGTTTAGATCTATATGCAAGATTACACCTTTACGATTAGATCTATATGCAAGTTTACATCTTTATGTTTAGGTCTATATGAAAGATTACACCTTATGTTTAGATCCATATGCAAGTTCACACCTTTATGTTTGGATCTATAGCAGTACATAAGTTATGCAAGTTTATGCCCATTACCTATGCTAGTTGAATGAAATTCATATGCAAGTTTATGTCATGATCCTTAGATCTATTTTATGTGTTATGGGATGTTGTTTTTCTTTTTCTAAGTTAGACTATTTGCGAGTCTAACATATGTCATATGAAAATGTACGAATAGCGTGGGGATGATGGGATAATATTGAATATACATAAAATTGTGAATTGGCATAAAATATCCCTAAAAAGGCATATAATTAATTTGAGACATTAATTGGCATAATTGGTATTTAATGACATAATTTTAAGAGACAATTATGGACATAAATAAATTTGGAATTTATTGACAAATTTGAATAGGGATATTAATCTAATTTAGGGTTAAATAAAGATGTATAATAATAAACCGCCTAGGACACGAGGTTAGACTCTTTTGTGGTGTAAGACTGCCCAGACCTGCCCAGCGAATCTAGCAGCCACAAAAGTCATTCTATTGTGAGAGGTTAAAGGCAAAAATTAAATGCGTAACAATTGTAAAGACACGAGGTTAGGCTCGTTTGCGGTATAAGACTGCCCGGCAAATCCAGCAACCGCGAATGTCAGTATAATGTGGGAGGTCTTTACAAGGTTACGGTTCTAATAAATTAAGTAACACTTAACCAGATAAACATGTGGTGGGACATGGGGGGTTAAGTGGGTGCCTTGGGTGGCATGTAAAATACGATTAGGTTCCTTAATAATTTAATTAATGCTGATTAAAGAAAACATGAATGACAAACAGAAGTTTGGTTAAGTGAGTGATTCTCTGAGTAACAATCTGATGTTGATTTCGGTCTTCGGGGTTGGTACTTAGGGAGTTATTCTCTTAACCAATGTATCTGTGAACTAAGATGTACTTAATCATAAACTAAGTAAAACATGGTAAGTGGATAGTTTTAAGACCATCTTAACCAATAATATATAAGTGGGTAGGGTTAAGACCAGCTTAACCAATAATTTGATAAGCGGGTAGGGTTAAGACCAGCTTAACCAATAATATATAAGTGGGTAGGGTTAAGACCAGCTTAACCAATAATATATATATATATATATATATATTAATCTGATAAGTGGGTAGGGTTAAGACAAACTTAACCAATAATAATATATTGATCGGATAAGCGGCTAGGGTTAAGACCAAATTAACCAATAAGATATAAGTGGATGGGGTTAAGACCAACTTAACCAATAAGATATAAATGGATGGGGTTAAGACCAACTTAACCAATAAGATATAAGTGGATGGGGTTAAGACCAGCTTAAACAATAATATATCGATCTGATAAGCGGGTAGATTTAAGACAAGCTTAACTAATAACACATGTTGAATTGTTAAGTGGATAACATGGGGGACATGTGGGATATAATTATAAACACTTAACCAAGTTGAAAACATGTAAGAAGACATGAATAAGAAGGGGTTAAGTGGGGAATCTTAGTGGGGACCAAGCATAGGTGGAAAGTTTGTGTTGGGACCCTTTTCAAACCAGTAACCCATTTAGTATCTTTGTGAGCTCGACCCAAGTCGAGGACGGGACACGCTTACTGGGTTTGATTGTAAGAGGTCAAAACGGGTTAGCGGTGGCAACGCAAGTCCAACGGGGTTATGTGCGTGCGTGGGCCCGGGATGATAAGTAAGACGTTGTTGCATCGTGTAGATATAAGCCGTGCATCTTTAGTGGTATCGGGTTGCCACTTTGGGGAGTGATACACCCCACTTTGGGACCAGCACAGGTATCTACGAGTTAGGGAGCCGATCGAATAGGGAAGGTAGTGGGTACGACTGGCGGAGATAGGAGCAGACGGGACCTATGAAGACAGCTAGGAGTATAACTACCATATTATGATTAAACATTGTAATTAGAATGGGGAGGGTAGGGGGTACGACTAGTGGAGATAGGGGCAGACGACACCTATGAAGATAGCTAGGAGTACACGAAACTACCACTAATATTATTTTGTTCAGTGGCGGGATCAACTTTTAGAGTGACTAGTAATGGTGCGGTATAATTAGCATTGGTGCAGTATAGTAATTATCCTATAGTGATTAGGGACAAGATTAACGCCAGAATATTCCTCTTAACTGCTTTGTCATGCCCACTTGTTTCATGATCATATCTTATCTTACCAAGTTTATGCCTTATCCTAGTTACTTTAATAATTATGTGGTTAAAGTTATTATACTTGCCAGACTTTATGTCTGACCCCCTTGTTTTCGCCTCTTTTCTTCCTTCCCCCTCCCCCCCAAGGTTCTCAGGGTGGGACTAGTACTAACGGAGCTTGATCTTGGATCTCATTCTCTCTTTTGGAAGTGCTTGAATTTCTGAAAGTAAAGTTCAGGTCATCTCTTTTACGGCTACTTATGTTGGGGTTTATGCTTTTTATTTTATATACTCTGAAACAATTTATCAAGATGGATATTAAGTGTACTTGGTTTATGAAGTTGTATTAATCAAACTATTTCTCCGCTGCAATAAAAATTGTTTTAAAATTTTCAAGTACCATTATTTATATCTGTCTTGTTATATTCTGTTTTATACACCAAATACGCTCCATGGAAGTTAATGCATTCCCTTTTTGAGTGACATTAATGGACGTGGGGTGTTACAAGTTCCTTCCTTCATCTTATAGGTAAAGAAAGTCCACAACAAGATTAAACGATTTATGAGTGATTTCGTCATATACAACTCCTCCAACTTGTTCCAAATACCTTTAGTAGTCATCTCACCACTAATTTCGGAAATAACATTCTCCCCCATGGTAAGTTGAAGTGTAGTTAATGCCCACTCGTCCATTTCTTCTCTCTTCACATCTGAGATGTCCTTTGGCAATAAATGTGTATCAAACACCACCCGATGTGCCCAATTCCGTCTAAGAACAGCTTTCATCTTCCATTGCCACTTTTCGAAATCATTATCGCCATTCCACTTGTCGATAACCAATTGTGAACCAGCAACTGCATACGACCCACGTACATAAGGAACAACACCACTTGGACTAACTGTTGAGGCACTGTTTGAATATGATTCCGGCATTTTTTACAGCTACCTACCAATACCAAAGCTCTGATACCAAATGTTGTGGAGAAATTTGATTCAAGACCGCTCAAATCAAAAATCCCCAACGCCGCGGAAAACGAGACCGTGGTAATAGTGTGAAAACAACCAATCGATATATCAACACAATCTCAATCTCATCTAAGCCAGTCACAATCACCAAACAATGGAAATAATAGAGAAATAACGAGAAACTAAATCACACAGGGATTTATAGTGGTTGCACTGACGTCATGTCAGTGTACGTCCACTTTGAGAGAGAAACCTTTATTAATATCAATAGAAGTGTACAAGATATTGATACAATGATCAAATTTACTAGAAAAATTTGATTTTATGGAGAAAGGAATTGAAGAAGATTAGGATTGCCTAACCCTAATTAGAATAAACCTTGATCTAATCTCTTGATTTTGTTATACATCCTTCTTTTGGATCCGATGTAGCTTATATAGGCATGGGGAAGTATACGAAAGTTCCCAAAATTTCCTCTTGATCCGAAATATCCGAAATGTCCTCTAGATCCAAAATATTCTCCAGATCTGAAAATGTCCTCCAGATCCTAAATATCCGAAATATCCTAAAATATCCTTCAGATCTGAAAATATCCTCCAAATCCTAAATATCCAAAATATCCTGAAATATCCTTCAGATCCGAAAATATCCTCCACAATCTAACACATAGTATCGCATACTTCAACAGGCAACAATGCGGTTCATGTAGTCATGTGATTCTTAATTATCCATGAAGAAAAAATATGTCCATGTATTCGTAACAGAGAATGGAAAATTATAGAAATACAAAAAGTACCTCATTCAATAATCAAATTCACTAGCAGCTGGAGAAGTATTCGCACATTGAAATCTCATTAGGTAGTTGCTAGAGTCGGCAAACCTGTAGATGTGATCTAGATGAGCATAATTTGTGATTTGTTTCATCATCAATCCTCCTGCCTCAAGATCCAAACAAATAAAACCATAATTTACAGTTCAAGTAGGAACCTGCAGAATAAGATATTTGCTTAATTGCCCTAAATTTAGTAAAAAATATTGGAATTTTTAAGGATCAATTTGTTATTTACTGGAACTTTAATGATGAATGAATCTAATGTGATTTCACAAAATAACATTTTATGATAATGGTGTGGTGTTTGGATATTTACTTACATTTGTTGTTTTTGAATGTCATAAAGCCATTTAAAGGCTTGTGTTCTGGTTAAACCAAAAACGCCTCCACCATAACGGATCTTCCTAGAAGCATGTCATGGTCCAGATACGAGAGGTAATAAAGTCCACTTGGTGATCGCTTGTCCGAGCTGCTCACAGATATTTGTGCTATGAAAGTTTTGATAAATTGTAAAATCTACAGGCTTAAGAAAGAACAAGGAAGTATAGCAGGGGCTATCAAGGATTGCAGCTCATCGCTGATCTTTATATTTTCAATAGCAACCTACTATAAATAGGCTCGTTCCCAATATACATACAGCTGGATTAAGCTATAAGGAAAATGTATAATACCACCATATTTCAAAAGAACACTTTTTTTAAAGTGAAAATGAGCACTTATATGGTATTACATACTAGTACCACGAGTCTTAGATTGTATGCAACATAGTAAAATTTAATATGTGTTCGAGTCACGATACGCAAATTTCGAATCTATGACCTTCCACAAACCAATAGGATAGATATTTAGGGAGTTCAAGATTTTAAGTGCAAGGACAACCATGACAAATCTACTTTATACAGATTATGCACAAGGTGAAAATTTTCCTTGAAAATTGAATATTATCTTTTTGTGCCAACGAGAGCCAACTTATTATGCCTCAAAATTTTGCTGAAGAATGCACGAACTGGCTCTCAAGCACCACAAAGTTTGCACATGCAAAGCCAACCAAATGTTACACTGGGCCATGGACAAACTTCAAGTTAGACCCTCAACTTTGTAAACAAACCTCATTAAAAGCATGTTGTCTTAGTTTGAGGCTTTTGCAGTTATTTTGTGAACTTGGTTTATGCCTTTCAAAATAATACTTTTGGTTTAGAAAAAAAAAATGAATGTAGTTTGCGTGATAAATATTTTAACTATACAGTGCAAATGAACGATGTTATAAAAACAAACATATTTTGTATGCAGTAATGCCTTTCCTACCTAAATAGAAGTAATTTTAAAACCTTATTTTCTTTGCCGGCCTTTAATAATATGGATACAAGCATGGCTACTAAATATTTACCTGTTCTAGAAAACATATTTTGTTTGATCTTTTTCCTTTATTGCAATAAGTTAATGTTTTGGTGCAACTAGTTCAAGCAATTTAATATCAATTTAACCCAGTTGCTTTTACGGGGTATAGTGCCTGAATTGGTAGTATGTTCATGTTGTAGGTTATTGACATATGTGATGCTGGTTCTGAGAATAAACAAAAAGAGATGGAAGATTTAAATAACGACGAAAAAGTCTTTGAGTTAAGATGAAAAGCATAATCAGATATGCATTAGTTCATCCTTTAGCTTGGTAAACTTTTGACTGCAAAGTTGAGTTTTCTTGATGTCCTGAAAAAGCCAAAGAGCCTTAAAATAACCCTACCATGTAATTATATAGTAAAAAGAAAAATAATAATCAAGAAATGTAAAATTTAATGCAATGTTGCATTATAGAGTTTGGTTGTTAAAATAATGAACATTTACAAACAAAAATTTTGTGTATCACACTTACACGCATATTCTACTACTGAATATACCCTTTATGATTTTCATCATCCATCAGAATGTTGAATTCTTTGCATGTTTTGTGATCTTATTTGTGATATCATTTGCATCATTGTATATTATACGCAAATTAGCCATATCCTTCTTCCTTTTTTTGTTTCCAACTACACAATTTAAGTGCATAAATAAATACACTGATAATAGACATAAATGTTATGAATAAAAACAACATACCTAAGTTTTGAATTCAAAGGATCCTACGTAGACTAAAGTTTATTATACACTTATAGAACAATATGGTATATCAGAACCATTTTGCTTATTTCAACTGTAGGTTGACCGTTATTTTCTATTAATATTATTAAGTTGTATTCTCATCTTGATATGTTCTTAAGGATTCAAATGCATAGATTGACCATAATTGTATAAGGGTGCAGGTTTTGTGTTTGGCATTGGAACTGATGGAAATTATAATAGAGTTGGAGAAGGATCTAATGTAAATGGTGGTGTAGGGGATTTTGATCATAGCAGACCAGCTGAATCCAACTGTTTATACCGGACAAGCGAGTACTACAACTTGTAAGTAAGATGGCATGAAGAGGAGAAATACCCTTAAGAATCATGGTAGTGCAGAAGTTCCAAATGTTTACTACAAATGTCTGAGATACACACATTGGGCTATTGCACATGTAGTTGATTGTTTTTGCTACAAATTGATTTCATGAAAATATCAACCAAAAAAATCTATGTGGAGTCTTTATTTATTAATTTAATTAATAAATCCATTTTTAATTTCAAATCTGGCATACATTACTGGTTTGATGTTCCTGTCAGTGATCTCCACATGTTTTATATTTTATTGGCATTTGTAGACTTATCCAACAGGCAAGGATACAAAAATGAGGTTCTGAACATGTACAAGTTATGGCTCTTGCATGAAAAAAGAAGAAAGTCATATCCTGTTATAACTTTTTAGCGTGTCTAGGAGTTTTTTTTACAACATGCAATATTTTTCACACCAATTTTTACATCATTACCTCCACTATACACAATTTGCCTGTCAAGTAATCAGCGTGGGCATTAGTATATTTAAAGCATCAAAAGTTTAGGAGATTCAAGTTAGGTACATAGTCAGCACAGGCATCATTGATGTTGTTTCCCACAAGCTTCATTACGTAATAAAATTGGGGTTCAGATCACCTGAACTGGGAAACCCTAGTCCCCTGGTCCATGTCAATGAAAATCCCCTATTTGGGGATTTTGCACTTTGCCCCCTGAATTCAACCCGAATTTCAGGGGGCAAAGTGCAAAATCCCCCAAATGGGGGATTTTCATTCGTCCGGACCAGGGGACCAGGGGGTCTCTGGTCCGGACGATCCGCTCCTATAAAATTGTTAGACATGCATATTACCCATAATCAAACATATTACCCATAACCGAGTCAATAACCGAGTATATAACCAAGTCCATAACCAGACATATTATCCATAAATGATCCCATAATCGAGCACTTAACTAAAATCGTAACTGATCCAATAACCAAGGTCTTAATTTAACCTTTAACTGAGCCCGTAAACGAAGTCATAACCTAGCTCATACCGAAATCCATAACTGGACATAACACCCGTAACTGGAATCATAACCAATCACGTAACAAAGTCTATATTAGGTCATAACCAAACATATTACTCATAATCGAGATCACGGCCGAGCTCATAACTGAGCTTATAACCAAGCCCATTATTGAAATTATTTATTATATAACTTATTTATATATTTTTATATTTTGTATTGGATGTTTTACACTTTCTATTTTATCTTTGATACTTATAATTTTAGTATTTGTATTTTAAGAGTTATAATTTTTATTGTGTACATAATTGAACTCGTAACCGTACATAATACCGAAAACCACGGTCATTAACTTTAAAAATATAAAATAAATATAATCTAATATAACTGAGTCTATAACTAGTAGCAGAGTCCATAACTGAATCCTTTAACCGAGCTATTAGTTGTGCCCTTAACCAAGAGCATAATCTAACATAAGGACAATAATCAATTTTAATATTGAGCCTATAATGCAACCCATATTTATATTATTATTATAAATTAGTTAATATATAATTGAAATCGGTTAAGAGTTTGGTTATGAGCTCGTTTATGGTCTTGGTTATGGGATCGTTTATGGGCTCGATTGTTGACTAGGTAATGGGCTCAGCAATGACCTCGATTATAACCGTGGCTATAAGCTCGGTTATTACCTCAGTTACGAGCTACATTATAGATCTCGGTTATTGCTTCGGCTATGGGATCGGTTATAGGCTTGGTTGTGGTTTAGTTTGGGCTCGGTTATGGTTTCGACTATGGAATAGGTTAAAGGTTAGGTTATGACCTCAATTATGACCATGGTTATGAGCTCGGTTATTACCTTAGTTATAAACTAGGTTTAGATCTCTGTTATGGGCTCGATTATGGCATAAAAGCTCAAATATAAAATATGAACAAAATATAAATCACTAATTTCGGTTATAAGGTAGATTATAAACTTGATTAAGACCTCAAATATAAATTAAATTACAAGCTTGTTTAAGAGCTCGATTATGGGATGAGTTACGAGTTTAGTTTTGGCTCGGTTATGGTCTCAGTTATGGGCCAGGTTAAAGGTCTGGTTATGACCTCAATTATGACCGTGGTTATGAGCTCGATTATTACTTCAGTTATGAGCAAGGTTTAGATCTCGGTTATTGGATAGGTTATCGAATAAAAGCCAAATTAGAAAATATAAAATATAAAGTATAAAGTATAAAATATAGAATATAAAGTCTAAATTATAAAATATAAAATATGAATAAAGTATAAATAACTAATTTCAGTTACAAGCTAGATCATAACCTCGATTAAGTGCTCAGTTATAAATTCAATTACAAGCTTGTTTAAGAGCTTAGTTATGAGCCTAATTATAAGATCAGTTATGGGTTTAGTTTTGGCTTGGTTATGTGCTCGGTTATGGGCTCGGCTATGGACCAGGTTTAAGGTTTAGTTATGACCTCAATTATGAGCTCGGTTATATGCTCTGTTATGGGCTCGGTTATGGGATCAGTTATGGGTTTGGTTTTGGCTCGGTTATGGGCAAGGTTAAAGGTTTGATTATGACCTCAATTATGGCCGTGGTTATGAGCTTGGTTATTACCTCAGTTATGAGCTAGGGTTAGATCTCAGTTATGGGCAATTTATGGGAGAAAATCTAAATTATAAAATATAATATATGAATAAAACATAAATAACTAATTTCGGTTACAAGCTAGATAATAACCTCAATTAAGAGCTCAATTATAAATTCAATTAAAAGCTTGTTTAAGAACTCGGTTATGGGTTTGGTTATGAGATCAGTTATGGGCACGATTTTGGTTCGGTTATGGGCTCAACTATGGGCTAGGTTAAAGGTTTGGTTATGACCTCAATTATGACTGTGGTTATGTGCTTGGTTATTACCTCTGTTATGAGTTAGGTTTAGATCTTGGTTTTGGGCTCAGTTATGGGATCAGTTATAGGATAAAATCCAAAATGCAAAATATAAAAGATAAAATTTAAAATATGAATAAAATATAAATCACTAATTTATGTTCAAAGCTAGATCATAACGTCGATTAAGAGCTTAGTTTTAAATTCAATTACAAGGTTGTTTTAGTCCTCAGTTATGGGATCAGTTATGGATTTGGATTTGGCTCGGTTACGTGCTCGGTTATGGGCTCGGTTAAAGGTTTGGTCATGACCTCATTTGTAACCATGGTTATGAGCTCAGTTGTAGGAAATATATTCAATTATATGTTTAGGTTATTGCCTCGGTTATGAGATCGGTTATAGGCTCAGTTGTGGTTTAGGTTATTGGCTCGATTGTGTGTATAATGTACAGTTATAACTTTGTTTGTATGCTCGGTTATAGGCTTAGTGATTAGCTCGGTTTTGGGCTTATGGCAATTTATTATAAAATATATAATAAAAAATAAAAAATAAATTATAAAATATTGAAAGTTATAAAATATAAAATATAAAACATAAAATAATTAATATAAAAGCCAAACCATTAATTATAAATATTAAATATAAAGTACAAAAATTAAATATAAAATAAAAATAAATAATTTCGATTACGGGCTAGTTTATGAGCTTGGTTATGGGAAATATGTTCAATTACAAATTTAGGTTATGATCTTGGTTATGAGCTAGATTAAGAGCTCATTTATTACTTCAGTTACAAGTTGGTTTAAGAGCTCAGTTACGGGATCAATTATGGTATACGTTATGGGTTAGGTTATGGGCTCGATTGTGGACTCGATTATGGGATACGTTATGGGTTTGGTTGTAGATTCAGCCGTGGGATTAGTTATTGGCCTAGTTATTACCTCAGTTACGAACATGGTAAAGAGTTTGGTTCTCGTTTATGGGCTTGGTTATGGGATCATTTATGCGCTTGGTAATGGACTAGGTTATGGGCTCGGTTATGACCTCAATTAGGACCGTGGTTATGAGCTTGGTTATTATCTCAGTTACGAGCTACATTATAGATCTCGATTATTGCTTCGGTTACGGGATCAGTTATAGGCTTGGTTGTGGTTTAGTTTTGGCTCGGTTATGGGCTACATTAAAGGTTTGGTTATGATCTCAATCATGACCATGGTTATGACCTCAGTATTACCTTAGTTATAAGCTAGGTTTATATCTCGGTTATGGGATAAAAGAAATAATATAAAATATAAAATATGAATAAAATATAAATAACTAATTTCAGTTACAAGGTTGATCATAACCTTGATTAAGACCTCAATTATAAATTCAATTACAAGCTTGTTTAAGAGCTCGGTTATGGGATACGTTATGGGTTCTGTTTTGGCTTGGTTATGGTCTCGGTTATGGGCTAGGTTAAAGGTTTTGTTATGACCTCAACTTTGACCGTAGTTATAAGCTCGGTTATTATCTCAGTTATAAGCTAGGTTTAGATCTCGGTTATGGGCTCGGTTATGGAATAAAAGCCAAATTAGAAAATATAAATTATAAAATATAGAATATAAAGTCTAAATTATAAAATATGAATAAAATATAAATAGCTGATTTCAGTTACAAGCTAGATCATAACCTCGATTAAGTGCTCAGTTATAAATTCAATTACAAGCTTTTTTAAGAGCTCGGTTATGAGCTCGGTTATAAGATCAGTTATGAGTTTGGTTTTGGCTTGGTTATGTTCTCGGTTATGAGCTCGGCCATGGACCAGATTAAAGGTTTGGTTATGATCTCAATTATGAGCTCGGTTATGGTCTAGGTTATGGGCGCTGTTATGGGATCAGTTATGGGTTTGGTTTTGGCTCGGTTATGTGTTAGGTTAAAGTTTTGATTATGACCTCAATTATGACCGTGGTTATGAGCTCGATTATTACCTCGGTTATGAGCTAGGTTTAGATCTCGGTTATGGGCTATTTATGGGATAAAATCTAAATTAAAAAATATAAAATATGAATAAAATATAAATAACTAATTTCGGTTACAAGCTAGATAATATCCTCAATTAAGAGCTCAGTTATAAATTCAATTAAAAGTTTGTTTAAGAGCTCGGTTATGGGCTTGGTTATGAGATCTGTTATGGGTATGGTTTTCTTTCGGTTATGGGCTCGGTTATGGGATAGGTTAAAGGTTTGGTTATGACCTCAATTATGACCGTGTTTATGAGCTTGGTTATTACCTCAGTTATGAGTTAGGTTTAGATCTTGGTTATGGGATCGGTTATGGGTTCAATTATAGGATAAAATCCAAAATCCAAAATATAAAATATGAATAAAATCTAAGTAACTAATTTCGGTTAAAAGCTAGATCATAACGTCAATTAAGATCTTAGTTTTAAATTCAATTGCTAGGTTGTTTTAGAGCTCCGTTATGGGATCATTTATGGGTTTTGGATTTGTCTCGGTTACGTGTTCGGTTACGGGCTCGGTTATGGGCTAGGTTAAAGGTTTGGTTATGGCCTCAGTTATAACCATGATTATGAGCTCGGTTATAGAAAATATGTTCAATTATATGTTTAGGTTATTACCTCGGTTATGGGATCGGTTATATGCTCGGTTGTGGTTTAGGTTATTGGCTCGATTGTGCATATAATGTACAGTTATGACTTTGTTTGTATGCTCGGTTATAGGTGTAGTGGTAATTTGTTATAAAACACATAATAAAAAATAAAAAATAAATTATAAAATATTAAAAAAATTATGAATTATGAATTATAAAATATAAATTATAAAATAATTAATATAATAGCCAAATCGTTAATTACAAAAATTAAATATAAATTACAATAAATAAAATAAAATAAAAATAAACATTTACGATTACGGGCTAGTTTATGAGCTTGGTTATGGGAAATTTGTTCAATTACAAATTTAGGTTATGATCTTGATTATGAGCTGGATTAAGAGCTCATTTATTACTTCAGTTACAAGCTGGTTTGAGAGCTCAGTTATGGGATCAATCATGGTATATGTCATGGGTTAAGTTATGGGCTCAGTTGTGGACTCGCTTATGGGATATGTTATGTGTTAGGTTATGGACTCAACTATGGGTTAGTTATTGGCATAGTTATTACTTCGGTTACGAACTTGGTTAAGAGTTTGGTTCTCGTTTATGGGCTTGGTTATGGGATCGTTTATGGGCTTGGTAATGGACGAGGTTATGGGCTCAGTTATGACCTTGATTATGCCCGTGGTTATGAGCTCGGTTATTACCTTAGTTACGAGCTACATTATAGATCTCGATTATTGCTTCGGCTATAGGATCGGTTATAGGCTTGGTTGTGGTTTAGTTTTGTCTCAGTTATTGGCTACGTTAAAGGTTTAGTTATGACCTCAATTATGACAGTGGTTATGAGCTCGGTAATTACCTTAGTTATAAGCTAGATTTAGATCTCGGTTATGGGCTCGGTTATGGAATAAAAGATAAAATATAAAATTTGAATAAAATACAAATAACTAATTTTGGTTACAAGGTTGATCATAACCTCAATTAAGACCTCAGTTATAAATTCAATTACAAGCTTGTTTAAGAGCTCGGTTATGGGATACGTTATGGGTTTAGTTTTAGCTTAGTTTTGGTCTCGATTATGGGCTAGATTAAAGGTTTGGTTATGACCTCAATTATGACCGTGGTTATGAGCTTGGTTATTATCTCAGTTTTAAGCTAGGTTTAGATCTCGGTTATGGACTCGGTTATTGGATTGGTTATGGAATAAAAGCTAAATTAGAAAATATAAAATATAAAGTATAAAATATATAGTATAAAATATAAAATATGAATAAAACATAAATAACTAATTTCAGTTACAAGCTAGATCATTAACTTAATTAAGTGCTCAATTATAAATTTAATTACAAGCTTGTTTAAAAGCTCGGTTATAGGATCAGTTATGTGTTCGATTTTGGCTTAGTTATGTGCTCAGTCATGGGCTCGGTTATGCACTAGGTTAAATGTTTGGTTATGACCTCAATTATGAGCTGGGTTTTGGTCTCTGTTATGGGAACGGTAATAGGTTTGGTATTGGCTCGGTTATATGCTCAGTTATGGGCTCGGTTATGGGCTAGTTTAAAGGTTTGGTTATGACCTCAATTATGATCGTGGTTATTAGCTCAGTTATTGCCTTAATTGCGAACTAGTTTTAGATCTGGGTTATGGGCTCGGTTATTGGATCGGTTAGGGAATAAAAGCTAAATTAGAAAATATTAAATATAAAAAATAAAATATAAAATATAAATAACTAATTTCGGTTACAAGCTTGATAATAACCTCAATTAACTGCTTAATTATAAAATCAATTAAAAGCTTGTTTAAGAGCTCGGTTATGGGCTTGGTTATGGGATCAGTTATGGGTTTGGTTTTCGTTCGGATATGGGCTCGGTACATGAACATATACATATCATATCGATTATGCGTACAATGTACAGTTATGACTTTGTTATATGCTCAGTTATAGGATTATTAATTTGCTCGGTTATGGGCTTAGTAATTTGCTCGGTTATGGGCTTATTAGTAAAATAAATTATAAATTGTAAATTGTGGTTTAGGTTATTTCCTAATTGGGTACTTCATCAAAGATTCTACACCTAGTAGGGACTAATTAACCAAGCGGTTACCTATGACACGTTAAAAAAATTTGGATGCAAGGCCTAATCGAGTACCTATGAGACGTTAAACACATTCAGATGCAAGGCCTAATCGAGTACTTTTGACACATAAAAGACATCTGTACACAAGGCCTAATCAGGTACTTCATCATCGATTCTACACCCAGCAAGGATTAATTAACCGAGCGGGTACCAATGACACATTAAAGACAATAGGACACAAGGCCTAATCAGGTACCTATGACACGTTAAAGACTTTCAGACGCAAGTCCTAATCGGGTACTTCATTAACGATTCTACTCCCGTTAGGGATTAATTAACCGAGCGGGTACCTATGACACATTAACAGATTCAGACTCAAGGCCTAATCGGGTACTTATGGCACGTAAAAGACATCGGACGCAAGGCCTAATCGGGTACTTCATCAACGATTCTACACCTAGTAGGTTAATTAACCGAGCGGGTACCTTTAACACGTTAAACACAATCATACGCAAGGCCTAATTGGGTACCTATGACATGTAAAAGATATCCAGACGCAAGGCCTAATCGGGTACATCAGCAATGATTCTACACCCAGTAGGGATTAATGAACCGGGCGGATACCTATGACACGTAAAATACATCCGGACGCAAGGCCTAATCGGGTACCTATGACATGTAAAAGACATCAAGGCGCAAGGCCTAATCGGGTACCTATGACACGTAAAAGACATCCGGATGCAAGACCTAATCAAGTACATCATCTGTTATGACCTCTATTATGAGCTTGATTATGGGAAATATTTTCAATTACAGATTACAAGGTAGATCATAACCTTGATTAAGACCTCAGTTATAAATTTAATTACAATCTTATTTATGAGCTCGGTTATGGGCTCGGTGATTGGATCAGTTATGGGTTTGGTTTTGGCTCGGTTATGTGTCTGGTTATGGGCTTGGTTAATGGTTCGGTTATGACCTTAATTATGATCATGGTTATGTGCTCGGTTATGGACTCGATTATTGGATGGGTTATGGAATAAAAGCTAAATTAAAAAATATAAAATATAAAGCATAAAATATAAAATATATAACATAAAATATTAAATATAAAATAATTAATATAAAAGCCAAATCGTTAATTATAAAATATTAAATATAAAGTACAAAAAATAAAATAAAAAATAAAAATAAATAATTTCGATTACGGGCTAGTTTATGAGCTTGGTTATGGGAAATATGTTCAATTACAGATTTAGGTTTTGATCTTGGATATGAGCTGGATTAAGAGCTCATTTATTACTTTAGTTACAAGTTGGTTTAAGAGCTCGGTATGGAATCAATTATGGTATACGTTGTGGGTTAGGTTATGGGCTTGGTTGTGGACTCGGTTATGGGATACATTATGGGTTAGGTTATGGACTCAGCTGTAGGCTCAATTATTGGCTTGGTTATTACCTCGGTTACGGACTTGGCTAAGATTTTGGTTCTCGTTTATGGGCTAGGTAATGGACTAGGTTATGAGGTTTGTTATGACCTCGATTATGACCGTGGTTACCAGCTCGGCTATTACCTCAGTTACGAGCTACATTATAGATCTGGATTATTGCTTCGGTTATGGGATCAGTTATAGGCTTGGTCGTGGTTTAGTTTTAGCTTGGTTATGGTCTCAGTTATGGGCTACGTTAAAGGTTTGGTTATGACCTCAATTATGACCGTGGTTATGAGCTCGGTTATTACCTTAGTTATAAGCTAGGTTTAGATCTCGGTTATGGGATAAAAGATAAAATATAAAATATGAAATATGAATAAAATATAAATGACTAATTTCAGTTTCAAGTTTGATCATAACCTCGATTAAGACCTCAGTTACAAATTCAATTACAAGCTTGTTTAAGAGCTCGGTTATGGGATAAATTATGGGTTTAGTTTTGGCTTGGTTATGGTCTTGGTTATGGGATAGGTAAATATTTGGTTATGTCCTCAATTATGACCGTGGTTATGAGCTCGGTTATTACCTCAATTATATGCTAGGTTTAAATCTCGGTTATGGGCTCGCTTATTGGATTGGTTATGGAATAAAAGATAAATTAGAAAATATAAAATATAAAGTATAAAATATAAATTATGAACAAAATAAAAATAACTAATTTCGGCTATAAGCTAGATCATAAACTCGATTAAGTGCTCAGTTATAAATTCAATTACAAGCTTGTTTAAGAGCTCGGTAATAAGATCAGTTATGGGTTTGATTTTGGCTTGGTTATGTGCTTAGTTATGGGCTCCATTATGGACCAGGTTAAAGGTCTGGTTATGACCTCAATTATGAGCTCGGTTATGGTCTCGGTTATGGGCTCGGTTGTGGGATCGGTTATAGGTTTGGCATTGGCTCGGTTATGTGCTCAGTTATGGGCTCGGTTATGGGCTAGTTTAAAGGTTTGATTATGACCTCAATTATGATCATTGTTATGAGATCAATTATTACCTCAATTGCGAACTAGGTTTAGATCTCGATTATGGGCTCGATTATTGGATCGGTTATGGAATAAAAGCTAAATTAGAAAATATAAAATATAAAATATGAATAATATATAAGTAACTAATTTCGGTTATAAGCTAAATGATAACCTCGATTAAGAGCTCAGTTATAAATTCCATTACAAACTTGTTTTAGAGCTCGGTTATGTTCTTAGTTACGGGATCAGTTATGGGTTTTGTTTTGGCTCAGTTATGGGCTAGGTTAAAGGTTTGGTTATAACCACGATTAAAGGCTTGGTTATGGGCTCAGTTATTGGATCGGTTATGGAATAAAAGCTAAATTAGAAAATATAAAGTATAAAATATAATGTAAAAAATAAAAAATATAAAGTATAAAGTATAAAATAAAAAATATAAAGTATAGAATATAAAATATAAAATGTGAATAAAATATAAATTACTAATTTCGGTTACAAGGTAGATCAAAAGCTCGATTAAGACTTCAGTTATAAATTCAAATTCAAGCTTGTTTAAGAGTTCGGTTATGGGATAAGTTATGAGTTTAGTTTTGGCTCGGTTATGGGCTAGGTTAAAGGTTTAGTTTGACCTCAATTATGACCGTGGTTATGCGCTCGGTTATTACCTCAGTTATGAGCTAAGTTTAGAGCCCGGTTATTTGATCGGTTTTTGAATAAAATCTAAATTAGAAAATTTAAAATATAAAGGATGAAGTATAAAATCTAAGTCTAAAATATAAAATATGAATAAAATATAAATTAATAATTTCGGTTACAAGATTGGATCGGTTATGTGCCCGGTTATGGGCTCGGTTATGAGCTAGGTTAAAGGTTTGGTTATGACCATAATTATGACCATGGTTATGAACTTGGTTATTACCTCAATTATGAGCTAGTTTTAGATCTCAGCTATGGGTTCGGTTATTGGATCGGTTTTGGAATAAAAGCTAAATATAAAATATAAAAGTTAAATTAGAAAATATAAACTAAAATATAAAATATAAAATATAAAATATAAAATATAAAATATAAAATATGAAGTATAAAATATAAAATATAAAATATTAAATATAAAATATGAATAAAATATAAATAACTAATTTTAGTTACAAGGTAGATCATAACCCGATTAAGAGCTCAATTATAAATTCAATTACAAGCTTGTTTAAGAGCTCGGTTATGGGCTCGGTTACTGTATAAGTTATGGGTTTGATTTTGGCTCGGTTATGTACAAGGTTATGGGCCGGTTATGGGCTAGGTTAAAGGTTTGGTTATGACCTTAATTATAACCGTGGTTTTGAGCTCGGTTATTACCTCAGTTATGAGCAAGGCTTAGATCTCGGTTATGGGCTAGGTAGATCATAACCTCGATTAACACCTCAGTTATAAATTTAATTACAAGCTTGTTTAAGAGCTCAATTATGGGATCAGTTATGGGTTTAGCTTTTGCTCGGTTGTGTACCAGGTTATGGGCTTGGCTAAAGGTTTGGTTATAACCTCAATTATGACCGTGGTTATGTGCTCGGTTATTACCTCATTATGAACTAATACAAAAGCTAAATTAGAAAATATAAAATATGAATAAAATATAAATAACTAATTTCTGTTATAAGCTAGATAATAACCATGATTAAGAGCTCAGTTATAAATTCAATTACAAGCTTGTTTAGGAGTTCAGTTATGGGCTCGGTTATTGGATCGTTATGGGTTTGGTTTTGGCGCCAGGTTACGGGCTCGGTTATGGGCTAGGTTAAAGGTTTGGTTATGACCTTAATTATGATCGTGGTTATGAGCTCGGTTATTACCGCGGTTATAAGCTAAGTTTAGATCTTAGTTATGGGCTTGATTTTTGGATCAGTTATGGAATAAAAGCTAAATCAGAAAATATAAAATATAAAAGCTAAATTAGAAAATATAAAATATAAAATATGAATAAAAATTAAATAACTAATTTCAGTTACAAGGTAGATCATAACCTCGATTAAGAGCTTAATTATAAATTCGACGATTCAACACCCATTAGGGATTAATTAACCGAGCGGGTACCTATGACACATTAAACGGATTCTGACACAAGGCCGAATTGGATATCTATGACACGTAAAAGCATTCGGACACAAGCCCTAATCGGGTACTTCATCAACAATTATACACCCAGTAGGGATTAATTAACCGAGCGGGTGCCAATGACACATTAAAGACATTAGGACGCAAGATCTAATTGGGTACCTATGACACGTTAAAGGTATTCAGACGCAAGCCTTAATCGGGTCCTTCATCAATGATTCTACACCCATTAGAGATTAATTAACCGAGCATGTACCAATGACACATTAAACAGATTTGGACGCAAGGCCTAATCGGGTACCAATGACACGTAAAAGACATCCGGACGCAAGGCCTAATAAGGTACTTCATCAACAATTCTACACCCGATAGGGATTAATTAACCGAGCGGGAACCTATGACACGTTAAACACAATAAAACGCAAGGCCTTATCGGGTACCTATGACATGTAGAAGACATCCGGAAGCAAGACCTGAGCGGGTACAAACTTGTTTAAGAACTCGGTTATTGGATAAGTTATGGGTTTTGTTTTGGCTTGGTTATGGTCTCGGTTATGGGCTAGGCTAAAGGTTTAGTTATGGCCTCAATTATGACCGTGGCTATAAGCTCGGTTATTGCCTCAGTTATAAGCTAGGTTTAGATCTCGATTATTGGATTGGTTATGGAATAAAAGCTAAATTAGAAAATATAAAAATTAAAATATAAAGTATAAAATATAAAATATAAAATATGACTAAAATATGATTAAAATATAATTACTAATTTCGATTACAAGCTAGATCATAAACTGGATTAAGTGCTCAGTTATAAATTCAATTACAAGCTTGTTTAAGAGCTCCGTTATAGGATCAGTTTTGGGTTTGATTCTGGGTTTGACATGTGCTCAGTTATGGGCTCTACTATGGACTAGGTTAAAGGTTTGGTTATGATCTCAATTATGAGCTCGGTTATGGTCTCAGTTTTGGGACCAGATATAGGTTTGGTATTGGCTCGGTTATGTGCTGTAACACCCCACCTCCGTTAAGGTCACTCACAAAGGGAATGCCTTAACTTTGGTGGAGCATTTTAGTAAACAGAACAGAAACTTACAAGACAGATAAAACAGTACTTGAAAATTTTTAACTTTATTACAGCGAAAACAGAAAATTAATATGGTTACATCCTTTCAATTTCAGAATTCAAGTACAAAATATCAGTCTTGTACAAAAGCCTTCAAAATGCATAGTTTAAAATCATAATCCCCATGGAACGGAAGCCATACAGAGCCAAGCCATACTTTAAGCACTTCAAGCAAAGAGAAATCCGGGTCAAGCTAAAGTATTTCCCTCCTTGGATAACATGGGGGGGGGGAACGGAAGAAAGGAGGCGAAACAACAAGGGTCAGACAAAAAGTCTGGCAAGTCCAGTGACTTTCAGCATATGAACAGATAATAATAATATGATATGAACATAAAACTGGATGTGAGATAACTATAACAGGTGTAGCAGATATAACAGAAAAACAGAATGATATAAACTATTGTTTTACACTTCTCTGCACTAATACTAGTATAGCAGAATTAGGTGTCACCCTAATGTCTAAATTGAAGCAGGAACGGGTATAGAATACTTTTAACAGAAATAGAATGCTAATAATGGGCCTTTACTACCCGATCAGAAACAGACAGAAGAAGAAACAGATTTATCCCTATGGAGACAGAATGTGGAATTAGGTGTACACTAGTAATGGGCCTTTACCACCCGGACAGACAGTACCACACAGAAACAGACAGGTGTTACCACCCAACAGAAACAGACAGTACCAACAGAAACAGACAGAACTAAGCGTACCCTAAAACCCTACCCCAAGCGATCGGCTCCCTAATACATAAATATCCTGTGTCGGCCCCACAGTAGGGTGTATCACTCCCTAAAGTGACAACCAATTGGCACAGACCTATTTGCAGATGCCACGGCGTCTTACATCCTCAGAGGCAGACCGGGATCCATGCACGCACATGACCCGGTTGGAACGCACCATCAACACCCCTCGCCATTATCAGAATGAAACACTTATAATTAGTTCAGTAAGCGTGCCCGGACCCTACTTACTGTTGGGTCAAAGTTTTGATACCAGAAAGGGTTACTGACTAATATGGGTCCCAAACAACAGATGACACAAGTAATTCCCCTCCTAACCTTGTGTCCCCAGACTAACAGATTTCAGATTAACTTGTTTACAAGTTCAGACATACAGAATTCAGGTTTACTAATTCACAAATTAAGTTAACAAGTTTCCAGACTAACAGGTCAGATGTACAGATCTTTCAGATTTGTCTAACTTTGTATTGGGCCTACAGATTCATGGACGGGTTTTACTACATCTATTAATCCCTTTGGTTTAACCCTATTTTCCCCAATACGTTTTAGACGTCATTCTTATCTTAGATTTTGCATTAATAAATTATTAATGCACAGACCTCTCACATTAGGTCGGTAGCTTGTGGCCGCTGGATATGCCGGGCGGTTACGGGCAGACTTCTGCCACAAGCCAGATCTAACCTCGTGTCTTACGCATGTTATGACTAACTTCTCACATTAGAACCTATTGTTTGCGGCCACTGGATGTGCCGGGCGGTTCCGGGCAGATTTACGCCGCAAACTCATTCTAACCTCGAGTTAGCCATGTTTATCTTTGCGGCCAATTAATTAATAATTTACCGTTTATGCGCACGCCCAATAAATATGCCAATTCAGATTATATCAATAACAGGATGATTATATCAACATAGCAGATAACAGATTTTATATGACTTAACGGATTTAACAGATTTAGCAACTTAGCAGATTTTGGCATATAACAGGTTAGGCATTTAAACCGACAAATTTAACAGATTAGGCATTTCAATCTAATTAGCAGTCTAGGCAATATAACAAAACTAGCAGTTTAGGCAACTTGGCAAATTAGCAGATTTAGCAAATTTAATATTTCTAAAGGTTCTATTTACATGCCTTGCCTAAACATAAATTAGGCCTAAGTTCATATGCCTAAATAATGTCATGATTCACAATATGATCATATACTTCCATGTTTGCATACATTTACATAGCGCAGAATATGGACATAATTTACCCTATAACATATGTTCCAATTTTTGTTAAACTAGCATTTTACAGCAGATTCACATATAAATTATACCAAATATAACCATTAATTCCAATGCATGCCATATATCCAAAAATCCTTATTTAGGTGTAATTACAATACTAGATATCCTAATTAATGTAAATCTTAAGTTTCCATATCTTCCTTCTTTTCATGTCATGAATTATTATGCAAACTATCCCCAATAATATAAATCTTTAAACCATATCTTCTAAAAATCAGATCTTGCCTTTTTATATGCATTTTGTCCAAAGTCTCAAATCATATGCAATCTTTACAGTGGTTCCTCTTCTTCTTTTATCACAAAATATGCATAGGTCTAAAACTAGTTTATAACATATGCTATTTTTTTCTAATTAATTACAGGTCTAAATTACAACATAACTATGCATACAACATGCATAAATTATATGTTCATAGTCAAATTTATGCATCCAATCCCAAGTCATATGTCCAATATATTTTATGCCCCAGACCTAAAGTCATACATTCAATTTAGTTTTGTCAAATTTCTCATCATTCATCCCAAAACTTGCGTTCATACGTTCATCTCTTATGAGATTAGGCACAGGCTCGTGGTAGCCTGGCTATAGAAACAGAAAAGAAGAAAGGAATATAGAACAGTCACAGAAAACAGATCTAACAGAAGAGAATACAACCTCAAACTCAGATTTAAATGCATATCAAAATTATAATTAACGTTTATAGCGGAGAATAACTGTACTTGCCTTGATTGGATTAAAGAAAGAACTTGTTGTCGAATCTTTGCAGAAATTTTAATCTCTAGTTTGAATTGAGTTGCTTAGGCTGATGTTTATTATCTTCTAGTTTTAATTCCAGCAGAGCAGAGACGCCATTTTTATTTTTTTATTAGAAGAAGAGAGCAATGGAGGCTAGAGAATTGTACAAGAAACCTAGGTAGAGTCTAGGGTCCTTTATATAGGGGTAATGAACTGATTAGAACCATCGATGTTGCTTGGATTGATCGTAGCCATTCATCCTAAGGAGAGACCAATTAGAGCTTGCCACCTAGCCCTAATGACAAAGCAGACCACAGAAAATCGACCAACAGAGAATAGGCCAGCCGGGTTAGACTGGGTTCGACCTGGTCTGGACCAGGTCGACACCCCTGTCGACAGGCCTGTCGACCTGGTTAGACCGGGTCGACAGCCCAGTCGACCTGGGTGCGTGAGGCGGGTGTTCTTCCGCCCTGGCCCATTGGGCCCCACTTTTAATTTTTTAAACTGTTTTATTCTGTTTGAAATTTAAATTTAATTCAGAAACTTCCGAAGGCCATATCTTCTTCATACGGACTCCGTTTTTCGAAAACTCGGACTCTATTTCGCGTATTTTTCCGAGACAAACGCAATGGCGTATCCCGTTTCCCTTAGTTCATTGATTTGAAATTAATTATACTTTAATTTGTTAATTTCACAGTTATAGAATTTGCGGGGTGTTACATTCCCCCCCACTTAAAAGGATTTCGTCCCCGAAATCTTCAAGTTAAGAAGAATGTGTCCTACCATCCAATCATCCATCTACTCAATCATCAACCACAGGCATCCATTGTCCTTATAGACTTCTAATGCTTTCATGTTTAAATGCACAGTGTGTGTTCATGTCCGTATCTAATGCAAAATCAGGCGGCCCACTGATTCAGTCGACCTCCTTAATGCGAATCATGTTAGTGCCATGAGTCCAATATGTATGCAAATTTTCCTACTTGAGACATATCATTTCTATATGAGTGCACAACTGCTCATTCATATGCAACATCCATATGCTGATTCAACCATTTTGCATCCATAAAAATTTAAAAATGCTCACACATCCATATGCAGTATGAGAGTGCTTTCGAGCCGATCTAGTGCCTAGTGTGTGTATATGCATCCACGAGCAACCACTAGCAACCACTTGCATCCACTTGCAACCATCAAACATAACATGTCTCAAACACATGTTTACACCCATTAGTTTCTACCTAAAGTTCAAATATTCGATCGATAGGATACAGTCGAATGATGGAAGCGAGTACAGATAGAACGAAAATTTGGTTCCCATTAGACATGGGTCCTAAGTATCGGCCCCAAAGACCGAAACCAATATCAAATTGACACCCAGAGGAGTACCTTCTTTAGACAATGTCAAAACTGGAAATCCTATAAAAAGTATTTAGATATTTATAGACTACTGGTACAGATCAGGTTCCCTAATGATTCTTAGGAAGCTAAGCATGATAAAATCATACCCTACGAAAACTCAGAATGTATGCGTCATACTTGACGCCTAACACAGATATCCCTCAAAACCCCAATCTCAAACAGATGATCCATAACCCTTATGGGTCTGAGTCTATAGCGGAATTCAGAAATAATACTAGTATTAAAGTGCTGAGTATCGATTACAAAATCAAAATACCAGAATCAGAAAAAGTCTTAACTCCATAATCAGATAAAGAAATTAAACCTACTATAGAAACTTTCCTATTTCTATCCTAGCCACTAGCCTCAAGAGTGTTCGCCTGCCCTCCTTGTCCTCGTCTCTTCGGGCAGTCCCTAGTGAAGTGTCCCATCTCCCCACAGTTGAAGCAAGCGCCCTTCCTTTTTCTGCAATCCTTGTTCAGATGAGTTGAGCTCCCACAAGTAAAGCACTTTTTCCCCTTCTTATCTTCAGACTTCTCATCCTTCTTTTGTGTTTCCTTTTTGGGCCGCGCCTTCTTATTCTGTGTTTCTTCCTTCTTTGTCTCTTTCGGGCCCTTGTCTTCCTCGTGCAGTAGTGCCATATCCACCAATTTCTCGTAAGTTGCTCCCATGGGTACATGGGTCATGGCTAGGCTGTGCAGTGGCTCATTCAATCCCTTAACAAAGCGGAGAGCCTTTTTATGCTGAGTGTTGACTAAATCCAACCCGAATCTTGCTAGTTGGTTGAACTGGTTGACGTATTCCTTGACCTTCATACTTCCTTGCTTAAGAGACAAGAACTTTTCCAATTGTAAACTTCGTTCAGCTTGCGAGAGGAATTTTGTCTCAAACCTTGTTCTGAAATCCATCCAAGTCTCAATTGGTCTCTCGGCGTTAGTGACTTCCCACCAGTAGGAAGCTTCGTCTTTGAGCAGCCATACTGCCAACTGTACCTTCTGCCTATCGTCCACCTCGAAGATAACGAATAGATCCTCAGTTTCTTTGAGCCAATTCCTTGCTTCTACGAATGATTCAGTTCCTTTGAAATCCTTCCCACCCATGGCCCTAAAATCTCTATAGATCTTTGAGAAAGCAATTGCACGAGGAGGGGGTGGAGGAGGGGGATCATTTGCTGGACCTGCAGCGGCGGTCCTAGCCTCAAGATATTGACGAAACCAACCGGGTACATGAACACCCTCTGGTATCTCAGATGCTTCAGACATGCTGAAACGAAAAAGGAAAGGTTCAATACAAAAAGGACTGAAAGAAAGATATATGGCTCTTGGGGATTACGTTTTTCTTTTTTTCAAAATAAGCTTTACTTTTGAAAATACTTCCTTTTTAAATCCTTTTTGAAAATAATTTTCAAAAACTTTTATCTAATCTGGTAACCTTTAGCTCTGATACCAAGTGTAACACCCCACCTCCGTTAAGGTCACTCACAAAGGGAATGCCTTAACTTTGGTGGAGCATTTTAGTAAACAGAACAGAAACTTACAAGACAGATAAAATAGTACTTGAAAAATTTTAACTTTATTACAGCGGAAACAGAAAATTAATATGGTTACATCCTTTCAAGTTCAGAATTCAAGTACAAAATATCAGTCTTGTACAAAAGCCTTCAAAATGATAGTTTAAAATCATAATCCCCATGGAACGGAAGCCATACAGAGCCAATCCATACTTTAAGCACTTCAAGCAAAGAGAAATCCGGGTCAAGCTAAAGTATTTCCCTCCTTGGATAACCTGGGGGGGAAACGGAAGAAAGGAGGCGAAACAACAAGGGTCAGACAAAAAGTCTGGCAAGTCCAGTGACTTTCAGCATATGAACAGATAATAATAATATGATATGAACATAAAACTGGATGTGAGATAACTATAACAGGTGTAGCAGATATAACAGAAAAACAGAATGATATAAACTATTGTTTTACACTTCTCTGCACTAATACTAGTATAGCAGAATTAGGTGTCACCCTAATGTCTAAATTGAAGCAGGAACGGGTACAGAATACTTTTAACAGAAACAGAATGCTAATAATGGGCCTTTACTACCCGATCAGAAACAGACAGAAGAAGAAACAGATTTATCCCTATGGAGACAGAATGTGGAATTAGGTGTACACTAGTAATGGGCCTTTACCACCCGGACAGACGGTACCACACAGAAACAGACAGGTGTTACCACCCAACAGAAACAGACGGTACCAACAGAAACAGACGGAACTAAGCGTACCCTAAAACCCTACCCCAAGCGATCGGCTCCCTAATACATAAATATCCTGTGTCGGCCCCACAGTAGGGTGTATCACTCCCTAAAGTGACAACCAATTGGCACAGACCTATTTACAGATGCCACGGCGTCTTACATCCTCAGAGGCAGACCGGGATCCATGCACGCACATGACCCGGTTGGAACGCACCATCAACACCCCTCGCCATTATCAGAATGAACCACTTATAATTAGTTCAGTAAGCGTGCCCGGACCCTACTTACTGTTGGGTCAAAGTTTTGATACCAGAAAGGGTTACTGACTAATATGGGTCCCAAACAACAGATGACACAAGTAATTCCCCTCCTAACCTTGTGTCCCCAGACTAACAGATTTCAGATTAACTTGTTTACAAGTTCAGACATACAGAATTCAGGTTTACTAATTCACAAATTAAGTTAACAAGTTTCCAGACTAACAGGTCAGATGTACAGATCTTTCAGATTTGTCTAACTTTGTATTGGGCCTACAGATTCATGGACGGGTTTTACTACATCTATTAATCCCTTTGGTTTAACCCTATTTTCCCCAATACGTTTTAGATGTCATTCTTATCTTAGATTTTGCATTAATTAATTATTAATGCACAGACCTCTCACATTAGGTCGGTAGCTTGTGGCCGCTGGATATGCCGGGCGGTTCCGGGCAGACTTCTGCCACAAGCCAGACCTAACCTCATGTCTTACGCATGTTATGACTAACTTCTCACATTAGAACCTATTGTTTGCGGCCACTGGATGTGCCGGGCGGTTCCGGGCAGATTTACGCCGCAAACTCATTCTAACCTCGAGTTAGCCATGTTTATCTTTGCGGCCAATTAATTAATAATTTACCGTTTATGCGCACGCCCAATAAATATGCCAATTCAGATTATATCAATAACAGGATGATTATATCAACATAGCAGATAACAGATTTTATATGACTTAACGGATTTAACAGATTTAGCAACTTAGCAGATTTTGGCATATAACAGGTTAGGCATTTCAACCGACAAATTTAACAGATTAGGCATTTCAATCTAATTAGCAGTCTAGGCAATATAACAAAACTAGCAGTTTAGGCAACTTGGCAAATTAGCAGATTTAGCAAATTTAATATTTCTAAAGGTTCTATTTACATGCCTTGCCTAAACATAAATTAGGCCTAAGTTCATATGCCTAAATAATGTCATGATTCACAATATGATCATATACTTCCATGTTTGCATACATTTACATAGCGCAGAATATGGACATAATTTACCCTATAACATATGTTCCAATTTTTGTTAAACTAGCATTTTACAGCAGATTCACATATAAATTATACCAAATATAACCATTAATTCCAATGCATGCCATATATCCAAAAATCCTTATTTAGGTGTAATTACAATACTAGATATCCTAATTAATGTAAATCTTAAGTTTCCATATCTTCCTTCTTTTCATGTCATGAATTATTATGCAAACTATCCCCAATAATATAAATCTTTAAACCATATCTTCTAAAAATCAGATCTTGCCTTTTTATATGCATTTTGTCCAAAGTCTCAAATCATATGCAATCTTTACAGTGGTTCCTCTTCTTCTTTTATCACAAAATATGCATAGGTCTAAAACTAGTTTATAACATATGCTATTTTTTTCTAATTAATTACAGGTCTAAATTACAACATAACTATGCATACAACATGCATAAATTATATGTTCATAGTCAAATTTATGCATCCAATCCCAAGTCATATGTCCAATATATTTTATGCCCCAGACCTAAAGTCATACATTCAATTTGGTTTTGTCAAATTTCTCATCATTCATCCCAAAACTTGCGTTCATACGTTCATCTCTTATGAGATTAGGCACAGGCTCGTGGTAGCCTGGCTATAGAAACAGAAAAGAAGAAAGGAATATAGAACAGTCACAGAAAACAGATCTAACAGAAGAGAATACAACCTCAAACTCAGATTTAAATGCATATCAAAATTATAATTAACGTTTATAGCGGAGAATAACTGTACTTGCCTTGATTGGATTAAAGAAAGAACTTGTTGTCGAATCTTTGCAGAAATTTTAATCTCTAGTTTGAATTGAGTTGCTTAGGCTGATGTTGATTATCTTCTAGTTTTAATTCCAGCAGAGCAGAGACGCCATTTTTATTTTTTTATTAGAAGAAGAGAGCAATGGAGGCTAGAGAATTGTACAAGAAACCTAGGTAGAGTCTAGGGTCCTTTATATAGGGGTAATGAACTGATTAGAACCATTGATGTTGCTTGGATTGATCGTAGCCATTCATCCTAAGGAGAGACCAATTAGAGCTTGCCACCTAGCCCTAATGACAAAGCAGACCACAGAAAATCGACCAACAGAGAATAGGCCAGCCGGGTTAGACTGGGTTCGACCTGGTCTGGACCAGGTCGACACCCCTGTCGACAGCCCTGTCGACAGGCCTGTCGACCTGGTTAGACCGGGTCGACAGCCCAGTCGACCTGGGTGCGTGAGGCGGGTGTTCTTCCGCCCTGGCCCATTGGGCCCCACTTTTAATTTTTTAAACTGTTTTATTCTGTTTGAAATTTAAATTTAATTCAGAAACTTCCGAAGGCCATATCTTCTTCATACGGACTCCGTTTTTCGAAAACTCGGACTCTATTTCGCGTATTTTTCCGAGAAAAACGCAATGGCGTATCCCGTTTCCCTTAGTTCTTTGATTTGAAATTAATTATACTTTAATTTGTTAATTTCACAGTTATAGAATTTGCGGGGTGTTACATGTGCTCAGTTATGGGCTCGGTTATGGGCTTATTTAAAGGTTTGGCTATGACCTCAATTATGATCGTGGTTATGAGCTCGTTTATTACCTTAATTGCGAACTAGGTTTAGATCTCGGTTATGGGCTTGGTTATTGGATCGGTTACGGAATAAAAGCTAAATTACAAAATATGAATAATATATAAATAATTGATTTCGGTTACAAGTTAAATCACCACCTCGATTAAGAGCTCAGTTATAAATTCAATTACAAACATGTTTAAGAGCTTGGTTATGTTCTCTGTTATGAGATCAGTTATGGGTTTGGTTTTGGCTCGGTTATGGGATAGGTTAAAGGTTTGGTTATAACCACAATAGTGGTGTAACAACCCGTATTTCGATAACATGATTAAGACGAGAATCAAGGCAGAATTTAATTTTAAATTCTGAATCAAGTGAAACGGGCTATGCCATTGCGTTCGTCTCGGAAAAATACGCGAAATAGAGTCCGAGTTTTCGAAAATCGGAGTCCGTATGACCAAGATATGGCCTCGCGAAATTTCACGAAAAATTCCCAAATTGAAGTATACTTAATTAAGTGAAATGGGTTGCGCAGAGAAATATATATATTGATATATATATATATATATATATAATTGAAAATTTAATAAATAAATATGCAAAAATGTTCAAAACAGCGAATTAGGAGAGGGGAATAACCGAACCGGCCGATTTTTGAGGTCGACCCGAGCCCGCTGGGTCGACTAGGGGTTAATCCAGGGTGTTTGGCTGTCAACCCGTGGGCCGATTAGCTCAAATGCAGATTTTGCATTTGGATGGTTCTCATGGTCCATCTTTAATCTAAAGGCCCTAGATGGTTCCTACACTTGACTTCTTCCCCAAGACATGCTTTGATGGCTTGGATTGAATCTAGGTTTAATCCTATGGCCTAAAACACTTGCCTAATCTATAAATAAGACCCTAACCTATCCTAAACCCTCATTATTCACTCATGTAACTAAACTATGGCCAAATTTCTACTCTCATGGCCTCCATCTCAAATCCCTAGAGCCTATGCACTCAAATCAAGTTCAAATCAAAAGGTGCAAGCTTTCTACACCAAATCAACATTGCTATGCGAGTTCCATGACGATTCTTCTACAAAAGAGGCACCTTTCTTAGCCAAGATGATTCATGCTCCTTTCCCTAGGCCTAACTATGTAAGTTCTAGCTACTTTTGGATCAAAACGGTATTTTTAATGTTGACATGGGATAAAATGAGGCTAAACATGATTATGTGAATCTATATGAACCTTACCATGCCTCTTGTGTTCATATTTATGATCTTAGGCCATGTGAGTGACTTAATCATGACTCTCATGCTATGCATAGCCTAGTTTAACTTGCAAGTTTGGATCTTTATGCATGAAATGCTAGCATGAACCTTTAGGAACCACTTTATGTGTGAAACATTGGCTAAGACAAGATTTTGGGGCTTATGCATGTTTATGAACCCAAACCCCTTATGTTATCATGCAAGTTTGTGGCCAAATCCTTAATGAGATTATGCATGCTTATGGCCAATCCCCTCTTTCTAAGTTGTGCATGTTTATGGCCAAACCCTTTTTGATAATATGCATGTTGTGGCCGAATTCCCTTGTGACATTTTGTGTGTTTGTGGCCAAAACCCTTTTTATGACACTATGCATGTTTGAGGCCAATTTGTAGTCATAGTATTCCTACTATGTTGACTCGTCTATACTTACGTTGGAAACACGTTTTGGGGTTAGGTTAGACGAGCGTGAATATACATGAGGAACTTAACTTGAAGTTCCATGAAATATGATGTGAAACATGATTTGGGTTAAATGGGTATAACATGACAACATGCAACATTGAATATAGCATGTAAGTTAACATATAAATATGCATAAACATAAGCTTGGGAATTTACCTATTAAGTTAGGTCTACCCATTGGGAATTTACCTATTAAGTTAGGTCTACCCAATTGCTTGAAAACTTGACTATGGATATGACAGTAGGCTAAACATGAAAGTAGCCAACTCGAGGTTGGGTTGAGTTTGCAACGTAAAACTACCCGGAACCGACCGGCCTAACTAGTTGTTGCAAACAATAGGACTCAATGTGAGAAGTTGGTCATGTTGTGCTTGAACCCGAGGTTAGACCAAGTTGTGGTGTAAATCTACCCGGACCCGCCCGGCTTAACTAGTAACCACAACAAAGTCTAATGTGAGAGGTTGGGGTGCATTAAATAATTAATGCCACATAATAGGGTTAAGTTAATTTGATTAATGAGGCTTAACCAAATATGACATGGACAAATGGGTTAAGTAATTTGATTAGGCTAATGATACTTAACAAAACATGACAGGGTTGGGTAGGTTAAGTAACTTGATTTGCCTGACGACACTTGACCATTTTTATACGACGAGGGGACGGGATTAAGTTAACCAACACTTAATCAATCCAACACGATAACTTGATAAGGTTAAGTAGATTTTCTTAATGACACTTAACCGTATAATACAATTAATGGATGAGGTTAAGATTAGACTTAACTAATTTAAACATGGTAATCGGATGGGGTTAAGTTAAACACTTAACTAATTTAACACGATGATTTGATGAGGTTAAGTGACCTATACTTAACCAATCTAACTCGTTAATTTGATGAGGTTAAGTTAACCTATACTTAACCAATCTAACGTAAAAACATGATAAGGCTAAGTCACGAATCATTTCGAATACGCTTGACCGATTTGACTCGGTAATTTGATAGGGTCAAATTAATATATATACTTAACCAATCTAAAATGATAATTAGACGAGGTTAAGTCATGGATTGCTTGATATACTTAACCAACTTGACACATGGTCTGTAGGGTTAAGTCTTGGACTTGGATACTTAGCCAGTTTCGACATGTTTTGTAGACGGGTTAAGTTGTGAACTTAAGTGGCACTTAACCCATTAGATAAACCCTAATTCGGAGGATTAGGTAAATAACCATAGTTAACAAGGATAATGGAAATAAGGCTAAGTGGTAAACCTTAGTTAAGGGAAACTAAGTAATAATTCTTAGTCAAAGAAATTTGGACCACTTCTTAGATAGATTAGTAACCCGATACGTTAGGTCAACGTTTAAATATGCGTGTAGGAGCAGGCTATCTGATTTAGATAAAGGCTCCAACGAACTGGGTAACGAAGCAGCGGCTTCGGGGAACGTGAGGATATTCTTGGGATCCCTCTGTGAGCTGCCAGGTCATTATACTAGGCTCACGAGAGGTTGAGGTCTGCGGTAGAAGAACCAAGAATATGCCTTGGTTGCTATGCGAGCGACCTAAAGACTGGGGTGGATAGCAGTGAGTCGACGAATACATAAGGTGCCCGAGATAGCAAGTTCGTCGATCATCTACCATCTTGAGTCAAGCGTGTACGTACGGAAAGGCAGGGAACACCCAACAGACCATGATTTGCTATCTAATTATGGGTGAGGTAGGCCGTAGGATGTGGGCTGGCCGGAGTGTAGTTCTCATGCAAGATCTTCTCTTGTGTTGCCTTTCGCTAGTTGAGGGAGGGGTCTCGTGGGACCATAGCCACGTGTAGAAAAGCAGACCTTAGCATCTGCATCGGCAGATAAATCTAAAGCTCCCGACCGAGTCCTGTATTTCTTGGTTTGCCCTGTGACAGGACTCGGATGGCACGATGTGATACATGTGCATACAGTTATAGAAAAACGATTCACGATGAATGCGTGGGAAAAAGGGCGCGGTTGAGGGTTAGCGTAATCCCTAGTGGCCTAGGTGGTTTAACCCAAACCGAAATACGAAAGCGTGCAATAGGTAAGCGTAATCCCTAGTGGTGCTAGGTGGCGTAAGTCCTAGTAGTTCAAACGATGGTTTATATGGAAGAGCCTAGCTAGAACAAGGGTGACAGTCCAAACGATTTCAAGGATAATACGACATGAGGAAGCCCGTACGAGGTACGGCAAAGGACTGAACTTGTATACATGGAAAGAAACATATGATTTGAGTAATCTATATATGCGATATTAGGTTGACATGGACCATTACACGCCTTTGAGCAAGGGACATTCATGGTTAACACATGACGCGGGTAGGGATATTAGTACGAGAGGTGCAGAGCAAATATACACGTTAGGACTAGGAAGAATACACATAATAGATACCGTGGGACGTTAGACGGGGTAGATACCTTGGGATAATGTACTCGATGGAAATCTGACGATTTGATACCTTGACTTATCATAACACCGCAGTTTATCATGATACCTTGGTTTACCTTGCCACAGTAATTCAACCGGTTATACTGGTTTATCTATCTTGTAGTTATCCTTATGTTTACTTTCAGTTTATGCATGTCATGTTACCTTTACCTGTTTTTATACTGGAAGTAGATAGGACTTACTCAGTCTTTTTGACTGACCCGTTTTGTTTCGCCTCTTTTCTTCCGTTTCCCCCCCCCCTAGGTTACAGGGAGGAAACAATGCTGTTTAGTTCGGACTTTTTCTGCCTGAAGGTCATCATGGATGGCTTGGACTTCTCTTGGCTATGGCTACTTTACTGTTTTACTTGGGGAATAATTTATGAAAAGGTTTTTATGCTTCTTTATTATTGCAAGACAGGTTTTGATGTACTCTGATGTAAAGGCTTTAGACCTTATTTATTCATGTTATGAAAGTTTGATTTTACTTCCGCTATTTATATATGTTCTGTCTTGTGATATTTCTGTGCATGTTTACCAATAATGCCCCTCTAAAGCTAGTGCATTCCTTTGCGAGTGACCCTAGCGGAGGCGGGGTGTTACATTTGGTATCAGAGCAGAAGGTTACCAGACTGGGCAAAAGTTTTTAAAGACCTTCTGAAAATTAATTGAAAAACTGTTTACAAAGAAGCATTTTTCAAGAAAGTTTTCTTTTAAAAAGAAAAAAAAAACTATTCCCCAAAGGCCATTGGCATTATCCTTGTTTCCTTGGTTGAATCGCTTTTCCTTTCTTTCCTCCATCTGTAGTCACAGTGGTTTTAACTGCGACTAGTCTTTCTTATCTACGGGAGTGCTTTCCATGCGATGGAGGTGGTTCTCGAGAGACCGGTGGCCGCGTTATAAGAAAGGATAGTGAGAAAGAGGATAAAGGATGCGAGTTTAAGGATGAGCAACTTGTTGGTACGGCTCAACCCAGAATGAGAGAGAAAGATGAACAATAAAACCCATGACGAGAGAGTACCTTGGGCATGGTGAAACGGGACGGATAGTTAAGTATCAAGGGACAAGGACAAGATCATTGGGAGGGCAATAGTATGCTCTCATTTCTAGGGTACCTCGGAAGGAGGGTAACGATCTTGTTAAAGGTTTAGTTTTCTTCTCTATCATCCCGTCGGGACTTTGGTTGGATCACCGCATCTTTTTAGGTCCGCTTTGATAGTTGAGTCTCTGCACCTTAGTACTAGTGTAATAGAGGGTCCCGTTTTGTCTCAAATCCTATTGGAAGATCGGTCCATTTATTCATGACTTGTTTGGACTTGAGAATGTCTGTGTCAAGTATTGAGCTTGGAAATAAAGCTTATGTTTATAAGTGTGGATGGATTCTAGGGATGAAGTGGTTATCCAATAAGGGGTGCCACTCTCGGTTTTAGAAGGAGGGTAGTTAGACTCTTGGCTTGCTTTGGTAATACCCTCGAAGCCTCGTGTAACCTTTTGGGTTCTGTCATGATTAGTTACTTAGAATCCCTAAATGCCTTTGTTGGAAATTTGAAGCCCGATCGAGTGGTGTTCGCCGATAAGACGGATGGTTTATTTCACTTATGCACGGGTTATGGAAATCACCCAAGTAAGTGCGCTTGATAACCTGGTTGGCATCTGTTTACTTTCAAGAGAAAGTTCTTCTACGTGGAATACCTTGTGGTACGAGGTCCGAGATTCACTAGTGAATTTTGGAAAGCTTGCATGAGATCATGAGTACGTAGTCATGTTTGCGCCAAGTATTCTAGAAAAAGGATAAGTGCAAGTGGAACGAGAGGCGACGAAGAAATGAGTTTCAGCTCATGTTATGGAAGCAGGAAATAAGAAGCTACGAAATCGCGAAGTTAAAGGGCGGTCAAGGCACAATGGAAGTAAGCCCGAGGAAATACGACTTTGATGGTCAAAGACTAGATACGCGCATGATATCTCTTTTTGGGAGTATATCCTTGATCCCTGTTTCTGTGGAGCTTACTTGTAGGCTATCTTTTGTGGACATCCTCTCGGTCCTATTTTCTGTTACAAACCCCGTAAGGAGTTTGTCTTGTTTATCTTCTCGACCCTGTTTCAAGGAATCTTAGGTAGAACCCTATGGATGTAAACATGTATTTGAAACATGTTATGGTTGATATGGTTGCAAATGGTTGCAAGTGGTTGCTCGTGGATGCGCGAATTTACATTAGATATTAGCTTGACTCGGTCACATTTCATTTTGCATATGCACGAGTATTTATACTTGTTTATGGATGAAATTGAATGTGTTATCATGCGGATGTTGCATATGGTTGAATGTTTGTGCACGCATATAGTGTATATGATTAGGACTATTTGCATACATGATGGATTCATAGCACTAAACATGTTTTTGCATTCAAAAGATTTTTCAGGCCTGATCATTAGCATTAGCTAAGGAACATGTACACACACGTTTTGCATATATTCATACAGCATTAGAAATCATCTAAGGACAATGGTTGCTTATGGATGATGTTTTGAGTAGATGGATGATGGACGGTAGGATATGTTCTTCCTAACTTGGAGATTTCGGGGACGAAATCCTAAAAGGTGGGGAGAATGTAACAACCCGTATTTCGATAACATGATTAAGACGAGAATCAAGGCAGAATTTAATTTTAAATTCTGAATCAAGTGAAACGGGCTATGCCATTGCGTTCGTCTCGGAAAAATACGCGAAATAGAGTCCGAGTTTTCGAAAATCGGAGTCCGTATGACCAAGATATGGCCTCGCGAAATTTCACGAAAAATTCCCAAATTGAAGTATACTTAATTAAGTGAAATGGGTTGCGCAGAGAAATATATATATTGATATATATATATATATATATATAATTGAAAATTTAATAAATAAATATGCAAAAATGTTCAAAACAGCGAATTAGGAGAGGGGAATAACCGAACCGGCCGATTTTTGAGGTCGACCCAAGCCCGCTGGGTCGACTAGGGGTTAATCCAGGGTGTTTGGCTGTCAACCCGTGGGCCGATTCGCTCAAATGCAGATTTTGCATTTGGATGGTTCTCATGGTCCATCTTTAATCTAAAGGCCCTAGATGGTTCCTACACTTGACTTCTTCCCCAAGACATGCTTTGATGGCTTGGATTGAATCTAGGTTTAATCCTATGGCCTAAAACACTTGCCTAATCTATAAATAAGACCCTAACCTATCCTAAACCCTCATTATTCACTCATGTAACTAAACTATGGCCAAATTTCTACTCTCATGGCCTCCATCTCAAATCCCTAGAGCCTATGCACTCAAATCAAGTTCAAATCAAAAGGTGCAAGCTTTCTACACCAAATCAACATTGCTATGCGAGTTCCATGACGATTCTTCTACAAAGGAGGCACCTTTCTTAGCCAAGATGATTCATGCTCCTTTCCCTAGGCCTAACTATGTAAGTTCTAGCTACTTTTGGATCAAAACGGTATTTTTAATGTTGACATGGGATAAAATGAGGCTAAACATGATTATGTGAATCTATATGAACCTTACCATGCCTCTTGTGTTCATATTTATGATCTTAGGCCATGTGAGTGACTTAATCATGACTCTCATGCTATGCATAGCCTAGTTTAACTTGCAAGTTTGGATCTTTATGCATGAAATGCTAGCATGAACCTTTAGGAACCACTTTATGTGTGAAACATTGGCTAAGACAAGATTTTGGGGCTTATGCATGTTTATGAACCCAAACCCCTTATGTTATCATGCAAGTTTGTGGCCAAATCCTTAATGAGATTATGCATGCTTATGGCCAATCCCCTCTTTCTAAGTTGTGCATGTTTATGGCCAAACCCTTTTTGATAATATGCATGTTGTGGCCGAATTCCCTTGTGACATTTTGTGTGTTTGTGGCCAAAACCCTTTTTATGACACTATGCATGTTTGAGGCCAATTTGTAGTCATAGTATTCCTACTATGTTGACTCGTCTATACTTACGTTGGAAACACGTTTTGGGGTTAGGTTAGACGAGCGTGAATATACATGAGGAACTTAACTTGAAGTTCCACGAAATATGATGTGAAACATGATTTGGGTTAAATGGGTATAACATGACAACATGCAACATTGAATATAGCATGTAAGTTAACATATAAATATGCATAAACATAAGCTTGGGAATTTACCTATTAAGTTAGGTCTACCCATTGGGAATTTACCTATTAAGTTAGGTCTACCCAATTGCTTGAAAACTTGACTATGGATATGACAGTAGGCTAAACATGAAAGTAGCCAACTCGAGGTTGGGTTGAGTTTGCAACGTAAAACTACCCGGAACCGACCGGCCTAACTAGTTGTTGCAAACAATAGGACTCAATGTGAGAAGTTGGTCATGTTGTGCTTGAACCCGAGGTTAGACCAAGTTGTGGTGTAAATCTACCCGGACCCGCCCGGCTTAACTAGTAACCACAACAAAGTCTAATGTGAGAGGTTGGGGTGCATTAAATAATTAATGCCACATAATAGGGTTAAGTTAATTTGATTAATGAGGCTTAACCAAATATGACATGGACAAATGGGTTAAGTAATTTGATTAGGCTAATGATACTTAACAAAACATGACAGGGTTGGGTAGGTTAAGTAACTTGATTTGCCTGACGACACTTGACCATTTTTATACGACGAGGGGACGGGATTAAGTTAACCAACACTTAATCAATCCAACACGATAACTTGATAAGGTTAAGTAGATTTTCTTAATGACACTTAACCGTATAATACAATTAATGGATGAGGTTAAGATTAGACTTAACTAATTTAAACATGGTAATCGGATGGGGTTAAGTTAAACACTTAACTAATTTAACACGATGATTTGATGAGGTTAAGTGACCTATACTTAACCAATCTAACTCGTTAATTTGATGAGGTTAAGTTAACCTATACTTAACCAATCTAACGTAAAAACATGATAAGGCTAAGTCACGAATCATTTCGAATACGCTTGACCGATTTGACTCGGTAATTTGATAGGGTCAAATTAATATATATACTTAACCAATCTAAAATGATAATTAGACGAGGTTAAGTCATGGATTGCTTGATATACTTAACCAACTTGACACATGGTCTGTAGGGTTAAGTCTTGGACTTGGATACTTAGCCAGTTTCGACATGTTTTGTAGACGGGTTAAGTTGTGAACTTAAGTGGCACTTAACCCATTAGATAAACCCTAATTCGGAGGATTAGGTAAATAACCATAGTTAACAAGGATAATGGAAATAAGGCTAAGTGGTAAACCTTAGTTAAGGGAAACTAAGTAATAATTCTTAGTCAAAGAAATTTGGACCACTTCTTAGATAGATTAGTAACCCGATACGTTAGGTCAACGTTTAAATATGCGTGTAGGAGCAGGCTATCTGATTTAGATAAAGGCTCCAACGAACTGGGTAACGAAGCAGCGGCTTCGGGGAACGTGAGGATATTCTTGGGATCCCTCTGTGAGCTGCCAGGTCATTATACTAGGCTCACGAGAGGTTGAGGTCTGCGGTAGAAGAACCAAGAATATGCCTTGGTTGCTATGCGAGCGACCTAAAGACTGGGGTGGATAGCAGTGAGTCGACGAATACATAAGGTGCCCGAGATAGCAAGTTCGTCGATCATCTACCATCTTGAGTCAAGCGTGTACGTACGGAAAGGCAGGGAACACCCAACAGACCATGATTTGCTATCTAATTATGGGTGAGGTAGGCCGTAGGATGTGGGCTGGCCGGAGTGTAGTTCTCATGCAAGATCTTCTCTTGTGTTGCCTTTCGCTAGTTGAGGGAGGGGTCTCGTGGGACCATAGCCACGTGTAGAAAAGCAGACCTTAGCATCTGCATCGGCAGATAAATCTAAAGCTCCCGACCGAGTCCTGTATTTCTTGGTTTGCCCTGTGACAGGACTCGGATGGCACGATGTGATACATGTGCATACAGTTATAGAAAAACGATTCACGATGAATGCGTGGGAAAAAGGGCGCGGTTGAGGGTTAGCGTAATCCCTAGTGGCCTAGGTGGTTTAACCCAAACCGAAATACGAAAGCGTGCAATAGGTAAGCGTAATCCCTAGTGGTGCTAGGTGGCGTAAGTCCTAGTAGTTCAAACGATGGTTTATATGGAAGAGCCTAGCTAGAACAAGGGTGACAGTCCAAACGATTTCAAGGATAATACGACATGAGGAAGCCCGTACGAGGTACGGCAAAGGACTGAACTTGTATACATGGAAAGAAACATATGATTTGAGTAATCTATATATGCGATATTAGGTTGACATGGACCATTACACGCCTTTGAGCAAGGGACATTCATGGTTAACACATGACGCGGGTAGGGATATTAGTACGAGAGGTGCAGAGCAAATATACACGTTAGGACTAGGAAGAATACACATAATAGATACCGTGGGACGTTAGACGGGGTAGATACCTTGGGATAATGTACTCGATGGAAATCTGACGATTTGATACCTTGACTTATCATAACACCGCAGTTTATCATGATACCTTGGTTTACCTTGCCACAGTAATTCAACCGGTTATACTGGTTTATCTATCTTGTAGTTATCCTTATGTTTACTTTCAGTTTATGCATGTCATGTTACCTTTACCTGTTTTTATACTGGAAGTAGATAGGACTTACTCAGTCTTTTTGACTGACCCGTTTTGTTTCGCCTCTTTTCTTCCGTTTTCCCCCCCCCCCCTAGGTTACAGGGAGGAAACAATGCTGTTTAGTTCGGACTTTTTCTGCCTGAAGGTCATCATGGATGGCTTGGACTTCTCTTGGCTATGGCTACTTTACTGTTTTACTTGGGGAATAATTTATGAAAAGGTTTTTATGCTTCTTTATTATTGCAAGACAGGTTTTGATGTACTCTGATGTAAAGGCTTTAGACCTTATTTATTCATGTTATGAAAGTTTGATTTTACTTCCGCTATTTATATATGTTCTGTCTTGTGATATTTCTGTGCATGTTTACCAATAATGCCCCTCTAAAGCTAGTGCATTCCTTTGCGAGTGACCCTAGCGGAGGCGGGGTGTTACAAGTGGGCTCGGTTATGGAATAAAAGCTAAATTTGAAAATATATAATATATAATATAGAGTATAAAATATAATGTATAAAATATAAAATACAAAAAAAATTTACTATTTTCGGTTACAAGGTAGATCATAACCTCGATTAAGTCCTCAGTTATAAATTCAAATACAAGCTTGTTTAAGAGCTCAGTTATGGGACAAGTTTTGGGTTTAGTTTTGGCTCGGTTATGGGCTAGGTTAAAGATTTAGTTATGACCGCAATTATGATCGTGGTTATGAGCTCGGTTATTATCTCAGTTATGAGCTAGGTTTAGATCTCGGTTATGGGCTCGGCTACGGGAGCAGTTATAGGATAAAATCCAAAATACAAAATATAAAAGATAAAATATGAATAACTAACTTCGGTTAAAATCTGGATCATAATGTCGATTAAGACTGTAGTTATAAATTCAATTACAAGGTTGTTTTAGAGCTCGGTTATGGGATCAATTATGGGTTTGGTTTTGGTTTAGTTATGGGCTTGGTTATGGGTTAGGTTAAAGGTTTGGTTATGACCTTAATTATGACCGTGGTTATCAGCTTAGTTATTACCTCGGTTATGAGTTAAGTTTAGATCATAGTTATGGGCTCAGTTATGGGAGCAGTTATAGGATAAAATCCAAAACGCAAAATATTAAATATTAAATATTAAATATTAAATATGAATAAAATATAAATAACTAATTTGGGTTAAAATCTAGATCATACCGTTGATTAAGAGCTCAATTATAAATTCAATTGCAAGGTTGTTTTAGTGGTTGGTTATGGGATCAGCTATGGGTTTGGATTTGGCTTGGTTACGTGCTCGGTTAATGGCTTGGTTTCGTGCTCGGTTATGGGCTTGGTTATAGGCTAGGTTAAAGGTTTGGTTATGGCCTCAATTATAACCATGGTTATGAGCTCGGTTATGGGAAATATATTCAATTATATATTTAGGTTATTGCCTCGGTTATGAGATCGGTTATAGGCTCGGTAGTGGTTTAGAATAATGGCTCGATTGTGCGTATAATGTATAGTTATGACTTTGTTTGTATGCTCGGATATAGGCTTAGTAATTAGCTCGGTTATGGGCTTAGTGGTAATTTGTTATAAAATATATAATATAAAAAAAATTATAAAATATAAAAAAAATTATAAAATAAAAAATAACGTAAAATACATCCGGATGCAAGGCCTAATCGGTTACTTCATTACCGATTCTACACGCAAAAGGGATTAATTTACCGAGAGGGTACCTATGATGCGTAAAGGACATCCGGACGCAAGGCCTAATCTGGTACCTATGGCACGTAAAAGACATCTGGAGGCAAGGACTAACCGGGTACTTCATCAACGATTCTACACCTAGTAGGGATTAATGAACCGAGCGAGTACCTATGACACGTTAAACACATTTGGACGCAAGGCCTAATCAGGTATCTATGACACGTGAAAGACATCCGGATGCAAGTCCTAATCGGGTTATGACCTCAGTTATGGGCTAGGTAAAAGGTTTGGTTATAACCTTAATTATGACCACGGTTATGAGCTTGGTTATTACCTCAGTTATGAGCTAATTTTAGATCTCGGTTATGGGTTCGGTTATTCGATCGATTATGGAATAAAAGATAAATTAGAAATAGAAAATATAAAACATAAATGTTAATTTAGAAAATATAAAATATAAAGTTTAAAATATAAAATAAAATATGAAATAAATTATAAAGTATAAAATAAAATATAAAATATGAAGTATAAAATATAAATTAAAATATTAAATATAAAATATGAAATAAAATATAGATAACTAATTTTATTTACAAGGTAGATCATAACCTCGATTAAGAGCTCAATTATAATTCAATTACAAGCTTGTTTAAGGGCTCGGTTATTGGATAAGTTATGTGTTTGGTTTTTGATCGGTTATGTACCAGGTTATGGGCTCGGTAATGGGCTAGGTTAAAGGTTTGGTTATGAGCTTAATTATGACTGTGGTTATGAGCTCGTTATTACCTCAGTTATGAGCTAGATTTAGATCTCGGTTATGGGCTAGGTAGATCATAACCCTCAGTTATAAATTCGATTACAAGTTGGTTTAAGAGCTCGATTATGGGATCAACTATGGGTTTGGTTTGTGCTCTGTTATGTACTAGGTTATGGGCTCGTTTATGGGCTAGGTTAAAGTTTTGGTTATTACCTCATTTATGACCGTGGTTATGTGCTCGGTTATTACCTCAATATAAGCTAATATAAAAGCTAAATGTAACGACCCGTGTTTTTCGACCATTTGAATATGAATATTTAAATTAGTTTTAAATATTATATTGGAAATATTAATGGAATTAAATATTGAATTCGTTATTTAAACGAAGTTGAACGATATATATTTATATAATTATAAATAGAGCTTGATAACGGCGTACAATTCGTAATATTAAATTTCGAACTTCAAATTGATATACAAGATTCGATATAAGTCGGATTTCTGTGAAACGAGAAACGCTAGAACCGTGTTGATGATAATTTTCATATGAAAGAAAAAAAATCCAGATTTCATGTTATAATTTGTTAATTATGGCCAAATCAAATTTTAAAATAGTCGCTGTGAAAAATCGTTATTTAAATATCGACCTTTAAAATGGCCATTTTGCAAACGGTCTCTGTTTTCGGCGAAATCAGTTTCATTTGAACCGTATCGTTAAATTATTGTAAGAAAATCAAACTGCGTGGCAAACCGATGACGTGTGTGACCACGGTAACTATAAACGTCCATTTTCTATAGCGTGTAATTAATATAATAAAGGGATATTCGAGTATAACTTGAGCAGACGACCGAGTTAAGCCGTGAAACCAGTTCCATTGAGTTCGTATCGTCGATTAGAGTCAGGATAGGTATATAGTTTGTTATTTTTGAAGAACGACAAATTTGGTGTTCAAACGGGCATTGCGGTGCGCGTAAAAATAGCCTACCGGGGAAACAGTCTCAGAATGCGACGAAACTGGTGTCGTTGGGTTCATATTGAAAAATTATTATAGGATTGTAAGATTTCAAGTTGATTTGATTTATCTGGTGATCGTGAAAAATTTAAACGCGTGTTTAATTCTGGTTTTATAAAGGAATTTTTTTCATACAACCTCGGATTTCGACGAAACTTGTGCCATTGGGTCCAAAATACCTTTTTACATTAAGATTAGCCTTTTTATCAGAAAATTGAAGATTGTATGTGGTGGTTTTCAACCCGATTCCTCACGACAAAGTTTAGTTGTATTATAATAATATAAAAACTATCCCACTTAATAACTTGTCTTTTTACTATTCCTTTTGCCTACGTCCCTTTTGATTTCATGTGTCACCATTTGCATTTCGTCCCTTTTTGATTCATGCGTCCAGACCTCACCATTTGCCTTGCGTCCCAAACTCCCTATTTACTTGCGCATTAATCCATTTGAAGACCGTGGCACCCAAGTTTCACCTCGTAATTTCCACCATGTGTATCAGCTACTCTATATGTTTTCTGCACACCTACGCCTCAATTTCCTTGCTCTCCACGGCTCTTCTTCTCTATATAAACACTACTCTATCCTTCCTTTTTCCGCATCAGCAATGGAGAAACAGCGAATTTCCTCAACACAAATAAAACCGAACCTATTTTTCAAAAGAAAAATAAATTATACATATAATAAGGAGAAAAAGGGGAAGGCGAGATCGGAGACTTGGGTATGGGGGGGTACTGTGCATGAGTTTTTGCATGACATACGTGAAAAAATTGGCGGGGGTCTCAACGTTGGTGGTGTAGTTCGACTGAAATGGCACCGGTGCATTTGTTTCCGGTTTACTGGTGCGTGGACTGTTCGGAGAGGGGATTGTTGTTGAGTGGTGGGAGGGGATCAACTGTGCGTTGAAGGATGGAGCGGGGGAAAGGTGAAGGCATCACGTGTATGACTGCATGAGAAGGGGGAGCGGTGCATTTCTATTGGTGAGGGGAAGTAAGGCGGAGGCTTTTCGAAACCAAAGACAGCAGGTAGAAGATACACAGTAAACTCATTTTGCCTCTTTTAATAAGTATTATAACTATGCCTAATCTAACTTAGTTGGCCAAACTGCAATTTCAACTACCTAATCCTATTTAATAATATGCCATGAACAGCAGATAACGTGTGACAAATTGTATAAATTAATAGCATAACAACGGGATCATTTATACTGGTTATTACAAAATGCCATATCGGTTTATGTAGCATACTGATTGGATTTAGATACCTAATTGTTAAATTAAAGTATGCCAAACTCTGTCCTAATATTGACTAACCCATTTATAGTGTGTTGTGTTACTAGAATGTCCAAACTAGTTGAAATATGCCAAGCTGTTGGTGTTTTGCCTAATTAAAATTATTTAAATGTGCCACCTACCTGCATGGTACATGCGTTACTTAGGAAGTGCCTAATTTGCTTAGTAAGAGCCTAATTGCTTTCTTTACATTTGCCTAATCACGTTTTTCAATGCTTAGACATGGTTTAATTTACTTAAGTATGAATTGGAAAATATTTACGCGACCTTTCTTTTAAGTGCCAAATATATTTATAAATGTACATTACAGAACGTGACCAACTAGATAACATGGTTATGTTTTAAAGAAGCCGGTCACTTTCGGACGTTACAGTAGTAGTCTGTGGACTGGAAACATATTTCAATAGCGCCTATACTTTTATGAATGTGCACCAAAATTCTTAGTATGAATGTTTAATGTGTAACCGTACTGAACGAAGATTATGTTAACATTAAATAAAATAAATCATCATTAAATTCCAATATTATTAAATTTGATAGTTAGTGACATATTAGATTTATGACAGTGTTATACGGTAACAGGAGAGAATGAAACAAGGGACGTCGAGTCTGTACCGACGAGCGTAACATTTTGAAACCGGAAGGTTGAACGCAGCTGGAAGCTGGTAAAACAAATCGTTTTGACGATGAATAGAACCCAAGGTGAGTTAAACTCACTCAGTATTCTTCCCATTTATATTTTATATAAATTGGGTTTTTATTTTGTGTGTTCTGCTTGCCAATGGTTGACTGTTTATTTGCTGATTTAACTGATGAAATTAAACCGTCGTTTAATTTCAGTAAAATACCAAATCGTATTCTAACGATTGATTCAAATAAAGGTAACTTACCATGTTGGTCACGTTTATAAAATAAACATGTTTAATTGGTTGAATTGTTTGAATTGCTTGTGGTTGGATAAAATGGTTGTTATTTATTATTATCAGTTAAATGGTTGAATGGTCTGATTTGAAATAACCATTTGTATACAGGGAAGAACAGATTGGAGGGATCCAACCGGATTCCTCAAATATATTATTTATTTTCATATTACCATATATGAACTGATCTGATGGGGGATTGATTTGATTGTGGATTTTTGACTGGAAAAAACCAACATCTGTTTAGTTTAAACCAATGGGCGGTATTGGTTGAGTATTTGGCAATATGGCCTATGAAATAAATTGATTTGTTATGTTGATTTACCGTCAGGCGGATCAACAGAGATGAAGTTGTAAAATTTATTTTTATAACTGGAAATATAATTTTGAAATTATATTATTTTGAATAATAATTTATTTATAGGGGAATAAATATTTATTGTTTATTTACTGGATAATTATTTATTTAATAAGGTAAATTGTGACGATAATCAGATTTTAAAACAAGTACGGAGAAAATTAACCGAATGGTTAAATTTAGATAATTGTTTTTGTGAGGAGACGATTAAATGGAATTATTTAAATTAATTATATTATTAATTAATTTAAAAGGGAAATGAAATTGAGATTAGTTAATGAGATAATTGTGATGGGAATTGACTAAGTCGACCGTTTGAATTAAGAGTATTAATCAGTTGGTGCGCTGTGAATAAAATGGTTGAAGAATATTTTTTCAAAATTTTAGTAATGTTTTTAAAAGGGAAATTTTATTTATTTTAGTTAAATACTGGATTTAACTACGGAAGTAGTTAATAACCAAAGTAAATTATTATCTTAATTAATAATAATTGAGAAAATTACTTGTTAATGGTAATTCATTTAAAAATAATCAAAGTGGAAATAAAATTCAACTGAATAGGGAATGAAGTTTTGTGAACAGGTTTTATTCAAACCTGGGTTTTATAACAAAGTTGTAAAAGGGATTTTTAAGCGAGTATTATAGCATAAATAAATGCCGCTTAATTATTTGAATTAAGTAAAGGGAAATTTAGGTAAAAAGGGCGTACTTATAAACCAGAGTTATATAAAAGAGATTTGAGATGTTATATCGTTAATTTTAGATTAACGTTACTAAACAACGAGATTAAGTAAGAAGGGGAAATTATAATAAATTTCCAAAGCAAGACTGGTTGAATGGGTTTGAAGGAAAATTAGTGGAAGTGAAATTGGTAAAAGAAATGGATTATCGGATTTTGTAAACAAAGATCTGAATTTCGATATGAAATTGTTCAAAAGGGGTAAGGGTTAAAAGTGGTGTTTATAATGAATTAGTTAAATTAAGGAATAATCTTATGTGAATAAGAAGCAGGAAATTATATTTGAAATATTCAAATGTTTAAGAGTTTTAAATTTAAAAATTGTTTTAAATAAAAGGCCAAGTGATGCTGAATACTGAACCAGTGAACTCATTGGATTTTCATGATTGAAACACTGTTTATTTTGATAGTTAAATCACCGACTATCAAATCTGACCAATACGGTTGTTGGTACGGAAAGACCGGGATCGAATGTATATTCGAAAACCATTCCGACCAGCAAATACGTGAAGATATCAGAAGATGATCGAGATGGAGCATTGAAGACCATGGATTTCCATAAGCGGAAGGATCACTTATAATCTCTGGTTAGCTCCCAGAGATAAACCGTGGTTCTGTCGTAGTTGGAATCCACGGGTTGCAAGGACTTCTCGCTACTAATCCATGGGGTGATTCCTATATGGATGCGGTAGGAGAGTACCTTCGGTTCACCCTGTTCCTGGGTGACTTGTATAGATGAATGTCTGATAGGGTATTTCCTGAAAAGGTCACGTATATTGATTTCTTCAACCGTACCAAGAGTGGAAGCAAAGAAGGAAACTTCTTTAGCCAACACGTAATGTATTGTTGTGGATGTCAATTAGTGATTCTGATGGATCAGACGATGTGGCATTCGAAGTAAATGTGATGTGCTGATTATAAAGCGTGGCCTCAAGCCTCATCAACCGGGAAATGACAAAAATCGGGCAGGCAGCATGGCTATGTGGGTCGCTCCCATTAGGGTGTATAATCACCTATCTAGAGAAATTCCTTTTGTTCCTTATTCTATCGATTCTGCCCATTCGGGAACGGTGGTTTGAGTCCAACCGTTGGTGATATACATTCGATACACTCAAGCGAAATGAGGGGTCAGTCATGTGAGGGCCGGGTTGCAAGACGTTCTTGTTGAACCCAGTGTATTCGCCTCTAGAGATACACTATCGGCGGGTGGTCCCATACCTTGTCAAGGTCAGAATCCAATCTCCAATAAGCGCCCGCGGTTTTGATTGTATACTATATATGTGGAGCGTGAGATGCAAGCATTCCACTAGATTCTATTTACTTGTATTTAGCCATTACTATAATATCAGACAAGATATTGATTTCAAAACTGTTTGGGTTATCGTAAGGTAAAAACCGTCCGTGTTTATGTGTGGTTTTGGTCTTACGATTATCCTTTTCTTTTGAGGAGATTTTGAACTTTAAAATCTTGTTGGATGATTTACCTTTAATATTGTGCGAGTTTATCTCACTCTGGTTCACCAGACTGACCCGGTGTTTTGTAAATGCTCGGGTTAGCCCGGGGTGTACAGGTTCAGGTTATCGAATGCTATGAAGAGACGAGCTGGAAGAGTCCAGACGTATGATATTATATAGCTACTATTCCGCTGTGTTGAATAGGAGGACAGGTTATTATAACTGTCCAGATGTTGATGTACTCTGATATTGTTAGTATTTTTAAAAGCTCTCAGTAAAGTTTTATTTCTATATTATATTTTTGTTCTGCTGCGATGTGAGACTCTGTGTTGTGTTGTTTCTTCTCCTTCTACTATTCTAATATTTCTTTCTTTCTTATCTCACCCTCTAATTTCTTTCTAATACTATCCAGTGTTTTCGGTGTTGGAAGGTCGGCATGAGTTACGGTAAAGGTATTTATGTCGATTTTCGGGGCCGAAATCCCTAGGTCGTTACAGTGGTATCAGAGCTATTGGTTTAGTTATAACCTTGGCTCTGTGGCGTAACTCGATAGAGATGGGGTTAGTAATACCCTATATCGAGACTGAGTGCATATATATGAGAGCGTATTTGTAAATTCTATATACAAATGTTTTGTATTGTGTTTGTTGATCAGTTCAAGTGTTGGGAAGCATAGAACTGACAATGGATACAGTAGTGTTTTGAAAAGAGGGTAAATGAAATAATTTTACCCAAATTATATTTTGTATAGAAAAGAATAATTTATACAATTATTGAGATATTCGTGTGTTTAAATGATTTGAATGAAATTCAAATTTAATTTAAAATTTGAATGGTTTAATATAGCCAGATAATCTCATTGTGAAGTTAATAAATGAGATTAATAAAAATCGGAATTGGAATTAATAAGATAAATTGGAACTTAGAATTTAATTAATAATAATGGAGTGAACGTCAACATTATATAAATCGATTGATATTAAACCCAAGTGGATAAATGTAAACATTAATAGTGGATATAAATTGAAGTTAAGATAAATTGAATGATTTGGTTGGGTTGACTGTGCATTGTTGTGCATTGCTTGTTGTCTGTTAGATGGGTTATATATATTCATCAAGGGTTGAACGAACTAGGAAACTCAGGAAATGAATTCCAGAATGGTAATTTGAACGGAATCATGTATGAATTAAGGATTAATTTAACCTTGTGTTTGATAATAAATGAGGCTATGTGCTTGGATTTGAAATTTTTTGTAGTTGAACTTGTTGATTAATTGAAATGATATTTCAAAATTCACGTATTGGTTACTAACATGATATTGAGTTGAGTACAGGGAGCTAAAGGATATGAGGATAAGTTTTGACTACATATATCGCATAAATTGAACCAGTATGCCCAATAGCGCTCGTAAAGGTACGCCTACGCGAAAATATAACATTTTGGGTTTTGGTTTTTGTTTTTCCGACCGTTGGTCCATATATATATATATTTTATTTGTTCCTGCGATATCGCAGATGTCACTCCGTGCAGGGGAGACTGTGCCAAATTTTTTCGCGAATTTAATGTGTTAGAAAATTTTCGATATTTTTGAAAATATTTCTTTACTATATTGAATTGGTTTTGTTTTAAAAATAAAATGGATTTAGAAGTTAATAGGTCTATTACGTTCTTTCTTACCTTAGCAATTTCGAGGACGAAATTATTTTAAGGGGGGAAGAATGTAACGACCCGTGTTTTTCGACCATTTGAATATGAATATTTAAATTAGTTTTAAATATTATATTGGAAATATTAATGGAATTAAATATTGAATTCGTTATTTAAACGAAGTTGAACGATATATATTTATATAATTATAAATAGAGCTTGAAAACGGCGTGCAATTCGTAATATTGAATTTCGAACTTCAAATTGATATACAAGATTCGATATAAGTCGGATTTCTGTGAAACGAGAAACGCTAGAACCGTGTTGATGATAATTTTCATATGAAAGAAAAAAATCCAGATTTCATGTTATAATTTGTTAATTATGGCCAAATCAAATTTTAAAATAGTCGCTGTGAAAAATCGTTATTTAAATATCGACCTTTAAAATGGCCATTTTGCAAACGGTCTCTGTTTTCGACGAAATCAGTTTCATTTGAACCGTATCGTTAAATTATTGTAAGAAAATCAAACTGCGTGGCAAACCGATGACGTGTGTGACCACGGTAACTATAAACGTCCATTTTCTATAGCGTGTAATTAATATAATAAAGGGATATTCGAGTATAACTTGAGAAGACGACCGAGTTAAGCCGTGAAACCAGTTCCATTGAGTTCGTATCGTCGATTCGAGTCAGGATAGGTATATAGTTTGTTATTTTTGAAGAACGACAAATTTGGTGTTCAAAAGGGCATTGCGGTGCGCGTAAAAATAGCCTACCGGGGAAACAGTCTCAGAATGCGACGAAACTGGTGCCGTTGGGTTCATATTGAAAAATTATTATAGGATTGTAAGATTTCAAGTTGATTTGATTTATCTGGTGATCGTGAAAAATTTAAACGCGTGTTTAATTCTGGTTTTATAAAGGAATTTTTTTCATACAACCTCGGATTTCGACGAAACTTGTGCCATTGGGTCCGGAATACCTTTTTACATTAAGATTAGCCTTTTTATCAGAAAATTGAAGATTGTATGTGGTGGTTTTCAACCCGATTCCTCATGGAAAAGTTTAGTTGTATTATAATAATATAAAAACTATCCCACTTAATAACTTGTCTTTTTACTATTCCTTTTGCCTACGTCCCTTTTGATTTCATGTGTCACCATTTGCATTTCGTCCCTTTTTGATTCATGCGTCCAGACCTCACCATTTGCCTTGCGTCCCAAACTCCCTATTTACTTGCGCATCAATCCATTTGAAGACCGTGGCACCCAAGTTTCACCTCGTAATTTCCACCATGTGTATCAGCTACTCTATATGTTTTCTGCACACCTACGCCTCAATTTCCTTGCTCTCCACGGCTCTTCTTCTCTATATAAACACTACTCTATCCTTCCTTTTTCCGCATCAGCAATGGAGAAACAGCGAATTTCCTCAACACAAATAAAACCGAACCTATTTTTCAAAAGAAAAATAAATTATACATATAATAAGGAGAAAAAGGAGAAGGCGAGATCTGAGACTTGGGTATGGCGGGGGGGGGGGGGTACTGTGCATGAGTTTTTGCATGACATACGTGAAAAAATTGGTGGGGGTCTCAACGTTGGTGGTGTAGTTCGACTGAAATGGCACCGGTGCATTTGTTTCCGGTTTACTGGTGTGTGGACTGTTCGGAGAGGGGATTGTTGTTGAGTGGTGGGAGGGGATCAACTGTGCGTTGAAGGATGGAGCGGGGGAAAGGTGAAGGCATCACGTGTATGACTGCATGAGAAGGGGGAGCGGTGCATTTCTATTGGTGAGGGGAAGTAAGGCGGAGGCTTTTCGAAACCAAAGACAGCAGGTAGAAGATACACAGTAAACTCATTTTGCCTCTTTTAATAAGTATTATAACTATGCCTAATCTAACTTAGTTGGCCTAACTGCAATTTCAACTACCTAATCCTATTTAATAATATGCCATGAACAGCAGATAACGTGTGACAAATTGTATAAATTAATAGCATAACAACGGGATCATTTATACTGGTTATTACAAAATGCCATATCGGTTTATGTAGCATACTGATTAGATTTAGATACCTAATTGTTAAATTAAAGTATGCCAAACTCTGTCCTAATATTGACTAACCCATTTATAGTGTGTTGTGTTACTAGAATGTCCAAACTAGTTGAAATATGCCAAGCTGTTGGTATTTTGCCTAATTAAAATTATTTAAATGTGCCACCTACCTGCATGGTACATGCGTTACTTAGGAAGTGCCTAATTTGCTTAGTAAGAGCCTAATTGCTTTCTTTATATTTGCCTAATCACGTTTTTCAATGCTTAGACATGGTTTAATTTACTTAAGTATGAATTAGAAAATATTTACGCGACCTTTCTTTTAAGTGCCAAATATATTTATAAATGTACATTACAGAACGTGACCAACTAGATAACATGGTTATGTTTTAAAGAAGCCGGTCACTTTCGGACGTTACAGTAGTAGTCTGTGGACTGGAAACATATTTCAATAGCGCCTATACTTTTATGAATATGCACCAAAATTCTTAGTATGAATGTTTATTGTGTAACCGTACTAAACGAAGATTATGTTAACATTAAATAAAATAAATCATCATTAAATTCCAATATTATTAAATTTGATAGTTAGTGACATATTAGATTTATGACAGTGTTATACGGTAACAGGAGAGAATGAAACAAGGGACGTCGAGTCTGTACCGACGAGCGTAACATTTTGAAACCGGAAGGTTGAACGCAGCTGGAAGCTGGTAAAACAAATCGTTTTGACGATGAATAGAACCCAAGGTGAGTTAAACTCACTCAGTATTCTTCCCATTTATATTTTATATAAATTGGGTTTTTATTTTGTGTGTTCTGCTTGCCAATGGTTGACTGTTTATTTGCTGATTTAACTGATGAAATTAAACCGTCGTTTAATTTCAGTAAAATACCAAATCGTATTCTAACGATTGATTCCAATAAAGGTAACTTACCATGTTGGTCACGTTTATAAAATAAACGTGTTTAATTGGTTGAATTTTTTGAATTGCTTGTGGTTGGATAAAATGGTCGTTATTTTTTATTATCAGTTAAATGGTTGAATGGTCTGATTTGAAATAACCATTTGTATACAGGGAAGAACAGATTGGAGGGATCCAACCGGATTCCTCAAATATATTATTTATTTTCATATTACCATATATGAACTGATCTGATGGGGGATTGATTTGATTGTGGATTTTTGACTGGAAAAAACCAACATCTGTTTAGTTTAAACCAATGGGCGGTATTAGTTGAGTATTTGGCAATATGGCCTATGAAATAAATTGATTTGTTATGTTGATTTACCGTCAGGCGGATCAACAGAGATGAAGTTGTAAAATTCATTTTTATAACTGGAAATATAATTTTGAAATTATATTATTTTGAATAATAATTTATTTATAGGGGAATAAATATTTATTGTTTATTTACTGGATAATTATTTATTTAATAAGGTAAATTATGATGATAATCAGATTTTAAAACAAGTACGGAGAAAATTAACCGAATGGTTAAATTTAGATAATTGTTTTTGTGAGGAGACGATTAAATGGAATTATTTAAATTAATTATATTATTAATTAATTTAAAAGGGAAATGAAATTGAGATTAGTTAATGAGATAATTGTGATGGGAGTTGACTAAGTCGACCGTTTGAATTAAGAGTATTAATCAGTTGGTGCGCTGTGAATAAAATGGTTGAAGAATATTTGTTCAAAATTTTAGTAATGTTTTTAAAAGGGAAATTTTATTTATTTTAGTTAAATACTGGATTTAACTACGGAAGTAGTTAATAACCAAAGTAAATTATTATCTTAATTAATAATAATTGAGAAAATTACTTGTTAATGGTAATTCATTTAAAAATAATCAAAGTGGAAATAAAATTCAACTGAATAGGGAATGAAGTTTTGTGAACAGGTTTTATTCAAACCTGGGTTTTATAACAAAGTTGTAAAAGGGATTTTTAAGCGAGTATTATAGCATAAATAAATGCCGCTTAATTATTTGAATTAAGTAAAGGGGAATTTAGGTAAAAAGGGCGTACTTATAAACCAGAGTTATATAAAAGAGATTTGAGATGTTATATCGTTAATTTTAGATTAACGTTACTAAACAACGAGATTAAGTAAGAAGGGGAAATTATAATAAATTTCCAAAGCAAGGCTGGTTGAATGGGTTTGAAGGAAAATTAGTGGAAGTGAAATTGGTAAAAGAAATGGATTATCGGATTTTGTAAACAAAGATCTGAATTTCGATATGAAATTGTTCAAAAGGGGTAAGGGTTAAAAGTGGTGTTTATAATGAATTACTTAAATTAAGGAATAATCTTATGTGAATAAGAAGCAGGAAATTATATTTGAAATATTCAAATGTTTAAGAGTTTTAAATTTAAAAATTGTTTTAAATAAAAGGCCAAGTGATGCTGAATACTGAACCAGTGAACTCATTGGATTTTCATGATTGAAACACTGTTTATTTTGATAGTTAAATCACCGACTATCAAATCTGACCAATACGGTTGTTGGTACGGAAAGACCGGGATCGAATGTATATTCGAAAACCATTCCGACCAGCAAATACGTGAAGATATCAGAAGATGATCGAGATGGAGCATTGAAGACCGTGGATTTCCATAAGCGGAAGGATCACTTATAATCTCTGGTTAGCTCCCAGAGATAAACCGTGGTTCTGTCGTAGTTGGAATCCACGGGTTGCAAGGACTTCTCGCTACTAATCCATGGGGTGATTCCTATATGGATGCGGTAGGAGAGTACCTTCGGTTCACCCTGTTCCTGGGTGACTTGTATAGATGAATGTCTGACAGGGTATTTCCAGAAAAGGTCACGTATATTGATTTCTTCAACCGTACCAAGAGTGGAAGCAAAGAAGGAAACTTCTTTAGCCAACACGTAATGTATTGTTGTGGATGTCAATTAGTGATTCTGATGGATCAGACGATGTGGCATTCGAAGTAAATGTGATGTGCTGATTATAAAGCGTGGCCTCAAGCCTCATCAACCGGGAAATGACAGAAATCGGGAAGGCAGCATGGCTATGTGAGTCGCTCCCATTAGGGTGTATAATCACCTATCTAGAGAAATTCCTTTTGTTCCTTATTCTATCGATTCTGCCCATTCAGGAACGGTGGTTTGAGTCCAACCGTTGGTTATATACATTCGATACACTCAAGCGAAATGAGTGGTCGGTCATGTGAGGGCCGGGTTGCAAGACGTTCTTGTTGAACCCAGTGTATTAGCCTCTAGAGATACACTATCGGCGGGTGGTCCCATACCTTGTCAAGGTCAGAATCCAATCTCCAATAAGCGCCCGCGGTTTTGATTGTATACTATATATGTGGAGCGTGAGATGCAAGCGTTCCACTAGATTCTATTTACTTGTATTTAGACATTACTATAATATCAGACAAGATATTGATTTCAAAACTGTTTGGGTTATCGTAAGGTAAAAACCGTCCGTGTTTATGTGTGGATTTGGTCTTACGATTATCCTTTTCTTTTGAAGAGATTTTGAACTTTAAAATCTTGTTGGATGATTTACCTTTAATATTGTGCGAGTTTATCTCACTCTGGTTCACCAAACTGACCCGGTGTTTTGTAAATGCTCGGGTTAGCCCGGGGTGTACAGGTTCAGGTTATCGAATGCTATGAAGATACGAGCTGGAAGAGTCCAGACGTATGATATTATATAGCTACTATTCCGCTGTGTTGAATAGGAGGACAGGTTATTATAACTGTCCAGATGTTGATGTACTCTGATATTGTAAGTATTTTTAAAAGCTCTCAATAAAGTTTTATTTCTATATTATATTTTTGTTCCGCTGCGATGTGAGACTCCGTGTTGTGTTGTTTCTTCTCCTTCTACTATTCTAATATTTCTTTCTTTCATATCTCACCCTCTAATTTCTTTCTAATACTATCCAGTGTTTTCGGTGTTGGAAGGTCGGCATGAGTTACGGTAAAGGTATTTATGTCGATTTTCGGGGCCGAAATCCCTGGGTCATTACACTAAATTACAAAGTATAAAATAGAAAATATGAATAACATATAAATAACTAATTTCAGTTATAAGCTAGATCATAACCTCGATTAAGAGCTTAGTTATAAATTCAATTACAAGCTTGTTTAAGAGTTTGATTATAGGCCCGGTTATTGGATCAGTTATGGGTTTGGTTTTGGCTCGGTTATGTGCTCGATTATGGGCTAGGTTAAAGGTTTGGTTATGACCTTAATTATGATCATGGTTATGTGCTCCGTTATTACCTCGGTTATGAGCTAGGTTTAGATCTTGGTTATGGGCTTGTTATTGGATCAGTTATGGAATAAAAGCTGAATTAGAAAATATAAAATATAAAAGCTAAATTAGAAAATATAAAATGTAAATTATAAAATATAAATTATAAAGTATAAAATATAAAATATTAAATATAAAATATGGATAAAAATTAAATAACTATATTCAGTTACAAGGTAGATCATAACCTCGATTAAGAGCTCAATTGTATATTCAATTACAAGCTTGTTTAAGAGCTCGGTTATTGGATCAGTTATGGGTTTGGTTTTCGCTCGGTTATGTGCTAGGTTATGAGCTCGGTTATGGGCTAGGTTAAAGGTTTGGTTATGACCTTAATTATAACTGTGGTTATGAGCTCGGTTATTACCTCAGTTATGAGCTTGGTTTAGATCTCGGCTATGGGCTCAGTTATGGGCTAGGTAGATCATAACCTCGATTCAGACCTTAATTATAAATTCAATTACCAGCTTGTTTCAGAGCTCTGTTATAGGCTTGGTTATGGGATCAGTTATGGGTTTGGTTTTTGCTCGGTTATGTGCCAGGTTATGGGATCGGTTATGGGCCAGGTTAAAGGTTTGGTTATGACCTCAGTTATGACCGTGGTTATGTGTTTGTTATTACCTCAGTTATGAGCTAATATAACAGCTAAATTAGAAAATAGTAAATATGAAATATGAATAAAATATAAATAACTAATTTCGGTTACAAGCTAGATCATAACCTCGATCAAGAGCTCAGTTAAAATTTAGTTACAAGTTTGTTTAAGATCTCGGTTATGGGTTCAGTTATTGGATCAGTTATGGGTTTGGTTTTGGCTCGATTATGTGCCTAGTTATGGGCTAGGTTAAAGGTTTGGTTATGACCTTAATTATGATCATGGTTATGTGCTCGGTTATTATCTCAGTTATGGTCCAGGTTCAGATCTTGGTTATGGGCTTGGTTATTGGATCTGTTACGGAATAAATGCTAAATTAGAAAATATAAAATATAAAGGCTAAATTAGAAAATACAAAATATAAAATATAAAATAAAATATGAAATATAAAGTATAAAATATAAAGTATAAAATATAAAATATGAATAAAATAAAAATAACTAAATTCATTTACAAGCTAGAGCATAACATTGATTAAGAGCTTAATTATAAATTCAATTACAAGCTTGTTTAAGAGCACGGTTATAGGCTCGGTTATTGAGATCAGTTATGGGTTTGGTTTTGGCTCGGTTATGTACCTAGTTATGGGCTAGGTTAAAGGTTTGGTTATGACCTCAATTATGACTATGGTTATGTGCTCTCGGATATTACATCATTTATGAGCTAGGTTTAGATGTCGGTTCTGGACTCAGTTATGGTCTAGGTAAATCATAACCTCGATTAAGAACTCAGGTATAAATTCAGTTACAAGCTTGTTTAAAAGCTCAGTTATGGGCTTGGTTATGGGATTAGTTATGGGTTTGGTTTTTACTCGGTTATGTGCTAGGTTATGGGCTCGGTAACGGGCTAGGTTAAAGGTTTGGTTATGACCTCAATTATGACTGTGGTTATGTGGTTGGTTATTGTAACACCCCACGTCCCTTAATGTCACTCTCAAAGGGAATGCATTAACTTCTATGGAGCATTATTAGTGTATAGAATAGAATATAACAAAACAGATAAATATATTGGTACTTGGAAAATTTAAAACTTTTATTACAGCGGAGAAACAGTTTGATTACAACAACTTCATAAACGAACAGTAAAACCAATTACACTTAATATCCATCTTGAAAATTGTTTTCTTAGTACATAAAGTAAAAAAGCATAACCCCAAACACAAGTAGCCATAAAAGAGATGAGTTGAACTTTACTTTCAGCAATCCAAGCACTTCCAAAAGAGAGAGAAAGAGATCCAAGATCAAGCTCCACTAGTGCTAGTCCCACCCTGAGAACCTGGGGGGGGGGAGGAAGAAAAGATGCGAAAACAAGGGGGGGTCAGACATAAAGTCTGGCGAGTACCATAACTTTAACAATACAATTATTAAAGTAATTAGGATAAGGCATAAACTGGTAAAACAAGGAATGACTGTGAAACAAATGGGCGTGACAAAGCAAACAGGAGGAATATTCTGGCGTTAATCCCGTTCCTAATCACTATAGGATAATTACTATACTGCACCACTACTAGTCACCCTAAAAGTTGATCCCGCCTACAGAACATAATAATGATAATGGTAGTTTCGTGTACCCCTAGCTGCCTTCATAGGTGTCGTTTGCCCCAATCTCCACTAGTTGTACCCAATACCCCCATGCGATCGGCTCCCTAACTCGTAGATACCCGTGCTGGTCCCACAGTGAGGTGTATCACTACCCAAAGTGGCAACCCGATACCACTAGAGATGCACGGCTTATATCTACATGATGCAACAACGTATTACCTACCAGCCTGGGCCCACGCATGCACATGACCCCGTTGGACTTGCATTGCCACCTCTAATCTGTTTTGACATCTTACAATCAAACCCAGTAAGCGTGTCCCATCCTCGATCTAACTCGAGCTTACAAAGATACTTAATGGGTTACTGGTTTGAAAAGGGTCCCCATGTTGGACACAAGCTTTCCACCTATGCTTGGTCCCCACTAAGATTTCCCACTTAACCCCTTCTTATTTATGTCTCCTTACATGTTTTCAACTTGGTTAAGTGTTTATAATTATATCCCACATGTCACCCATGTTACTTAACAAATCAAAATGTGTTATTGGTTAAGCTTGTCTTAACCCTATCCGCTTATCAGATCAATATATTATTGGTTAAGATGGTCTTAACCCCATCCACTTATATCTTATTGGTTAAGTTGGTCTTAACCCTATCCGCTTATCAAATCAATATATATTATTGGTTAAGTTTGTCTTAACCATATCATATCAATACATATTATTGGTTAAGTTTGTCTTAACCCTATCCACTTATCAGATTAATATATATATATATATATATATATATATATTATTGGTTAAGCTGGTCTTAACCCTTCCCACTTATCAAATTATTGGTTAAGCTGGTCTTAACCCTATCCACTTATAATGTTTTACTTAATTTATGATTAAGTACATATTAGTTCACAGATACATTGGTTAAGAGAATGACTCCCTAAGTATCAACCCCGAAGACCAAAATCAACATCAGATTGGTACTCAGAGAATTATTCACTCAACCAAACTTCTGTTTGTCATTCATATTCGTCTTTGATCTGCATTAATTAATTATTAATGCACAGACCTCTCACATTAAGTCGATTGCTTGTGGCCGCTGGATATGCCGGGCGGTTCCGGGCAGACTTCCACCACAAGCAAGACTTAACCTCGTGTCTAAGCATCATTTAATTTATGCCTTTGACCTCTCACATTAGACTACCGTTTGTGGTTGCTGGATTTACCGGGCGGGTCCGGGCAGTCTTACACCACAAACGAGTCTAACCTCATGTTTTAGGCCTTTATTACTCATTTAATTTATGCCTTTGACCTCTCACATTAGACTACCGTTTGTGGTTGCTAGATTTGTCGGGCGGGTCCGGGCAGTCTTACACCACAAATGAGTCTAACCTCGTGTCTTAGGCATTTGTTATTACACATTATTATTTAACCCCAATTTGAATTTATATCCCTATTTCAAATTGCCAATATCTTCCGATTTTAATCCATGTCCATAATTGTCACTTAAATTATGTCTATAATTACTATGCATATAAATTAGGCCAATTAATGTCTCAAATTAATTATATGCCTTTAAGCCATTTATGCCAAATTTCACAATATACATATTTAATATTTTCCCATTATCCCACGTCGTTCGTACGTTGAACATGAAATATGTTAGACTCACAAATGGTCTAACCTATAAAAAGGAAAGAAACGTCACAACATGCATAACACAAAAAATAGATCTAACATGGATCAAAACTGGCTGATTATGATTCATATTAACATAAATTTGCATAATCAACACTTGCATAGGCAATAGTCATAAAACATAAATTCGTATAAACCATATACTGTCATGGATCTAAATGTATACATCTAAACATGTAATTGTGAAATTGCATATACGGATATGGTTTTCCTATTAACTTGCATATGAACTTCATACAGACTTATATTCAAACTAGCATATGATTCACATACAAAACTAGCATTGGAAATGGTCATAAATTCACATAAGTATGTTACTGCCATGGATCTAAATATAGATCTAATAAAAATGTGAACTTGTGCATAAACATGGTTTTTCACCTAAACCCATGGATCTTAAATATAGATCTAATATAGAAATGTGAACTTACTTACAGATTCCTACAAACTGGCATATGGATCTAAACATGTAAATTAGTGTCACATGTTTTGCATATAAACTAGCATATATATATATATATATATATATATACTTGATTCATATATGAACTTGTGTACCGTTCACATATAGACTTGCATAAGATTCATATTCAAACTAGCATACGATCTAACATCCCAAACTTGCATAAAGTTTAACATATGAATTAACATATGATTTTTCATCCAAACTTGCATAAGATTCGCAAATTAACATATGATTCAACACCCCAAGCTTGCATACATATGAATCAAGTTAAACATATATAATTGTACATATAAATATATCTACCAACATACAATAACAAAACTGTCATATGTTGACAAACAGACAATAACATCACATGATTCAACATACATGTTCTCATAATCCAATTACAACCCATCATAACTAATTTATTAATTATATTGTGAAAGAAATAGTACTCACAACAAAAGAATAGTCTTGTTTTTCTGGGATCTATATTCTGAAACTGAATTGCTTGCCTTTGATGTAGACTAATCATTATTCTAATTTAGATTTAGAATTGATTTTGATTCTTGCTTCTATCTTGCTATTGAATTGAAAGAGAATGGTGGCTACTCTAGGTTCTCCATTGACGGCATGGCGGCTCTTGGTATGAATTAGTATGATTTAGGGTTGAGAGTTAGGTTGCTTATATAGAATTTTAATTAATTAAGAGTCGTCAGATTAACCTAGAATCAATCAAGACCATCCAGTCAAGATAGAATAACACCTCAGCCCCAATGACTCAGCAATGAGTCAAAACAACGTCACCTTTCAGATCTTCTGGGGGGGGGGGGTAGGTCGACCCTCTGGTCGACCTGTATAGGCAGGTCGACCCCCAGGTCGACCTAGCCTTTGGGCGGGAATTTTCCCGCCCAGCCCGCTTCCCTGTTATGAATTTCAATTTCAATTTTTTTAACCTGAGCTATTTTTAATTTATTTAAATTATGAAACTTCTGAAGGCCATAACTTCTTCATATGAAGTCCAATTCACACAAACTCGGACTCTATTTCAAGCAGAATTCCGAGACGAACGCAATGGGATAACCTGTTTCCCTTAATTCTCACATTTGAAATTAAGTATTCTTTAATTTTAGTATTTGAAATCACGGGGTGTTACGGTTATTACATTTGTTATGAGCTATAAAAGGTAAATTAGAAAATATAAAATATGAATAAAATACAAATAACTAATTTCGGTTACAAGCTAGATCATAACCTCAATTAAGAGCTCATTTATAAATTCAATTATAAGCTTGTTTAAGTGCTCAGTTATGGGCTCGGTTATTGGATCAGTTATGGGTTTGGTTTTGGCTCGGTTATGTGCCCTGTTATGGGCTCTGTTACGGGCTAGGTTATAGGTTTGGTTATGACCTTAATTATGATCATGGTTATGTGCTCGCTTATTACCTCGATTATGAGCTAGGTTTAGATCTAGGATATGGGCTTGGTTATTGGATCAGTTATGAAATAAAGGCTAAATTAGAAAATAAAATATATAAAAGATAAATTAGAAAAGTTAAAATGTTAATGTAATGACCTGGATTCTTATGGGTTAATTTTAAATATTTAATACGAATTTAAATATTGGGTGGATAATATAAATGGAATTTTATATTGGAGTTATCGAATTAAAAATCAATTTCAATTTAATATAGAATATATTAAATTATCGAAAATACGAAGTCAATTGAATTCAACATTTAATTTGAATTAAATACAGTTCAAATAATATATAGGAAATTTTATTTGAATTTATAACGATAATAATATTAGTTTATTATCGAAGGAATTAATTGTTCTGAATTTAATTTAAATCGACTTAAATTAATATCTTCTACAGATGATCAAATGGGGTTTCGGTACCTGTCCCAGTGTGTTCAGAATAGCGGTTTTACCCTAGGAATGCCGGTTGTTGGGTTCAGAAAGGAGTTCGGAACCCGTGGGATAATTTAATTAATTTAATTATATCGGTTAATTAAAACTAAAATAAAATAAAGTAAATTCGTTCTTCTTGTGGACATAAACAAAACCTGTGTATATCTCCATCTCCACAAAACAAAACACCGGTGGCTCCTCCATCTCCACAAAACTAAAATCTAATGCCTCAATAAAAAGGGCCGCTCCTCCCATCATCAAATACTTAAACCGAAACATCAACAGAGCCTCCATTTGTTGAAATCAATTGAAGCCGCTGCTTTATCTCGTGCTCATTTTGACGGTCATGAGGAAAATCAAATCGAGTTCGCCAAACAAGAAAAAAAGGGGGAAATCAGTATCGCAAGTCGCAATTAAAAACCCATCGATCTCCTGAATTTCGGAGGCACTCGCGTGAAGTGGGGGTGGGGGGTTACAGTCTTTTAGAGAAGCCGTGATTTCATCCATTGTCAGTACAAGTTCGACGCTGCAGTGGTATTGCTGGAAGTCACGATGTTGTTTGAGGGATTCTAGGGTACCGCGATCTTTTCTGGAGTGAGAAATGGACGGGATGAGGATGTCGTTGAGGCCAAAGATGGTATGGAAGGCGGCAATGTGGTATACGGGCACTGCTGTTCATTTCGTTCCAGATTTGGGAAGTGCAATCTATGTAGGGATTTTCGAGTTTTGGGGACTGATGATCGACAATGGAAGCTGTCGAGACAGTGGGAAGAACACTGCGATGGTGTTTGAAGTTTCAAGCACATGTTCTGGTGGTTCGAAGGGGAAAGAGGAAGGTTCGAATTTCATTCGAGAAGATTAGTAGCCGGTAATTTGGAGATAAACAGGATATTCGACAACTAAAATTCCGGTGAGTAAACCTCACTCACCATTTATTTAGAAATTATTTTTATATAGTTAAAAATAATTGTCTGTGCTTGTTTGAATGCTATATGATTGTTTAAAATATATATATAGTTATTTAGGATTGGTTGAATATTATATATATATATATATTGGGTTGATGATTGGTTGGATTCCCGCAGTATCATTAGCGGATGCCCGCGGTTTCATAGCGGATGATTACCCTATACGCCCCACGCTATGATTAGTGGATGACCTTCTATACCGCGATATCCTGCCTCGAAGCAGGATGGGTATTACTATGTTGACTAACGTCTGTGGATGCAGGAAAACAGGTTGGAGGAATCCAACTGGATTCCCCAAAAATATATTATCTGTTTTTTGTTTGTTTGATTTCATATATATTCCTATATGATGTGTTAAAAATCAAGTGATTGAAAATTGGTTGATTTGATTGTTTAAATATCACTGGGCTTGGGATATTGATTTATAAAAATATCAAAAAGGGTATTTGAAATTTAAAAGGGGAATTCTATTTTTATAAATAGAATTTGAATTTTAAATGAAGTATAGAAACATTAACTTGTTTTGAATATATATATAAACAGGTAATTGAATTTATAAAGTTGTTTATAAATGGAAATGTGGAATTTGAATTGAATTTATAAACTTTGTTTATAAATGAAAGGATGGAATTTGAATCGAATTTATAAAGTTGTTTATAAATGGAAAGGTGGGATTTGAATTGAAGTTATAAACGTTGTTTATAAATAATGCAGAGAATTCAAATAGACTTTAAACTGTAGATTTGAATATAGAAATTCAAAGGGACTTTAAACTATAGATTTGAATATAGAAATTCAAATAGACTTTAAACTGTAGATTTGAATATAGAATTCGAATAGACTTTAAACTATAGATTTGAATATAGAAATTCAAATGGACTTTAACTATAGATGTAAATATAGAAATTTAAAATGGACTTTAAACTATAGAATTTGAAAATAGAATTTAAATGAAGTTTAAATAAAAAGAATTCAAATAGAATTGATTTGGAAATTTGAATAGAGAAGTCGATAAGGAAACGAGAGTATGAGTATAATTAGAATTTGTTAATATGCAGTTAAAATATATTTGAACATGTCATGTTCAAATATGACGGTGAAATAGACTGAAAAGTTAAGTAACAGATTTAATTAACAAATTGAGTTAAAACGATTGGTATAGTTAAAATAGATTGGACAGGTATAGACATACATGAGACAGATATGGAATAAAGTATAGAAGTGAAATAAATAGAATGCCCGACAAAAAGGTACGTATTTAATTTCGATATGAGATTTTATGCGCCGTATCGGCAAGCCGCTTGGCTTTTTCTTTTTCTTTTTGAGATGAGAAGGACCGGGAAAGCTATTTGAAATTTCCCGATGCTCCCGGTACAAAGGAGGTTATGGCGAATTTTTCCGGGAATTTAAGGAGATAGAATATTTTTTAGATAATTTGATAGTTAGAAATTAACATATCAAAATATATAGAAGTCGATAAGAAAACGAACTTAGAAATAGAATAGTATAATCAAAAAGTAAGTATAAGAACAAAATCTCGTAGGTATAGAAAGAGAAAATGTATATGTGTTTAAAGGTGAATAATCAGTTGTATGGTATTGATTATTCGAGTAAGTAGTCTTGTCTGTTTTGACGTTAAATGTTATTCTGTCAAGGTCTGAGAGGTAATTATACCCCAACTTGGTTGATTTCATGATATACCGATAAGTAGCAAGATTCAGGCTCGAAGATCAATGTGGAATAAGAATTAGTTAAATACTGTATTTGGGTTGTCGTAACGATGTTTTACACAACATCTGTTTTAACCCAAATATGTGCAAAGCTTGGAAATAGAATAATGAACGTTTCCTAAGTATAGAAATAAACGAGATTGGAAATGTTTTCCAAAGAACGTAAAAGGCCAATATGGTTACTGAAAATATTTGGTTAACAAATATTGATAAAGAAATAGAAAAGAGATTTAATTAATGGAATATTAATTAAAGGTTCAGTGATTGTTGGATGTTTGGATGAACACTTGTTTTATTCGATAGTTAAATCATCGACTATCGAAACACTTGTTTTTATTCGATAGTTAAATCACAGACTATCGAAGTTTTGACCATCGTTGTCAATATGGAGAGACCGGTTGGATTATTATCCGAAGAACCACTCCATATCGGCAGTAGCGTGCGAATCAGATTATATAAAGATAATCGAAGACGGAGTAGAGTGCAAGGACTTTTTCTATAAATAGAAAGAGTGCCTTCAGTTCATCCTGTTCCTGGGTGACTTGTATGGATGAATGTCTGACAGAGTATTTCCAGAAAGGTCACGTACATTGATTTCTTCAACTATACCAAGAGTGGAAGCGGAGGAGGAAACTTCTTTTAGCTGACACGTAATGTACTGTTGTAGACGTCAATTAGTGATTTTCGATGGATCTGACGATGTGACATTCGAAGTGAATCTGGTGTGATGATAAAGCGTAGCTTCTAGCCTCAACATCCGGTAAATGACAGAAATCGGGCAAGCAGCATGGCTATGTAGGTCGCACCTATTAGGGTGTATAATCGCCTGATCTAGAGTTTCATTTACTTCTAAAAATCTATTGTCGATGCTGACCCATTCGGGAAACGGTTGCTAATCCCAATCGTTGGTGATATACATTCGATACACTCAAGCGAAATGAGTGGTCGGTCATGTGTGGCTGAGTTGCAAGATGTTCTTGTTGAACTCGGTGTATTCTCCTCTAGAGATATACCAGCGGAAGGTGGATCCATACCTTGTCATAGTTGGAAATCCATTACCCAATACGTGCTTGCGGTTTTGATTGTATATTATATATGTGGAACGTGAGATGCAAGCGTTCCACTAGATTGTTATCTACTTGATTTAGACATTATTATAATATCAAAAGAATTTTGATATAAAGATAAATCAAGTGTTTGGATTTTCATAAGGGAAAAACCCGTTCCGTGTTATACGGCGTGGTCTTATGAGATATCATTTAGTTTTCTGAAACTGTTTTAAACTGTTTACTCATACCAGTCCCATGACTGACCCGGAGTTTACTTTGTTGTTTCCCTAAACTCTTGGGTGCCTAAATTTGTACGGGCAGTCAAGTAGTCGGGAATTTACAGATATACTGGAAGAGCTTGGAGCAGGAGGCTTCAGGATCATATAGCTATAATTATTTCTGCTGTGTTGTAAGTGATGTACTTTGATATTGATGTATATTCAAGTACAGATGTATATTCAAGTACAGATGTATATTTCAAGTTATGTTATATATATTATATGTTATTCGTTCCGCTGTGAGATTCGTGTTACTCTGATGTTGTGTTCTTCTTCTTCTTCTTCTATTCTAAGTTTCTATCTTATCTATCCTCACCCTCTAACTTCTTTCTATTAATGGTTCGAATTTCCATGATATTTGGGGTTGGACTTGTGTTTTTGGTCAGCTCAAATTCTACCGGATTTTAGGGCCATTACAGTTGGTATCAGAGCTTAGGTTGAGCGAATACCTAGGCTTGTGTGTCATGTGCTCATTAGAGATAGGATCAGTAGTATCCTAGAATGAGTTGAGTGTATATATATATACGAGAGAGCGTACTTGTTATTTGATATAAAAACTGTTTTATATTGTGTTGACTAGTCTGTTGAGTGAGTTATGAATTCTGATCGAATCGTGGGACGCCACGATGTCGATAGGAGTTTATAAACACTTGAACAGAAGATTGGACACGATATTGTTTTTAAATAGTTAAGTTGATTGTTAGGATTATAATCAAATTAGAAAATAAAACTGAAATAGTTATATATATAACCAATGGAATTTGTATATGAAATCAAATATACAAATGTGATAAATTGAAATTGAATTCCAACCAGAATTCAGAATTTAAAATCCTGGGAGTTGGAAAATATTTTTCTAAATGGAGTTTGAAAGAAATAAAGCACTGAACTCATTCAGTAGCTGGGAAATAATTCTGATGATGGTCGCAACATCATCAGTGTTCATTTTCGAGTATCTAAGTGATGAATTGCTGCCTTAGAAAAGTTTTCGATGGAAATTTGTTTGAAAGAAACAAGTTGTTGGAAAATTCAATGTTTTGAATTTGGGATAGATATAAATATATGTATATATTTATATTACTTCAAAGGAATTTTGAAATGAGAAATTGGAATATAGATTTCAAATAGAAGTAAAATAAAGGAATTTGAATATATATATATATATAATTCAAATAGAAGTGAAATAGAATTTGAATTCAAAGGAATTCAAATGAGTTTGAATAAAGAAAATTCAAATAGAAATTGTATAAGAAAGATTGAAATGGAATTTGAATTCAAAGGAATTCAAATGGTTTTGAATAAAGAAAAGTCAAATAGAGATTTGAATATTAGAATTCAAATGGAATTTGGTTAAATAGAATTTCAAAGAGAATGTAAAGCGAAGGTTGAATATTAGAATTTCAAAGAAAATATAAAGTTTGAAATAGAACTTGAATTCAAAGAAGTTAAAATAGAATTTAAATTCAAAGGATTTCAAATAGAAATTGAACAAAGGAATTTAAATAGAAATTGAATAAAGGATTTCAAATGGAATTTGAATAAGGGATTTGAAATGAGTTTTGAATAAAGGATTTCAAATAGAGATTGAAGATAAAGGATTTCAAATAGAAATTGAAGATAAGAAATTCAAATAGAATCTGATGATAAGGAAATTGAATTAGAATTTGAATCGAAGGAAATTCAAATAGAAATTGAATAGAAGGAAATTCAAATGAGTTGGAATAAAGAAATTCAAATGGAATTTGAATATTGTAAATATATAGGATTTGAATATTAGAAGTGAAGTAGATCGGGAATATTATGAAATGGATTGGATATATATTAAAAATATATCAGAATGGAGTTGAATTTATTATAAACAAGGTTAGAACGTTTATAAATATAATTAAAACGAGCTCGCCGTAGTGCGGCAGTTCGTAAGTTGGCGATTCGAACTTCAATTTAGTATACAGAACTCAATTGAAGTCGGAATTCTGTGAAACAAGAATCGTCGGGACCGGTTGAACAATAGTTTTCTAATGAAAGAGAAAAATCTGGATTTCGTCGTATAGATTTTGAGTTATGTCAAAATCAAAATTTAGAAAAGCAGCGCCAGAACCATTATAAAACCATAACGGTTTAATGAAATAAATAAAAGGATTTTTATGAAATAAAATCCGAATTGGCATTAGGAAAATCCAGGCTGCAGATATAAAATAAATATGAACTCCAATGAAGTAAGTGAAATGATTTTTAAGACAAAAATCATATTTTAAATGGTTAAATAGAATTAACTAAATTGGAGAATAATTAGTTACGGGAAATTTGAATCGAAATTGAGTTTTGGATAAGTGAAAGAGATGTAGAATTTATATTCGAAATCGAATATGTAACTCGAGTTAAAATTATAACTAGATTAGTTTATAATTAAGTTGACATATATTTGAACAAGTTATATTCAAATAAAAAGGGTGAAATAGAAAAATGGTTAATTAGCAACTAGTTAATGGGAATTTGAATGGTTGAAATTAAATTTAACTTAAGTAAGTTAAATGGATCGAAACGAATAAATTGAGTAAAATCAATGTGAATGAAATATGAATTGAGAAATATAAAGGAAATATTTGTAACACAAATACAAAGGAAGTTATGTGCAAACAAATAGAAGGAGAAATATTTGTAAAAACATTTACAAATAGATTCAATGGAAATATTTATTTATAGAAAGTAAAGAGAATGTTATAGATGAGATATTTATTTGTTAAATAAATAGAATTTAATCAAAGGAATATTCAGAAGATGAATAGAAAATGGAAATCTGTTTTTAACAGATAAATAGAAAAGATTAATTTATAAATAACAGTTTATAAATTAAATTAAATATTTATCATTCGATAAATGGAATATATAAGTCTGAGCTTATATAGAGAAGAGATATTGGTTTTTAACATCGATAGTTTGAAATAAAAGGGGTACACAACACTTGTATAAGTGAAGTAACGTTATTAAAGAGAACATTTATAAAGTGAAGAACCGTTACTAAAAGTAAATCTTTATAAAGGAATAAACGTTATCCAATAGGAGTTATTCGAATAGGAGAAGTCGATTAGAGTTAGAAATAATCGATTAGAGTTAGAATAAATCGATTAGAGTAAGAATTAACCCGTTAGAGTAAATCAGTTAGGGTTAATCCGTTGAGTAAATTGAATATTAGTTTTTCAATTAGAATTTATCGAATATTTGTTATTCAAATTAAGAGTTAACCAGGTAGAGTTAATTGAACATAGTTAATCGAATTAGGATTTAATTGGATGTTAGTTATTCAATTAAAGTTGATCGAATATAGTTATTGAGATAGAGTTGGTCAAACATAGTTACTCAGGGTAAGTTACCATTTCATATGACTGCTAGCGTAATTCGCAGGGCTGCAGATAGCCTAGGACGGTTGGATGTTTCCTGGGGAAATCAGGCGTAACCATTGTGATCGCTTCGATCTAGAGTCAAGCGAATGGAGTTAAATTGAATATTAGTTATTCGAATAGAATTAAAGGAGTTATCGATTATAATTTAATCGAAAAGAGTTATCGATTAGTTTAATCGAAGTGAGTTATAGAATATTGGCTATTCAAAGGAGTTATCAAATTTAATTATTCGATGGAGTTAATCGATAAGAGTTAAATCCAATAGAGTTAATTGATAAGAGTAAACTGAATAGAGTAAATCGAATATAGTTTATTCGAAGAAAGGTTTTCGAATCTAGTTATTCGGAAGAGAGATTATCGAATATAGTTATTCGAAGGGAGGAGTTATCGAATAGGGATTTATTCAAAATAGAGTTACGTAAGGAAGTTTGAAATGTTGAGTATCAACATAAATAAGTTTTGAAAAGATAAATGGGTTTGTAGCACTTTTTCTACCTTAGCAATTTCGAGGACGAAATTATTTTAAGTGGGGAAGATTGTAATGACCCGGATTCTTATGGGTTAATTTTAAATATTTAATACGAATTTAAATATTGGGTGGATAATATAAATGGAATTTTATATTGGAGTTATCGATTTAAAAATCAATTTCAATTTAATATAGAATATATTAAATTATCGAAAATACGAAGTCAATTGAATTCAACATTTAATTTGAATTAAATACAGTTCAAATAATATATAGGAAATTTTATTTGAATTTATAACGATAATAATATTAGTTTATTATCGAAGGAATTAATTGTTCTGAATTTAATTTAAATCGACTTAAATTAATATCTTCTATAGATGATCAAATGGGGTTTCGGTACCTGTCCCAGTGTGTTCAGAATAGCGGTTTTACCCTAGGAATGTCGGTTGTTGGGTTCAGAAAGGAGTTCGGAACCTGTGGGATAATTTAATTAATTTAATTATATCGGTTAATTAAAACTAAAATAAAATAAAGTAAATTCTTTCTTCTTGTGGACATAAACAAAACCTGTGTATATCTCCATCTCCACAAAACAAAACGCCTTTGGCTCCTCCATCTCCACAAAACTAAAATCTAATGCCTCAATAAAAAGGGCCGCTCCTCCCATCATCAAATACTTAAACCGAAACATCAACAGAGCCTCCATTTGTTGAAATCAATTGAAGCCGCTGCTTTATCTCGTGCTCATTTTGACGGTCATGAGGAAAATCAAATCGAGTTCGCCAAACAAGAAAAAAAGGGGGAAATCAGTATCGCAAGTCGCAATTAAAAACCCATCGATCTCCTGAATTTCGGAGGCACTCGCGTGAAGTGGGGGTGGGGGGTTACAGCCTTTTAGAGAAGCCGTGATTTCATCCATTGTCAGTACAAGTTCGACGCTGCAGTGGTATTGCTGGAAGTCGCGATGTTGTTTGAGGGATTCTAGGGTACCGCGATCTTTTCTGGAGTGAGAAATGGACGGGATGAGGATGTCGTTGAGGCCAAAGATGGTATGGAAGGCGGCAATGTGGTATACGGGCACTGCTGTTCATTTCGTTCCAGATTTGGGAAGTGCAATCTATGTAGGGATTTTCGAGTTGTGGGGACTGATGATCGACAATGGAAGCTGTCGAGACAGTGGGAAGAACACTGCGATGGTGTTTGAAGTTTCAAGCACGTGTTCTGGTGGTTCGAAGGGGAAAGAGGAAGGTTCGAATTTCATTCGAGAAGATTAGTAGCCGGTAATTCGGAGATAAACAGGATATTCGACAACTAAAATTCCGGTGAGTAAACCTCACTCACCATTTATTTAGAAATTATATTTTTATAGTTAAAAATAATTATCTGTGCTTGTTTGAATGCTATATGATTGTTTAAAATATATATATAGTTATTTAGGATTGGTTGAATATTATATATATATATTGGGTTGATGATTGGTTGGATTCCCGCAGTATCATTAGCGGATGCCCGTAGTTTCATAGCGGATGATTACCCTATACGCCCCACGCTATGATTAGTGGATGACCTTCTATACCGCGATATCCTGCCTCGAAGCAGGATGGGTATTACTATGTTGACTAACGTCTGTGGATGCAGGAAAACAGGTTGGAGGAATCCAACTGGATTCCCCAAAAATATATTATCTGTTTGTTGTTTGTTTGATTTCATATATATTCCTATATGATGTGTTAAAAATCAAGTGATTGAAAATTGGTTGATTTGATTGTTTAAATATCACTGGGCTTGGGATATTGATTTATAAAAATATCAAAAAGGGTATTTGAAATTTAAAAGGGGAATTCTATTTTTATAAATAGAATTTGAATTTTAAATGAAGTATAGAAACATTAACTGGTTTTGAATATATATATAAACAAGTAATTGAATTTATAAAGTTGTTTATAAATGGAAATGTGGAATTTGAATTGAATTTATAAACTTTGTTTATAAATGAAAGGATGGAATTTGAATCGAATTTATAAAGTTGTTTATAAATGGAAAGGTGGGATTTGAATTGAAGTTATAAACGTTGTTTATAAATAATGCAGAGAATTCAAATAGACTTTAAACTGTAGATTTGAATATAGAATTCGAATAGACTTTAAACTATAGATTTGAATATAGAAATTCAAATGGACTTTAACTATAGATGTAAATATAGAAATTTAAAATGGACTTTAAACTATAGAATTTGAAAATAGAATTTAAATGAAGTTTAAATAAAAAGAATTCAAATAGAATTGATTTGGAAATTTGAATAGAGAAGTCGATAAGGAAACGAGAGTATGAGTATAATTAGAATTTGTTAATATGCAGTTAAAATATATTTGAACATGTCATGTTCAAATATGAAGGTGAAATAGACTGAAAAGTTAAGTAACAGATTTAATTAACAAATTGAGTTAAAACGATTGGTATAGTTAAAATAGATTGGACAGGTATAGACATACAGGAGACAGATATGGAATAAAGTATAGAAGTGAAATAAATAGAATGCCCGACAAAAAGGTACGTATTTAATTTCCATATGAGATTTTATGCACCGTATCGGCAAGCTACTTGGCTTTTTCTTTTTCTTTTTGAGATGAGAAGGATCGGGAAAGCTATTTGAAATTTCCCGATGCTCCCGGTACAAAGGAGGTTATGGCGAATTTTTCCGGGAATTTAAGGAGATAGAATATTTTTTAGATAATTTGATAGTTAGAAATTAACATATCAAAATATATAGAAGTCGATAAAAAAACGAACTTAGAAATAGAATAGTATAATAAAAAAGGAAGTATAAGAATAAAATCTCGTAGGTATAGAAAGAGAAAATGTATATGTGTTTAAAGGTGAATAATCAGTTGTATGGTATTGATTATTCGAGTAAGTAGTCTTGTCTGTTTTGACGTTAAATGTTATTCAGTCAAGGTCTGAGAGGTAATTATACCCCAACTTGGTTGATTTCATGATATACCGATAAGTAGCAAGATTCAGGCTCGAAGATCAATGTGGAATAAGAATTAGTTAAATACTGTATTTGGGTTGTCGTAACGATGTTTTACACAACATCTGTTTTAACCCAAATATGTGCAAAGCTTGGAAATAGAATAATGAATGTTTCCTAAGTATAGAAATAAACGAGATTGGAAATGTTTTCCAAAGAACGTAAAAGGCCAATATGGTTATTGAAAATATTTGGTTAACAAATATTGATAAAGAAATAGAAAAGAGATTTAATTAATGGAATATTAATTAAAGGTTCAGTGATTGTTGGATGTTTGGATGAACACTTGTTTTATTCGATAGTTAAATCATCGACTATCGAAACACTTGTTTTTATTCGATAGTTAAATCACAGACTATCGAAGTTTTGACCATCGTTGTCAATATGGAGAGACCGGTTGGATTATTATCCGAAGAACCACTCCATATCGGCAGTAGCGTGCGAACCAGATTATATAAAGATAATCGAAGACGGAGTAGAGTGCAAGGACTTTTTCTATAAATAGAAAGAGTGCCTTCAGTTCATCCTGTTCCTGGGTGACTTGTATGGATGAATGTCTGACAGAGTATTTCCAGAAAGGTCACGTACATTGATTTCTTCAAATGTACCAAGAGTGGAAGCGGAGGAGGAAACTTCTTTTAGCTGACACGTAATGTACTTTTGTAGACGTCAATTAGTGATTTTCGATGGATCTGACGATGTGACATTCGAAGTGAATCTGGTGTGATGATAAAGCGTAGCTTCTAGCCTCAACATCCGGTAAATGACAGAAATCGGGCAAGCAGCATGGCTATGTAGGTCGCACCTATTAGGGTGTATAATCGCCTGATCTAGAGTTTCATTTACTTCTAAAAATCTATTGTCGATGCTGACCCATTCGGGAAACGGTTGCTGATCCCAATCGTTGGTGATATACATTCGATACACTCAAGCGAAATGAGTGGTCGGTCATGTGTGGCTGAGTTGCAAGATGTTCTTGTTGAACTCGGTGTATTCTCCTCTAGAGATATACCAGCGGAAGGTGGATCCATACCTTGTCATAGTTGGAAATCCATTACCCAATACGTGCTTGCGGTTTTGATTGTATATTATATATGTGGAACGTGAGATGCAAGCGTTCCACTAGATTGTTATCAACTTGATTTAGACATTATTATAATATCAAAAGAATTTTGATATAAAGATAAATCAAGTGTTTGGATTTTCATAAGGGAAAAACCCGTTCCGTGTTATACGGCGTGGTCTTATGAGATATCATTTAGTTTTCTGAAACTGTTTTAAACTGTTTACTCATACCAGTCCCATGACTGACCCGGAGTTTACTTTGTTGTTTCCCTAAACTCTTGGGTGCCTAAATTTGTATGGGCAGTCAAGTAGTCGGGAATTTACAGATATACTGGAAGAGCTTGGAGCAGGAGGCTTCAGGATCATATAGCTATAATTATTTCTGCTGTGTTGTAAGTGATGTACATTGATATTGATGTATATTCAAGTACAGATGTATATTCAAGTACAGATGTATATTTCAAGTTATGTTATATATATTATATGTTATTCGTTCCGCTGTGAGATTCGTGTTACTCTGATGTTGTGTTCTTCTTCTTCTTCTATTCTAAGTTTCTATCTTATCTATCCTCACCCTCTAACTTCTTTCTATTAATGGTTCGAATTTCCGTGATATTTGGGGTTGGACTTGTGTTTTTGGTCAGCTCAAATTCTACCGGATTTTAGGGCCATTACAGTAAAATATAAAGTATAAAGTCTAAAGTATAAAATACTAAATACAAAATATGAATAAAATATAGAAAACTAATGTTAGTTATAAGGTAGATTATAACCTCGATTAAGAGCTCGATTATAAATTCAATTACATGCTTGTTTAAGAGCTCAGTTATTAGATCAGTTATGGGTTTTGTTTTGGCTCGGTTATGGGCTCGGTTATGGGCTAGGTTAAAGGTTTGGTTATGACCTTAATTATAACCGTGGTTACGAGCTCGGTTATTACCTCAATTATGAGCTAGGTTTAGATTTCGGTTATGGGCTCGGTTATGAGCTAGGTAATTCCAGCTTGTTTAAGAGCTCGGTTATGGACTTGGTTATGGGATCAGTTATGGGTCTAGTTTTTTTCGGTTATGTGCTAGGTTGTGGGCTCGGTTATGGGCTAGGTTAAAGGTTTGGTTATGACCTCAATTATGACCGTGCATGTGCTCGATTATTACCTCAGGTATGAGCTAATATAAAAGCTAAATTAGAAAATATAATATACGAATAAAATATAAATAAATAATTTTGGTTACAAGCTAGATCATAACCTCGATTAAGTGCTCAGTTATAAATTCAATTACAAGCTTGTTTAAGAGTTCGGTTATGGGCTCAGTTACTGGACCAGTCATGGGTTTGGTTTTGGCTCGGTTATATGCCCTGTTATGGGCTTGGTTAAAGGTTTGGTTATGACCTTAATTATGATCATGGTTATGTGCTTCGCTTATTACCGCGGTTATGAGCTAGGCTAAGACCTTGTATGGGTTTGGTTATTCGATCGATTATGGAATAAAAGTTAAACTAGAAAATATAAAATATAAAAGCTAAATTAGAAAATATAAATTATAAAGTATAAAGTCTAAAATATTAAATATTAAATATTAAATATTAAATATGAATAAAATATAAATAACTAATGCCAGTTTCAAGGTAGATCATAACCTCGATTATGAGCTCATATATAAATTCAATTACAAGCTTGTTTAAGAGCTCGGTCATGGGCTCAGTTATTGGATCAGTAATTGGATCCGTTAAGAGTTTGGTTTTGGCTCAGTTATGTGCCAGGTTATGGGCTCGGTTATGGGCTAAGTTAAAGGTTTTGTTATGACCTTAATTATAATCGTGGCTATGAGCTCGGTTATTACCTCAGTTATGAGCTTGGTTTAGATCTCGGTTATAGGCACAGTTATGGCTAGGTAAATCATAACCTCGATTAAGACCTCAGTTATAAATTCAATTTCCATCTTGTTTAAGAGCTCAGTTATGGACTTGGTTATGGGATCAGTTATGGGTCTGGTTTTTGGTCGGTTATGTGCCAGGTTATGGGCTCGTTTACGGGCTGGGTTAAAGGTTTGGTTATGACCTCAATTATGACCGTGGCTATGTGCTCGATTATTACCTCAGTTATGAGGTAATATAAAAGCTAAATTACAAAATATTAAATATGAAATATAAAATATGAATAAAATATAAATAACTAATTTCGGTTATAAGCTAGATCATAACCTCGATTAAGAGCTCAGTTATAAATTCAATTACATGCTTTTTTCAGAGCTCGGTTATGGGTTAGGTTATTGGATCAGTTATGAGTATGGTTTTGGCTTGGTTATGTGCCCGGTTATGGGCTCGGTTATGTGTTAGGTTAAAGGTTTGGTTATGACCTTAATTACGATCATGGTTATGTGCTCGCTTATGAACTAGGTTTAGATCTTGGTTATTGGATCGGTTATGGAATGAAAGCTAAATTAGAAAATATAAAATATAATATAAATTATAGGATATAAAATACAATATAAATTATAAATTATAAATGATAAAAAATAAAGTATAAAATATAAATATAAAATATGAATAAAATATAAATAACTAAATTCAATTACAACCAAGGTCATAACATTGATTAAGAGCTCAATTATAAATTCAATTACAAGCTTGTTTAAGAGCTCGGTTATGGGCTTGGTTATTGGGATTAGTTATGGGTTTGGTTTTGGCTTGGTTATGTGCCCGGTTATGGGCTAGGTTATAGGTTTGGGTATGACCTCAATTATGACCATGGTTATGTGCTCTCGGTTATTACCTCAGTTATGAGCTAAGTTTAGATCTCGGTTAGGGGTTCAGTTATGGGTTAGGTTAATCATAACCTCGATTAGGACCTCAGTTATAAATTCAATTACAAGTTTGTTTAAGATCTCGGTTATGGGCTTGGTTATGGGATCAGTTATGGGTTTGGTTTTTGCTCGGTTATGTGCCAGATTATGGGGTTATGGGCTAGGTTAAAGGTTTGGCTATGACCTCAATTATGACCGTGGTTATGTGCTCAAATATTACCTTAGTTATGAGCTAATATAAAAGCTAAATTAGAAAATATAAAATATAAAACATGAATAAAATATAAATAACTAATTTCGGTTACAAGCTAGATCATAACCTCGATTAAGAGCTCAGTTATAAATTCCATTACAAGTTTGTTTAAGAGCTTGGTTATTGAATCAGTTATGGGTTTGGTTCTGGCTCGGTTATGTGCCCGGTTATGGGCTAGGTTAAAGGTTTGGTTATGACCTTAATTATGATCGTGGTTATGTGATCGGTTATTACCTTGGTTATGAGCTAGCTTTATATCTTGATTATGGGATTGGTTATTCGCTCAGTTATAGAATAAAAGCTAAATTAGAAAATATAAAATATAAATTAAAAAAATATAAACTATAAAGTGTAAATTATAAATTATAAAGTGTAAAGTAGAAAATATAAAATATTAACTATAAAATATGAATAAAATATAAATAACTAATTTCAGTTACTAGGTAGATCATAACCTCGATTAAGAGCTCAATTATAAATTCTATTACAAGCTTGTTTAAGAGCTCGTTAATGGGCTCAGTTATTGGATCAGTTACGGGTTTGGTTTTGGCTCGGTTATGTGCCACGTTATTGGCTTGGTTATGGGCTAGGTTAAACGTTTGGTTGTGACGTTAATTATAACCGTGGTTATGAGCTCGGTTATTAACTTAGTAATGAGCTAGGTTAGATTTCGGTTATGGGCTCGGTTATAGGCTAGGTAGATCATAACCTCGATTAAGACCTCAATTATAAATTCAATTACTATATTGTTTAAGAGCTCAGTTATGGGCTTGGTTATTGGATCAGTTATGGGTTTGGTTTTTGCTCGATTATGTGCCAGGTTATGGGATCGGTTATGGGCTAGGTTAAAGGTTTCGTTATGACCTCAATTATGACCGTGGTTATGTGCTCATTATTACCTCAGTTATGAGTAAATATAAAAGCTAAATTAGAAAATATAAAATATAAATAAAATATAAATAATTAGTTTCGGTTACAAGCTTGATCATATCCTCGATTAAGAGCTCTGTTATAAATTCAATTACAAGCTTGTTTAAGAGCTCGGTTATGGGTTCGGTTATTTGATCAGTTATGGGTTTGGTTTTGGCTCGGTTATGTGCCTGGTTATGGGCTCAGTTAGGGTCTAGGTTGAAGGTTTGATTATGACCTTAATTATGATCATGGTTATGTGATCGGTTATTACCTCAGTTATGAGCTAGGTTAAGATCTTGGTTACGGGTTTGGTTATTGGATCGGTTATGGAATAAAAGCTTAATTAGAAAATATAAAATATAAAAGCTAAAATATAAAATATAAAATATAAAATATAAAATAAAATATAAATTATTAAATATAGAATAAAATATCAATTATAAAAAATAAAATATAAAGTATAAAATATAAATAACTAAATTCAGCTACAAGTTAGATCATAACATCGATTAAGAGCTCAATTATAAATTTAATTACAAGTTTGTTTAAGATCTCGATTATTGGGATCAGCTATGGGTTTGGTTTTGGCTCGGTTATGTGCCCGGCTATGGGCTAGGTTATAGGTTTGGTTATGACCTCTATTATAATCGTGGTTATGTGCTCTCGGTTATTACCTTAGTTATGAGCTCAGTTATAAATTTAATTACAAGCTTGTTTTAGAGCTAGGTTATGGGCTCGGTTATAGGGTCAATTATGGGTTTGGTTTTGGCTCGGTTATGTGCTCAGTTATGGGCTAGTTTAAAGGTTTGGTTATGACCACAATTGTGACCATGGTTATGAGCTTGGTTACTACCTCAGTTATGAGCTAGGTTTAGATCTCGGTTATGGGCTAGGTAGATCATAACCTCGATTAAGACCTCAGTTATAAATTCAATTACAAGCTTGTTTAAGAGCTCGGTTATGGGCTTGGTTATGGGATAAGTTATGGGTTTAGTTTTGGCTCGGTTATGGTCTCAGTTTTAGTCTAGGTTTGGTTATGACCTCAATTATGACCATGGTTATAAGCTCGGTTATTACTTCGGTTTTGAGCTAGGTTTAAATCTTGGTTATGGGCTCTGTTATGGTCTTGTTTATTGGATCGGTTATGGAGTAAAAGCTAAGTTAGAAAATAGAAAATAGAAAATAGAAAATAGAAAATATGAATATAACATAAATAACTATCAGTTACAAGCTATATCATAACCTTTATTAAGAGCTCGGTTATAAATTCAATTGCAAGCTTGTCTAAGAGCTCGGTTATGGGATTGGTTATAGGATCAGTTATGGGTTTGGTTTAGGCTCGGTTATGTGCATGGTTATAAGCTCGGTTATAGGCTAGGTTAAAGGTTTGGCTATTACCTCAATTATGACCGTGGCTCTGAGCTTGGTTATTATCTCAGTTATAAAATATGTTTAGATCTCAGTTATGGGCTCGGTTATAGGATAAAAGCTAAATTATAAAATATAAATAACTAATTTTGGTCACAAGATAGATTGTAACCTCGCTTAAGACCTCAGTTATAAATTCAATTACAAGCTTGTTTAAGAGCTCGGTTATGAGCTCGGTTATGGGATAAGTTATGGTTTTAGTTTTGGCTCAATTATAAGTTTGGTTATGACCTCGGTTATGATTGTGGTTATGATCTTGGTTATTATCTAAGTTTTGAGCTTGGTTTAGAACCCGTTATTGGCATGGTTATGGAATAAAAGCTAAATGATAAGATATAAATATAAAACATAAAACATGAATAAAATATAAATAACTAATTTCGGTTACAAGGTAGATCATAACCTCGATTAAGAGCTCAATTATAAATTCAATTACAAGCTAGTTAAAGAGCTAGGTTATGAGGTTAGTTATGGGTTTAGAAAATATAAAATATAAAATATGAACAGAGTTGGGATTAATTAACGATTCTATTCTCATTACGGATTAATTAACCGAGCTGGTACTTATGACACGTAAAAGACATCCGGATGCAAGGCCTAATCGGGTACCTATGACACGTAAAAACATCCAAGCGCAACGCTTAATCGTGTACCTATGACACGTAAAAGACATTAAGATACAAGGCCTAATCGGGTACTTCATCAACGATTCTTCACCTAGTAGGGATTAATTAACCGAGCGGGTACCTATAACACGTTAAACACATTCGGACGCAAGGCCTAATCAGGTACCTATGGCACGTAAAAGAAATCCGGACGCAAGGCCTAATCGGGTACTTCATCAACGATTCTACACCCAGTATGGATTAATTAACCGAGCGGGTACCTATGACACGTTAAACACATTCGGACACAGGGCCTAATCGGGTACCTATGACACGTAAAAGACATCAGGATGCAAGGCCTAATCGGGTACTTCATTAACGATTCTACACACAGTAGGGATTAATTAACTGAGAGGGTATCTATGACACGTAAAAGACATCCAGACGCAAGGCCTAATCGGGTATCTATGACACGTAAAAGACATTCGGACGCAAGGCCTAATCGGGTACTTCATCAATGATTCTACACCCAATAAAGATTAGTTAACCTAGCGGGTACCTATGACACGTTAAAACATTTGGACGAAAGGCCTAATCGGGTACCTATGACACGTTAAAAACATCCGGACGCAAGACCTAATTGGATACTTTGTCAACAATTCCACACCCAGTAGGGATTAATTAACCGAGCGGGTACCTATGACACGCAAAAGACATCCGGACGCAAGGCCTAATCGGGTACCAATGACACATAAAAAGGATCTGCCTAATCGGGTACTTCATCAACGATTCTACACCAAGTAGGGATTAATTAACCGAACGGGTACCTATGACACATTCGGACGCAAGGCCTAATCGGGTATTTATGACACGTAAAAGACATCTGGACGCAAGGCTTAATCGGGTTATGACCTCAGTTAAAGGTTTGGTTATGACATTAATTTGTACCTTGGTTATGAGCTCAGTTATTACCTTAGTTATGTGCTAGGTTTAGATCTCGGTTATGGACTCGATTATTGGATCGGTTATGGAATAAAGGCTAAATTATAAAATATACAATATAAAATATGAACCGAGTAGGGATTAATTAATGATTCTACACCCAGTAGGGATTAATTAACCAAGCGGGTACTTATGACACGTAAAAAACATCCGAATGCAAGGCCTAATCGGGTACCTATGGCACGTAAAAGACATCCAAGCATAAGGCCTAATCGAATACCCATGACACGTAAAAGACATTCAGACGCAAGGCCTAATCGGGTACTTCATCAACAATTCTACACCTAGTAGAAATTAATTAACCGAGCGGGTACCAACACATTCGAACGCAAGGCCTAATCAGGTACTTAAGACACGTAAAAAACATCCGGACGCAAGGCCTGATTAGGTACTTATCGAAATGTCAGAATAGTGTATTTATGAGGAGTTAAAAACTTCGAATAGTAATATGGTAAATTATTGTGCAACTCCTCTTAAACTTATGGCTTTGGTTTAGAATTTGGCGAAAACTTTCTTGTGTCACAAAAGCATTTTTGGAGTTAAAAGGACATCTTACCAAATGCTCATTCATTTGCGGATAGAAAACAGACTTTAATGATATTATCAAGTGCTACAAATCATCAACTCAAATTTAGAAAATTTCCAGTAATATAAATTGTATATAACTCATGGACAAATACAAGATGATTGGTTTAAAATGAAAAGTTGAAATTCACTAAAATTATCTTATAATATATATATATATATATATATGTATATATATTACAAAATTTCACGCCAAAGGATGAGTTTTAAAGTGAAGCAGCAATTGATTTTCCTTTGGGATCATCAACTAAAGTTCTTTGCTGTGGTTTCTGCGTGTATGTTACCAACTCCTGCTGTAGTTCTCTCCTCTTTTGTAGTTCTTCTTATGCCCATCGTTACACATCTTCAATCTCTTTCTTCATATTCTGGTGAAAGGTCGCAAAGATTATAACATAAAAAAAACTGCAAATTTTACTGAAGATAATTCCATGAGTGTTTCATGAAACATCTCTTTTGGAAGGAGACATAGGTAATTTGAAATGTATAGAAGGGGGATTGAAAAAACATTCGAATAGATTATAGCAACATTAATGCGTTATTTCACAGTAGCATAAAGATTATCAATTTGAACTAACTTCTTGAATTACAAATTCGATTACATGCTTAGGTAACTTCGAGAAAGAAGATGGATAAGTTTTACCACTATTTGGATTTTCATCATATCAGCGCTTAGTTGAGTTTGATTAATATTAGTTGAAGACGTGCAAAAATCCATTTTTAGTATAACAAATAATATATTTGAATTCTAGGTATAATATTAAAACCAATGCTTCTGAAGAAAGGTTCACGAGAATTTTCCTCAACCATTGAGCATTTACCGTGGTCCAAAGCAAAAAAATGACACTAAAAGAAAGGTTCGAGAGCATGTTTGGCAATAATTTGTTAGCAAATCTAGACAAGTTACTTTTTTAATTATAAAGTGTTTCGACAACTTAATCAGTTGACTAAAAAGAAAAAAAATAAGTTTTATAATTCATAAGCAACAAATATTTTCTTATGACCCTCACCCCTCCCTTTTCACTTGTTTAACTTATCTAGTATCTACCCAAACATTCCACGTATTACTTAGTGTCCGTTTGAGGCTACTCATAAGTTACAATTCAAAACATCTTCTAAGAAGACTTCCAATAAGCTGTTATCAAACAGATTATTTGTGTTTTCAAATATATGAGGTAAATTTTCTCTTGGATATACTAGATACCTCCCTGCCTGGATATATACTAGATACCTAGATTATCAGTAAGAAGAGGGAAGGGGAAAAATGGGGGGAAATATACCCAAAGCAAGTGTTTGCATGAGAAATGAAGGATTTCCCATATATGGAAGCAGCCAGTGAAGCAGTCTTAAGCCTTGCTTGCTGTGGACTCATGAAATTATCGCCTACTGCATTTTGGGAATTTGATGTGGAAGCAGCGCTTTCAGTTGTTCCTAATTATACAGATTTTTCCAGTTATTCCTGATTATACAGATTATATCACAAAAAGACTTAGTATCTTTTCTTATAACACACATGTGCACACATAAGAGTGTTCACTTCAATGACACCCCCAAACAGTGCATTACCCAAATGCCCCTTCATTTCGACAACATCTGGTTTTAGTTAATAGTGCATCCTCTCTTTTCCCACTACCGTTGTTATTAAATCAGAACTTGTGGTGGAAATCAATGGACATTTGGGTATTGTGTATGTGTCAACCAACATAAAATTACAAGTAAAAAGAAGGATACCAGCATGACTATGAGATGTGGTGGATAAAGAATGGTCTCTAGATTCAACAGATGCTTTACAAGTGGGGCAAGTGTTTTGCGAAAAGTGAGTATCGAAAGTAAGTATCAGAAATGATATTGATATGATTATTAACAAAGGTAGAATAAAATATGATTTAGAACTCATTTATTGCAAAAAGTGAGTATCAAAAGTAAATGAGCAAAAGCATTTAAGGTACTTCTGCCCTGGAAGCATATAATTGTGTTTGTAAACTTTACAATATGATGTGACAGTCAGAATTTTTAGAACAAGTAGCAAAAACAAATGCAACTGCTGAAAGGGAGGAACATCTGATAATACCCAGGATTCAAAGAACCATAACTCAAGAAAGTAATAGGCAAAGAAAAGTGTTGTAATATGGTAGGTATGGTGAGCAAGTCAGTCAGTAATATCATATTACCATGAATCTCAACGTTCATGCATCTATTAGTGTATCAGAAATGATATTTTCTCCTATAATCCACTAGCAAGGAATAACAAGTTGTATAGATAAATATAATCAATTGATGACCCAAGTTTATTTTTAGGTGAACTAGCTAGGTAATTGGCAAGCTATACAAGTTACCAGTGTCATTGTGAAGCAAAGCAGTATCTCTTTTGCAACTTGGTTAATGGTTCATAATCACCAACATACTAAGAGCAAACCGCTTGCCAAGTCCAAAATACCCTGATGCATAGAATTTACATATGCAAGTCTAACACATGGAAGGGGACACACACATTCTTACCAACATAGGTAAATTGAAACAACAAATAATATAATAAACTGCAAAGGTGACCGCTGCAATTGATACGCTCCCACCAACACAGATCAATGACTTTGTGTACGTAAAATACATGCTAAATAATATAAGGACATCTTGTTTTCAGTAGTCATAGTTTAGGATTTTAATTCCCTAAAAAATGGTGGTGGCCAAAATGAAACAACAAATAGCTTATACATAATCTAACACATTAGGCAAAGTCATGCATCAATCACATTTCTTATATATAATAAAAGACAGCATATTGGGGATATAACAAGAAATAGTTGCATTTTTAAATCATTACAAGATTGTGGACATGAGGTTATTTGTTTCCATACTTTTATCCCCCGGATAAATGAGAAGCAACTGAGAGTCACGTAAGTTTGAAGCATGTATTAAATTGTACAAACTGCATTGTGATACATAACTATAAATATGGATGGTAAGCTCAAAAACTTTGAATAAGTAGTATCGAACATTAAAACTATCATTCATTTTTCAGTTTCAACATAAAAAATAGTTAGGCACACAGAGATGAAGTGATTGAGGCAAACTTAAATGAACCTATCTAATTGATCTTTATGTTATTTGTAAGCAATATAATGTTTATGCATGCATTACAAGAAAGGTTGTGCTGATAGGGATGACTGAAATCCTTCGCTAAAAATCATTGTTATTTATCCGACACAAACGAAATAGTGTCGATTATAGAAAAGACTATCGTAGCCGTATTAGCGACGGCTAATGTCGGTTTGCTAAGTCCACGGATATTGCCTACATCGATAGAGATGATAATTACGCTAATTCAAATTATAGTAGTTACTAGTTGCAGCTACAACAAACAAGCTAAAAAGATATAAAAATGCATACATAGATATACCATTATAGTGCAATTGTACTTCTATATTCCATTTGAAGTAGATATAAGGATTGTTAATTGTCGAAACTAACAATTAGCCTATACTATGTAACAAAATTACATTTGCGGTAACAGTTTTATATGTTATCACTGAAAGAGTTTTCATAAGTTAAGCATTTCTCACGAGATGGACACTAAAAACCAAATTAATCACTCATAAATATAATGAACAAGAATAAAAAAAAGTGGAAATAAATAGTTCAGAAAACGGGAGGCGCGTCAACATCCAATTGAAAAACAAATGAATAAACCTTGCATACTACTCAACTGATTAATGACATAATACTGTTTTCAACTATTCAGGCTTAGAAATTTTATGAAAAACTGCAACAACTATTCGCAAATGGCGTTTTAAACATTGGGAAAAAAATAAAGAATAACAAGCATTGCGGAATTTTCAGAATAAAGAATAACATGCAATGGGGAAATTTCAGTATTCAACTATTCAGGCTTAGAAGTTTTAAACACTAGGGAAAAAAAATAAAGAATAACAAGCAATTGGGAATTTTTAGAATAATGAAATATTAGATGTTGATAAGCAACAATCGAGTCGTCAATGGAAAAAGTGACGATTGAAATGGTTTCTCGCCCAAATTGATTTTCCTCTTCGTATCAGAGAGTATCACAATACAAGATCGAGACCTCAATTTGATCAGATATAAGTCTAAAGAGTACTAAATAACCTGAACATTTAAAATGCATTTAAGACATCAAAATAAGGAAAAATTATCTGAACAAAGCCAAGGCAGTTCTAGAATTAGGTGATCGACGGAACTTTTTGTTTATTTGATCGAAGCAAAAGCGGAGAATGGCAGCACAAAAAACCCTAATTTCTGGACATACGGTTTGGAGCGGGAACGCAGAGAAGGGAACGTAAGTGAAGCGACCCGAACTTCCCCGGTCTCCGAAGAGATGAGAAAGAACGAATTACTGTGAGGACAAGACAAATCAAAACACAAACGGAAGGACATTTCATTGCTATTACAACAATGCATCAGATACCAGAATATACAGAGTATAAATGAATAAATTACATTCGATAAATATCAGAGATTACAATAAATTACATAGCAGCGGAAAATAATACAAAGCACAACTGAAGGTGATATACGGATACAGAGCTTTCCGGATATCATTCCAACTGTAAACCAGGATCCTGTGAATATAAATCTGCAAAATCGAAACTACTAGCTGCCCGTGTCGAAAATAGGGGCACCCAGAGTTTAGGTTAAAACAATAAACTCCAGGTCAGTCATGTGACTGGTTTGAGAACTAAAACAGTTATTTAAAACTTTATTTTAAAAGAGAGTAATTCAAGGGACCACGCCATATAACACAGAACGGGTTTCCTCCCAAGAATACCAGTGCATAAAAAAGACAACGCAATGCTTTTTCGAAAAATGAAGCTATTATAAGACCCAGGTCCCATCACACAATGCAACGCAAGCCGGAGGATAGGGTTTTCCCTTATAATAGCCAAACATGCTTGGTACGTTTAAAACAAATCATTTGATACTATAATAAGTGTATAGTGTCAAAACAATTTCAATCATAAATATAAATCATAGACGGCATAGCATCCCATGCTACTATGTCGCCATACTAGGCTCTACAAATAAAGCCGAAATATCTCGTATTGGAAATTGGATTTCCGTCATGAGTCGAGGCAAGGGGCAAACTCCTCTCCGCTTCGAGACACCCTAGCAAATGCCTCGGGACTACACACTCTGGGTAACCCCTGGATGCTTCAGGGCCGGTCCTCTCTTACGTTTGAGGATTAGTTATTCCTGAACACACGTTTCCCGGTCCTTACAAACCTAAAATCGAGGTGCCTCGTCCAACAACCACAAAGGTGAAAAGTATATAAATGTCAGGGCTGGTAAGTCACTGACACCACCAAAGCTAGAAAGAAACGTCGTGCTCTCCCTGCAGTCCGTATCCCGTTTTTGACTCATACCGAGGTGTGAGGCTCGCGAATTCACGTTATACACAAATCTACACCACAAAGGCCGTTCTTTGATCATCAACCACAAGACTTTGCTTTTCAACAGAAGCCTTGATCCATGCAACTCAGCGTGCCACACAGGCAATTCATGCCATGCGATTGATATCTATCGATATATAACCTCTAAGATCATACGTCTCAGAGAAGGGCGTTAAGCAAGAGAATAAATTCTCCGCCGCAAAACAAATATATATTTAACAGAAATCAATCAACACAGAATAAAATCCAATGTCAGACACACAATCCATTTACAAGTTTGTTCTGGGACTGAACGAAACCAGAGGCACTTTCCTCGCATATCCATCGATCTCCAAGTACGTCTGGACGACCACCAACTGATTCCCTCATCTTGGGTTTACAACCCAATCAAGATCATCAGTAATCACCCAAATGATGTGAAGACTTCCGGTCTTCAACCACCGTCTTCATCTTCGACTTATCGTCGAATCGGTTATTCAGAATGGATATAAACCCAGTCTTTCCGAACAACTCGCGTATATTAAAAACAAATGTTACACAAACACAACATACGCCTCATTCCAGTTCATTAGTCACTAGTCGTAAATCAGCAAGAGAACAATTTCCCAAATATTAACCCCGAAGGCCGAAACCAACATCAGATCAATAGCCAGGAAACCATTCTTCTTAACTAACCTACAACTAGTTTCTAAATTCTACACTCTTAGGGAAAGGTTCCCATTAATTTTATCCAAGATAAATTCTTTAAAATTTATTCTTTAGTCTTCCTTTGGATGTCATTTCAAACCAAATTATGGTTTTCCAAACTAGTCGAGATTAGCGAACCACACCGAAGTAATTATTTATTTTATTTCCCAATCCCAACCTATTCATCCCATGAAGCAAAACTGGTAATACTCCATATCTAACACCACGGTGTTATCGGTAAAATTAATTACCATTTCACGTTCAAATCTGATTAAAGATATAACTATCGCTTTGGAGCAAAACTGGTGATACTCCATTCTCGCTCATTTGCCAAATTTGATAATTTAAATTATCAATTCACATTTCAATCTAATTGCAGATTCAATAAAACTCCTTTTACTGGGTTAAAGAACTAGTGTCATTTAAAACACAGTTCACGACAAACCCAAATCACATTCTAATTATTATCGGGTTAAAGAACTAGTGTTATTTAAAACACTGTTCACGATAAACCCACAAATCAATTCTATTTAAAACCCATTTCAAATCTAATTTATTTATTTAAAAATAAACGGATTTTAATTTTAGTTCAAAACTAGTTCATTTCGATAAAAATCTATTTTTATCTTTTCAAATATGGAGTTTTACATCCCAATTTCTCCCAAATCATTTCTTATGATTTTACACAAATTATTGATATTTTTAATAATTTTATCAAGGCCCGTACAGTCGATTTCCATCAACGGCCATCGAACTGCACTTAGAGCGACCTTTTCTGAATTTGATTTGGACGTATCTCCAAATCCAACTGTTCGATTTTGAATTTCTAATATTCGTTCGAAAGCTCTTTTCAATACGAACCCAATGGTTCCGGTTTTAGGAGAATCCGACGGTCGGATCTCCTGTAATGTCCGTTTGAAATAAATGGTCGAAATTCACGAACTGCCGCGGCGCGGCGCGTTCTATTCAGGCCATTATATTATATATATAATATATATAATATATATTTCGTCGATTTATATTTAAAACGATTTTTATAAATTGTTGTAAATTCATTTCAAAAACATTTTCAACTTCCATTTCAATTCAAATCAAAATTTAATTTTTCCTTATAAATTCGTTTTAAAATTCATTTCTATTCAATTCAAATTTCAAATCAATTTGAATTCATTTCAAATTGATTTTACTTCTATTTCAATTCAATTCGAATTCGTTATCTATTCAATTCACTTCGTTATTTATTCAATTCATTTCGAATTCATAATCTATTCAATTCAAATTCAATTCAAATCAAATTCGTTTTCTATTCTATTCAAATTCAATTGATTTTCTATTCGATTCAATTCAAATTGGTTTTCTATTCGATTCAATTCAAATTGGTTTTCTATTCGATTCAATTCAAATTGGTTTTCTATTCGATTCAATTCAAATTGGTTTTCTATTCGATTCAATTCAAATTTCATTTCAAAATATTCGATTTTGAAATCACTTTTCAATATTCATTTTAAAATGAATAAAATCGATATAAATATCGTTCATGTCAAAATGGCGTCAATCTAATCAACACGACTTCATATATTTCTATTTTCAAATATCCTATGTCAAATATTTCCTTTTCAAACATTTCTATTTCAAATATTTCGTTTTCAAATATTTCTATTTCAAATATTTTGTTTTCAAATATTTCTACTTCAAATATTTCTATTTCAAATATTTCAGTTTCAAATATTTTGTTTTCAAATATTTCTACTTCAAATATTTCGTTTTCAAATATTTCTATTACAAATATTTTGTTTTCAAATATTTCTACTTCAAATATTTCGTTTTCAAATATTTCTGTTTCAAATATTTCGTTCAACACATGACTAATCTCAACGGATGAGTACTGTCAACACATGAACCTTTATTTTATATTATTCTTTATTTTCTAAATTGGAATGAGGCCCAATCAATCACCATATAATGTTAATTATATGGATTTTCATACATCACACGTATATAATAGCATTGAAAAATAATCAACCTTCAACCAAAGTGCACTACACTGTAAAAGCATCAAATATAGATATCTAACGCTTATAACAGCCTATCAATCAATCGATCGACATATTTAATCAATCAGGATGAGTGAACTTCAAATTTCATCCCAACACCCATGTGGGGTTTCAAACAATCAAACACAGATTTTATTGGTGCAGTTGGGCGATGTGTAAAATTTATCATCCCAATCAATGTCATTCAAATAGGTGTACATAAACAAACCATCCGGTTTGTAAATGAATATTTATTTATTCACATTCACGTTAAAAATTATATTTTTAATGATAAAACATTTTATTTTAACATATGAATTTCTATTCAGCTCATTTACACAATAAAAATGATATTTTTATTTTTCTAACATATTTTAGAAAATTTTGATGGCATTACGGCACGATACTAGAAACGGGACAAGGCCTAGCCTTATCCCCGGTCTAGTGAAGGCCCACGCCATTCACACATCAATCAAATCATTCCATTTCACCAAACAATTCAATTCAGACCAAGTAACCTAACCCACTACACAACCAAACAATTAAGCAAACAAGCCATCCATGGTCTGTGGATGACGGGTGTCGGGTGCTACTAAACACCGTCTGCATCCTAGTATATATATAACTAGAAAAGAAATTGAAGAGTGAGAAATTCTCACCGATAGCTATCCCAACATCACGACACTTCCTTTAGAGAAATCATCGCCATTCTCGCCTTTTGTCGCTTTCGTTGCCCGTAGCCACTATATATATAAAAATCACATTTTTACTTCGCTATTCAATATGTAAAAATTGAATTTTTACTTCGCTATTCAATATATAAAAATCTAATTTTTACTATGCTATTCAATATATAAAAATCGAATTTTTACTATGCTATTCAATATATAAAAATCGAATTTTTACTTCGCTATTCAATATATAAAAATCGAATTTTTACTTCGCTATTCAATATATAAAAATCGAATTTTTACTTCGCTATTCAATATGTAAAAATCGAATTTTTACTTCGCTATTCAATATATAAAAATCGAATTTTTACTATGCTATTCAATATGTAAAATTGAATTTTTACTTCGCTATTCAATATATAAAAATCGAATTTTTACTTCGCTATTCAATATATAAAAATCGAATTTTTACTTTGTTATTCAATATATAAAAATTGAATTTTTACTTCGCTATTCAATATATAAAAATCACACCTTTCATCATATAAAAATATCGTCTTTCATAGATTAAAAATCACTACTTTATACCGTTAAAAATCCGTTCTTTCTTTGATTTAAAAATCCGACCTTTAATAATATGAGAGATCATAACTTAACTATTCAAAGATCACATCTTTTTCTTTACAAAGATTATATTTTTCTCTTTATACAATAAAAATCAATCCTTTTAACATATAAAAATTCTATGTTTAACATATAAAAACCTATCTTTGTATTTAAAATCATCTCGCTATAACATAGAGGATAAAACTCATTTCATTTAACAAAAAAAAGAAAAATATATAAGGAAATGGATAAATAAGAACTTACAATCACTCGGAGGTGTAGGGGGGTTTAGGGCGCGCCGAGATGGTCGGAGAGGGCGCGAAGGTGGTGTGCGGGGTGATGGATTGGGTGTATGGGGTCTGCGCGTTTCAGAAAGGGGGGGGCTGTCGCGCGAAGTAGGGGAGAGAGGAGAGAGGATGGCGGCGTCAGATCGGAGGGGTAGGTGGCGACCGAACTTCGGTGGTGGGAGGAATAGGGGGCGGCAGGTTTTAGGATTGAATTGGGTGGTGGGGCTCAAGGTGAGAGGAGGAAGGTCGGGGAAGAAGAAGATGGAGGGCGGCGGTGGTTGAGGGCCCCCCGGCGGCGTCGCGATCTATCTCGAGGGGGCGGGGGCGGCGACGAGTTCTCCCCCTGTCTTCCTCTTTCTATTTTATTATTTTGTTTTCTGATTCATTTTGGACGGGGGGGGGGGGGGGGGGTGGCAGAGTATAAGGGAGGAGAGGGTTTTTTTTTTAATTATTTTATCTATCACTAAAAAGCAACTTTTATTTTCGACCTCTAAACGAGGCCCACCGCCTGTCGTCCATAGCGTTTTACCCTCATTCCGAACACAATGGGATATGTATCGCAAGCTGATTCGATCATTTCGATCAGTTTCCGTTAAAATCAACATATAACTCTATATATTGAATTTGAACGCGTATTTCAATTTACTGGGGTCACATACTAACTCTAAAAATTTCCGAAAAATATTTTCTAGCTTCTTATTGACGATACGGTCCTTACAAAACTAGTTTCGTCGAATTCTGAGACCGTTGGAAAAATGGCCATTTTCCAGTCGATTAAAATCAACTAAAACTGGTCAAACGCGTTTTCCTTTGCCACGCTCACATACTGATTCGAAATATTATGAAATTTGGAACCTAGCAATAATTTGACATTCCGGACCCAACAAAAGTGGTTCCGTCGAAATCCGAGGTCGTTTGCAAAATGTCTATTTTTAAGGGCCTGAATTCCATAGCGACTATTCAGAATTTTCAACTGGACATATCTTTTGATTCCCGCTATGAAATCTTGATTTTTCGGATTCGTTGGAAAGATATTATCAATTAGATCCTAATAATTTTGGTTTCACTAAAATCCGGATTGTTTTGCACCCGGTACATTCAATTGAAGTTTGAAATCGAATTATCGAACTACCGCGCCATTTTCAATTCCTTTTATAGTTATATATAATTATTTATATTCAAACGACGACGTATATAATATATACGTTCTAAATATATTCAAAATAAATTTCTCGTCGATATTATTTAAAATAATTCATTTTAAATGTTCAAAATTCACTAAAATTGCCAAAATAAAAATTTTAAACTGGCTCGCATTTCCGGGTTATTACAATCTCCCGCACTTAAAACTTTTCGTCCCCGAAAAGGAACAAAGTCGAAAGTGGTTTGATTAATCAACTCTACGTTCGATTTGGCTTCCATTCTCCAACTTTTCAGTTTCTGAGAATTTTAAAATTCTTCAAAAATTTGGCTAACACCCTAAATTTTCGAAAAATTTCGCCATAACCTCCCCTGCACCGGGAGCAACGGGAAAATCCCAAAATTTCCATATAGGCCTTCTGATCTCTAAAAGAAAAAGAAAAAGCCAAGCGGCTAGCCAATCGGCTCATAAAATCATCATCACCCAAACAAAACAGTAAATTATAGTAAACATGTACCTATTTGTCGGGCAAACAAATTTTATTCTCTGCTCTAGCCTTCTTGCTATGACCTGTTCAATGTAAGTACATGTATATGCAAGCAAATGCGACTAGTTTTTAATATAGTTCGATATTTGATTCAATTAGGCTTAATGGTTCAAAATTATCAAACAAATAAACAAACAACACAAACATCAATCAATTAGTGGATTAACGTTTCAAATTCATAATTTTGATACATATACAGAAAATCATGTTTTTGATGTCAATTCACAACAATGTGTTCTAGCTATATTAGTTTTGGTTCTCACACCAGTCTAATGGAAATATATAGAAATCATACCTTCGAAACACGAAAATAAACCAATGATGTCGTATGTCATCAGTGGAATCATCCCCGGGCTACTAGAGTGCGATTCCATATCTATCCAGTATATTAAAACTTCGAATATACGTTCATGACGCGTATACGCGAAACCTTTATATACTCGATTGCCCAAATTCAAAATAAATAAATAATCAAATACGTTTTAAAATGGTTTAGATTTCAAAACAAAATTATTTTCATTTGAAAGATATACTCTTCACACTCGTTCTAGGATATTATTGATCCTATCTCTAACGAGTCATTCTAATTGGATATTACTAATCCAATATCTGATGAATTCTTTCGTATGGTTCTAATGTGCCTTGTTCTCGAGCTCTGTAAACCAAAGCTCTGATACCAAATGAAGCGACCCGAACTTCCCCGGTCTCCGAAGAGATGAGAAAGAACGAATTACTGTGAGGACAAGACAAATCAGAACACAAACGGAAGGACATTTCATTGCTATTACAACAATGCATCAGATACCAGAATATACAGAGTATAAATGAATAAATTACATTCGATAAATATCATAGATTACAATAAATTACAAAGCAGCGGAAAATAATACAAAGCACAACTGAAGGTGATATACGAATACAGAGCTTTCCGTATATCATTCCAACTATAAACCAGGATCCTGTGAATACAAATTTGCAAAACCGAAACTACTAGCTGCCCGTGTCGAAAATAGGGGCACCCAGAGTTTAGGTTAAAACAATAAACTCCAGGTCAGTCATGTGACTGGTGTGAGAACTAAAACAGTTATTTAAAACTTTATTTTAAAAGAGAGTAATTCAAGGGACCACGCCGTATAACACGGAACAGGTTTCCTCCCAAGAATACCAGTGCAAAGAAAAGACAACGCAATGCTTTTTTCGAAAAATGAAGCTATTATAAGACCCAGGTCCCATCACACAATGCAACGCAAGCCGGAGGATAGGGTTTTCCCTTATAATAGCCAAACATGCTTGGTACGTTTAAAACAAATCATTTGATACTATAATAAGTGTATAGTGTCAAAACAATTTCAATCATAAATACAAATCATAGACGGCATAGCATCCCATGCTACTATGTCGCCATACTAGGCTCTACAAATAAAGCCGAAATATCTCGTATTGGAAATTGGATTTCCGTCATGAGTCGAGGCAAGGGGCAAACTCCTCTCCGCTTCGAGACACTCTAGCAAATGCCTCGGGACTACACACTCTGTGTAACCCCTGGATGCTTCAGGGCCGGTCCTCTCTTACGTTTGAGGATTAGTTATTCCTGAACACACGTTTCCTGGTCCTTACAGACCTAAAATCGAGGCGCCTCGTCCAACAACCAGAAAGGTGAAAAGTATATAAATGTCAGGGCTGGTAAGTCACTAACACCACCAAAGCTAGAAAGAAACGTCGTGCTCTCCCTGTAGTCCGTATCCCATTTTTGACTCATATCGAGGTGTGAGGCTCGCGAATTCACGTTATACACAAAGCTACGCCACAAAGGCCATGCTTTGATCATCAACCACAAGACTTTGCTTTTCAACAGAAGCCTTGATCCATGCAACTCAGCGTGCCACACAGGCAATTCATGCAATGCGATTGATATTTATCGATATATAACCTCTAAGCTCATACGTCTCAGAGAAGGGCGTTAAGCAAGAGAATAAATTCTCCGCCGCCAAACAGATATATATTTAACAAAAATCAATCAACATAGAATAAAATCCAATCTCAGACACACAATCCATTTAAAAGTTCGTTCTGGGACTGAACGAAACCGGAGGCACTTTCCTCGCATATCCATCGATCTCCAAGTACGTCTAGACGACCACCAACTGATTCCCTCATCTTGGGTTTACAGCCCAATCAAGATTATCAGTAATCACCCAAACGATGTGAAGACTTCCGGTCTTCAACCACCATCTTCGACTTATCGTCGAATCGGTTATTCAGAATGGGTATAAACCCGGTCTTTCCGAACTACCCGCGTATATTAAAAACAAATGTTACACAAACACAACATACGCCTCATTCCAATTCATTAGTCACTAGTCGTAAATCAGCAAGAGAACAGTTTCCCAAATATTAACCCCGAAGGCCGAAACCAACATCAGATCAATAGCCAGGAAACCATTCTTCTTAACTAACCTACAGCTAGTTTCTAAATTCTACATTCTTAGGGAAAGGTTCCCATTAATTTTATCCAAGATAAATTCTTTAATCTTCCTTTGGATGTCATTTCAAACCAAATTATGGTTTTCCAAACTAGTCGAGATTAGCGAACCACACCGAAGTAATTATTTATTTTATTTCCCAATCCCAACCTATTCATCCCATGAAGCAAAACTGGTAATACTCCATATCTAACACCACGGTGTTATCGGTAAAATTAATTACCATTTCACGTTCAAATCTGATTAAAGATTTAACTATCGCTTTGGAGCAAAACTGGTGATACTCCATTCTCGCTCATTTGCCAAATTTGATAATTTAAATTATTAATTCACATTTCAATCTAATTGCAGATTCAATAAAACTCCTTTTACTGGGTTAAAGAACTAGTGTCATTTAAAACACAGTTCACGACAAACCCAAATCACATTCTAATTATTATCGGGTTAAAGAACTAGTGTTATTTAAAACACTGTTCACGATAAACCCACAAATCAATTCTATTTAAAACCCATTTCAAATCTAATTTATTTATTTAAAAATAAACGGATTTTAATTTTAGTTCAAAACTAGTTCATTTCGATAAAAATCTATTTTTATCTTTTCAAATATGGAGTTTTACATCCCAATTTCTCCCAAATCATTTCTTATGATTTTACACAAATTATTGATATTTTTAATAATTTTATCAAGGCCCGTACAGTCGATTTCCATCAACGGCCATCGAACTGAACTTAAACGACCTTTTATGAATTTGATTTGGACGTATCTCCAAATCCAACCATTCGATTTTGAATTTCTAATAATCGTTAGAAAGCTCTTTTCAATACGAACCCAACGGTTCCGGTTTTAGGAGAATCCGACGGTCGGATCTCCCATAATGTCTGTTTGAAATAAATGGTCGAAATTCACGAACTGCCGCGGCGCGGTGCGTTCTATTCAGGCCATTATATTATATATATAATATATATTTCGTCGATTTCTATTTAAAACGAATTTTATAAATCGTTGTAAATTCGTTTCAAAAACATTTTCAACTTCCATTTCAATTCAAATCAAAATTAATTTTTTCCTTATAAATTCGTTTTAAAATTCATTTCTATTCAATTCAAATTTCAATTCAATTTGAATTCATTTCAAATTGATTTTACTTCTATTTCAATTCAATTCGAATTCGTTATCTATTTAATTCAATTCGAATTCGTTATTTATTCAATTCATTTCGAATTCGTTATCTATTCAATTCAAATTCAATTCAAATCAAATTCGTTTTCTATTCTATTCAAATTCAATTGATTTTCTATTCGATTCAATTCAAATTGGTTTTCTATTCGATTCAATTCAAATTGGTTTTCTATTCGATTCAATTCAAATTGGTTTTCTATTCGATTCAATTCAAATTGGTTTTCTATTCGATTCAATTCAAATTTCATTTCAAAATATTCGATTTCGAAATCACTTTTCAATATTCATTTTAAAATGAATAAAATCGATATAAATATCGTTCATGTCAAAATGGCGTCAATCTAATCAACACGGCTTCATATATTTCTATTTTCAAATATCCTATTTCAAATATTTCCTTTTCAAACATTTCTATTTCAAATATTTCGTTTTCAAATATTTCTATTTCAAATATTTTGTTTTCAAATATTTCTACTTCAAATATTTCTATTTCAAATATTTCAGTTTCAAATATTTTGTTTTCAAATATTTCTACTTCAAATATTTCTATTCCAAATATTTCGTTTTCAAATATTTCTACTTCAAATATTTCGTTTTCAAATATTTCTATTTCTAATATTTCGTTCAACACATGACTAATCTCAACGGATGAGTACTGTCAACACATGAACCTTTATTTTATATTATTCTTTATTTTCTAAATTGGAATGAGGCCCAATCAATCACCATATAATGTTAATTATATGGATTTTCATACATCACACGTATATAATAGCATTGAAAAATAATCAACCATCAACCAAAGTGCACTACACTGTATAAGCATCAAATATAGATATATAACGCTTATAACAGCCTGTCAATCAATCGATCGACATATTTAATCAATCAGGATGAGTGAACTTCAAATTTCATCCCAGCACCCGTGTGGGGTTTCAAACAATCAAACACAGATTTTATTGGTGCAGTTGGGCGATGTGTAAAATTTATCGTCCCAATCAATGTCATTCAAATAGGTGTACATAAACAAACCGTCCGGTTTGTAAATGAATATTTATTTATTCACATTCACGTTAAAAATTATATTTTTAACGATAAAACATTTTATTTTAACATATGAATTTCTATTCAGCTCATTTACACAATAAAAATGATATTTTTATTTTTCTAACATATTTTAGAAAATTTCGGCGGCATAACTGCATGATACTAGAAACGGGACAAGGCCTTGCCTTATCCCCGGTCTAGTGAAGGCCCACGCCATTCACACATCAATCAAATCATTCCATTTCACCAAACAATTCAATTCAGACCAAATAACCTAACCCACTACACAACCAAACAATTAAACAAACAAGTCATCCATGGTCTGTGGATGACGGGTGTCGGGTGCTACTAAACACCGTCTGCATCTTAGTATATATATAACTAGAAAAGAAATTGAAGAGTGAGAAATTATCACCGATAGCTATCCCAACTTCACGACACTTCCTTTAGAGAAATCATCGCCATTCTCGCCTTTTGTCGCTTTCGTTGCCCGTAGCCACTATATATATATAAATCACATTTTTACTTCGCTATTCAATATGTAAAAATCGAATTTTTACTTCGCTATTCAATATATAAAAATCGAATTTTTACTATGCTATTCAATATATAAAAATCGAATTTTTACTATGCTATTCAATATATAAAAATCGAATTTTTACTTCGCTATTCAATATATAAAAATCGAATTTTTACTTCGCTATTCAATATATAAAAATCGAATTTTTACTTCACTATTCAATATGTAAAAATCGAATTTTTACTTCGCTATTCAATATATAAAAATCGAATTTTTACTACGCTATTCAATATATAAAAATCGAATTTTTACTTCGCTATTCAATATATAAAAATCGAATTTTACTTCGCTATTCAATATATAAAAATCGAATTTTTACTTCGCTATTCAATATATAAAAATCGATTTTTTACTTCGCTATTCAATATATAAAAATCGAATTTTTACTTCGCTATTCAATATATAAAAATCGAATTTTTACTTCGCTATTCAATATATAAAAATCACACCTTTCATCATATAAAAATATCGTCTTTCATAGATTAAAAATCACTACTTTATACCGTTAAAAATCCGTTCTTTCTTTGATTTAAAAATCCGACCTTTAATAATATGAGAGATCATAACTTAACTATTCAAAGATCACATCTTTTTCTTTACAAAGATTATATTTTTCTCTTTATACAATAAAATTCAATCCTTTTAACATATAAAAATTCTATGTTTAACATATAAAAACCTATCTTTGTATTTAAAATCATCTCGCTATAACATAGAGGATAAAACTGATTTCATATAACAAAAAAAGAAAAATATATAAGGAAATGGATAAATAAGAACTTACAATCACTCGGAGGTGTAGGGGGGTTTAGGGCGCGCCGAGATGGTCGGAGAGGGCGCGAAGGTGGTGTGCGGGATGATGGATTGGGTGTATGGGGTCTGCGCGTTTCAAAAAAGGGGGGGCTGTCGCGCGAAGTAGGGGAGAGAGGAGAGAGGATGGGGCGGCAGATCGGAGGGGTAGGTGGCGACCGAACTTCGGTGGTGGGAAGAATAGGGGGCGGTGGGTTTTAGGATTGAATTGGGTGGCGGGGCTCGAGGTGAGAGGAGGAAGGTCGGGGAAGAAGAAGATGGAGGGCGGCGGTGGTTGGGGGCCCCCCTGGCGGCGTCGCGATCTATCTGGGGGGGCGACGAGTTCTCCCCCCGTCTTCCTCTTTCTATTTTATTTATTTATTTTGTTTTCTGATTCGTTTTGAAGGAGGGGGGGGGGGGGTGGGCAGAGTATAAGGGAGGAGAGTTTTTTTTTTTAATTATTTTATCTATCACTAAAAAGCAACTTTTATTTTCGACCTCTAAACGAGGCCCACCGCCTATCGTCCATAGCGTTTTACCCCCATTCCGAACACAATGGGATATGTATCGCAAGATGATTCGATCATTTCGATCAGTTTCCGTTAAAATCAACATATAACTCTATATATTGAATTTGAACGCGTATTTCAATTTACTGGGGTCACGTACTAACTCTAAAAATTCCCGAAAAATATTTTCTAGCTTCGTATTGATGATACGGTCCTAACAAAACTAGTTTTGTCGAATTCTGAGACCGTTGGAAAAATGGCCATTTTCCAGTCGATTAAAATCAACTGAAACTGGTCAATCGCGTTTTCCTTTTCCACGCTCACATACTGATTCGAAAAATTATGAAATTTGGAACCTAGCAATAATTTGACATCCCGGACCCAACAAAAGTGGTTTCGTCGAAATCCGAGGTCGTTTGCAAAATGTCTATTTTTAAGGGCCTGAATTCCATAGCGACTATTCAGAATTTTCAACTGGACATATCTTTTGATTCCCGCTATGAAATCTTGATTTTTCGGATTCGTTGGAAAGATATTATCAATTAGATCCTAATATTTTTGGTTTCACTAAAATCAGGATTGTTTTGCACCCGATACATTCAATTGAAGTTTGAAATCGAATAATCGAACTACCGCGCCATTTTCAATTCCTTTTATAATTATTTATATTCTAACGACGACGTATATAATATATACGTTCTAAATATATTCAAAATAAATTTCTCGTCGATATTATTTAAAATAATTCATTTTAAATGTTCAAAATTCACTAAAATTGCCAAAATAAAATTTTAAACTGGCTCGCATTTCCGGGTTATTACAGTAAGTTTCGTGAAAAGAAAAAAAGAACAGAAATGGGAGAGGGTTAGTGTGGGAATATGAAATTTGAGGTTTGTCCTTGATAAAATTACAATGTTGAAAAGAGTAGTTAATTAGCATCAAATCAGAAATTATGTCCTGGAAACTTAACGTTTTGAATCGTTGTCCTACAAAGAAATACAGGTCCGCATAGAGATACTGAAATCTAATTTCCAGTTTTTATTTTTGGGATCATTTTATGGTAATTTTTAGACTTTAAACATTTCAGGTATGGTTAATTCACAGGGCCGTCCCTGGCCTAATGCGAGTCGTGCGACCGCACACGGCCCGTTAGGTCAGGGGGCCCAAAAAAAACTGTATTTCCTTTACTAGAGCTACTTTTTCTTGTCAGGATGCATGTACTTGATAGTAATTTATTTATGCAAAAGTAGATATGATTGTATGCTTTGTTGACATCAATCAATATATTAAAATGGAGATGTGGCTTGTGTGGACCTCTAGTTGACAGATTGAAAATGTGGGTAAAAACTTTATGAATTTGCTGAAACACGCAATTTTCTCAATGGAGATGCACAGTAGAAAAAGCACATTTTCACTTAAGTTCAATTTCATAAAAAAATAAAATTGTGGGCCCAAAATTTTTGGCCTGCACTAGGCCCATAAATACTTACGGCCGACCCTGTTAATTCATTCTTTCTATTTAAAGCATTAAGACTTGATTGATGGTTTTTTCTCTTTTTTCATGTATACGCATGGGTTCTCTTTATTTTATTGATGTTGTATTACATGCATATCACACCATATCAACTTTCTTATACATGGCATATCTTATTGACTGACAAGTTTAGCTTAATAGTTGAAGTATCATTCAACGTTTGATAAATATAGTTATGGGTTAATTGCCATATCTTATAGCAGGTTCCTGTTAATTAACATTTGAATAACCATGGTTTGATCATGACACAGGATGTCCATTTTTAAAAAATACATGAAAAGGCCGCATTCATTGATACATTCATCATAAATTAATAATCCATTACACAACAGTTTGTTGATATAATATTATATAAACAATCGTGGGTTTGATTATTGGTGGAATTTATTTGGTATAAGCGGAAAAGGCCATTTTTCTTACCATATATATGCTTATATCAAGAACCCAATCATACGTCATGAATATCATTAGCTATGTGTGTTGTTCATAATAGTCACAAACCAAATTTATGTCATGAAATTGAAATCCAATTTTAGATTTTACCATCAAATTTTATTACTATTATTTTGTAACCCAATTTTATACATGTTAAACTAAAATCACTTTGTGCTCTATTGGTGATGCATGTGTATGTTCCAATAATTTTTACATTCTAGACTTTTAAAATGGTTTGATTACCGTCATCGTTCTCCTGATTTTATTGATGAAGATTTATTTCATACACTGAAACCATTGAATACTATAAAGCATCTATGTTTGGTGAAAATAACCAAATTATCATTTTATATATAAATCTTGGTTGGCTAACGCACCTTTAATAAGTTGCTTGACCTTCTATTAACCCATTTTTTGTTCTTATTGCACGGTTGTGTTTGGTTAAATTAATTTTCTTATCGTCTTTAATTATACACTAGTATTTTCTGCCCGCTCTACTGGGCATTAAAATTTATGTTATTAAAAAATATTGTAATGATTAAATATCAAAAATAAAAGAAAAATAAAGTAATGTAATTGATATTAAATAGTTACATATATAATTTTAAATATTATAATTTATGTGGCAACAATAATAAATTGTTCTGTTGTTCATCTAAAAATAATTTTACTATGGATGATTATTTTGATTAATTGTTCTGTTATCCATCTAATAATTTATGCATTAACAATAATTAATTATCATATTGTTCACCCAATAATAATTTTGTCGTGGATGATTATTTGATTAATTATTCTGTTATCCATCTAATTTTTTGTTATGAATGGTTATTTTTTGGCATAGATTTAAAAAAAAATGATTATTTGTGATTTTATTCTAAAAACATATTCTTAATTCATTACAATTTAAACTTATTTTGTGATCTTTAAATGTGAAAAATTAAACAAATACTCATTAAAATTATATAAGTGGTATACAATTCAAGTAATATTATATAAATTATATACAAACTACAATATAATAACTTTTTTGATGAAGCAAGAAAGTGTATATGATGTCATCGTCATATATATATATATAATATGATGCAATGTATGCTTTATTATTAAGTTTTAAATATATTTTTATATGTATAAGAGGCATTCTAACTAAAATTTCAAATTACAACATAAAAATAAATATCCATAACAGAAAAATACATTAATCAATAGTAATTTTCAGAGAAAAATAAATATAAGATCATGAGTAGTTTTCATTCCAAACAAAATAAATATGAAAATCAGAGAAAAGTAAATATAAGATCATGAGTAGTTTCCATTCCAAACAAAATAAACATGAAAATTGTGTTCAAGTCCAATCTTGTTCCCAGCGTAACTTCATGATTTCCACTTTTTTGAATAATTTTCATTCCTGTGGTGCAACACACATTTAAATAGATGAACAATTAATTAGTCATTCCTTACCAAAATAATAATAATATGTACACCGTATATAATATAACCATCAAATATATATAACTTGCTTTCTCTTTTTTAATTGCTTTCAGTTTTGAAATAAATCCATTTTCATCATATTTTTTATCCTCATAGTCGTCAAAAATATATGGCAATTTGACATCATTATCAATCTCTTTGCTTTTCCTCTTCAAACTATTAGTGTTTGTAGATTTTTCAGTACTGGGGCTTTGCATATTGATGTTAGTTTTAGATTCAGTGCTGAAACTTGGTATAGACATCTGCATATGAATGAAATAAAATAACTTGGTGCAATGAACATGACTAACTAACTAACTATATATATATGTATTTATGTATGTATGTATGTATGTTTGTATATGTGTGTGACAACAAAGTACCTGTGAACTTTGTAATGCAATTGCGCCGTCTTCACTTTCTATCATAGAATTCCCAATCAACTCAAAACCTTCAAATATGTCTGTGGCCGTGTACATGCTTGAACCTCTGTGTACATTATTCTCACCAACACATATAGTAATTGTATACTGCCTTCCCTCCAAACACTTCAAAATTGTTGGATATTCATTTCTTTCCTTGCAAGAAAGAATATTATCATTTATTTAGTTTTATCAAAAAATAAAGTATTAAAATTTTCTGTTAGAATATTTTGAGCTATACATACCTTTTCTTGATCTCCCATTATGTCATAAACATTTTTCTTAACTATTCTGTAAACCTCACGGTCTTGCAAAATTATTGCAGCACTGCCACTATTATCTTCAACAAAACACATAATCTAAATCTGCACATAAACACACACACACACACACACACACACATATATATATATATATATATATATATATATAACTATTAGTAGGAAAGTAAGTAAATTTTTCTCCAACATTACAGAAAATTACCTCATGTCTGGACAGGGTACGCTTCTTTTACAATTAGGACATTTATACTTCCCATCTTTCTCCTCAACTTCTTGATCACTACATGTTAAGCAAGCATCATAATACCAAGTTTGTTCCTCTTTTACATTACTAACGGTTAATTGACAAATAACTTCTTTCTAAAATTTATAAAATACAGTAACTTCAGGTACTTGAATAGGAACGACAAATTAAAAATATTAAAGTCTAGGCAGCATACCTCGATATATTTAGATTTCAAATTCCTTATCTCACCAATACTCATTATTTGATAATCTATGGTAATCATATCGTTAACATCAACTTTTCCTTCATTGAAATCAATAATATCCAACCTACATATTTTATAAGTTTAATTTTTGATGTATATTATATTTAAAAAGTATATTATATTACATTTCAATAAAACTCAAATTTACCTCATTTTTAAGAACACTGTGATGATTATAGTTGATGAAAAACCGTGTTGCACCAACATTAGTCATATTAGGTTGCTCTACAATATAAGAAATCTCATGTTATTAAATTTTCACACATTAAAGTAATTGATTGTCGATAGCAAAATTGGACCAATAGATGAGAGAATTGAGCTAGACCGATGGAGAAAATGGGGTAAACCCTACCAAAACATATTTTAATAAATTTTCTCAATTATGAATAACATAAAAGTCATACTAAAATTGTACCTGTAATTGAATTCAACCTACAACTTGACACAATGATGATAACTGTTTTCTCAGTAGCTTCTTTTAAAGCGGTGGCAAACAATTTGGCAAAATCATCCCAAAAACAAAATTTCACAGTAGAACCATCAAAACGTAAAAATGGGAAGCAAAATATTATTTATGCATATAAAAAAATAAAGATTTAAATTCCATTATATTTAAAGTGTTATATATACATACCTCCCATCTGTAAGTTCAAATATAAAATTGCATTGCTCTTTGCCATTTGCATTCACAAACTCATTTAAACCATCTTTTAAAATAGGACAAATTTTCAAAATAAGCTTGTTTTTAAAACTAATAGCAGATTTAGGATAGTTTTGAAACTATTTGCAAAAATAAGCTTATTTTTGGCAATAGTTGTTCAAAAACAAGCCTATTTCTGCAAATAGTTTCAAAGCTAGCCCAAATATGCTATTAGTTTTAAAAACAAACCTATTTTGAAAATTTGTACCGTATATTTTTATAAGGGGTGCACTTCACAAGTCTGGTCATGTGTATTTTTTTTAAACAACTGGACACCTCAGCGCTGAGGTGGACAAAACAAGCCTATTTCTGCAAATTGTTTTAAACTAGCCTAAATCCGCTATTAGTTTTTAAAAAAAAGGCTATTTTGAAAATTTGTCCTTTAAAATACCACAATCCCTATACTTGAGCTCTCCAATAAAATCTTATAAACGATAATAATAAATAAATGAAACTTGCTACTTATTGTAAAACAGATGTGTATGTATGTCTAAAGTATCTTAGATCATACCTAATAATTGAGCTTGGTCTTTCTCTAGTGATAACTCTTTCACATTATCAATATCAAAGAAATCAAATTCATTTTCCCGTATCATCATCTCATAATTCAATAATTTGGTTACCTTGGTACGTCTTGTTAACCAAATCTATAGATCATTGTGGATAGGTTTTATAGATCCTGGTTTGTAGGATTTGACACACAAATTGCTGAGAATGTATATTTGTCCTCCATCCAACTTGTACTTCAAGTATTCAACATGATTTACCCATATAAAAGCATGAATTCGGGTATGCTATGTTATGCAATAAAAAACATTTGAAAAAATGAACAATTATGAGATTGCAATATATCTATCTATATAAAGAATAAATTGTTTAAATATAATTATTTACCTTGTCATCTAACAATAGGAGATTTCTTCCTAGGTATTCCTTGTCACCTTTATTGCTGTAGATTTTAATAACTCGAACTCTGATTTTCCAGTCATATTTATTATTAATATGTTTTAGAGAGCTTAAGCTATCAGATCTTTCCATATATGCCAGTGATATGAGTTCTTATGAAAAAAAGAAAAATTAGCTAAGTTTTGATAATCAATGACATATGGATGAAAAAAAATAAAAGAGCTGTTACATATATATGTTCGATATTGATAGTTTTTAGAAGTACTAACCTAAGAATACAGAGAGGCTTGGAGATGAGGAGGGTGTCACAATATAGAGAAGTAGGGACAAAAGTGATTCATATTGTGCTATGTACAATCTCTTTAGCTGGTCAAACATGATGGTCCATATTGTTAGATTAATGTTATATGTTAAGATATTACTTATATATTTTAAGATATCATTGTAAAATTGTATACAAATAATTGGTATCTATTTTAGTCAAATGAGCAAAGGTATTAATGTTATATCACTGTGGTACATAATATAAAAAGAAATAAAGCAACGAAACATATGAGAATATATGTTAAAAGTATATATAAATAACAATTGAAATTAATTGCAAGTGTATAAATGTTATAGAATTATCAAGATTTAGAATAAGAAATTTCATGGATCGAAATAATGGATATAAATGTAAACATCTTCTACATTAATTATAAGCTTATGCAAATATATGACAGTTATTTATATTCGTATATAACACAACTCTGTTCTCCGTGTCTATGTCATTCATTTATCTATCTTATTCTAAAGAAAATACTTTAATACATGACATAGTAATGTTAAAAAGAACGGATGTATGTTCTATACTGGCAAGTGTTGATTAGTGGTCCTAATCGAGAAGAATACTTAATACATGTTATGGTAAGTATAAATCATAGAATGTAAAAAAGAAAATGCATATTAGTATAAGTTTTAAATGGAACTGGTCAAAAAGGAAATGCACAAAAGGAAATTTATTCAATGACATGCATGAAAAATGAAAATTGAAATTGATGAATGATATAAATGACAAAGTTAAGAATTCAAGTAACTCAAGCATAATGTGGGAACAATTGTCAAAGAAAGGAAAATGTCATAACATACCATTAAAAATCTAAGCATTACATGAGCCAATAAATCTGACTCATAATCAATTCATGTCAATAATGGAATTAACAATTCCTTGATGTGTTTTCTGTTGTTTATCAAACAAGTGTATTTGGAAGCAATATAAATTTATTTCAAGTGAAAATTATCATAAATTATATTAAATTCAATAAACATAAATAGAATGTTTGCACTAAATTCAAAAAATATTGTGGCAATTTGGAAAGTATCCAGTATCAGAAGATAAAAATTCTATTTTTTTAAATTAGGAAAAACATAAACTAGAAAATATTATAAGAGTTTCATAAAGAAATTTCATATGAAAAAACATAAATTAGAAAATATTATATTAGTTTCATAAAGAAATTTGATGGATCGAAATAATGGATATAAATGTAAACATCTTCTGCACACAATTAGAAACTTATGCAAATATATGGCAGTTATTTATATTCGTATATAACACAAATCTGTTCTCTGTGTCTATGTCATTCATTTATCTATCTTATTCTGAAGAAAATACTTTAGTATATGACATAGTAATGCTAAAAAGAATTGATGTATGTTCTATACTGGCAAGTGTTGAGTAGTGGTCCTAATCGAGGAGAATACTTAATACATGTTATGGTAAGTATAACCATAGAATGTGAAAAAGAAAATGCATATTAGTATAAGTTTTAAAATGGAACTTCTTAAAAGGGAAATGCACAAAGGGAAATTTATTCAATGACATGCATGAAAAATGGAAATGGAAATTAAAATTGGAATTGAAATTGATGAATGATATAAATGACAAAGTTAAGAATTCACGTAACTCAAGTATAATGTGGGAACAATTGTCAAAGAAGGGAAAATGTCATAACATACCATTAAAAGCCTGAGCATTACATGAGCCAATAAATATGACTCATAATCAATTCATGTCAATAATGGAATTAACAATTCCATGATGCATTTTTGGTTGTTTATCAAACAGGTGTATTTGAAAGTAATATAAATTTATTTCACGTAAAAATTATCATAAATTATATTAAATTCAATAAACATAATTAGAATGTTTGCACTAAATTCAAAAAATGTTGTGGCAGTTTTGAAAGTATTCATCATCAAAAGATAAAAAATTTATTTTTTTAAGTAAATTAGATCTTTAGAGAGCATTGGAATGACCATAAAAGCAGAAACATTTTCTACATTCCATTAAAAGCCCAAGCAAAAAAAGGCAGTTATTTATTAAATATACATCAATTCCTAATGTTTACTTCTCATATATTTGATTGAATAGTTTGTATTTCTCATTTTGTGCAGTAAACAATCAGTGCAATGCATTTTAGTAAACATTCAATTATACAAATGTATTTTATGGTCGGACCAAATAAAATAGAAATCACATAGAAAGGAAATACCTAGAACAAAACAAAAGAATATAGAAAGGGTAATTTGGGAATTTTACGGTCAGTCCAAATAAAGATTAGTGGGAATTATTATATTGATAGATTATTGTAGTGCATGTAGAGTGACTAAAAGTCATTTAAATTCGTAACGTAAAAAAAAGTTGTAAGTTACTTACTTTACACGAAATTAATGTCAAACCAATTTATGAAGACAACAAATGCTATTCAAGAGGAAAGAAATTATGCAAGAGATTAGAATACATAATTAGTTTCGAAATCAAATTAAAAGGCTTGCAACTAGAAACGATCCAGAAAAGTGGAAAAAAATGACAATTAAAAGATTTTTAAATATGGAAAGATGGATTTTTCTTCTTCTATACAACTGGATTTGGGTTTATTTACTTTTATTTTATTCTTGAAATGAGTGGTTAATGTGTACTTGATTATATATGCTCGACGTATGTTTGTACCCTGTTATTATCTAATACTTCTTCAATTCAGTTCTATTATATATATGTCAGTTCTTTTAAATTCATATTTGTAGGAACATAAACTAAGTGCTTGTGTGATGAAGATGTTGACCCAAGCAGATAGAGCAGTCTCAGGGCGGGCAAGAATCAAGGTCATCCATATAAAGTTTTTTATTTTTGGGATCATTTTATGGTATTTTTTGGACTTCTAACATTTCAGGTACGGTTAATTCATTCTTTCTATTTAAAGCATTAAGACTTGATTTATGGATGTTGCTCTTGTTTTATGTATACTCATGAATTCTCTTCATTTTATTAATGCTGTATTACATAACATATCACACCATATCAACTTTCTTATACATGGCCTACCTTATTGGTTGACAATTTTAGCTTAAAAGTTGAGGTATCATTCATCGTTTGATATAGTTGTGGATTAATTTCCATATCTTATAGCAGGTTCCTGTTAATTAACATTTAAATATTGATCATGACCCAGCATATCCATTTTTACAAAGTACATGAAATGCCACATTTGTTGACATTTTCATCACAAATTAATAATCTATTGCACACCAGTCTATTGATAAACAAAAGATTTTTATTTCAGTATATGATATATATAATTATTGTTGGAAATTTTATGAATTATTTAAAATATGAAATAAGTTTATGATGCCTCCTATTTTTGAATAGTCCTACATCATGGGATTATAAGAAAGATGCAATTATTTATACTTGTTTCTAAGAAGTCATATTGGGGCCTTGGGCTCCCAATGCATGCTTTGTTGTGAGGAGGGAGACCATGCTTCATGACCACCACACACGCGCGCGCGACCGACCGACCGACTCGACTCGACCCGATCCGGCTCGGCTCGGTTCGGTTCGGGATTAGGCTTGGGCCTTGGCTATGTGGTGTAGATGCTTATCCCGTCTATATATTATATTCAGTTGTAGACGAGATTGGTATAGAAAAATTCTGTTTTCTCTTCCTCCGCCATTAAAAAAAATATTCTCTCGGAAATTTTTCGAGCAGTTAAATTTGAAAGTGCAAATCTGCATTGATTTGTTGTGCAAAGCAAATCAGTTATTCATTTTAGAGAGACTGTTTTATCCTAGAGGCGGCGGCGGAAGTACGAACTAGTTTTGCACCACCGACCAGACCGCCGAATCATCTTCAAGAAAGCGACAAAATACGTGACTCAGCCATTGTTTCCCAACAATTTGAAGACGATAAATGAAACAATGGCTTTGTATACTGCCCCATTCAGTCTCGGCGACCTAATCTCAAATCGCACTACTTAAGAACAAACTCAGTCAATTTGATCAACATCTGGATCCTCGAGCCAGCGGTAGGGGTCGGAGATCTGGACCCCATGGTAGTTGTCGATGATTGATCGCGACAAACGATTGGATAGTGAAGAGCTAGAATTGGCGAGCATAACAAATTGGACCTGCTAGAGAGACTGCTCATCAAATTGCAACCAGACAGTTGCATTATTTTCCAACAAAGTTCTGCCGCAAGTGGTAGAAGAAGCTTGATAATAAAAAGGAGTAATCACTTGGAGAATCAGACTTCATGAAGGTACATTCTATTAACAGGATTTATTTTCTATGCTGATTATGTGCAATAAAACAAATATGGAACCATGAATGGTAGACAATTTTTAAACAGGATGCTGCTAATAATTGTTAGATCTAGGAATTTTCAAGTTACACCTAAGATAGTTCCAAATTTGCTTGGAATATGAGCAGTTAAGATAAAGAAGTTTTATGTCTTCATGAAGGTATTGAGCACAAATTACACTTAGGATCGGTAGATACATTCCAAGTGATAATTTTATCTTTGGTAGTGAACTTATTATTTGAAACCAGCAATGCATTTAAGGACATTCTGGGAGCACATGTACAATCCCAAATCAGAGAATTTAACCGAACATGGTTCCATACTGAATTAAAATCAAAGTTTTCATTACCAAAAGGCAACTAATGCTAGATATCACTGTCTTTTGTGAGATTTCCTCTGTGAGATACATACCGTAAAGAATGCTTATGCAGATTTTGATTTTCTGACTTAGATCGAGATTGAGTTCTAAGTATCTATTAAGACTGATAAGTAAAAATGCAGAAATTAATTTTTTCTGTGATTGAATTATGTTAGTCTCTGAGTTTATGAATATCTTCCTATGAGAAAATATAAATTCTCAAACATATGAACATTTAAAATAGTAAGCATACATAACCGACAAGTAAATAACAGAATGGAATCCGCAAGGAAACCATAAACGACAGCAACAACCAACCCAAATGAATGATTCTGGACAGTTATTCTATAATACAAATGTTGAAAACCAGGTCATATGGCACAAATGTGTCGGAACAGGCCAGACCCTGCACCGCAGGCAAACCTGACTGATGAGCCTCTAACGGCTATGATTACTGAGATTCGCCTTATTGGTGAATCAGAGGGTTGGTGGGTAGACATTGGTGTTTCTCGCCATGTTTGCTATGATCGTGATATATTCACAATATACACGGTTGCTGACGATCAGAAAGTGTGTTGTGAGATCCTCACACCACTTAAGCTGTAGAGACTGGTAATAATGAAAATAAAGCATATGATTGGAAAGACATTGATTCTTAAAGATGTGATGCATCTGATATGTTTGAAACATTCAAAATTGAAATCAAGCAAATAGGAAAATTAAGAGACTACATAGTGATAGAGGAACAGAATACGAATCAAATTCAATTCTGGATTTTTTTTATGTGATATATTGTTCATAAGAGAACTGCACCCTATTCATCTGAAATGAACGGTAAAGCTGAAAAAAAATAGGACCTTTACTGAATTAGTAATTGTCATTTTATTAAATTTCGGTGTAGCAAAACATTAGTGGGGGGATATTTTATAGACTGTATGTTATGTTCTGAATAGAATCCCCAAATCTAAGAATAAAATTTCGCCTTATGAAATTTTAGAGAAATATAAATCCAATATGTCATACTTTAGAACTTGGGGTTGCTTAGCATATGTTCGCATTCCAGACCCTAAGATAATAAAATTGGCAAGTAAATTATACGAATGTGTATTTATAAGCTATGCTGTTAATAGCAAAGCATACATAATTTATGACCTAAATACACATAATATATTTTGAATTTAATGATGCCAATTTTTATGAAACGAAATTTCCTTTTAAATTAAGGAATAGTGGGGGCACATCAAGTATGACTATTAGAACAGAACTTAATAAAAGTTCTAAAACTGAACCTAGAAAAAGTAAAAGAGCAAGAACCGCAAAAGATTTTGGTTCATCTTTTTTTGTGCTTTTACTATAGAGAAGGATCCCTTAAACCTCCAAGAGGCCTTATCTTCTTTAGATGCCGTTTTTTTGGTAAGAGGCTATAAATGATGAGATGGAATCTCTAGAATCTAATAAGACTTGGCATTTGATAGATTTACCTCCTGGTTGTAAATCTATAGGCTGTATATGGGTACTTAAAAAGAAATTAAAAAAAACCGATAGCACTATTGATAAATATAAAGTACGACCAGTAGCTAAAGGTTTTAAACAAAAAGAAAATATATATTTCTTCGACACTTTTCACCTGTAACTAGAATTACCTCCATTCGGGTATTAATCTCACTTGTCTCTATTCATAATTTATTAATACACCAAATGGATGTGAAAACCGCATTTTGAATGGTGAATTAGACGAAGAAATTTATATAGACCAGTCTGAAGGATTTGTAGTACATGATCAAGAACATAAAATATGTAAATTAGAGAAATCATTATATGGTTTAAAACAAGCACCTAAACAATGGCATGAAAAATTTGATAACTTTAATCATTTCACATGGTTTTAAAGTTGATGAAAGTGACAATTGCATTTATTACAAATTTGAGAATGACATTTGCACTATTATATGCCTTTATGTAGATGACCTACTCATTTTTGGGTCAAACATTTATGCCATAAACTCAGTCAAATCCTTATTAAGTGCCAGTTTTGATATGAAAGATCTAGGTGAGGCGAGTGTAATCCTTGATATTAAAATTACTAGGTCCGAAAAAGGGACTTTCTTTGGATCAATCTCATTATATTGAGAAGTCTCTAAAGAAAGACAATTACTTTGACTGTAAATCTGCATGTACATCATACGATCCCAGTGCAAAGATATTTAAGAACACTTGTGAAGGTGTAAGACAGTCAAAGTAAGCGAACATCATTGGCTGCCTTCAGATGCCACTGATTGTATTAGACCTGACATTTCCTATGTCGTGGGATTATTATGCATGTTTACTAGTAGACCTAGTATAGAGCATTGACATGCTATTGAAAGGGTCATAAGATACCTTAAACGAGCCATGAACCTTGGATTACATTATGAAAAGTTTCCAGCTGTACTTGAAGGATATTCTGATATAGACTGGAATACTTTATCTGTTGATTCAAAAACGACCAGTGGCTATATATTTAGCATCACTGGAGAAGCTGTCTCTTAAAAATCCAAGAAACAGACTATTTTGACTTAGTCTAATATAGAGACTGAGATAATAGCACTAGCAACAGCTAGTGAAGAAGCAGAGAACTAAAGAAATCTGCTAGTTGAGATCCCTATATGGGAAAAATAGACACTAGTGGTGTAATCGATTGTGTTAGTTCCGCGGCTATTGCAAAAAGTATAGAACCGTTATAACAACGGTAGAGAACTACATCGTAAGCACAATACTATAAAAGAACATCACATATATAGTGATGAAAAATTTGACGACTATTGAAAGAAAAACAGAACCGATGTTACAACGGTAAGAAATGACAGTCGTATGCACAGTATTGTTAGAGAACATCACATATAAGGTGATGATAATTCGGCAGAACCTTTGACGAAAGGATTGTCCAGAAAGAAAGTCCTTAATAATTCTAAAAGAATGGGACTATTGCCTTGTGATTGTGGAATCACGCACAATGGTAACCCGACCTAAATGACTGGAGATCCCAAGAACTAGGTTCAATGAGTAAAAACAAGTTGTGTAGTGATAGTAGATGAACACGCTAAATTTTAGATTAAGAAGCATGTATTCCTGAAGTGATTAGAGGATGAGTTAATAAAAACTCTTAATGAGATCTATACTCTATTTGGAGTGGAGTACCTATTGTAACCGTTGGGATTAATCCGATTCAAGACCACTCGAATCCGATATCTAAACCACAATGCGCTAGCGGAAGTCTAGATCATTGTTAGACTTGCAAAAACAACCAAATCTGTAAGAACCCATTACTTCCCCGTGAAGGAAAGAGCAGATACATTGGGAACAACACACAAATGAACGCAGACGGAAGAACATTTCATTGCTATTACAACAATTCCATCAGAATACAAGAATATACAGAGTATAAATGAATAAATTACATTCGACAAATATCAGGGATTACAATAAATTACATAGCAGCGGAAAATAATACAAAACACAACTGAAAGTAATACACGGATACAGAGCTTTCCGAGCATCGTTCCAGCTGTAAATCAGGATCCTGTGAATATAAATCTGCAAAACCAAAACTACTAGCTGCCCGTGTCGAAAATAAGGGCACCCAGAGTTTAGGTTAAAACAATAAACTCCAGGTCAATCATGTGACTGGTGTGAGAACTAAAACGGTTATTTAAAACTTTACTTTAAAAGAGAGTAATTCAAGGGACCACGCCGTATAACACGGAACGGGTTTCCTCCCAAGAATACCAGTGCATAGAATAAACAACGCAATGCTTTTTCAAAAAATGAAGCTATTATAAGACCCAGGTCCCATCACACAATGCAACGCAAGCCGGAGGATAGGGTTTTCCCTTATACTAGCCAAACATGCTTGGTACGTTTAAAACAAATCAGTTGATACTATAATAAGTGTATAGTGTCAAAACATTTTCAATCATAAATATCAATCCTAGGCGGCATCAGAACCATCTATCATGTCGCCATACTAGGCTCTACAAATAAAACCGAAATATCTCGTATTGGAAATTGGATTTCCGTCGTGAGTCGAGGCAAGGGGCAAGCTCCTCTCCGCTTCGAGACACTCTAGCAAATGCCTCGGGACTACACACTCTGGGTAACCCCTGGATCTTCAGGGCCGGTCCTCTCTTACGTTTGAGGATTGGCAATTCCTGAACACACGTTTCCCGGTCCTTACAGACCTAAAATCGAGGCGCCTCATCCAACAACCACATAGGTGAAAAGTATATAAATGTCAGGGCTGGTAAGTCACTGACACCACCAAAGCTAGAAAGAAACGTCGTGCTCTCCCTGTAGTCCTTATCCCGTTTTTAACTCATACCGAGGTGTGAGGCTCGCGAATTCACGTTATACACAAAGCTACGCCACAAAGGTCGTGCTTTGATCATCAACCACAAGACTTTGCTTTTCAACAGAAGCCTTGATCCATGCAGTTCAGCGTGCCACACAGGCAATTCACGCCATGCGATTGATATCTATCGATACATAACTTCTAAGCTCGTACGTCTCAGAGAAGGGCGTTAAGCAAGAGAATAAATTCTCCGCCGCCAAACAGATATATATTTAACAGAAATCAATCAACACAGAATAAAATCCAATGTCAGACACACAATCCATTTACAAGTTCGTTCTGGATCTGAACGAAACCGGATGCACTTTCCTCGCATATCCATCGATCTCCAAGTACGTCTGGACGACCACCAACTGATTCCCTCATCTTGGGTGTACAGCCCAATCAAGATCATCAGTAATCACCCAAATGATGTGAAGACTTCCGGTCTTCAACCACCGTCTTCATCTTCGACTTATCGTCGAATCGGTTATTCAGAATGGGTATAAACCCGGACTTTCCGAACAACCCGCGTATATAGTAAACAAATGTTACACAAACACAACATACGCCTCATTCCAATTCAGCAGTCACTAACCGCAAATCAGCAAGAGAACAATTTCCCAAATATTAACCCCGAAGGCCGAAACCAACATCAGATCAATATCCAGGAAACCATTCTTCTTAACTAACCTACAACTAGTTTTTAAATTTCATATCCTTAGGGAAAGGTTCCCATTAATTTTATCCAAGATAAATTCTTTAAAATTTATCCTTTAATCTTCCTTTGGATGTCATTTCAAACCAAATTATGGTTTTCCAAACTAGTCGAGATTAGCGAACGACACCGAAGTAATTATTTATTTTATTTCCCAATCCCAACCTATTCATCCCATGAAGCAAAACTGGTACTACTCCATATCTAACACCACAGTGTTGTCGGTAAAATTAATTACCATCCCACGTTCAAATCTAATTAAAGATTTAACTATCGCTTTGGAGCAAAACTGGTGATACTCCATTCTCGCTCATTTTCTAAATTTGATAATTTAGATTATCAATTCACATTTCAATCTAATTACAGATTCATTAAAACTCCTTTTACTGGGTTAAAGGACTAATGTCCTTTAAAACACAGTTCACGACAAACCCAAATCACATTCTATTTATTTATCGGGTTAAAGAACAAGTGTCATGTAAAACACCCTTCATGATAAACCCACAAATCAATTCTATTTACAACCCATTTCAAATCCAATTTATTTACTTAAAAATAAACGGGTTTTAATTTTAGTTCAAAACTACTTCATTTCGATAAAAATCTATTTTTATCTTTTCAAATATGGAGTTTTTCATCCCAATTTTCCCCAAATTATTTCTTATGATTTTACACAAATTATTACTATTTATAATAATTTTATCAAGGCCCGTACAGTCGATTTACAACAATGGCCATCGAACTGCACTTACAATGACCTTTTCCAAATTTGATTTGGACGTATCTCCAAATCCAACCGTTAGATTTCAAATTTCTAATATTCGTGAGAAAGGTCTTTTCGATACGAACCCAACGGTTCCAGTTTTAGGAGAATCCGACGGTCGGATCTCCCGTAATGTCCGTTCGAAGTCAATGGTCGAAATTCACGAACTGCCGCGGCGCGGCGTGTTCTATTCAGGCCATTATATTATATATATAATATATATTTCGTCGATTTCCTTTTAAAAAGTATTTTATAAATCGTTTTAAATTCGTTTTCAGAACCATTTCAATTCTATATTCAATTTCAAATCAAAATTGAATATTTCCTATCATTACTATATAAATGATAATATTTTCAAAACGTTATATTTTGAAATCACTTCCTTTTCAATATTCATTATAAAAACGAATATAATCGATATAAACATCGTTCACGTCAAAATAGCGCAACTCTAATCAACACGGCTTTATATATTTTAATAAATTCGTTATTCTATTCTACAAATGAATATTTATTCTATTCAATATGTGAATCTATATTTTTGTCAACACACGACTAATCTCAACGAATGAGTACTGTCCACGTGTGACTATTTTTGTTATTTAATATATTTTATGAAAATTAAGGTATCTATCGTTTGATTTCGAATCAGACTCCAACCGTAAAATATTAAGAGAACGATTCCCTGAATATTAACCCCGAAGGCCGAAACCAACATCAGATCAATATCCAGGAGACCACTCATTTGATCTATTTTCCAATTAGTTTCTAATTTCATATATGATAAAGATGTAAATTTTATTCTTAAAATATTTCGTTCAACACATGACTAATCTCAACGGATGAGTACTGTCAACACATGAACCTTTATTTTATAAAGATAAAGATGTAAATTTTATTATTAAAATATTTCGTTCAACACATGACTAATCTCAACGGATGAGTACTGTCAACACATGAACCTTTATTTTATAAAGATAAAGATGTAAATTTTATTATTAAAATATTTCGTTCAACATATGACTAATCTCAACGGATGAGTACTGTCGACACATGAACCTTTATTTTATAATATTCTTTATTTTGTAAATTGGAATGAGGCCCAATCAATTACCATATAAAGTTAATTATATGGATTCCATACACACATGTATATAATAGCAACGATAAATAATCAACCATCATCCAAAGTGCACTACACTGTATAAGCATCAAATATAGATATCTAACGCTTATAACAGCCTGTCGATCCATCGATCGACATACAACCAATTATTGGGATTAGTGTATGCCGTATTTTATCCCAATACCCATGTGGGGTTTCAAACAATCAAACACAGATTTTATTTGTGCAGTTGGGCGATGTGTAAAATTTATCATCCCAATCAATGTCAGTCAAATCAGTGTACATAATCAAATCGTTCGATTTGTAAATGAATATTTATTTGTTCACATTCACGTTAAAAATTATATAAATTTTTAACGACCAAACTATTTTATTCAACCTATGAATATTATATTCGGTTCATTTAACAAATAAAATGATATCTTTATTTTTCTAACTTATTTTAGAAAATTTCGGCGGCATAACGGCACGATACTAGAAATGGGACAAGACCTAGCCTTATCCCCGGTCTAACAATGGCCCACGCCATACACATATCAATCAATCCAATTTCAATTCACCAAACAACCAAATTCAAATCAAATAATCTAACCAACTACACAACCAAACAAACAAGTCCATGGTCTGTGGACGATGGTGTCGGGTGCTATTAAACACTGTCTGCATCATAGTATATATAACTAGAAAAAGAAATTTAGAGTGAGAACTTCTCACATTGATTTTTTTCTAACGCGTTTTCTGAACTGCTGAATTGTTGTTCGAGCTTCAGACATCGCATACAAGCTAAAATCTTCAATCCATCTTATTTTCTAGCCCAAGCACGGCATTCTGAACAACTTTTGCCTAAGGGACTTTCTGGCGAAAATGCTCCAATTCGCCAGAATTCGCGAAAGTACACGAATTTTACCGCTTTTGAACAGCAGACTTCGCACGCGTTTTCCGAGTAGCTCCGACCTCCAAAACATGACTTCCATATAGCCAAATCGAAGAGAATTTCGTGCTCTACAACTTTGGTTGAGAGGGACTTTGGCCAGAAATGCACCTTTTGGGAGTTATTGGCGAAATACGGTCAGGAGCTTATTTGCAAAACGGGCGATTAGTGTAAAATGGGTTTTTGGGGACCGGGGGGCCCACGGCCAGAATTGAGGAGGGGGAAGGGGGCGCCGGACCTGATTGGGCATGGTGAGGCGGCGAAGGGGCGGCGGCGGTGGTGGTGGGGCCCGTGGTGGTGGCGGTGGTGTTGTGAGGCTTAGGGTTCATGAAAAGAGGAGAGAGAAGGAGGAGGAGGAAGAGGAGGAGGAGGAGGTGGCGCCGGAGGGGAGGAGGGGCAGCGACGGTGGGTGGTGGCAGCGGAGGAGGGGCGGCAGCAGCGGTGAGAGGGTGGAGGCCATTTTTGAGTTTTTTGAAGAGAAAGAGAGAAGTGAAATTATGAAGAGAGAAATGGAGTAAAAGTGATTATATGCTAGTTTCTCGCGTATCGCCTGAACGCTAACGATTTCCAATCGCCGCGGATTTCGGACACGAGATAGTAGACGTGAAGACAAGTCCAACGAAACAAGTTTCGTCGAATTCCGAGTTCATTTGACTGTTCAAAAAAAATCACGAAAATGCTCAGATAAGCTCTAAAAATGCTATTTTGGCACACCTTTTCTTCTCGCACGCTCACATGCTAACTCAAAAAATCAAGCCCTCTTGGACTTAACCATTATTAGATGATACGAATCCATAAAAAAAACGAAATCGAATTCTGAGGTCGTATCAATAATGTTCCTTTGTAAAATGACTGCTCGCTTTACCCGGAACTGTTTCAGCTCGCACGGCCACATACTAACTCCATTCGACGCGCCATTTGGAACTCAACAATGATTTGTCATTGTGAATCCATAAAAATTTATCTCGTCGAATTCTGAGCTCGTATGCAAAATTCCACTTTTTAAGGGCTATGTATTGTTAACCGAACAACTCCAGCCCATAGCCACTATTCCAGATATCGGAATATATCGAAGCTTATACTTTTCGGAGTTCTAAACGGCATTTTGAACTCAATGGAAGTGGTTTCGAGTCCAAATTCATCCGTATGCAAAATTTGACTTTTTGGGCCATGTATAATTTACATAGCGACTATTCTGAATTTTCAACTGGGCATAACTTTTGATTCCCGCTATGAAATTTCGATTTTTCAGATTCGTTGGAAATATCCTATTATTTTTGGTTTCGCTAAAATCCGGATTGTTTTCCACCCGGTACATTCAATTGAAGTTTGAAATCGAATTATCGAACTACCGCGCCATTTTCAATTCCTTTTATAATTATATATAATTATTTGTATTCTAATGACGACGCGTATAAATATATATGTTCGAATTATATTCAAAATAAATTTCTCGTCGATATTATTTAAAATAATCTATTTTAAATGTTCAAAATTCGCTAAAATTGCCAAAATATAAATTTTAAACTGGCCCAAATTTTCGGTTTGTTACAAAAGCAATAACTCTAATCACAAAACCAATATCAACCAATCACGAACAATCCAAGTCTCAATCACAAGCAAGAAACTAATGACAAAGTAGCAAAAATAAATCACACAAGGATTTATAGTGGTTCCACTAACATCTTGTTAGTGTACATCCACTTTGGAGAGAGTATTTTATTACCACGATGAAAGGAATACAAGAGATTGATCCAATAATCACTATATTTCAATATAGAAAAAAGTTTGAGGAGAATAGAATTGAAGAATTTGAATTAGGCTATAAACCATAATTCTCCATTGAGAATAAACCCTTGATACCAAATCAAGTCTCTAAGCTCCTCCCACTAACACCTTAGAAAATAGCTTATATAGTGGTAGGCCAATTACCCAAATTGCCCCCCGTATCTTCACAAATCAATTACAAGGTTTCTGGCCCGAAACGGCCCATTACCCATGTCAGACGTCTGTCATGGGAGGTGATAGACGTCTGTCGCATTCCAGAAAATTATTCTGCTTCAGCTCAGACGTCAGTCCCTCCTATGACAGACGCCTGTCCCACTCAGACGTCTGTCGTGGGACTGACAGACGTCTGTGGGAATTCTCAGGAAACATACCCTGTAGTGACAGATGTCTGTCGTCCCATACGACAAACGTCTATCGCACTGCATAGCTGACACCAAACACAGTTCAGCTCATAACTTCTTCGTGCGACCTCCGATTTGCGAACGGTTACCTTCTACTCGAAGCTATCTTCAACCACTTCAATCTACCATATAGTATCGCAAATTACAACACTCCACCTCGATACTATATCCATCTCAACTCCAAACTCCAATGCACCATGCATTTCCTTCTACCTTCGACCAAGCAACATGAATACTTTCCCAATGAGATCCGGCAAAGCTACCACCCATTGCACTCCACTAACGAGTTCAGGCAAAGCCCCCACCCGCCAATGAAGTGTTGAACGTATTCAAACCAAATGTCTCACCATAAGACAATGTACTCGGGAGTGAAGCGAGTACTTACCATGAAGATAGATTTCCAATCTCTCGCCTCTATTCCTTTTCCATCAAACATAAAATCACTCTCTCCACCTCGTGCCACCCCGTGCCACCTAGCAACTCAACAAGCGAATTAAGTTCGAGCAATTCTCGAACTTCCCATACGGCAATGCCTTCGTAAACATGTCCACCGCATTATCCTTTGTGTGAACTTTCCGAAGATATACTAGCTTATCCTCATCCATGGCAACAAGAAATGACTCCCTCACCTCAATATGCTTGGTCCGTGAGCTAAAAGCCAAATGGATAGCACTTTGGCTATCACATCGAACATCAACACTCTCATGTTCGAAACCCAAGTCACAAAACAATCGCTTCAAGTAGAGTGCCTCCTTGGCCGCTTCCACAGCGGCAATCAACTCCGCCTCCATAGTGGATAAAGCAACTACGGTTTGCAATCGTGATCTCCAACTAATGGCTGTCCCGCCAAGTGTGAAGACATACCCGGAAGTTGATTTCCTCCGATCCCTATCACCGGCGTAGTCCGAGTCACAATAACCAACCAACTTGCAACTCCCATCATCACTACCGCCAAAGACAAGTCCATGAGATGTTGTGCCTTTCAAGTATCTCAATATAGCCTTCATGGCTTCCCAATGCGATTTCCCCGGATTAGCCATATACCGACTAACCACCCCGACGGCATTTGCTATATCGGGCCTTGTACACACCATTGCGTACATCAAACTACCAACCGCACTTGCATATGGCACCTTTGCCATATAAGCCTTGTCTTAATCCCCGATAGGTGATCCCTTGTCCGAAAGCTTCATATGCAAAGGTAAAGGTGTATTTAACGCCTTTGCATCCTCCATGCTAAACTGGCAAAGCACTTTCTTTATGTATTCCTTTTGAGTTAATTTTAACTCAAAACGCTTTCGGTCCCTTCCAATTTCCATGCCCAAGATTTTTCTTGCTTCTCCAAGATACTTCATCTCGAATTCCGATTTCAAAAGCATATTCAACTTGTTGATTTCATTTCGAACCTTGGAAGCAATGAGCATATCATCCACATACAAGAGTAAATACACCCAACAATCATTTCCCAACCTCTTGAAATATACGCAAGCATCCTTGATGCTTTGATGGAAGCCACTTTCAAGCATGAAATGATCGAATCTCTTGTACCATTGTCTAGGCGATTGCTTTAACCCATATAGTGATTTCTTCAACTTGCAAACCATATTAGACTTACCATCTACAACAAACCCTTCCGGTTGCTCCATGTAGATGTCTTCATCCAAGTCTCCATGCAAGAAGGCGGTTTTCACATCAAGTTGCTCCAACTCCAAGTCATGGATAGCAACTATGGCTAGTAAAACTCGGATAGATGTATGACGAACCACCGGTGCAAAAATTTCATCATACTCCTTTCCTTTCCTTTGTGAGAACCCTTTGCCACTAACCTTGCTTTATACCTTCCATCATCCTTCACCTTGTAAATCCATTTGCACCCTATAGCACGGTTTCCTTGAGGAAGTGGAACCAACTCCCAAGTTCGGTTCTTCATAAGTGATTGCATCTCTTCCTCCATGGCGCAAATCCACTTCGAGTTCTCTCTCGACTCCATGACGTCATCAAGGTCCATCGGTTCATCTTGGACTACATTGAGAGCATAGTCCAAATGATCACTAAAGCTAAGGTAGTTCCAATCACCATATCTTTCGGGAGGCCTTATTGCACGTCGACCAACCCGAGTAGCAATACTTTCACCTAAACCCCTTTAGGCTCCACCTTGAGTCGAAACTTCTCTAGTATCATGTACATCACCAACATCATCATTAGAGGAACCATGAGGACTATGTGATGTTTCATCAACCGCTTCAACCCCACGAGCTTCTTCAACTCTACTACCACTTGGACGAAATGTGGGAATGACTTCCTTCTCCTTTGATTCACCATGAACCAAATCCGGAATGTCCGATGAGTTCTCATTCACCTTGAATAAAGCCGACTCAACAAAAGTGACATGACGAGAATTAACAACCTTCTTCGTTTTCGGATTCCATATTCGATAGCCTTTCACGCCATCCGTGAAACCAAGCAAGATCCCCTTGAATGCCCTAGCTCCAAGCTTATCATTCCCCGGATCATGCACATAAACCGGGCTACCAAACACACGAAGATATCTCAAGTCAACACTCTTCCCTTTCCACACTTCCTCCGGAATTTTGTTACCCATGGCCGAGCATGGAATTCGATTCACAATATGCACCGCGGTTGACAAAGCTTCGGCCCAAAATCCCTTAGACAAACCCAATGTCAATCTCAAGCATCGAGCTTTCTCAAGTAGAGTTCGGTTCATTCTCCCCTCTACTCCATTAGATTGCGGATCTCCCGGTGTAGTAAAATGTCTCCGGATTCCGTGATGCTTACAATACTCCAAGAATTCACGCGAGACATATTCACCGCAATTGTCGGTCCTTTACACCTTCAAAGTCTTCCCACTCTCATTCTCAACAAGAGCCTTCCACACTTTGAACTTAGCAAATGCCTCCGACTTGGCCCCCATTACATACACCCATACCTTTCGAGACAAATCATCAATGAAAGAGATATAATACCTTGCTCCTCCCAAAGAAGCAACCGGTGCCGGTCCCCAAACATCCGAATAAACATACTCAAGAACCTCCTTTGAGTCATGCTTGCCTTCATCGAATGATACCCTTGTTTGCTTCCCCATGACACATTCCTCGAAAAACTCTAGTTTGTTGAAGCTCTCACCATCAATCATCTCCCGCTTCTGAAGAATATCCAAACTCCTCTCCGAGACATGACCCAATCTCAGATGCCAAAACCGTGTCGCATCCAAGTCACGAGAACTATCAACACCTACACAAGTCTCACCTCCTACGGTCACACCTTGAAGCAAATATATACCATGAGCCCTAGCACCCTTCATAACCACAAGTGCTCCCTTTGAAACCCTCAAGCAATCCTTCTCGATAGTGATCTTGCATCCTAGAGAATCCAATTGCCCCAAAGATATAAGCGACTTCCTAAGTCCCGGAACATAGCGAACATTGGTGAGCGTGCGAACAACTCCATCAAACATCCTTATTTGCACGGAGCCACTACCCATTGACTTGCAAATAGCACCATTTCCCATAGCAATTGCATTTCCCTCTTTGACCTCAAAGGACGAAAAACAATCTCTATATGGCGTCATATGATACGACGCACCCGAATCGAGTACCCATTTGTTACCCGAAACACCCGTTGCTACCGCCGTCAACACATTCTCATCTATCTCACCATCCCCACTCTCCACCGCCACGGATGAAGACGCTACTTCCTTCTTATCTTTGTCCAGACATTCATTCTTCCAATATCCCGGTTTCTTGCAAATAAAGCACTTGCCATTTCTCTCTTTCGATTTACCTCTTCCACCGGGTTTTCTTGATTTAGAACGCCCCCGGTTTCCTTTCTTCACATTCTTTTCTTTCTCCACAAACAACCCGTGACTATTACTTGCTCCACTACTACCCTCACTCATCTCCTTCATTTGATCTCTCAACTCCTCACTAAGAAGACCTGTAATAACCCGGAAATTCTGGGCCAGTTTAAAATTTTTATTTTGGCAATTTTAGCGAATTTTGATTATTTAAAATAGATTATCTTAAATAATATCGACGTAAAATTTATTTTGAATATAAATAGAACGTATATATTATACGCGTCGTCGTTAGAATATAAATATTTATATATAATTATAAATGGAATTGAAAATGGCGCGGTAGTTCGATAATTCGATTTCAAATTTCATTTGAATGTACCGGGTGCAAAACAATCCGGATTTTAGTGAAACCAAAAACAATAGGATCTAATTGATAATATCTTTCCAACGAATCCGAAGAATCAAGATTTCATAGCGGGAATCAGAAGATATGTCCAGTTGAAAATTCTGAATAGTCGCTATGGAATTCAGGCCCTTAAAAATGGGAATTTTGCAAATGACCTCGGATTTCGACGAAACTAGTTTTGTTGAATCCGCAATGTCAAGTTATCGCTAGATTCCAAATTTCATAATTTTTCGAATCAATATGTGAGCGTGGCAAAGGAAAATGCGTTTGACCAGTTTCAGTTGATTTTAATCGACTGGGAAATGGCCATTTTTCCAACGGTCTCAGAATTCGACGAAACTAGTTTTGTTAGGACCATATCGTCAATACGAAGCTAGAAAATATTTTTCTGGAATTTTTAAAGTTCGTATGTGACCCCAGTAATTCGAAATGTACGTTTAAAATTCAATATAGTGATTTAAATGTAAATTCAACGGAAACTGATTCAGACGAACAAATCAGCTTGCGATACATATCCCATTGTGTTCAGAATGGGGGTAATTAGCTATGGACGACAGGCGGTGGGCCTCGTTTCGAGGTCGTATGTAAAAGTCAACTTTTTGCAAATTAAAAAAAAAAAAAATATAATCTCTCCCCTTAAACCCGCTCTGGCCCCCCCTCTCTCTCATTTTCAATCCGATCAGTGAAAGAAAGAAAAAAAAAAACGTCGCCCTTAGTTTCGCCGCCGCCCCACCCTCCAGGAACCGCCGCGCCTCAGCCTCGACCTCCCTACCTCCGATCGCAACTCCCCCCTCGCTCCCTGCTCAAGCCCAAGCCTCCCCCCCAAGTTCCGACGCAGTGTCCCAGACCCGCCCCCCCCCAAGGCCGATGCCCCATGGCCAGCGCCGCCTAGGAGGGCCCCGCCTCCGCCTGAAGACGCGAGCAATCCCGCGCCTTCCTCCCCTCCCCAATCATCCACTGTAAGTGACTTATTAATTTTTATTTATAAATCAGTTTTTTTATTTCCTTCTATATTTTAGCAAAACAAAAAAAAAGTGTTGTTTTATGTAGTAAGAAGAAAATATAGTTTTATATATGTAGTAGAAAAAAATATGATTTTTATATTTTTATATTTTTAAAAGAATTAAAAATACGATTTTTATATTTTTAAAGTAGTAAAGATATAATCTTATATATTGTAGAAAGATAAAAATAGGATCTTTGCATAGTAGGAACTATAAAAATATAATCTTTATGAGATATAGATGTAAAAAAATGTGAAAAGGCAAAATTTTTAGATGTAAAAATGCGAAATCTATATTTCTGAAATGGATTTTTATATATTGAATAGCAAAGTAAAAATATGATTTTTAAATATTGAATAGCAAAGTAAAAATATGATTTTTAAATATTGAATAGCAAAGTAAAAATATGATTTTTATATATTGAATAGCAAAGTAAAAATATGATTTTTAAATATTGAATAGCAAAGTAAAAATATGATTTTTAAATATTGAATAGCAAAGTAAAAATATGATTTTTAAATATTGAATAGCAAAGTAAAAATTCGATTTTTAAATATTGAGTAGCAAAGTAAAAATTCAATTTTTACATATGTAGAGAATACGGGCGAAGAAAGTGATAAGAGACGAGAACAGTGAAGATTTTCTGCATTGGAAGTGCCGTGAAGTTGGATAGCTATCGGTGAGAATTTCTCACTCTTCAATTTATTTTATAGTTATATATATATATACTAGGATGCAGACGGTGTTTAGTAGCACCCGACACAATCGTCCACAGACCATGGACTTGTTTGTTTGGCTGTTTGGTGATTGATTGCGATATTGGTTTGAATGTGGTTTGTGGTGTGAAAAATCGAATCGATAAATTGGTTAGGATTAGACGTGCGCCGTTATAAGGCGAAGGAGTAAGGCTAGGTTAGACTCTTACTCCAAATTTGGTGGTTTGCATAACGAAAGTGATTTGATTGAAATGAGTATGGCGGTGTCCATTATTAGACCGGGGATAAGGCTAGACCTTATCCCGTTTCTAGCATAGCGCCGTTATGCCGCCAAAATTTTCTAAAATATGTTAGAAAAATAAAAATATCATTTTTATTAGAAATGAATTGAATTGAAAACGATTTCGAAATGAATTGAATTGAAAACGATTTCGAAATGAATTGAATTGAAAACGATTTCGAAATGAATTGAATTGAAAACGATTTCGAAATGAATTGAATTGAAAACGATTTCGAAATGAATTGAATTGAAAACGATTTCGAAATGAATTGAATTGAAAACGATTTCGAAATGAATTGAATTGAAAACGATTTCGAAATGAATTGAATTGAAAACGATTTCGAAATGAATTGAATTGAAAACGATTTCGAAATGAATTGAATTGAAAACGATTTCGAAATGAATTGAATTGAAAACGATTTCGAAATGAATTGAATTGAAAACGATTTCGAAATGAATTGAATTGAAAACGATTTCGAAATGAATTGAATTGAAAACGATTTCGAAATGAATAGAATTGAAAACGATTTCGAAATGAATAGAATTGAAAACGATTTCGAAATGAATTGAATTGAAAACGATTTCGAAATGAATTGAATTGAAAACGATTTCGAAATGAATTGAATTGAAAACGATTTCGAAATGAATTGAATTGAAAACGATTTCGAAATGAATTGAATTGAAAACGATTTCGAAATGAATAGAATTGAAAACGATTTCGAAATGAATTGAATTGAAAACGATTTCGAAATGAATAGAATTGAAAACGATTTCGAAATGAATTGAATTGAAAACGAATTCAAATTGAATTGAAAGTGAATTGAAATGAATTCAAATCGAATTGAAATTTGAATTGAATAGAAATGAATTTTAAAACGAATTTATAAAAAAGAATTCAATTTTGATTTGAATTGAAATGGAAGTTGAAATTGCTTTTGAAACGAATTTTAAAACTATTTATATAATTCGTTTTAAATAGAAATCGACGAAATATATATTATATATATTATATATATAATATAATGGCCTGAATAGAACGCGCCGTGCCGCGGCAGTTCGTGAATTTCGACCATTTATTTCAAACGGACATTACGGGAGATCCGACCGTCGGATTCTCCTGAAACCGGAACCGTTGGGTTCGTATCGAAAAGAGCTTTCTAACGAATATTAGAAATTTGAAATCTAACGGTTGGATTTGGAGTTACGTCCAAATCAAATTTGAAAAAGGTCGCTGTAAGTGCAGTTCGATGGCCATTGATGGAAATCGACTATACGGGCCTTGATAAAATTATTAAAAATAGTAATAATTTGTGTAAAATCATAAGAAATGATTTGTGAAGATTTGGGATGAAAAACTCCATATTTGAAAAGATGAAAATAGATTTTTATCGAAATGAACTAGTTTTGAACTAGAATTATAATTCTATTTATTTTTAAATAAATAAATTGAAATTGAAAAGGGTTTTGAAAATAACCAAAATTTCCAATGATTGCATTGGAGTGGATTTGAATCGAAATTGTCTTCGGAATATTTCGATGTTGGAATTCGTGATTATACAGATGTTGTTATGGAAATTTGAAAGATATATATATTTATATCGTTATTTCCAATACGACATTTGTTAGTCGTAGAATTTGATATTGAATATAAGCCGATATATTTTCTATTCAGAGCCTTGTATTGAATATCAAATGTGATTTGGGTTTATCATGAACAGTGTTTTAAATAACACTTGTTCTTTAACCCGATAATTAATGGAATGTGATTTTGGGTTTATCGTGAACCGTGTTTTAAATGACACTAATTCTTTAACCCAGTTAAAGATTAAAACTAAGTGGAGTTTTAATGAATCTTTAATTAGATTGAAATGATCGAAAATGGAGTATCACCAGTTTTGCTCCAGGCGATGGTTAAATCTTTAATTAGATTTGAACGTGAAATGGTAATTGAATTTACCGATAACACTGTGGTGTTAGATATGAAGTACTACCAGTTTTACTTCATGGGATGAATAGGTTGGGATTGGGAAATAAAATAAATGATTACTTCGGTGTGGTTCGCTAATCCCGACTAGTTTGAATTGATATTCAAAGGAGATTAAAGAATAAATTTAAAGAATTTATCTTGGATAAAATTAATGGGAACTTTTCCCAATGTATAGGAATATTTGAATAAAAGAATATTCTGAATTGGAATGAGGCGTATGTTGTGTTTGTGTAACACTTTTATAATATATACGCGAGTTATTCAGAAAGACCGGGTTTATCCCATTCTGAATAACTGATTCGACGTGGTGTCGAAGATGAAGACGGTGGTCGAAGACCAGAAGTCTTCACGTCGTTTGGGTGATTACTGATGATCTTGATTGGGCTGTACACCCAAGAAGATGGAAACAGTTAGTGATCGTCCAGACGTACTTGGAGATCGATGGATATGCGGGATACTAGGTGCCTCCGGTTTCGTTCAGACCCAGAACGGACTTGTAAATGGACTGTGTGTCTGACATTGGATTTTAGTCCGTGTGATTGATCTCTATTAAATATATATCTGTTTGGCGGCGGAGAATTTATTCTCTCGCTTAACGCCCTTCTCTGAGACGTACGAGCTCAGGGGTTATATATTGATGGATATCAAACGCATGGAGTGAATTGCCTGTGTGGCATGCCTAAGTGGCAATTGATCGAGGCTTCTGTTGAAAAGCAAAGTCTTGTGGTGATGATCAAAGCAAGGCCTTTGTGGCGTAGCTTTGTGTAACGTTTACTTCGCGAGTTTCACACCCGGTATGAACCAAAAACGGGAGAAAGGACCTCAGGGAGGGCCTGCGTTTCTTCCTAGTTAGAAGTGGCGTCAGTGGTTTTACACGCCCTGACGAGTTTGACTTATGTGGTTGTTGCTGTTGCGAGGCGCCTCGGATTGATCGGTCGTTCTCGAACCGATGGAGTCATTTAGTTGGCTCATTTACGCCCCAAAGGGCGGGGAAACGTAGTGTTCAGGCATTTTAATCCACATCGGTGGACCGGCCCTGTCGCTCCTAGGGTCACTCGAGCTCTGATCCTGAGACTCGGGCTAGGCAGTCTCGAATCGGTTGAGGACTATCTTTTGCCTCGGTTCATAGAAGGAAATCCAATTTCCAAATACGTGACTTTGCGGTTTTATTTGTAAACCTATATATGGCGACATGATATATGGTACCCATGCCGCCTATGATTGATACTTGTGATTTGAAGTTGTTTTATACACTATGCACCTATAATAGTATCAAATGATTTGTTTTAAACGTATCAAGCATTCTTTGGCTGTTATATGGGAAAACCCTATCCTCCGGCTTGCGTTGCATTGTGTGATGGGACCTGGGTCTTATAACAGCTTCATTTTTCTTTATTTAGCATTGCGCTGTTTGTTTTATGCACTGGTATTCTTGGGAGGAAACCCGTTCCGTGTTATACGGCGTGGTCCCTTGATTTACCGAACTTTAAAATAAAGAATTATAACTGTTTTAGTTCTCACACCAGTCCCATGACTGACCTGGAGTTTATTGTTTTAACCTAAACTCTGGGTGCCCCTATTTTGACACGGGCAGCTAGGAGTTTTGGTTTTGCAGATTTATATTCACAGGATCCTGATTTACAGCTGGAACGATATCCGGAAAGCTTTGTATCCGTATATCTCTTCTAGTTGTGTATTGTATTATTTTCCGCTGCGATGTATTTAAATGTAATTTAAATCTCTGATATTTCTGTGTAATATTCATTTATACTCTGTATATTCTTGTAATCTGATGCATTGTTTTAATTAACAATGAAATGTTCTTTATATGCGTTCTGTTGTGTCTTGTTCTCGAACTATCCGACGCTTTCCTTTACGGGGAAGTTACGGGTCGTTTCATTTGGTATCAGAGCTTTGGTTTACAAAGCTCAGAGAACGAGACACATTAGAACCATACGAAAGAATTCATCAGATATTGGAATAGTAATATCCAATGGAATGACTCGTTAGAGATGGGATCAGTAGTATCCTTGAACGAGTGTGAAGAGTATATTTTTAAAGTGAAAACAAATTTTTGTTTTGAAAATTTAAATCAATTATTCGTATTTGATTATTTATTTATATAGATGTGGACAATCCAGTATATATAGATTTTGTGTATACGTCTGATCCGCGTGTATTCGAAATTTTAATATACTGGATAGATATAGAATCACACTCTAGTCGCCCGGGGATGATGCTGATAATTGTGATCACATTATCAGTATTTATATTCGAGTGACGAAAGTGAGATTTCTATATATTTCCTATTGACTGGTGTGAGAACCAAAATTAGATAGGGCCTATTGTTGTGATTTGGCATCAAAAATCTGATTTTTGACTATATATCAAAGTTATGCATTTGAAAAGCTAATCAACTAATTGATTGATGTTTGTGTTGTTTGTTTATTTGGTTGATAATTTTGAACCATTTAGCCTAGTTGAATCAAATATTGAATTGTATTGAAAATTGGTCGCATTTGCTTGCATATACATATACTTATATTGAACAGGTCATAGCAAGGAGGCTAGAGCCGAAGAATAAAATTTGTTTGCCCGACAAATAGGTACATGTTTACTACATAATTTACTGTTTTGTTTGGGTGATGATGATTTTATGAGCCTATTGGCTAGCCGCTTGGCTTTTTCTTTTTCTTTTTGAGATCTGAAGGACCGGGGAAGCTATTTGAAATTCCCCGATGCTCCCGGTGCAGGGGAGGTTATGGCGAAATTTTTCGAAAATTTAGGGTGTTAGCCAAATTTTTGAAAATTCTCAGAAATTAAGAGTTGGAGAAAGGAAGCCAGATCGAACGTAGAGTTGATTAATCAAACCACTTTCGACTTTGTTCCTTTTCGGGGACGAAAAGTTTTAAGTGGGGGAGATTGTAATAACCCGGAAATTCTGGGCCAGTTTAAAATTTTTATTTTGGCAATTTTAGCGAATTTTGATTATTTAAAATAGATTATCTTAAATAATATAGACGTAAAATTTATTTTGAATATAAATAGAACGTATATATTATACACGTCGTCGTTAGAATATAAATATTTATATATAATTATAAATGGAATTGGAAATGGCGCGGTAGTTCGATAATTCGATTTCAAATTTCATTTGAATGTACCGGGTGCAAAACAATCCGGATTTTAGTGAAACCAAAAACAATAGGATCTAATTGATAATATCTTTCCAACGAATCCGAAGAATCAAGATTTCATAGCGGGAATCAGAAGATATGTCCAGTTGAAAATTCTGAATAGTCGCTATGGAATTCAGGCCCTTAAAAATGGGAATTTTGCAAATGACCTCGGATTTCGACGAAACTAGTTTTGTTGAATCCGCAGTGTCAAGTTATTGCTAGATTCCAAATTTCATAATTTTTCGAATCAATATGTGAGCGTGGCAAAGGAAAATGCGTTTGACCAGTTTCAGTTGATTTTAATCGACTGGGAAATGGCCATTTTTCCAACGGTCTCAGAATTCGACGAAACTAGTTTTGTTAGGACCATATCGTCAATACGAAGCTAGAAAATATTTTTCTAGAATTTTTAAAGTTCGTATGTGACCCCGGTAATTCGAAATGTACGTTTAAAATTCAATATAGTGATTTAAATGTAAATTCAACGGAAACTGATTCAGACGAACAAATCAGCTTGCGATACATATCCCATTGTGTTCAGAATGGGGGTAATTAGCTATGGACGACAGGCGGTGGGCCTCGTTTCGAGGTCGTATGTAAAAGTCAACTTTTTGCAAATTAAATAAAAAAAATATAATCTCTCCCCTTAAACCCGCTCTGCCCCCCCCCCTCTCTCTCATTTTCAATCCGATCAGTGAAAGAAAGGAAAAAAAAACGTCGCCTTTAGTTTCGCCGCCGCCCCACCCTCCAGGAACCGCCGCGCCTCAGCCTCGACCTCCCTACCTCCGATCGCAACTCCCCCCTCGCTCCCTGCTCAAGCCCAAGCCTCCCCCCCCCCCAAAGTTCGGACGCAGTGTCCCAGACCCCCCCAGGCCGATGCCCCATGGCCAGCACCGCCCAGGAGGGCCCCGCCTCCGCCTGAAGACGCGAGCAATCCCCCGCCTTCCTCCCCTCCCCAATCATCCACTGTAAGTGACTTATTAATTTTTATTTATAAATCAGTTTTTTTATTTCCTTCTATATTTTAGCAAAAAAAAAAAGTGTTGTTTTATGTAGTAAGAAGAAAATATAGTTTTATATATGTAGTAGAAAAAAATATGATTTTTATATTTTTATATTTTTAAAAGAATTAAAAATACAATTTTTATATTTTTAAAGTAGTAAAGATATAATCTTCTATATTGTAGAAAGATAAAAATAGGATCTTTGCATAGTAGGAACTATAAAAATATAATCTTTATGAGATATAGATGTAAAAAAATGTGAAAAGGCGAAATTTTTAGATGTAAAAATGCGAAATCTATATTTCTGAAATGGATTTTTATATATTGAATAGCAAAGTAAAAATATGATTTTTAAATATTGAATAGCAAAGTAAAAATATGATTTTTAAATATTGAATAGCAAAGTAAAAATATGATTTTTATATATTGAATAGCAAAGTAAAAATATGATTTTTAAATATTGAATAGCAAAGTAAAAATATGATTTTTAAATATTGAATAGCAAAGTAAAAATATGATTTTTAAATATTGAATAGCAAAGTAAAAATTCGATTTTTAAATATTGAGTAGCAAAGTAAAAATTCAATTTTTACATATGTAGAGAATACGGGCGAAGAAAGTGATAAGAGACGAGAACAGTGAAGATTTTCTGCATTGGAAGTGCCGTGAAGTTGGATAGCTATCGGTGAGAATTTCTCACTCTTCAATTTATTTTCTAGTTATATATATATACTAGGATGCAGACGGTGTTTAGTAGCACCCGACACAATCGTCCACAGACCATGGACTTGTTTGTTTGGCTGTTTGGTGATTGATTGCGATATTGGTTTGAATGCGGTTTGTGGTGTGAAAAATCGAATCGATAAATTGGTTAGGATTAGACGTGCGCCGTTATAAGGCGAAGGAGTAAGGATAGGTTAGACTCTTACTCCAAATTTGGTGGTTTGCATAACGAAAGTGATTTGATTGAAATGAGTATGGCGGTGGCCATTATTAGACCGGGGATAAGGCTAGACCTTATCCCGTTTCTAGCATAGCGCCGTTATGCCGCCAAAATTTTCTAAAATATGTTAGAAAAATAAAAATATCATTTTTATTAGAAATGAATTGAATTGAAAACGATTTCGAAATGAATTGAATTGAAAACGATTTCGAAATGAATTGAATTGAAAATGATTTCGAAATGAATTGAATTGAAAACGATTTCGAAATGAATTGAATTGAAAACGATTTCGAAATGAATTGAATTGAAAACGATTTCGAAATAAATAGAATTGAAAACGATTTCGAAATGAATTGAATTGAAAACGATTTCGAAATGAATTGAATTGAAAACGATTTCGAAATGAATTGAATTGAAAACGATTTCGAAATGAATTGAATTGAAAACGATTTCGAAATGAATTGAATTGAAAACGATTTCGAAATAAATAGAATTGAAAACGATTTCGAAATGAATTGAATTGAAAACGATTTCGAAATGAATAGAATTGAAAACGATTTCGAAATGAATTGAATTGAAAACGAATTCAAATTGAATTGAAAGTGAATTGAAATGAATTCAAATTGAATTGAAATTTGAATTGAATAGAAATGAATTTTAAAACGAATTTATAAAAAAGAATTCAATTTTGATTTGAATTGAAATGGAAGTTGAAATTGCTTTTGAAACGAATTTTAAAACTATTTATATAATTCGTTTTAAATAGAAATCGACGAAATATATATTATATAAATTATATATATAATATAATGGCCTGAATAGAATGCGCCGCGCCACGGCAGTTCGTGAATTTCGACCATTTATTTCAAACGGACATTACGGGAGATCCGACCGTCGGATTCTCCTGAAACCGGAACCGTTGGGTTCGTATCGAAAAGAGCTTTCTAACGAATATTAGAAATTTGAAATCTAACGGTTGGATTTGGAGTTACGTCCAAATCAAATTTGAAAAAGGTCGCTGTAAGTGCAGTTCGATGGCCATTGATGGAAATCGACTATACGGGCCTTGATAAAATTATTAAAAATAGTAATAATTTGTGTAAAATCATAAGAAATGATTTGTGAAGATTTGGGATGAAAAACTCCATATTTGAAAAGATGAAAATAGATTTTTATCGAAATGAACTAGTTTTGAACTAGAATTATAATTCTATTTATTTTTAAATAAATAAATTGAAATTGAAAAGGGTTTTGAAAATAACCAAAATTTCCAATGATTGCATTGGAGTGGATTTGAATCGAAATTGTCTTCGGAATATTTCGATGTTGGAATTCGTGATTATACAGATGTTGTTATGGAAATTTGAAAGATATATATATTTATATCGTTATTTCCAATACGACATTTGTTAGTCGTAGAATTTGATATTGAATATAAGCCGATATATTTTCTATTTAGAGCCTTGTATTGAATATCAAATGTGATTTGGGTTTATCATGAACAGTGTTTTAAATAACACTTGTTCTTTAACCCGATAATTAATGGAATGTGATTTTGCGTTTATCGTGAACCGTGTTTTAAATGACACTAATTCTTTAACCCAGTTAAAGATTAAAACTAAGTGGAGTTTTAATGAATCTTTAATTAGATTGAAATGATCGAAAATGGAGTATCACCAGTTTTGCTCCAGGCGATGGTTAAATCTTTAATTAGATTTGAACGTGAAATGGTAATTGAATTTACCGATAACACTGTGGTGTTAGATATGAAGTACTACCAGTTTTACTTCATGGGATGAATAGGTTGGGATTGGGAAATAAAATAAATGATTACTTCGGTGTGGTTTTGCTAATCCCGACTAGTTTGAATTGATATTCAAAGGAGATTAAAGAATAAATTTAAAGAATTTATCTTGGATAAAATTAATGGGAACTTTTTCCCAAAGTATAGGAATATTTGAATAAAAGAATATTCTGAATTGGAATGAGGCGTATGTTGTGTTTGTGTAACACTTTTATAATATATACGCGAGTTATTCAGAAAGACTGGGTTTATCCCATTCTGAATAACTGATTCGACGTGGTGTCGAAGATGAAGACGGTGGTCGAAGACCAGAAGTCTTCACGTCGTTTGGGTGATTACTGATGATCTTGATTGGGCTGTACACCCAAGAAGATGGAAACAGTTAGTGATCGTCCAGACGTACTTGGAGATCGATGGATATGCGGGGTACTAGGTGCCTCCGGTTTCGTTCAGACCCAGAACGGACTTGTAAATGGACTGTGTGTCTGACATTGGATTTTAGTCCGTGTGATTGATCTCTATTAAATTTATATCTGTTTGGCGACAGAGAATTTATTCTCTCGCTTAACGCCCTTCTCTGAGACGTACGAGCTCAGGGGTTATATATTGATGGATATCAAACGCATGGAGTGAATTGCCTGTGTGGCAATTGATCGAGGCTTCTGTTGAAAAGCAAAGTCTTGTGGTGATGATCAAAGCAAGGCCTTTGTGGCGTAGCTTTGTGTAACGTTTACTTCGCGAGTTTCACACCCGGTATGAACCGAAAACGGGAGAAAGGACCTCAGGGAGGGCCTGCGTTTCTTCCTAGTTAGAAGTGGCGTCAGTGGTTTTACACGCCCTGACGAGTTTGACTTATGTGGTTGTTGCTGTTGCGAGGCGCCTCGGATTGATCGGTCGTTCTCGAACCGATGGAGTCATTTAGTTGGCTCATTTACGCCCCAAAGGGCGGGGAAACGTAGTGTTCAGGCATTTTAATCCACATCGGTGGACCGGCCCTGTCGCTCCTAGGGTCACTCGAGCTCTGATCCTTAGACTCGGGCTAGGCAGTCTCGAATCGGTTGAGGACTATCTTTTGCCTCGGTTCATAGAAGGAAATCCAATTTCCAAATACGTGACTTTGCGGTTTTATTTGTAAACCTATATATGGTGACATGATATATGGTACCCATGCCGCCTATGATTGATACTTATGATTTGAAGTTGTTTTATACACTATGCACCTATAATAGTATCAAATGATTTGTTTTAAACGTATCAAGCATTCTTTGGCTGTTATAAGGGAAAACCCTATCCTCCGGCTTGCGTTGCATTGTGTGATGGGACCTGGGTCTTATAACAGCTTCATTTTTCTTTATTTAGCATTGCGCTGTTTGTTTTATGCACTGGTATTCTTGGGAGGAAACCCGTTCCGTGTTATACGGCGTGATCCCTTGATTTACCGAACTTTAAAATAAAGAATTATAACTGTTTTAGTTCTCACACCAGTCCCATGACTGACCTGGAGTTTATTGTTTTAACCTAAGCTCTGGGTGCCCCTATTTTGACACGGGCAGCTAGGAGTTTTGGTTTTGCAGATTTATATTCACAGGATCCTGATTTACAGCTGGAACGATATCCGGAAAGCTTTGTATCCGTATATCTCTTCTAGTTGTGTATTGTATTATTTTCCGCTGCGATGTATTTAAATGTAATTTAAATCTCTGATATTTCTGTGTAATATTCATTTATACTCTGTATATTCTTGTAATCTGATGCATTGTTTTAATTAACAATGAAATGTTCTTTATATGCGTTCTGTTGTGTCTAGTTCTCGAACTATCCGACGCTTTCCTTTACGGGGAAGTTACGGGTCGTTTCAAGACCCGTCTTGACATCATCTAGAGTCAAGGTGTCTCGGCCATAGATCAAACTATTTGAGAAACCCGTATAGCGATCCGGCAATGAACACAATAATATCATCGCCTTTTGCTCTTCCTCAATCTTCAAATCAACGGCCTTCATCTTCATGAGCAAGTCATCAAAGGCATTCAAATGTGCCTTAAGCGAATTACCCTCCTTTATCTTGAAGGTGAAAAACGTTCACAACAAGATCAAACGATTAGTGAGTGACTTCTTCATACAAAGTTCTTCCAACTTGTCCAAAATACCTTTAGCAGTAGTCTCACCACTAATTTCAGAGATCAAATTCTCCCCCATAGCAAGTTGAAGAGTAGTGTAAGCCCATTCCTCCATCTCCTCTCTCTCAACATCCGAGATATCACTTGGCAATAAGTGAGTATCAAATACTACTCGGTGCACCCGATTCCTCCTAAGAACCGCTTTCATTTTCCATTGTCACTTCTCAAAGTCATTATCACCATTCTACTTGTCAATAACCAATTGAGAACCCGACGCCGCATACGAACCCCGTATATAAGGCGCCACACTATTCGGACTTCCGGTTGAAGGACTTACTGAGCTACTATCCATCTCCGGCATTTTCACAAACACCTAACAAGCACCAAAACAGCTCTGATACCAACTGTTGTAACCGTTGTGATTAATCCGATTCAAGACCACTCGAATTCGATATCTAAACCACAATGCGCTAGCGGAAGTCTAGATCGTTGTTAGACTTGCAAAAACAACCAAAGAAATATCTCTAGTCACAAAACAAATATCAACCAATTACGAACAATCCAAATCTCAATCACAAGCAAGAAACTAATGACAAAGTAGCAAAAATAATTCACACAAGGATTTATAGTGGTTCCACTAACATCTTGTTAGTGTACATCCACTTTGGAGAGAGTATTTTATTACCACGATGAAAGGAATACAAGAGATTGATCCAATAATCACTATATTTCAATATAGAAAAGAGTTTGAGGAGAATAGAATTGAAGAATTTGAATTAGGCTATAAACCCTAATTCTCCTTTGAGAATTAACCATTGATACCAAATCAAGTCTCCAAGCTCCTCCCACTAACACATCGGAAAATAGCTTATATAGTGGTAGGTCAATTACCGAAATTGTTCTCATATCTTCACAAATCAATTACAAGGTTTCTGGCCCGAAAACAGCCCATTACCCGCGTCAGACTTCTGTCGTGGGAGGTGACAGACGTCTGTCGCATTCCAGAAAATTATTCTGCTTCAGCTCAGACATCTGTCCCTCCTATGACAGACGTCTGTCCCACTCAGACGTCTGTCGTGGGACTGACAGACGTCTGTGGGAACTCTCAGGAAACATACCCTGTAGTGACAGACGTCTGTCGTCCCATACGACAGACGTCTGTCGAACTGCACAGCTGACACCAAACACAGTTCAGCTCATAACTTTTTCGTGCGACCTCCGATTTGCGAACTGTTACCTTCTACTCGAAGCTATCTTCAACCACTTCAATCTACCATATAGTATCGCAAATTACAACAGTACCTACCTTCAGGAGTGCTCTTGATAGACTCACCTTTGTGAATGTGGAAATGTGGCAGTTTCCTATGAAGTTTTGGGCCAAACTTCTAGAGCGTTCACTAAACTGGGATAGACGTGCATGGCCATAAACGCACGGGCTTATTTGATTGCACTATAGAAAAGATTGTGTGTGGTTTGATGTCAGGAATAGAGTTCAAGACTACGTGTCACTCTAGTAAAAATTGAATCTTATTCACTACGCAAAGGTTCAAGTCGGATGACACCTTTGTTTATGCATAGTCTTATGTTTTTAGAAACTGCTCAATAATATTTTAAAAAATTCAAGTGGGGGATTGTTGGAAATTTTATGAATTATTTAAAATATGAAATAAGTTTATGATGCCTCCTATTTTTGAATAGTCCCACATCATGGGATTATAAGAAAGACGCAAGTATTTATACTTGTTTCTAAGAAGTCATATTGGGGCCTTGGGCTCCCAATGCATGCTTTGTTGTGAGGAAGGAGACCATGCATCATGACCACCACACACGCGCGTGCGACCGACCGACCCGACCCGGCTCGGCTCAGTTCGGTTCGGGATTGGGCTTGGGCCTTGGCTATGTGGTGTAGACACTTATATTTTTGGTCCAGAAAACACTGCATTTTTCGAACTAGTTTTAAATACGGAAAATATTTCTGAGCCGAATTGTATATGAAGCGGTAAACTTTTGACCAAGTATTTCGCAGATTCTATTTTTCTCCACTGACCAGTATTCTCGTTCAACCCTAATCCCGTCTATATATTATCTTCAGTTGTAGACGAGATTGGTACAGAAAAAATCTGTTTTCTCTTCCTCTGCCATTAAAAAAAAATATTCTTTCGGAATTTTTTCAAGCAGTTAAATTCAAAAGTGCAAATCTGCACTGATTTGTTGTGCAAAGCAAATCAGTTATTCATTTTAGAGTGGCTATTTTATCCTAGAGGCGGCGGCGGAAGTACGAACTGGTTTTGCACCACCGACCAGACTGCCGAATCGTCTTCAAGAAAGCGACAAAGTACGTGACTCAGCCATTGTTTCCCAATAATTATTAGCAAGTAGGAAATAGTAAGCTTAGAAGACCCTTTCCCTTTCTCAAAGAAAACCATCAAGGATATGATGATGGTACCATATTACATAGCCTACTCTTTTATATTACAATATATCACTTATGACGAACTTAAGAAACCTATTAACTACTAAATAATACCTTAAGTGTATTGAATGTGCTGTCATTTTATAATAAGAAAGGAGATGAAGTTTTAAGCAATGCAAGTATATATACAGGACCTTATCAGTAATTTATGAAAGAAACATTAGTACTTAATGGGAATATGCCAGCAATAAATTGATGTACTAAGTCAATTGCATTACACTGGACAGTTTAGGAATATATTAGCATTTATAGGAATATTATATTGTTAACTTAGATAAATGAATTGGTTTCCCTTAGTTTATATTGTATAATAATGTATCATTTATAACAGTATCCTATGTTGGGGATATATTCAATTCTTATAAAAATGATATGTATGTAATGATGCAAATTCCCTTTTTTCCCCATTCATGCGTATATCCAGTTGAAGTCAGTAATCACTTCACTATAATCCACTTTCATTAAAAATGATGCATATCATAAGTTTGAAATTATATTCTCTAAAGCTAGCTAAATATTGTAACCCCTATATGATAATATGAAAATCTAGCACTATTATAATTATTTCTTCTATATCAAAAGGGAAAGTCTATTTAATATGATTTAACAGGTAGTTAAATATTGCCATGTATTAGTATGCACAACAGATAGAATATGCTACTTACAACTGTTAAAAATTGAATTGAAGTGGTTAATATTTAAAAAATGATTAAACTCCTACTACAGTAAGATAAGAAATTAATAGCCAACTCACTTCAACAAAACATAAATTGAAATAGCCGAGTTAAATTTAAATTTGTACGTTATTTCCCTACATGAAGTTATCTACAGTTTTAAGTCTCGGGTACTTTTTAACTATTTTGTTTCAAGAAACAAAATACCCTTTGTGTTGTTGTATGTTAATGTGAGTTGTGCAAGCCTAAGGTATGGATGACTGCCTTTATCAAGCCACCTTCACCATTTTTGATATTAATAAATCTATAGTTTAATTGATCGTGCTTGGTAACCTATTTGTTAAAGAATTAGAGAAAGATAGGAAATAGGGTAAGATGTCTCCACTTTTTTGTTATCAACAGCATAATCATCTTTGTTTTTGTACAAATTTATAATTTAACTTATGTAAACTATTTTTTGTTAAATTATGTTTCCATTTATTTTCTGTTAAACATTGTTGGTTAATTTGCAACTTGGATTAATTACTTAAATACCATGTTGGATCGTGCAGGACTAGATCACACAGTTTTGCTCCAAAGTGGAAGAACTGAGATCCATGAGTATGCACCAAAATTAGCTTTGCTTTATGAAATCCAAAGGCTCTTCAACCCGGAGCTAGATAGCGAAGGTGTTAAGCTATTGTAGTGAGTTGAAGGAGGGATACTCAGGTACTGAATGCTGAGCATCAGAATTAAGACTGCTGATCCACCTAATCAACCGAGTGAAAAAGCCAGGGGGGAGCATTGTTGCAGGGTGCAATTAAGGCCGTGTTGACGGCTAAACTGATGCGAAATGCGGGCAATCTGTCCCTGTATAATGCACGTCAAACTGCATGATCTGCCTAATAACTAAAAATGTTGGAAAACAGACCCTGTGTGTGGATGCAGGTTAAAATGAAACAAAGAGATTATTAATAAGCTCTTTTCAATGTTTGCTTCATGAAGTTCAAGTAAGAACATTGTATTTTCAGTCCTTTTTATTATAAACATTACTTTAATTTGAATATATGCTTTTAGATTTCTTTATGTCGAAAACCCATCTTTTTATAAAATTCTATATCATATATAGATGACATGTTGATATTTCTATATTGGATATATGGTCATCACATGGAGTTTGCATGCCTCAAAAGAGCAAGTTTACACAGTTCTAGCATTATACATCTTTGGCGGTTGTTGCCAAAATTGAGAGATATCTATAAGGATACTTTATGCAATAGAATTAGTACGTTGCTTAAATATTGTATTTGCATTTCAAGGTATGTTTTATCGTTTGTTTTATATTCATATTGTTTAACCCTTTGTTCCACACAGGAACATGAATAAAGAGGAAAATTTTGTTAAACATAAACTTATTTCATGGTTATATACTATTGCAATGATCATTGGTGTCTATTGTCTATCTTATAGCATTTGTTTTATTATTTTTGTAACTGTGTCTGTCTATTCAATTAATATAAAGTTTCCTAATTTTCTGTAATTCATACGTCTTAAGCCTGGGACAGTCATTTTATTATTGCCATTAAACTTGAATGTTAGATATTTTGTTGTAGATTTTGAAAAATCTGAGTTCAATGATGTTAACTGCTAACATTACAACGTGCATGGTTCAAAGAGATGAGCACCCACCTGAAAATGAGAAATATGGAATCATTATTGAGATATGTGTAATTTTTCATCCATGTTATTAGCATGGGCATTTTAAAGTGATTAAGAAGTATATTAAAAGTTATGTTTTCAATCAAGGTTTTTGAATCATAAGTTGTATTACACAGAAAAACATGGGCTATTTGGTAGATAAATTATATGTTGTTCACCATCCTTGTAAATTTTCTATTTACAAACTAAGTTTCAAGATGGTATGATATGATCCTACCTTGAATCTTTGTTAATAGTTTGATAATGCTAAATCCATTTTTTTATTAAATTTATCCTCGGTTTAAATTTGTGGCTGAAAGAAACGTATATACCTCTGGCTACCATTTTATTACGTATTTCACTTAGTTTTTTTTCAACTTATTATTCGATGTTCCATTATTTGCTGTATATGTTCTCTTTTCTTACTTTTATTTCTTATATCAATGATTTTCGTGTTTTTCAACTTGCTATATAAGTACAATATTTCTTTTATCATGTTTGTGTGCGAAGCATGAGTTCACACTTGTAGTTGTGTTTACACCAAAAATGGTCTAAAAACCCAAGGTACTAAACTGTACTTCACCAATTTAGTAAAAAAATAAATGGAGCCATGTTCAATCAGCAATAAAAAATAAAAAATACGAAAAAAATAAAGTAGAGATGAGATTTAGAGTGGTTCAGCCATTAATGAGGCCTACGTCCACTATGAAGGTGATTTCCTGCCTTATAATGATAAATACAGAACACATCAACTCTCTCTCTTTTCATACATCTCTATATCCGCTCAATATACCCTCATTAATATGTTTCAATCTAAGGATTTATACAACAGAATAGCGGAATTTGAACTTTACGTTGGTAGTCATGGTCTATTTATAGATGAACTCCCCTTGGTAAACAACCTGGAATTTCTTTATCCAGGCCGTGGATTGTCCATTTTGCTAATTACGACCATGCCACCGGCTAGCTGTAGCCAGCTGTCAGTGGATGTATCCAATTATCATGCGCGAGCGGCTCGTTGGAACGAGTATCTTGAATAGCTGAGCGGGTCCATGTAAGCGAGCGTCCCATGAGCGCCTCAAGAGATTTTGTAAGAGCGGGATGCAGGTTTGGAGTCGAGTCTCCTTTGCCCCTTATGCGACCGTCCTTCTCGGTCCAAGGGCGCTTGTCTTCGTGCTGCCTTTGTATGTCGCTTTTTGGCTTCGAGACTTTGTTATGAGGTTGCTACTGCTTAGGTTGAGTGGGCGACTTGCCTCATTTTGGTGTTTGAGCGGTTCTCAGGATATGCGACCTTTATCTTTATCGGGTCGTACTTCTTATAATATGTTATGCTGTTATCTTCGGACATAGTGGTTGACTTGACCTGCCTTGGGTTCGATATTTGGATCTTGCTTCGTGCGGGTGCATCGTGCACGGCCGGCCCCGACGACATCTGCCTTGTACCCTTTACCTAATGTGCGCATGAATTTTTTGGGATTAACACTTTCCCCTCGAAGTCCGTGATTTATTTTGTGTATGGAATCGCGGGCTTCAACGTATTTGATCGCACACTGGTTGGTGGGTTTGTGCTGATTTGTTGAGGGCTCGGTCGTGCCAATCATTTAGATTACTTCATCATCGCTGATTGATATCGTCTTTTCCTATGAGCGAGAGGCTCGATGTATCTTTTTGATTACTGTGCGAATGGCTGAATGTTAGGAGGCCAGCTGAAATCTGAAGAGACACTTTTATGTAATTGAGTACTAGGTTGACAAGCTGAGAATGCCCTGGATGGATTAAGTCCAATGTTCTGCGCCCTCATAGATAGCTCACATTTTCAAGACTTAGATATTTTGACAATTGCTTGTTTTTGGGCGTTTGGCGGGGCATTTCCCGGGTATGCTAAACCAGATCACTAGATCCTAATTGAGCTGTCACATCATAAAAAGGGACTTCTAGTCCTCCTAAGTATTGCTTCTTCATTTTCCCGCTTTATCATTTTCCCGCTTTATCATTTTCCCGCTTTTATATCTCTCCAATAAATCCATTTTAATGGCGACTTCATCGTAGATGACCTCATTGTTGCCTTTTGGGGCTTCAATTCTCTTTACTTGGTTGATCTTCTCGCCCATCCTCCTTTAGTCGGCGATTACCTTCAACTTCATTTTCTTGCTACAACGCTCCTTTCTTCGAGTTGAATTTCACTCGTAAGTGAATCCCCCCCTTTATTTCTGATTTTGGGTTAATTATTTTAGTTGTACAAGGACGGATTCTCAATTGGCAACACCAAAATGCTGAAATCGATGGTTACGATATTGGAGAAGTGTTGATTTGACTTGGTATGTGCTTGGACTTTAGGCAGAATCCTTTGGTGATGACTTTAGCCCTTTTTATGCTAGCAAGTCATTTTCTGAAATGGTTAAGAAACAACACTTTTTATTCATCGTGCCTTAACCGGCCGTTCAATGGAATACCCATGTCGTGGTAGTACTTCTGTTTTTCCTTTGACTCTTAACCATTCAGTTTGTAATTTCTTTTTAAGCATACTTATCTGTGCTGACATATGACTAACTGCCTGTTCATCTCAATCCCAGTTAATTTGTTACGTCTGGGGAACGAGAGAATCTGGATCGGGCAAGTGAGGTTGCCCCAGCTACTGGTCTTGGTTTGGCCGTTAGTCAAACTCATCCCCAATCTCGCTTCTTTGATGGGGTGGCGGCCGACTGCCGTAAATCGACGCTTTCTTTTGATTAGTTTTTATAAATGTGCAATCACTTTGGGTTTTCACAAGATGAAACCAGATTTCCCAGAAAGGGGGAGCAGGCAGATTGTCCGCCCTCTGGGTATGTAGCGGTCAATTATCACATGTTGTCCAGCGGGGCGATTCCCCCCTTCAATCCTTATCTGGAGTCGGTTTTGCAGCAACTGGCCATTGCTTCGTATCAGCTGCACCCTAATGGGTATCAAATGTGCAATCACTTTGGGTTTTCACAAGATGAAACCAGATTTCCCAGAAAGTGGGAGCTGGCAGATTGTCTGCCCTCTGGGTATGTAGCGGTCAATTATCACATGCTGTCCAACGGGGCGATTCCCCTTCAATCCTTATTTGGAGTCGGTTTTGCAGCAACTGGCCATTGCTCCGTATCAGCTGCACCCTAATGGGTATAAGGTCTTGCTTTGGCTGTACATACTTTTCATGAAGGTCCGACATCGGGAACCTATGGTTGCGGATATTTGCTCTTTATATACCTTTAAGAAGAAGGAAGTAGACGGTCCCTTGTTCTTTTTTTATTTAGAGTATGCATGATAGAATTATCACTGGTTTGACGGATGGAGCTAAGGGGTTCCCTGATCAATATTTCTTTGTTCGGTGTCCTGCTAGTTTTAACAGACGATGGGCCTAAGGAGGTAATTATACCTTTGCTCCTGGAGTTCTTATTCCTTTTCTCTTTCTCATCCGGCTTTCTTTCTAACTTTTGTAGTGATTTCTTCTATTGCGGGACTTTCTTTGGATCAAGGTCTCCTTAATTCTTTAATTTCTATTGACAAATGGGAAAGAAGCAGAGAGGTGTTGCTTTCAGAGGAAAACCCCCGTAAGTACCGATTAATTTTCTCTACACGATCTAATGGAAAAGCTTCTGTGCACTCTCAAAGTCCTGCTGGCAAGCCTCTTAAAGTGATGCGTTTAATCCCTGATGTGAGCGATCGACCTCCGTTGCCGATTACTGAAGGGGGTGATAAAAGAGTTGACGAGAACGCATATGGTTTGAGGGTCGATGTAACTTCTGGAACGACCGTGGGAAGTTCTACTTGTCCTGTTATTCAGGCGGAGGGTTCCTCAAGGACATTTGGAGACTTGGGGGATTTGGACTCTGCCGAGTATTTGAGCCAAGGTGATGCCGTGATGTCTAACCCCGTTGTACCTGACATGGGTGGAATGCGATGGCCCGCTCGGCGTCTTGAGAAAGCCCATGTTCCCATAGAACTGGTTTTATTACTTTTTTACTTGTGGCATAATTTCCCATTAATTTGATAACCTCTGAATGCTTGCTGAACTCATATTTTTTTCATTTCCCAGGTATAAATGCAAACTGCTCATTTTTGGATAGTTTCTTCCAACAAGCTGATCTTACTAATCCACGAAGCCTCTTGCAGTCTTGTCCTTCCGGCTATTCAAAGCACCCCCAATTATCCTCAATTTTTCAGGCCCAACATATTCCTGATCCTTCCATGGTTGATTCTTTAAGGCGTGAGGGACTTGATCAGGCTAAGATGCTTGCACCGACTAAACCTTCTGCAAGATCTATTGTCCCGACTCCTGCTCAAATTCAAATAATATGTGATCGTCCACCTTATAAGGTCCCTCCTGGAAATTCAATGCTTAAGGAGCGCTTCGGCGGTTGGGACCTGAGGGGAATGCATTTCGATCTGGATTTACAACCCCACGATAGGCAGAATGTTAGGAAGAATTTGGATGCCATAAAAAGTGGCGTGAGCAATCAACTTGGTGTTATTAATGTAACACCCCACCTCTGTTAAGGTCACTCACAAAGGGAATGCCTTAACTTTGGTGGAGCATTTTAGTAAACAGGACAGAAACTTACAAGATAGATAAAACAGTACTTGAAAAATTTTAACTTTATTACAGCGGAAACATAAATCAATATGGTTACATCCTTTCAAATCTCAGAATTCAAGTACAAAATATCAGTCTTGTACAAAAGCCTTTAAAATGCATGGTTTAAAATCATAATCCCCATAGAACGGAAGCTATACAGAGCCAAGCCATACTTTAAGCACTTCAAGCAGAGAGAAATCCGGATCAAGCCAAAGTATTCCCTCCTTGGATAACCTGGGGGGGAACGGAAGAAAGGAGGCGAAACAACAAGGGTCAGACAAAAAGTCTGGCAAGTCCAATGACTTTCAGCATATGAACAGATAATAATAATATGACATGAACATAAAACTGGATGAGAGATAACTGTAACAGGTGTAGCAGATATAACAGAAGAACAGAACGACATAAACTATTGCTTTACACTTCTCTGCACTAATACTAGTATAACAAAATTAGGTGTCACCCTAATGTCTAAACTGAAACAGAAACGGGTACAGAATAATTTAACAGAAACAGAATGCTAATAATGGGCCTTTACTACCCGATCAGAAACAGACAGAAGCAGAAACAGATTAATCCCTACGGAAACAGAATGTATAATTAGGTGTACACTAGTAATGGGCCTTTACCACCCGAACAGACGGTACCACGCAGAAACAGACAGATGTTACCACCCAACAGAAATAGACGGTACCAAGCAGAAACAGACAGAACTAAGTGTACCCTAAAACCCTACCCCAAGCGATCGGCTCCCTAATACATAAATATCCTGTGTCGGCCCCACAGTAGGGTGTATCACTCCCTAAAGTGACAACCAATTGGCACAGACCTATTTACAGATGTCACGGCGTCTTACATCCTCAGAGGTAGACCGGGATCCCTGCACGCACATGACCCGGTTGGAATGCACCATCAATACCCCTCGCCATTATCAGAATGAACCGCTTATAATTAGTTCAGTAAGCGTGCTCGGACCCTACCTACCGTTGGGTCAAAGTTTTGATACCAGAAAGGGTTACTGACTAATATGGGTCCCAAACAACAAATGACACAAGTAATTCCCCTCCTAACCTTGTGTCCCCAGACTAACAGGTTTCTACAAGTTTCAGACATACAAAATTTAGATTAACTAGTTCACAGATCAGACAATCAAGTTAACAGGTTTTCAGACTAACGGATCATATGTTCGGATTAACAGGCTTACAGATTATCTGGTTACAGATTAACAGACCTACAGATTAACTGGTTACAGATTATCTAACTTTGTATTGGGCCTACGGATTTACGAAACGGGTTTATCAGATTCATTGGTCCAATTGGTTTAACCTTACCCAACACGTTTTAGACATCATAATTATCTCAGGTTTTCATTAATTAAATATTAATGCCCAAACCTCTCACATTAGACTGACAGTTTGCGGCTACTGGTTAGGCCTGTTGGTTCCGGGCAGGTTTCTGTCGCAAACTGGGTCTAACCTCGGGTTTCAAGCACGTTATGACTAACTTCTCACATTAGAACCTATTGTTTGCAACCACTGGAATATGCCGGGCGGTTCTGGGCAGAATTACGCCGCAAACTCATTCTTACCTCGAGTTAGCCATGTTTATCTTTGCGGCCAATTAATTAATGATTTACCATGTATACCCACGCCTAATATACATGCCAATTATTCATAACTATAACCAATTCAGATTATGTCAATAGCGGACTAATTATATCAACTCAACAGATATTGCAGATAACCGATTTTTCAGATTAGGCGACTTAACGGATTTAGCAGATTAAGCAAACTAGCAGATCTAACATTTTCAATAGACTTAGCAGATGACAGATTTGGCAGATGAACAAATCTAGCAGACTAGGCAGTAGAGCAGAACTAGCAGATTAAGGAATATAACAGAACTAGCAGATTAAGCAATATAGCAGAACTAGCAGATTAGGCAAATATAACAGATTTAATCATTCCTTAAAGTTTCACAAACATATCTTGCCTAATTTTAAATTTGGCCTAAGCATGCCTAAATAATTGTCATGATTCACACTATGATCATATACCAAATATAACCATTGATTACTATGCATGTCATATATCCCAAAGATCCCTTACTTAGGTGTTTATTTACATTTAATAGATGTCCTACCTTAATGTAAATCTTTATACCTAAGCCATATTTTCTTTGTCTCAAGTCATATGTTAACATACTATGGTTCCTCTTCTTCCAATTCATAGAACATGCATAGATCTAAATCTAGTTTACAACCTATGTCCTTTTTCTTAAATCGGTCACAAATTATCCATGTCCAATTATTCCACATTCATTATTTGTCCCAAACATTTTAGCGTTCGTGCGTTAATCTCTTAGGAGATTGGCGCAGGCTCGTAGTAGCCTGGCTATAGTACAGAAAGAAGAAGAGATACAGAATAAAATAGATCAGAACAGAACATACACAATCTCAAATTCAGATTTACAATCATGTCACAATTATGATTAAAGTTTATATCGGAAAATAACTGCACTTGCCTTGGTTGGATTAAAGAAAGAACTTTAGTTGTTGTAGAATCGTTGCAGAAGCTTTAATCTCTAATTTGAATTGAGTTGCTTAGGTTGATGTTGATTAGCTTCTAGTTTTGATTCCAGCAGAGTAGCGAGGCCATTTTTATTTTTATTTAGAACAGAGGCAGAGAAGAAGAAGAATAGAATTGTGTGTAGAGGAGGCTAGGCGTTAGGGTGTATTTATAGGTGTAGGAACTCATTTCAGCCATCAGATTAACCCTAAAACCAATCCAGACCATCAAAAATCATCCCAGGGCTTCAAAAACGTGTTCTGGACCGAAACAGGCTGACCAGGTCGACCTGCAGGGGGGGGGGGGTCGACACTATAGTCGACCCCCATGGGGGAGGTCGACCCCATGGTCGACCTGGCCCCCATGTTGACCTGGCCCCCAGGTCGACCTGCCCAGTTCCGTGCTGACCGAAACCTTTTGAATCTTCTACAGGCCATAACTTCTTCATCCGGACTCCGATTTTCGAAAACTCGGACTCTATTTCATGTAAAATTTCGAGAGGAACGCAATGGTGATGTCCATTTTACCTATTTCCTGATTCTTAAATTAATTATCCTCATTTTACTATCTTTTCCGTTACACACACCGTTATCGAACTAATTTTTCTTTTCTTTCATGTATTAATTAATTCTTCTTATGCATCACCATTATTTACCTATCATAAGCATATTTTCATATATTTTATTTCATTTTTAATTATACTTAAAAATGCGGGGTGTTACATTCTCCCCTCCTTAAAGGATTTCGTCCCCGAAATCTTCAAGTTAAGAAAAATGTGTCCTACCATCCAATCATCCATCTACTCAATCACCAATCACAGGCATTCATTGTCCTTAAGAGATTTCTAATGCTGTATGAACATATGCAAGAAGTGTGTGTATATGTTCCTTGTCTAATGCAAAGATCAGGCGGTCCACTGATTCAGTTGACCTCCTTAATGCGAATTATGTCAATGCCATGAGTCCAACATGTATGCAATTTTCCTACTCGATACATATCATTTCTATATGAGTGCACAACCATTCAGTCATATGCAACATCCATGTGCTGAGTCAATCATTTTGCATCCACAAAATTTAAAAATGATCACACATCCATATGCAGTATGAGAGTGTTTTCGAGCCGATCTAGTGCCTAGTGTGTGTATATGCATCCACGAGCAACCACTAGCAACCACTTGCATCCAATTGCAACCATCAAACATAACATGTCTCAAACACATGTTTACACCCATTAGTTTCTACCTAAAGTTCGAAGATTCGATCGATAGGATACGGTCGAATGATGGAAGCGAGTACAAATAGAACAAAAACTTGGTTCCCATTAGACATGGGTCCTAAGTATCGGCCCCAAAGACCGAAATCAACATCAAATTGACACCCAGAGGATTACCTTCTTTAGACAATGTCAAAACTGGAAATCTTATCAGAAGTATTCAGATATTTACAGACTACTGGTACAGATCAGGTTCCCTAATGATTCTTAGGAAGCTAAGCATGATAAAATCATACCCCACAAAAACTCAGAATGTATGCGTCATACTTGACGCCTAACACAGATATCCCTCAAACCCCAATCTCAAACAGATGAGCCATAACCCTTATGGGTCTGAGTCTACGGCGGAATTCAGAAATAATACTAGTATTAAAGTGCAGAGTATCGATTACAAAATCAAAATACCAAAATCAGAAAAAGTCTTAACTCCATAATCAGATAAAGAAATTAAACCTACTATAGAAATTTTCCTATTTCTATTCAAGCCACTAGCCTTGAGAGTGTTCACCTGCCCTCCTTGCCCTCGTCTCTTCGGGCAGTCGAGAGAAATTCGGATCAAGCTAAAGTATTCCCTCCTTGGATAACTGGGGGGGGAAACGGAAGAAAGGAGGCGAAACAACAAGGGTCAGACAAAAAGTCTGGCAAGTCCAATGACTTTCAGCATATGAACAGATAATAATAATATGACATGAACATAAAACTGGATGAGAGATAACTGTAATAGGTGTAGCAGATATAACAGAAGAACATAATGACATAAACTATTGCTTTACACTTCTCTGCACTAATACTAGTATAATAGAATTAGGTGTCACCCTAATGTCTAAACTGAAACAGAAACGGGTACAGAATAATTTAACAGAAATAGAATGCTAATAATAGGCCTTTACTACCCGATCAGAAACAGACAGAAGCAGAAACAGATTAATCCCTATGGAAACAGAATGTAGAATTAGGTGTACACTAGTAATGGGCCTTTACCACCCAAACAGACGGTACCACGCAGAAACAGACAGGTGTTACCACCCAATAGAAACAGACGGTACCAAGCAGAAATAGACAGAACTGAGTGTACCCTAAAACCCTACCCCAAGCGATCGGCTCCCTAATACAAAAATATCCTGTGTCGGCCCCACAATAGGGTGTATCACTCCCTAAAGTGACAACCAATTGGCACAGACCTATTTACAGATGTCACGGCGTCTTACATCCTCAGAGGCAGACCGGGATCCCTGCACGCACATGACCCGGTTGGAACGCACCATCAACACCCCTCGCCATTATCAGAATGAACCGCTTATAATTAGTTCAGTAAGCGTGCCCGGAACCTACCTACTGTTGGGTCAAAGTTTTGATACCAGAAAGGGTTACTGACTAATATGGGTCCCAAACAACAAATGACACAAGTAATTCCCCTCCTAACCTTGTGTCCCCAGACTAACAGATTTCTATAAGTTTCAGACATACAAAATTTAGATTAACTAGTTCACAGATCAGACAATCAAGTAACAGGTTTTCAGACTAACGGATCATATGTTTGGATTAACAGGCTTACAGATTATCTGGTTACAGATTAAAAGACCTACAGATTAACTGGTTACAGATTATCTAACTTTGTATTGGGCCTACGGATTTACGAAACGGGTTTATCAGATTCATTGGTCCAATTGGTTTAACCTTACCCAACACGTTTTAGACATCATAATTATCTCAGGTTTTCATTAATTAAATATTAATGCCCAAACCTCTCACATTAGACTGACAGTTTGCGGCTACTGGTTAGGCTGGTTGGTTCCGGGCAGGTTTCTGTTGCAAACTGAGTCTAACCTCGGGTTTCAAGCACATTATGACTAACTTCTCACATTAGAACCTATTGTTTGCGACCACTGGAATATGCCGAGCAGTTTCGGGCAGAATTACGCCGCAAACTCATTCTAACCTCGAGTTAGCCATGTTTATCTTTGCGGCCAATTAATTAATGATTTACCATTTATACCCACGCCTAATATACATGCCAATTATTCATAACTATAGACAATTCAGATTATGTCAATAGCGGACTAATTATACCAACTCAACAGATATTGCAGATAACATATTTTTCAGATTAGGCGACTTAATGGATTTAGCAGATTAAGTAAACTAGCAGATCTAGCATTTTCAACAGACTTAGCAGATGACAGATTTGGCAGATGAACAAATCTAGCAGACTAGGCAGTAGAGCAGAACCAGCAGATTAAGCAATATAACAGAACTAGCAGATTAAGCAATATAGCAGAACTAGCAGATTAGGCAAATATAACAGATTTAATCATTCCTTAAAGTTTCACAAACATATCTTGCCTAATTTTAAATTTGGCCTAAGCATGCCTAAATAATTGTCATGATTCACACTATGATCATATACAAAAATATAACCATCGATTACTATGCATGTCATATATCCCAAAGATCCCTTACTTAGGTGTTTATTTACATTTAATAGATGTCCTACCTTAATGTAAATCTTTATACCTAAGCCATATTTTCTTTGTCTCAAGTCATATGTTAACATACCATTGTTCCTCTTCTTCCAATTCACAGAACATGCATAGATCTAAATCTAGTTTACAACCTATGTCTTTTTTCATAAATCGGTCACAGATTATCCATGTCCAATTATTCCACATTCATTATTTGTCCCAAACATTTTAGCGTTCGTGCGTTAATCTCTTAAGAGATTGGCGCAGGCTCGTAGTAGCCTGGCTATAGAACAGAAAGAAGAAGAGATACAGAATAAAATAGATCAGAACAGAACATACACAATCTCAAATTCAGATTTACAATCATGTCACAATTATGATTAAAGTTTATATCGGAAAATAACTGCACTTGCCTTGGTTGGATTAAAGAAAGAACTTTAGTTGTTGTAGAATCATTGCAAAAGCTTTAATCTCTAATTTGAATTGAGTTGCTTAGGTTGATGTTGATTAGCTTTTAGTTTTGATTCCAACAGAGTAGCGACGCCATTTTTATTTTTATTTAGAACAGAGGCAGAGAAGAAGAAGAATAGAATTGTGTGTAGAGGAGGCTAGGTATTAGGGTGTATTTATAGGTGTAGGAACTCATTTCAGCCATCAGATTAACCCTAAAACCAATCCGGACCATCAAAAATCATCCCAGGGCTTCAAAAACGTGTTCTGGACCGAAACAGGCTGACCAGGTCGACCTGCAGGGGGGTCGACACTATAGTCGACCCCCACGTGGGAGGTCGACTCCCAGTTCGACCCCCTGGTCGACCTGGCCCCCAGGTCGACCCCCTGGTCGACCTGGCCCCCAGGTCGACCTGCCCAGTTCCGTGCTGACCGAAACCTTCTGAATCTTCTACAGGCCATAACTTCTTCATCCGAACTCCGATTTTCGAAAACTCAGACTCTGTTTCATGTAAAATTTCGAGAGGAACGCAATGGTGATGTCCATTTTACCTAATTCCTGATTCTTAAATTAATTAACCTCATTTTACTATCTTTTCCGTTACACACACCGTTATCGAACTAATTTTTCTTTTCTTTCATGTATTAATTAATTCTTCTTATGCATCACCATTATTTACCTATCATAAGCATATTTTCATATATTTTATTTCATTTTTAGTTATACTTAAAAATGCGGGGTGTTACAATTAAGGATCAGTTCGAGACACAGTTGAATCTGGTGATGAAATACGTTGATAAGCGACTGGAGCATTGGGCCAAATTCGGTTATGAGTTCCAAGGATTGAATGCTCAACACCTTGACCATATCGAAACCTTGGAAAACGACAAAGCTGGTCTGATCCACTTGATTAAATCCCAGGAATGTGAGATGACTTCTTTAAGGAGCGTTCATGCTAAATTGAGCATCTTAGAGGCTAGAAATGTCAAGCTCAAGAAGGAGTTGGAGGGTGTACGAGCGCGGCTTTTAGAGGCTTAATCTGCTCGAAAACTTGCTAGCGTCATATGGCCTTAGAAAAACAGGCTTTGATTTCTTTAGAACAGGAGAACAAGGCTCTTGAAGGCCGACTTGCTTCCCAAAGTGAAACCCTTAAAACCTTTGAAAAGGATAAGATCAAGTTGCAAAAATATCTTGATGAAGCTAGAAATCGAATTGACAATACTCTGTTACAATTCTATGTTTGCAGTGTCATGAGCCGTGGAAGCTTGAGTTACTTGGACAAGGATTTTCCGTGAACTTTGGCCCTTATTTGGGAGCGAATACTCTCGTATTCCGATGATGTTGACGATGAGTTCCTTCAAGAACAACTTTTAGAAGAGAAGGATCGCAAGGCTCTAGTTAAAGGTAGGATGATTTTGATGAACGAGCGAGTTCAGTCGCCTAGAAGAGAGCGTTCAGACGCTATGGTTCCTTGTGCCCCACCTGACTCCGCCAGGGTTGATGCTTCGAGCTCCCTTACTCCCCCAATGGATCATTCTTCCTTGGATGTTGCTAGAGCTCAACCCGTTATTGAGTGTCCATATCAAGAAAATGTTGTGGCACAGTGCGCGAGTCACGGCTGCACTTCTTTAAACGCGGACAATTGTGGAGCTGACTTCATATATCCAGCAGCTTCAGGTAAAATTGACATCTATCAATCTGCCACGAGTCTGAATTTTCTTATTTCTTCCCCTGGGATTGCTGAGTTAAGTGCTTGTTCCCCTTTTACATCAGGTGTTTTTTCGACCTCTTCTTTAGCTGCTTGCGCCGTTAGCTGCCCAGCCTGCTATCATCGATTCTGTTTTGGTCTCCACCAACATCAATCCTTCTACCATACCTTCATCAGATGACCCACTTTTACTAGATGCGTACGATCCGAATGATGAGGACAAGATTTGGAATACCAAGGTTGTGTCCACCCTGAAATGCAAAAGAAACTAACTGGTCAATGATTCAAGACCATACATCTTTTCCCTTTGATGACTTTTTTGTGTAGCTGGATCAGCAAAAGCCTGAACAATTGGTCCATCCTTCCCTGTATAAAAATAGCACTTGTGGCCTTTACGGTCTGATTTCAGTTTATTTTCTTTTACTTATCACGTACTTAGACCGATTGTTTGTGCGAGTGCCAGTCCTCGTTTAATATTTTACATTTGCGGACTTACGTTTGTATCGCTTAGGGGCTATCATAGTTTTACTATTTTACCTCTTATGTGTTGTCATACTTTTAGTTTATTGTTCGCGCAAATCTTATCGTTCGAACAGTTCTCGCAATGAGGTTATAAATAGGCTGTGGTATGCTTTGAGTGGGCATTGGTGGTTGTTTACACAATGGTTATGTCCCCATACCAAAGCTCTTTTTACTTTCATAGATTCTATTGATTTCGCATCGTAATTCGGTCAATTCATGATTTCTTAGAAGCAACGTGTGATTACTATGTATTTTCTTTTGGGTGCCCCCATGGGAGGTCTTGGGTTTCAATTTCGACCCAATTTTGATCTCGTCAGTCCTGATTTTTCTAGGACTGAAAGACTTATTGGATACCCCCAAATGGCTAGGATTTCTAATACCCTCTTTTGGCTAGGATTTCTGCTGTTGTAGTCCATTCTTGGCTCTGTTTGACTTGGTTAACAACAAAGAACAAAGATGGCCACCTCCTTTCGGTAGGGTTTCTTTTTTTTTGTTTCGGGACATGTCGGTTTTTCCGACTTTGTGCTTCGACCAAGGACACAGATGTTGGTTTGCCTTGTTGAGTTTCTTTTTCTCAAGTTGGAAAACCTGTGTCCAACACCTAGGAAGGCCACCTAAGAAGGTGCTTCTTCGGTGGGCTTTAGCAATTTCATCTGTGAGACATTTTTATCGTTTCCCTTGTACTCTTTTTTTTTAGAAAAGCCTGATGTCAGTTTCTCCAGCAAATGCTTGCTTAGGGAAGATCCACCTTTTGGCTTGTTGTTTGTTTTTAGGTAGCACATCTGGTTGAGATGACGTGCCCACGCATTTGATTTGGTTTACATGTCTCTCGCGATGCTTTCGAATCATTTTGCTCAAGATATGCTTTAAGATCCTTCCCTTTGCACTTAGGATGGGTATGATTAACTTCTTCTATCATGCCTACATTTGAAAATAAATCAGTTTTCAGTGTACGGTTTGAGTACGGTACTCAAGTAGGCACACAATATCTTTCTTTGCATATGGCATTTGTAAGTGATTTATTGCCAAACATGAATATAGTTAGTGGAAAAACAAAGTAGAATGACTACTACTTCTTAAGCAAACAGAATACAAAAGAAAAACTAAATAATAAGGCGAAATCGCGGGAATTCTAGTTCAAAATTCCTTGATCGGGACACCAATCGCTGATCCTTAGTCACACGTCAATTTCGGGCTATTTTTGGCCCTTTCCACGAAGAGTTCGCTGCCCCTTGTTTGCAGAGAGCCGTGACAGTGGCCTCGTACATATTGTTGTAAATGGTTCTTTCTGACTAGTCTTTCGATTAGCAACTTCAAATGCCTGCATTCATTTGTATTGTGTCCTGGAATTGACAGAACCTTCCTGATTTCATTGTAGCATTTTTGACTTGCATCCGTTCCGTGATTGGGTAATTTATAGTGTCCTTCGTTTCCCTGAAGATATTCTCTATGGTGTCAATGAGGGAGGTGAATTCGGAATTCTTGAAAAAAACGCAGCCTCCTTCTGCGCTGTTTGACCTCGCCCCTTGCACCTAAGATACGCTTTCGCTTTTCATCTCGTTTCGCGGAACGAGCGCTTTTCACCTTGCCGGGTCTTTGCCAGGGTCCATAATTGTGACAATTAGTTTCCGGAATGGATCTTTCTTGTTCAACAGAATATTTCATTTCGCTTGCACGACTTGTTTGAGCGAACGGATCGTCAGTGACACCTGATGCACCTTTTATGGAAGAGGTCAAGATAACGAACATTGACTCGATCTTCTTTATCAACGCGTCGTTTGCAATAGTTATTTGATCCGTTATCCCTGTCATTTCTTCCTTTAGTTCCCTTCTGGTTATGGCTGCCTCGACTTGTAACGGTTCCTTTTCTCCGGAATGGATGGTAGGCGGCGTGTCTGCGCCAGAGACATCATCAATTTTGTTTGCAGCAATTTCTCTCAGCATGCTCATGATCCCAGGTACAACGTTTCCTAGAAAATCTCATCAGATCTGAATGGGAAGAGAAATGAACACGACCCCACGGTGGGTGCCAAAATGTTTACACCAAAAATGGTCTAAACACCCAAGGTACTAAATTGTACTTCACCAATTCGGTAAGAAATAAATGGAGCCGTGTTCAATCAGCAATAAAAAATGAAAAATAGAAAAAGGTAAAGTAGAGACGAGATTTAGAGTGGTTCAGCCGTTAATGAGGCCTACATCCACTATGAAGGTGATTTCCTGCCATATAATGATAATTACATAACACATCAACTCTCTCTTTTCATACATCTCTATACCCGCTCAATATAACCTCATTAATATGTTTCAATCTAAGGAGTTATACAAAAGAATAGCGGAATTTGAGGAGTAGAAGGATGAATGAGTGATTGAGAAGATGGGTGTCTTCGTTTTCCTTCATCGTGAAATTGTGCTTGACACCATGGCTGAATCTGTGATTGAGGATGAAGTTTGACAGCGCTTCATGGTTTTTAGAAGCCGATTCCCTTTACGTTGGTAGTCATGGTCTATTTATATATGAACTCCCCTTGGTAAACAACCTGGAATTCCTTTATCCAGGCTTTGGATCGTCCATTTTGCTAATTACGACCATGTCACCAGCTAGATGTAGCCAGCTGTCTGTGGCTGTATCCAGTTATTATGCGCGAGCGGCTCGTTGGAACAAGTATCTTGAATAGCTGAGCGGGTCCATGTAAGCGAGCGTCCCATGAGCGCCTCAAGAGATTTTGTAAGAGTGGGATATGGGTTTGGAGTCGAGTCTCCTTTGCCCCTTGTGCGACCATCCTTCTCGGTCCAAGGGCGCTTGTCTTCGCGCTTGTATGTCGCTTTTTGGCTTCAAGGCTTTGTTATGAGATCGCTCCTGCTTAGGTTGAGTAGGCGACTTGTCTTATTTTGGTGTTTGAGCGGTTCTCAGGATATGCGACCTTTATCTTTATCGGGTCGTACTTCTTATAATATGTTATGATGTTATCTTCGGACGTAGTGGTTGACTTGACCTGCCTTGGGTTCGATATTTGGATCTTACTTCGTGCGGGTGCATCATGCACGGCCGGCCCCGACGACATCCGCCTTGTACCCTTTACCTAATGCGCGCATGAATTTTTTGGGATTAACAGGTTGGATGATAGAAGACTGAGATATCGAGTCTCTAGTAGCGAGTCATCAATTAAGATAGTAGCTTGAGAGTATCTAAACACATTCGATGAGGTAACCGGATCGCCATTATGTTTGAGTTGAATTTAGTATCGATCAGGCCATCGATAGTGGATCAGTGGCTATGCCTCTTGGGTATATGTACCTTGCGAGTGGGAGGCGAGCGGGTATTAATTCCTGATTTGTGATGGCTGTTCGGGTTCGGTCTAAGGTGTGAGAAGAGGTTTTTTAGTTTGATTTCCCGAGAGGATTTCGCCAATGGAGGGTTTGTTGGTGTATGATGATTTCAGCATCTTATGTTGCTTCAAGTAGGATTTGTTGGTTATGTTGTTCGGGATGGCCAACAGGTCGGCATATTTTGTGAGTTTTTTGGATCGTATTCCAAGATAACATGGTGGGGTTGCACTTATATTGCTTGAGTACATTTGCATCCTCACATGGATGAAATGAAAGCATAAGTAGGTTTGTATTGTCGACATGGAGAGCATCGATCGTTGTTTGGTATATTGAAGTTTTGCTTCAGGTTAGGAGAAGCAAGGTACTTAGGTCACATTTCCTAGAGTAGGGACCCATTATCGATCCTACGAAGGCTATGGTGGTAGTACCAAATGAGTAGATCATCATGTGCTAATCGACGATCGAAGTGGCTCGTGATGGAGTATTCGACTCTTGGTTTAGAGTCAGTGGTGATAGAGTCTCTATAGCGATAGTGTTCGAGATGGCGATAAGTTCACTTTGGAGTTTTAGGAGGCACTACTTATTAGGATGGAGTTGGTATTGTTTGTGAAGTTACCACCAGGATATCTCCTTTCCAAGTGGGATCCTGACCTTCATACGTATTGATAGTTAGATACCTAGCCTCCTAGTGTTGTTGTTGGGCTGGAGATGTACCGGTTAGGAGTGGTATTCCATTAGTGGTTGTTGCTTGTTTTTACTACTGCTTATGGCTCCAAGTTGTGAGGTGTTGTTGTACGAATTTAACCTTGGGTGGTTTATACCGTACGAAAGAGGTGTAGTTGTTCCCGGCATTGTTGGAGGGTGTTTGGACACTCATTTTTTAATGAGTGAGTGCTCAACTAGTTAATGCTAAATGGCAAGAGCCGTGTATTTCTTTGTAGCTACTTGGGATACCTATATAGTTGCGAGAGTGATTTTTCGATGGTCTTCTTCGATCGGTTGCCAAGGATTTGAAGGTAGCATGATAGCTCTTGAGTTGTTGAGTTGTGCTCGATTCGATGATGAGAGATGCTAAAGTTACTTCCCTCATTTCAACAGGATGACAACCATTGTTGTTGAGTCATATACGGATTTGATGTCTTCTGTTCATTAGACTAGAATCATGCATGCTAGGTTGACATGGATGTTATTTATCATGATTGCTATTATTTTTTTGTGCATGGTTGATTGATGATACTTGACATGACCAGTTAAGCTTACATGATTGTTAGGAATGCAGAATAACTGTTTATGTATTCTTGTGGCCTATTTATTTCCATACATGACTTGACAAATTTATTGGTTTCTACTAGCTTGTCCAACCCTCTTTGTTAAGTACATGTTAGGTACGTGGAGCATGAGCAAATTTTTGTTTGGACACACACTTGCTTTTGTTTACATCTAATAAGTTTACTTTAAAAAGAGGTATGTACTAGATGTGGTGTTATGGTTTTTGCCATTTGGTGCATTTTGGTGACTTTATACCCTATATATGGGTAGCCACTTTTTTCTTCTTTTGATGGTTTGGGACTTAAATGACATGTTTGGCTTTATCCTGATCAAGCCGTACAAGGGAGGTGTTATCGAAATTTTCTGTTGATTTTTCCATATTTTGAAAGAAATTCAATATATTATGCTAAGTTGAATTGTCTTCTAAATTAGTGATTTGTCACTTTGTTCATGTTACCTGTTGGGTTGGGAATAAATGTACGATTTAGGTGTTTGGCTTGACCACGAGGTTTACGGATCTCTACATTGTGGTTATACTTAAGGGTGGAAATTTTGGCTCCATGCCAAATTCCAAATTTAATCCCTTTGTTGTAGTCACTTTCTTTAGTAGTTATCGAGAGCAATAAAGGGCAACTAGATTTGTATCGTCGCTTAATCGAGAGTGATGTGTTATGTTGTTCAGTCCTTGAGGATTTGGAGGATGAAATCCTATAAAAAGGGGAGAATGTAACAACCCTTTTTTAATGATTGTGTATTTCATTTAAATGTCGATTGTTAATTAATTGAGTGGCGGTTCTCTCATACATCGATTTTAATTAGCTAACCCTAAGCTCAATTATAAATAAGAACCTACAACTAGTTATTCTCTCATACACCAAAATTTTCTCCACTAGGTTCTTTTTTATTGAGGCATAACCTAAAAAAACTAAATTTTTGTAGGAAGAGATTTGAAAATTTAAAATCAGTTAGCAGCATAAGGACGAGATTTGAGAAGGTCGAGTATAAAAGCTAAGGATGACGGGTGAGTATTAATAATTAGTTAAATTTTTAAGCAATTTAAAGTACTAAGTCTCTTAGTAGTAGTTGTTTTTCATACAGATTTTAAGTTAATTTTTCTGTTAGTGTTTCCTATCTTTTGTTACATTTTTTAGTTAATTTCTATAAGTTACTTTTCCATCTTTTTCCATTGCAATTATTTTATTTCCTTTACTTATTTATAGTTTTCTATATTTATTTACTAATAAATCTATAAGTATTATTTTGAAAAACATAGAGTTAATCCTCCTTTTGACATGAAACATGATGTGAAGAGAGTGTATTTTACTAGCATGGATTAAAAAAAGAACATTGATTTACAAAAAAAACATTTGTATAACTTGTTGATCTATAATTAAAAGGAAATAGGCTGAAATAGGAAAATTTATGAATTTATAGTAAATTATGACAAACGTTATAATTTAAAATGTAAGAAAGATGTAAAATCTTGTTATGATATTGCAAAATTAGAACATCATAATAAAATTAATCAAAAAGAAAAGAATAAAATTTATTATGATAAAATCAGAATATCATAGGCTTAGGTCAGGGATTCAGTTGGTAGCTTGGGCTAAGATTTGGAATTAGGCAAGCAAAAAACTTAGATTATTAGATATGACCCATTCCTAACAGCATTCCTGTTCAGGTCAAGGACTGATACTCTCCAATCTGGGATTGAGAATGGGCAGTCTATGCTGAAATAGGAAAATAAGTGGTCGATAGAATAGGTTAACAAAAATGGGGTAAGGGGTGCAATTATATTATTGGTTGTTAGGGATCACTATCAGCAACATTCCCTTTTAGATCAAGGAGTAATGATCTCATATCTGGGATTGGGATCGGGTAAGTTTATGATGAATTGTGGTATGTAACTGGTTTAAGAGTTAGAGCGATAGATAGGACACTCAATGATCTTAGGTATGCAGAATCTATTTGGAAGTGTTGCATCCATGTGCTAATTTGTGCCCTTTCCTGGTGGATCAACTGATGGTGATTCGGCTTTAATGCTTTCACGACGGGCAGGTTCGCAGTGGCACACAACCATTCTAAGAGGTGGTGAAATAACACGCTAAGAGATAGTAGGTAGTAAAAGCCTATCGCTGGGTAGAATTTGGAAAACTTATCCTAATCATAATTTCATAGTAGAAGGAATAGTGCGAACAATCAATTAATCATTTACCTTGAACTAGATAGACAATCTTAATAGGCTCATAAAACATTTTAGGTTTTGCACGTACATTTATCTGCAGCCCCCATACTTTTCAGAGTATGAATTTTGACAAAACTCAAAACTCAAACCCATTCAAATTATCGACTAAGGAAACTACCTTAATACTGAATCACCACATCGATACCGAGCATGAAAAAACAAGAACAGAAAATCAAACTTGAATACTTGCAAAGACTTGTTTAACAACACAAATTTTAATAACATGTTAAAACCATAAATCAAGGCAGAATTAAATTTTGAAATAAGAATCAGGGGAAACGGCTTGCGCCATTGCGCTCGTCTCAAAATTCTGCTTGGAAACGAGTCTGAGTTTCGAGAATCGGAGTCGGTTTGAGGGAGATATGACCCTCCGAAGTTTCAAGAATTTTCAGAATCAAAAACATCTCGAAATTCGAATTCAAATTTCAGTGCAGACTAGGCGGGAATTTTCCCACCCAGGACCAGGTCGACCTAGGGGTCGACACAATGGTCAACCTCCCAGGGTCCAGGTCGACACTATGGTCGACCTCCCAGGGGCCAGGTCGACCCTATGGTCGACCTGGGGGTCGACCCTATGATCGACCTGGGGGTCGACCTGCCTCCCGAATCCAATTTTTGAACCCGATGCATTTTGTTGTATTTAGACTTGTTTCGTGACCAGATTCGTCCGCCTAATCCTATATAAACAGCCTCCTAGCCTCATTCTCTTTACACCATTCTTCTCTAACCTTATGCTGCACAAATTCTTGATGGACATGGCTTCTTCTTCTTCCTCTAAATTAAATTAAAAGTAAATTAAAACACGAAGACTATTTCTTGAAGACTACGGCTAGGAATTGCATATTGGGGATTTTCTTCTACAATCAAATCAAGATTAAACGATTCAACTATTCGACGACTAGTTTATAGATGCAACTTCTTCATCACAATTTCTTAGACCACGATCTGTAAGTTCAAGTTACTTTTAGATAAAAACTATAAACTTAATATGGACATGTTATGAATTGGAATTGGATCTATGTATGATAATTGATTCATATCTATTCTTGTTCACCTTGGATCTTGAATTTTAGGAATATTGCTAAGAAATCAGTTTGGACCTATTCATGTTGTAAATCAAACACTTTCATGTCCATAACATTATCATGCCTATGACGTTGAAACTATTGTTAATGGCCTAAGACTATGACTGTGAACATAAGACTATGCCTATGCATATGACTGTGAACATAATACTATTGCCTATGACTGTGACGAGGACAATTGTGGCTAATCACCTATGACTCTTGACTATGAGAATTATTGCCTATGATTATGAACATAAGACTATTGTCTATGACCATGACTTTGAAATTATTACGGTTAATTACCTATGACTATTTAGGGTAATTGCCTAGGACTCTTTTGGATAATTATCCATTACTATTGTGATTAATCGCCTATGATTCATAACTATGAGATTTCTACCTATGACCATGACTATGACTATTGTGGTTAATTGCCTAAGACTATTATGATTGATTGTTTATGCCCATAACACTATAGTTGCAAACCATGTTGTACACCGAACTGGCATTTTGTTGGATCTCATACCTGGGATGTGACTTGCTTAGTTTATTCCAATTCGCTATTATGTACACCAAAACCATTGGATCCATTATCCTTGTGTTTGGCTCGCTTTTGCATGCCTTTTCTTTTATGTCAATTCTCATGTTTATCCTCTATTCCCTTTTTAGTTTCATTTCATGAGTATTTAGAGGACTTGTGAAATCATGGTATACGTACGTTATGAATGCGGGGTTATTTGGGCATAACGTGAAATCTATATTATTTGACATAAAACTCGCCATGAAACTTGACACGAACTTGACATGAAACTTGAACATGGACATAACATTAGAATGAACTTGAAAATGGCCAACTCGAGGTTGGGTAGAGTTTGTAGTGTAATTCTGCCCGGAACTGCCCGGCAAATCAAGTTACTGCAAACAATAGGATCCAATGTGGGTAGTTGGTCATATCGCGCTTGAAACCCGAGGTCAGACTGAGTTGTGGTGTAAATCTTCCCGGAACCGCCCGACATATCCAGTGACCACAACAACAGGTCTGATGTGAGAGGTTGGGGCGCATTAATGAATTAATGCCACATGATAGGGTTAAGTCATGAACACGAAAGACAACACTTAACCAACTTGATACATGATTCATAGGGCTAAGTCATGAACTTGAACGACAACACTTAGTCAAATTTGACATGACACGTAGGCAGGCTAAGCCACGAACTTGAATGACAACACTTAACCAACTTGACATGCTAGACTGATAAGGGTTAAATCACGAATTTAAATGACAACACATAACCTGTTGGACGAAAACCCTAGTTACGCGGTCCATTTCAGCAGTAACCCACTTAGATGTATCATGGTACCCTAGAACTAGGCAGGGTGCGGTATGATTACTGGACTGATTGTAAGCGACCAGAACGACGGCTGAGTTGGTGCGCCAGTGTAGGTTCAGGCGGACTATGGTCGTGCACGTAGTCCGAAGTTGAAAAAGAAGGCATTAGGCATCAATAGGTTTACACTGTGCGTGCTTGATTCGTGTCGGTGGTTGGCACCCTAGAGCTTGATACACCCTATGGTGGTCCTAGCACAGGTGAATACATTCGTGATAGGGCCGTATGACACAGACACATGACGAGCTAGAACTTGTAGGGAGACGATCTATTTGTGGATCATTCCGTTGGACCTAGTAATGGGTCATTTCATGATATTGGGCCAAGGGATCATTTCATGGTTAATATATGACATGGGTTTGGGATACTAGTATAGTTGGTGCAGCGAACCTTGAACATGCGATGCTATACTTGATTTATACTTGAATTATCATGCCTATCTTGCCCATCTTGACAGCATCCTTATGGTTACTTTCAGTTTATACATGTCATGTTACCTTTACCTGTTTTTATGCTGATAGTCACTAGGTCTAACCAGTCTTTATGACTGACCCGTTTTCTTTCGCCTCTTTTTCTTTCGTTCCCCCCTAGGTTCTCAGGGAGGAAACTCTAGCACTTAGCTTGGATTTCGCTTGCTTTCGGTTCAGCTCATGTACGGTTTGATCGTGAGCTATGCTATGGCTGCATTTCTGCTACCTTTGGGGAATTAAGCTACTTTTGTTTTAAGTCTGTGCTTCTTTATTTATGCAAGACAGAATTTGTTGTATTGGAAAATAATGAGTTTGGCTATCTGGTACTTTGGATGTAAAAGGTTTTGACTCTTTTTGAAAGTAATGAAATTTAGTTTTTGATTCTTCCGCTGTTCTATTTACGTTCTGTCTTGTAATAATTCTGTAATTGTTTACCTCGATAACGCTCCTCCAAAACTAGTGCATTCCCTTTGTGAGTGACCCTAGCGGAGGTGGGGTGTTACACTTGGTATCACAGCAGAAGGTTACCAGACTGGGCAAAAGTTTTTTTTTTTTAAAAAAAAACCTTCTGAAATTATTTTCAAAACCGTTTACAAAGAAGCATTTTTCAAGAAAAGTCTTGTTTTATTTAAAGGCTATTCCCCAAAAGCCATTAGCACTATCCTTTGTTTCGTCATTTTGAATCTCTTCTTTTTCATTTCAGCATGTCTGGGAATCTTAACTTTCCATAGGGCATGCCAATACCTGGCTGGTTCAGGACGTACTTAGAGGCTAGGGCCAACGATGCAGGCCCAGTAGATATTCCTCCTTCAGCTGCAGCGATTCCTCCTCCTCCGCCCCCTCCTCGTGCAATTGTTTTCTCAAAGATCTGTAAAGATTTTAGGGCCATGGGTGGAAAGGATTCCAAGGGAACTGAAACATTCGTAGAAGCGAGGAACTGGCTTAAAGAAACGGAGGATCTGTTCGTTATCTTTGAGGTGGACGATAGGCAGAAGGTACAGTTGGCAGTACGGTTGCTCAAAGACGAAGCTTCCTATTGGTTGGAAGTCAATAACGCTGAGAGGCCGGTTGAAACATGGATGGATTTCAGGATAAGGTTTGAGATGAAATTCCTCTCACAAGCTGAACAAGGTCTATAGCTGGAAAAGTTCTTATCTCTTAAGCAAGGAAGTATGATGGTCAAGGAGTACGTTAATTAATTCAATCAGCTGGCCCGATTTGGACTGGACTTGGTGAATACTCCTCATAAGAAGGCTCTCCATTTTGTCAAGGGATTGAATGAGCCACTTCACATCTTGGCTATGACCCACATACCTATGGGAGCTACTTATGAAAAGTTAGTGGACATGGCACTCTTAAATGAAGAAGACAAGAATGGAAAGAAGGAGGTCAAGGCGAATGAGTCTCAAAACAAGAAGGTAGACTCCGAAAAACGAGGCAAGAACAACAACAACAATAATGATAACAAGACACGTGAGAAAAAAAATGCCACTTCTGTGGTATTGAGGGGCATATAGTCCAGGATTGTAAAAGGAAGAAGATGAAGATGGGAGCATGCTTCCAGTGTGATGATACTGGACATATCAGCAAGAACTGCCCTAAGAAGCAAGGGCAAGCCCCGCAAGCAGGACCTTCTGAGGGTACATCTTTAACTTCTTCTCCTTGATTTTTTGTTTTATCTTACTTATCTTCTCAATCCTATCTTGAGAACCTAAGGTAGAACCCTTTTGGATGTAAACATGTGATTAAAACATGTTATGGTTGATGTTTGCAAATGATTGCAAGTGGTTGCAAGTGGTTGCTCGTGGTTGCATAACACACATTAGGCACTAGATCGACTCAGACACATTTTCATATTGCATACGCATGAGTGTTTATACTTGTTTATGGATGAAATTGAATGTGTTATCATGTGAATGTTGCATATAGATGAATGTTTGTGCACACATATAGTGTTTATGTGACTAGGACTATTTGCATACATGTTGGATTCATGGCACTAAACATATTTTGCATTAAGAAGATCAATCAGGCCCGATCATTTGCATTAGATAAGGAACATATACACACACTTTCTGCATATGTTTATATAGCATTAGAGATCTTTTAAGGACAATGGTTGCTTGTGGATGATGGTTGAGTAGATGGTTGATTGGATGATAGGATGCGTTCTTCTTAACTTGAAGATTTCGGGGACGAAATCCTTTAAGGAGGGGAGAATGTAACAACCCGAATTTTAATAACATGTTAAAACCATAAATCATGGCAGAGTTAAATTTTAAAATAAGAATCAGGGGAAAGGGGTTGCGCCATTGCATTCGTCTCGAAATTCTGCTTGGAAACAAGTACGAGTTTTCGAGAATCGGAGTACGTATGAGGGAGATATGACCCTTCGAAGTTTCAGGAATTTTCAGAATAAAAACAGCTCGAAATTCGAATTCAAAATTCAAACTCCAGTGTAGACTGGGCGGGAATTTTCCCGCCCAGGACCAGGTCGACCAGGGGGTCGACACTATGGTCGACCTCCCAGGGGCCAGGTCGACCCTATGGTGGACCGGGGGGTCGACCTGCCTCCCGAAACCAATTTTTGAACCTGATGCATTCCGATGTATTTAGACTCGTTTCGTGACCAAATTCGTCCGCCTATTCCTATATAAATAGCCTCCTAGCCTCATTCTCTTTACACCATTCTTCTCTAAACTTATGCTGCACAAATTCTTGATGGACATGGCTTCTTCTTCTTCCTCTAAACTAAATTAAAAGTAAATTAAAAAACGAAGACTATTTCTTGAAGACTACGGCTAGGAATTGCATATTGGGGATTTGCTTCTATAATCAAATCAAGATTCAACGATTCAACGATTCAACTATTCGACGACTAGTTTATAGATTCAACTTCTACATCTCAATTTCTTAGACCACGATCTATAAGTTCAAGTTACTTTTAGATAAAAACTATAAACTTAATATGGACATGTTATAAATTGGAATTGGATCTATGTATGATAATTGATTCATATCTATTCTTGTTCACCTTGGATCTTGACTTTTGGGAATATTGCTATAAAATCAGTTTGGACCTATTCATGTTGTAAATCAAACTCTTTCATGTCTATAACATTATCATGCCTATGACGTTGAAACTATTGTTAATGGCCTAAGACTGTGACTGTGAACATAAGACTATGCCTATGCCTATGCCTATGACTGTGAACATAAGACTATTGCCTATGACTATGACGAGGACAATTGTGGCTAATCACCTATGACTCTTGATGAAACACCCCACCTCCGTTAGGGTCACTCTCAAAGGGAATGCCCTAATTTTGGTGGAGGTTTATAAGTATAAGTCACAGATATACAAGACAGATATAAGAACACATATTTGTAAACAGCGGAAAAACAACAACTTTTATTTCATCAAAGCAAATACGTGTTACAAAACATCACCATGATTGTCTTACATCTTTTTTTTTCCAAAAACATAACATAACACTTTCATAATCTGTCTTGAGTACATTATTTAAAAAAGCATAAATAAAACATAGATAAACTGCAAAAGTCCCCATAGTGGATTGTCCAAAGCCATAGTTCAAAACAGGAAAGTCCAAGCAATACATTTCTCTTCTTCAAGCTGGATGTTAAGGTTGGTCAAGCTGCTGTGTTCCCTCCCTGTGGACCTGGGGGGGGGGGGAACGGAAGAAAAGAAGACGAAAGAAAAGCAGAGTCAGACATAAAGCCTGAGTAAGTCTAGTACTATTTTGTCTATGAATAAAGAACTGGGTATGATAAGTATAAACAAGAAGTGGGCAAGCACTATAAACTTGGTTAAGTTGTCTAGGGTCGAATATACTATCGTACCCCATGTTAATCTCTGAACCCATATAAACTAGTTTCCAACTGGCACCCCCATAATCAGGGTGATGTGATCCGTTCTACGATGATCGGCTCCTACTCGCATAATTACATGTGTCTTACGGCCCCCGATGTTGTAGTTACCTATGCTGGTCCCACCATGGGGTGTATCAAGTCCCATGGTGGCAGCCCGACACAACCTTAGAATGCACAGGTATGCTACTGGTGCCCAGTGCCTTATTTTTCTGCGCCGGAGTGTGTGCACGTCCGCACCTCGTTAGAACCTACACTGCTACACCACCGCCGTCGCTTTGACCTCTTACAATCAGCCCAGTAATCGTGCCCCACCCTGCCTAGTTTCAGGGTATCCTGATACACCTTCTAGGGTTACTGCTGAAAAGGGTCCCCCGTTACTAGGTTTTCTATCTCTAGCCAACATGCTAAGTTGGTTAAGTGTTTTCCTAACCTAACCCCACCAGTCCGTTTAGTTTAGCATGTTCCATTTTGATTAAGTCTTTAGTTCACTTAATCCTAACAATCCTGACTCAGCCTTAATTGTCTTATTAAGGCCCTGACCTCTCACATTAGACAGGTATTGTTGTGGCTGCCTGTTGCCGGTTGGTTCCGGGCAGTCTTACGCCACAACTCAGTCTAACCTCGGGTCCTTATTGGGCTCCATGTTTAACCTCCCACATTGGATAGGTATTGTTGTGACTACTGGACAGCCGGGCGGTTCCGGGCAGGTTTACATCACAACTCAATCCAACCTCGGGTTAAACACATCGTATGTTCTACATTTACATATTTTGTCTTTTTTTTTTCTTATATGTAAATATTTGCGGCCAATTATTAAGTTAATGGTGTAAAGGTTACACCAATCATGGGCCCAACCCATACTTGAACTTGGGCCCTTCTATTTTATATTTTCATTAATTAATTTTAACCCAACGTTATTTTCCCCCGTTTTACACGTCCGTTTATATATATTGGGCTTTGCCTTTTAAAGCCCAATTTAGCCATGCGAAAAGGGGAGGCTTAAAGCGTAATTACATACACAAAAAGGGGAAGGTGAGCGTATGAACTTGCAATATGACGTTGGAAATACAAAATAGAAACTGGTGTACTTGCATAGTGGTAACATATACTTTGGTCATAAAGCATAGGTGACATGAATAAAGCCATGTAAACTTGTAGTTGAGATAAGAATCTAAATTGGGTATCATTATTGACACCTAGTCATAACTACAACATGAATCTATATTTTTATTTAGGCATAATGTCAAACATAAGCATGGCATAAATATTTCTAACATAGGCATGGCATAATGTCAAACATAAGCATGGCATAATGTCAAACATAAGCATGGCATAAGTATTTGTTCACATAACCATGGCATAAATATTTCTAACATGAAATCATGATTTTTACTTTAGTCATACAAACTTGCGAAAAGGGATTTTTTTGAACCTAACCTAGCTATGTACCACATATGTCATCATAAAATTCTTGTAAACAAGATAGACTTAATCATGGATTTTAATTATGCCAAATATCATTCATAGCCTAGCCATATTCATAAGTTTGCAAATAGGTTTTCTAGTACAAAAGCATGGCTTAATACATGATGCCCAATTTTTAACATAATTTCATATGGATTATGATAACCCAAACTTATTCCAATTACTTCACAAAAATGATGTTTGTATAAAAATACCCATTATGATGGCATAATAGCAAAGCCCCAAACTTGCATGAATTTCAATCAACTACATACATGTAACTTCAACATGGATTACATAATTCGCGAATATTCCAAACGTATACTTGCATAGAACTACCGCATGTAGTTCTTTATAATTTAATAACATAATTCAAGAATATCCAAACGTATACAATATTCCAACGCACAAATATGAATTACTTTATCGCCACAAATCAAGTATACATATCTACACAATCATTTGTTCATACCAAAGTAATACTCTACTTACAATGGTATGGCGAATTCTCTAATTTAGGGATTGAAGACGCGGTTTGATTTGATTGAGTTGCTTTATGCCTTAGAATTTTGCCTCGTATTCCTTTCTCCAATTTGGTGGCTACTCCTAGTTGTTCCTCAGCAACATGGCGACTTTGTTCTTATTTTTGAATGAATAGATTAGGGTTTAGTCTAGGGTTGTTTTTATAGAGGTTAGGAACTGATTAGGACCATTGATGTTGCTTGGATTGATCGTAGCCATTCATTCGATAGAGAGACCAATTAGAACCTGCCACCTAGCCCTAATGACAAAGCAGACCACAGAAAATCGACCAACATAGCATAGGCCAGCCAGGTTAGACTGGGATCGACCTGGCTCTGGACCAGGTCGACATGCCTGTCGACAGCCCTGTCGACCTGGTTAGGCCAGGTCGACAGCCCAGTCGACCTGGGTGTCTTAGGCGGGTGTTTATCCGCCCTGGCCCATTGGGCCCCATTTTCGAATTTAAACTTGATTTTCTGAGCTTATTTTATTCTGTTTGAATTTTAAACTTAATTCCCAAACTTCCGAAGGCCATATCTTCTTCATACGGACTCCGTTTTTCGAAAACTCGGACTCTATTTCGCGTATTTTTCCGAGGCGAACGCAATGGCGTATCCCGTTTCCCTTAGTTCTTTGATTTGAAATTAATTATACTTTAATTTGTGAATTTCACAGTTATAGAATTTTTGGGGTGTTACATTCTCCCCCACTTAAAAGGATTTCGTCCCCGAAATCTTCAAGTTAGGAGGAATGTATATCCTAACATCCAATCATCCATCTACTCATCCATCAAACACGAGCATCCATTGTCCTTAAAAGACTTCTAATGCTTCATGATCATATGCGAAGTGTGTGTGTACATGTACTTATCTAATGCAAAATCAGGCGGTCTACTGATTCAGTTGACCTCCTTAATGCGAATTATGTAAGTGCCATGAATCCATTATGTATGCAAATTTTCCTATTCTTGATTCTACATGAGTGCACAATCATTCAATACAAATGCAACATCCACATGATAACGCATTAAAGTTCAACCACATATGAATGCAAACATATATGCATATGCAATATGAAGTGACTGAGCCGATCTAAAACCTAGATTGTGTGTGTATATGCAACCACGAGCAACCACTAGCAATCACTTGCAACCACTTGCAACCATCATCCATAACATGTTTCAATTACATGTTTCCATCCAAAGAGATTCTACCTAAAAGATAAGGTCGAGGAAATATACCTAAAAAGATAGATAAAAGCGCAACTTAAGGAAAATGAAAGATCAAGGATGTACTCTCGAACAGAAAAGGGTAGGCTATACGGATTCTAGCTTCAGTTTCCCAAGTCGCGTCTCCCTCGGCGTCGCTCCACTGAACTTTGACGAGCTTGACTTCGCGGTTGCGTAGCTTCTTCACTTCCGTTCCTAATATGCGGGTTGGAACTTTCCTTATGGTTGCTTCGCGTTCCACTTCGGCCTCTTCGAGGATATTTGGTTCTACCACTTCGGCTGACTCATGTAGACATTTTCGGAGATGTGAAACGTGAAAAACGTTGTGGACTCCAGCCAACTTCTCGGGTAGCTCTAATCTATAGGCCATTTTCCCAATTTTCTCGATGATAGGGAATGGCCCTACGAACCTTGGTGCTAGTTTTCCTGTGGTTCCAAAACGAACAACGTTCCTTAGCGGTGATACCTTGAGAAAAACTCTGTCTCCAACTTCAAATTCAAGGTCGGTTCTCCTCTTGTCGGCATAGGACTTTTGTCTGTCTTGGGCCGTCTTCATCCTTCTTCGTATTAAGTCTACTTTCTCTGAAGTCTCTCGGATCATATCTGGTCCAAGTATGAGCTTATCAGTAGACTCCCACCAACAAGTGGGCGATCGGCATGGTCTTCCATATAAAGCTTCGAAGGGCGCCATTCCGATGGTTGCTTGATAGCTGTTGTTGTAGGCAAATTCCACCAAAGGAAGGTGGTCTTCCCATGTCCCTCCGAAGTCAAGGACGCATAGCCTTAAAAGGTCTTCCAAAACTCTGTTTACTCTCTCTGTTTGGCCGTCGGTTTGGGGATGATAGGCTGTGCTCAAGCATAACTGCGTTCCTACTGCTTCTCGCAGACTCCGCCAAAACTTGCTGGTGAAGATGGGGTCTCGGTCACTAACAATGCTAGATGGTATTCCATGGAGTCGAACGATTTCCTTAAGGTAAAGTGATGCTAGGGATGAGGCAGTTCTTTTACTTTTGACAGGTAAAAAGTGGGCGCTTTTAGTAAGCCTATCCACTATTACCCAAATGCTAGTGTTGCCTCTCCTAGACCTAGGCAGCCCATCGATGAAGTCCATTGAGATGCTATCCCACTTCCACTGCGGGACCTCCAGAGGATGTAGCAGTCCGCCAGGCTTTTTCTGTTCCGCCTTAACCTGTTGGCACACCATACACTTAGAAACGAACTCTGCCACATCCTTTTTCATGCCGTTCCAGAAGAAAGTCCTTTTTATGTCTTTGTACATTTTATCTCCGCCAGGGTGTATCGTCATCTTGGAGTGATGTGCTTCCTCGAGAACCTTCTTTATTAAATCTTTTGTCTGTGGGACGCATAGTCTTCCGTCTCGCCTTAGCAAACCCTTATCGTCGATGGAGTATCTGTTGAGGTGACTTGAAGTCTCACCCCTAATTAGCCTATCCATTATTTCCACAAGCTGAGGGTCTTCGCGTTGTGCTGTCCCTACCGAATCCACTAAAGTTGGGCGCACTTCGAGAGATGCTAGTAAGCCTGGTACGAAATCGGAGGAAGGCCTAAAGTCGAAGCTGGCTATAAACTGTAGGCTTTGTCTTTCAACAAACAACGGGCTTAGGGTCAATTTCTTTTGGCTCAACGCGTCTGCCACTACGTTGCCTTTGCCCGGAGTGTAAGAGATTTCGAAATCGTACGAGGCAAGAAACTCCATCCATCTTTGTTGCCTCAAGTTAAGATCTTTCTGCGAGAAAAGATATTTCAACGATTTATGGTCAGTGTAAAGTTCGAACTTCTCACCTAGGAGATAGTGTCGCCAAGACTTGAGTGCAAAGACGATGGCGGCTAACTCAAGATCGTGGGTTGGGTAGTTCTTTTCGTGCACCTTCAACTGCCTCCCGCCATAAGCTACTACCCTTCCTTCTTGCATTAAGACGGCGCCTAGCCCTGTCCCACATGCATCCGTATAAACAGTGAACATCTTGCTCCCATCTGGCAGCGTCAAAACTGGGCCTGTTGTGAGAGCCCTTTTCAGTCGTTGGAAAGCAAACTCGCAATCCAAGTCCCAATTGAACACTAGATTCTTCTTAGTCAATTTCGTGAGCGGAGCTGAGATTTTCGCAAAATCCCTTATAAACTTTCGATAGAAACCTGCAAGTCCTAGAAAGCTTCGGACCTCAGTTGCATTCCTTGGTGTCTTCCAATCCTGTACCGCCACTACCTTAGCAGGGTCCACTGCTAACCCTTGTTTGGATACTATGTGCCCAAGGAACCTCACCTCTTCTCTCCAAAAGTGGCATTTGGAGAATTTGGCTTTTAGTTGATGGACTCGCAAAGTTTCCATGATTGCCCTTAAGTGTTGAGCATGTTCCTCTTCACTCTTTGAGAAGATAAGGATATCATCTACGAAGACTACTACGAATTTGTTGAGGAAATCTCTAAATACCCTACTCATCAGGTCCACGAAGTAAGCAGGTGCATTTGTCAAGCCGAAAGGCATGACAAGCCATTTAAAGAAGCCGTCTGGGGTTCTGAACGCCGTTTTATCGATGCTATCTTCAGCCACCCTTAGCTGATGAAAACCGGTTGCTAAATCGAGTTGGGAGAAAACAGACGCTCCTACAAGCTGGTCAAATAAATCGTCAATTCTAGGGAGAGGGTGCCTATTCTTTTTCGTTAGCTTGTTGAGCTCCCTATAGTCAACACATAGACGGAGTGAACCATCCACCTTTGTAGCGAACACCACCGGAGCGCCCCATTCTGAAATGCTCCTCCTAATGAACCCCTTCTCTAGAAGCTCTTTAATCTATTTACTGAGCTCTTTCCTTTCTCGTGGAGCCATGTGTCTAACGGGCAACACAACGGGCTTTGCATTTTCTACAAGATATATGCGGAAGTCTATTTCCCGCTTCGGAGGCAAGCCCTTCACCTCTTCGAAGACATCCGGATATTCTCGGACCACTCTAACTGATTTCAAATTTTCAACAGAGGCATCTAGCGATTCAAGATAACTAAGCATAAACGCATACGAGGGATTACAAGAAATTTCCAAAGTATTGCCGAGCTGGGTTAGGAGCCTAACAACCCTTTTCTCACAATCAAGGATGGCCCCATTACTGGATAGCCAATCCATACCCAAAATCAAACCATATCCCGAAAAGCCCAAAACAAAGGCACTACATTGAAATTCTACACTTAGAATAGAAATTTTCAATCCCACACAGATCATAGACAAATGAGCTGGGCCCCCAATTGGGTTTGAAACAATTAAGGGGTCCTCTACCATACTAGTTTTTAGGTGCAGAGATTCTACTAGAGCAGACGAGATAAAGGAGTGTGATGCGCCAGAATCAAATAAAGTGCGAACGGGGTGATCATAAAGATAAACTACGCTTTCTACAGAAGTATTTATACCTCGCTGTTGCAGAGGTGGTGCTTCCAGCACATGAACCTGTGCCCCTGGGGTGGATCCAGCTCTCTGCCCCTGTCCTCGTTTCTTTAGGCAGTCCTTAGCCCTGTGGCCTGTCTCACCGCAAGAAAAGCACCCACCATTCTCCTTGGCCTTCTTTTTCCGGCAGTCCTTTACTAAGTGCCCCACTTTGCCACAGAAATTGCACTTCCTCTTCTCTTTGTTGCCTTTCCCGCCCTTCTTAAAGTCTGTCTTCTTAGGCTGCAAACCCTCTTTCTTCCCTTGAGAGCTTTCTGCCTTTGTCTCCTTCTTGCCCTTATCCTCTTCGTTTAGCAATGCCATTTGTACCAACCTTTCATATGTAGCTCCCATGGGTATATGGGTCATGGCCAAACTGTGTAATGGCTCATTCAACCCTTTGACGAAACGGAGAGCCTTCTTGTGCGGGGTGTTGACTAGGTCCAGCGCAAACCTAGCCAGCTCATCGAACTGATTAACATACTCTTTGACTGTCTTGTTCCCTTGCTTAAGAAATAAGAATTTTTCCAACTGCAAACTCCTTTCCGCATCTGAGAGAAATTTAGCCTCAAACCTTGCCCTAAAGTCCTCCCATGTCTCCACTGGTCTTTCTGCATTAGTGACTTCCCACCAGTAGGAAGCCTCGCCCTTCAATAGCCACACTGCCAATTGTACTTTTTGTCTATCCTCTACCTCAAAGATGATGAATAGGTCCTCAGTTTCTTTCAGCCAATTTCTGGCTGCCACGAAGGACTCAGTTCCATGGAAATCCCTTCCTCCCATAGCTTTAAAATCTTTACATATCTTAGCAAACATGTTTCCCCGTGGAAGAGGTGGAGGAAAAGGTGCCGCTGCGGCTGGATGATTTCCTTCAGCTGGAGGAGGAGGAATGGTAGGACCTGGCTGAGTGGCCCTTGCTTCTAAGAACCGTCTAAACCAACCAGGTATTGGCACCCCTTCCGGCAAGTTAAGTTCTTGGGACATGCTGAAACAAAAAGGATAGATTCAAAACGAAGGATAAGAGATAGTACCTATGGCTTTGGGGAGTGGACTTTGCCTTTTTAAAATAAAATAATATTTTTCTTTTAAAAATGCTTCTTTAAATTTCCTTTTTGAAAATAATTTTTCAAAACTTTTTATCTTATCTGGTAAACCTATGCTCCGATACCAAGTGAAACACCCCACCTCCGTTAGGGTCACTCTCAAAGGGAATGCCCTAATTTTGGTGGAGGTTTATAAGTATAAGTCACAGGTATACAAGAAAGATATAAGAACACATATTTGTAAACAGCGGAAAAACAACAACTTTTATTTCATCAAAGCAAATACGTGTTACAAAACATCACCATGATTGTCTTACATCTTTTTTTTTTCCAAAAACATAACATAACACTTTCATAATCTGTCTTGAGTACATTATTTAAAGAAGCATAAATAAAACATAGATAAACTGCAAAAGTCCCCATAGTGGATTGTCCAAAGCCATAGTTCAAAACAGGAAAGTCCAAGCAATACATTTCTCTTCTTCAAGCTGGATGTTAAGGTTGGTCAAGCTGCTGTGTTCCCTCCCTGTGGACCTGGGGGGGGGGGGAAACGGAAGAAAAGAAGACGAAAGAAAAGCAGAGTCAGACATAAAGCCTGAGTAAGTCTAGTACTATTTTGTCTATGAATAAAGAACTGGGTATGATAAGTATAAACAAGAAGTGGGCAAGCACTATAAACTTGGTTAAGTTGTCTAGGGTTGAATATACTATCGTACCCCATGTTAATCTCTGAACCCATATAAACTAGTTTCCAACTGGTACCCCATAATCAGGGTGATGTGATCCGTTCTACGATGATCGGCTCCTACTCGCATAATTACATGTGTCTTACGGCCCCCGATGTTGTAGTTACCTATGTTGGTCCCACCATGGGGTGTATCAAGTCCCATGGTGGCAGCCCGACACAACCTTAGAATGCACAGGTATGCTACTGGTGCCCAGTGCCTTATTTTTCTGCGCCGGAGTGTGTGCACGCCCGCACCCCGTTAGAACCTACACTGCTACACCACCGCCGTCGCTTTGACCTCTTACAATCAGCCCAGTAATCGTGCCCCACCCTGCCTAGTTTCAGGGTATCCTGATACACCTTCTAGTGTTACTGCTGAAAAGGGTCCCCCGTTACTAGGTTTTCTATCTCTAGCCAACATGCTAAGTTGGTTAAGTGTTTTCCTAACCTAACCCCACCAGTCCGTTTAGTTTAGCATGTTCCATTTTGATTAAGTCTTTAGTTCACTTAATCCTAACAATCCTGACTCAGCCTTAATTGTCTTATTAAGGCCCTGACCTCTCACATTAGACAGGTATTGTTGTGGCTGCCTGTTGCCGGTTGGTTCCGGGCAGTCTTACGCCACAACTCAGTCTAACCTCGGGTCCTTATTGGGCTCCATGTTTAACCTCCCACATTGGATAGGTATTGTTGTGACTACTGGACAGCCGGGCGGTTCCGGGCAGGTTTACATCACAACTCAATCCAACCTCGGGTTAAACACATCGTATGTTCTACATTTACATATTTTGTCTTTTTTTTTTCTTATATGTAAATATTTGCGGCCAATTATTAAGTTAATGGTGTAAAGGTTACACCAATCATGGGCCCAACCCATACTTGAACTTGGGCCCTTCTATTTTATATTTTCATTAATTAATTTTAACCCAACGTTATTTTCCCCCGTTTTACATGTCCGTTTATATATATTGGGCTTAGCCTTTTAAAGCCCAATTTAGCCATGCGAAAAGGGGAGGCTTAAAGCGTGATTACATACACAAAAAGGGGAAGGTGAGCGTATGAACTTGCAATATGACGTTGGAAATACAAAATAGAAACTGGTGTACTTGCATAGTGGTAACATATACTTTGGTCATAAAGCATAGGTGACATGAATCAAGCCATGTAAACTTGTAGTTGAGATAAGAATCTAAATTGGGTATCATTATTGACACATAGTCATAACTACAACATGAACCTATATTTTTATTTAGGCATAATGTCAAACATAAGCATGGCATAAATATTTCTAACATAGGCATGGCATAATGTCAAACATAAGCATGGCATAATGTCAAACATAAGCATGGCATAAGTATTTGTTCACATAACCATGGCATAAATATTTCTAACATGAAATCATGATTTTTACTTTAGTCATACAAACTTGCGAAAAGGGATTTTTTTGAACCTAACCTAGCTATGTACCACATATGTCATCATAAAATTCTTGTAAACAAGATAGACTTAATCATGGATTTTAATTATGCCAAATATCATTCATAGCCTAGCCATATTCATAAGTTTGCAAATAGGTTTTCTAGTACAAAAGCATGGCTTAATACATGATGCCCAATTTTTAACATAATTTCATATGGATTATGATAACCCAAACTTATTCCAATTACTTAACAAAAATGATGTTTGTATAAAAATACCAATTATGATGGCATAATAGCAAAGCCCCAAACTTGCATGAATTTCAATCAACTACATACATGTAACTTCAACATGGATTACATAATTCGCGAATATTCCAAACGTATACTTGCATAGAACTACCGCATGTAGTTCTTTATAATTTAATAACATAATTCAAGAATATCCAAACGTATACAATATTCCAACGCACAAATATGAATTACTTTATCGCCACAAATCAAGTATACATATCTACACAATCATTTGTTCATACCAAAGTAATACTCTACTTACAATGGTATGGCGAATTCTCTAATTTAGGGATTGAAGACGCGGTTTGATTTGATTGAGTTGCTTTATGCCTTAGAATTTTGCCTCGTATTCCTTTCTCCAATTTGGTGGCTACTCCTAGTTGTTCCTCAGCAACATGGAGACTTTGTTCTTATTTTTGAATGAATAGATTAGGGTTTAGTCTAGGGTTGTTTTTATAGAGGTTAGGAACTGATTAGGACCATTGATGTTGCTTGGATTGATCGTAGCCATTCATTCGATAGAGAGACCAATTAGAACCTGCCACCTAGCCCTAATGACAAAGCAGACCACAGAAAATCGACCAACATAGCATAGGCCAGCCAGGTTAGACTGGGCTCGACCTGGCTCTGGACCAGGTCGACATGCCTGTCGACAGCCCTGTCGACCTGGTTAGGCCAGGTCGACAGCCCAGTCGACCTGGGTGTCTTAGGCGGGTGTTTATCCGCCCTGGCCCATTGGGCCCCATTTTCGAATTTAAACTTGATTTTCTGAGCTTATTTTATTCTGTTTGAATTTTAAACTTAATTCCCAAACTTCCGAAGGCCATATCTTCTTCATACGGACTCCGTTTTTCGAAAACTCGGACTCTATTTCGCGTATTTTTCCGAGGCGAACGCAATGGCGTATCCCGTTTCCCTTAGTTCTTTGATTTGAAATTAATTATACTTTAATTTGTGAATTTCACAGTTATAGAATTTTCGGGGTGTAACACTTGACTATGAGAATTATTGCCTATGATTATGAACATAAGACTATTGTATATGACCATGACTTTGAAATTATTACGGTTAATTACCTATGACTATTTAAGGTAATTGCCTTGGACTCTTTTGGATAATTGTCCATTACTATTGTGATTAATCGCCTATGATTCATAACTATGAGATTTCTACCTATGACCATGACTATGACTATTGTGGTTAATTGCCTAAGACTATTATGATTGATTGTTTATGCCCATAACACTATAGTTGCAAACCATGTTGTACACCGAACTGGCATTTTGTTGGATCTCATACCTAGGGTGTGACTTGCTTAGTTTATTCCTATTCGCTATTATGTAAACCAAAACCATTGGATCCATTATCCTTGTATTTGGCTCGCTTTTGAATGCCTATTATTTTATGTCAATTCTCATGTTTATGCTCTATTCCCTTTTTAGTTTCATTTCATGAGTATTTAGAGGACTTGTGAAATCATGGTATACGTATGTTATGAATGCGGGGTTATTTGGGCATAACGTGAAATCTATATTATTTGACATAAAACTCGCCATGAAACTGGACACAAACTTGACATGAAACTTGAACATGGACATGACACTAGAATGAAGTTGAAAATGGCTAACTCGAGGTTCATTTGAGTTTGCAGTGTAATTCTGCCCGGAACCGCCCGACAAATCCAGTTATTGCAAACAATAGGATCCAATGTGGGTAGTTGGTCATATCGCGCTTGAAACCCGAGGTCAGACTGAGGTGTGGTGTAAATCTGCCCGGAACCGCCCGGCATATCCAGTGACCACAACAACAGGTCTGATGTGAGAGGTTGGAGCACATTAATGAATTAATGTCACATGATAGGGTTAAATCATGAACATGAATGGCAACACTTAACCAACTTGATACATGATTCGTAGGGCTAAGTCATGAACTTGAACGACAACACTTAGTCAAATTTGACATGACACGTAGGCGGGTTAAGTCACGAACTTGAATGACAACACTTAACCAACTTGACATGCTTGACTGATAAGGGTTTAGTCACGAATTTAAATGAAAACACTTAACCTGTTGGACGAAAACCCTAGTTATGCGGTCCATTTCAGCAGTAACCCACTTAGATGTATCATGGTACCCTGGAACTAGGAAGGGTGGGGCACGATTACTGGGCTAATTGTAAGCGACCAGAACGACGGCTGAGTTGATGCGCTAGTGTAGGTTCAGGCGGACTATGGTCGTGTACGTAGTCCAGAGTTGAAAAAGCAGGCATTGGGCATCAGTAGGTTTACACTGTGCGTGCTAGATTCGTGTCGGTGGTTGGCACCCTATGGCTTGATACACCCTATGGTGGACCTAACACAGTTGACTACGATCGTTATAGGGTCGTATGACATAGACACATGACGAGCTAGAACTTGTATGGAGTCAATCGATTAGTGGATCGTTCCGTTGGACCTAGTAATGGGTCATTTCATGATATTGGGCCAAGGGATCATTTCTTGGTTAATATATGACATGGTTTTGGGATACTAGTACAGTTGGTGCAGCGAACCTTGAACATGTGATGCTATACTTGATTTATACTTGAATTATCATGCTTATCTTGCCCATCTTGACAGCATCCTTATGGTTACTTTCAGTTTATACATGTCATGTTACCTTTACCTGTTTTTATGCTGAAAGTCACTAGGACTTACCAGTCTTTATGACTGACCCGTTTTCTTTCGCCTCTTTTTCTTTCGTTCCCCTCCAGGTTCTCAGGGAGGAAACTCTAGCACTTAGCTTGGATTTCACTTGCTTTCGGTTCAGCTCATGTACGGTTTGATCGTGAGCTATGCTATGGCTGCATTTCTGCTACCTTTGCGGAATTAAGCCACTTTTGTTGTTTTAAGTTTATGCTTCTTTATTTATGCAAGAAAGAATTTTTTGTATTGGAAAATAATGACTTTAGCTATTTGGTACTTTGGATGTAAAAGGTTTTGACTCTTTTTGAAAGTAATGAAATTTAGTTTTTGATTCTTCCACTGTTCTATTTATGTTCTGTCTTGTAATAATTCTGTGATTGCTTACCTCGATAACGCTCCTCTAAAACTAGTGCATTCCCTTTGTGAGTGACCCTTGCGGGGGTGTGGTGTTACACTTGGTATCAGAGCAGAAGGTTACCAGACTGGGCAAAAGTTTTTTTTAAAAACAAACCTTTGAAATTATTTTCAAAACTGTTTACAAAGAAGCATTTTTCAACCAAAGTCTTGTTTTATTTAAAGGCTATTCCCCAAAAGCCATTAGCACTATCCTTTGTTTCCTCGTTTTGAATCCCTTCTTTTTCATTTCAGCATGTTTGGGAATCTTAACTTTCCAGAGGGCGTGCCAATACCTGGCTGGTTCAGGAGGTACTTAGAGGCTAGGGCCAACGATGCAGGCCCAGCAGATATTCCTCCTCCAGCTGCAGCGATTCCTCCTCCTCCGCCCCCTCCTCGTCCAATTGCTTTCTCAAAGATTTGTAAAGATTTTAGGGCCATGGGTGGAAAGGATTTCAAGGGAACTGAAACATTCATAGAAGATAGGAACTGGCTCAAACAAACGGAGGATCTATTCGTTATCTTCGAGGTGGACGATAGGCAGAAGGTACAGTTGGCAGTATGGTTACTCAAAGAAGAAGCTTCCTATTGGTGGGAAGTCACTAACGCTGAGAGGCCTGTTGAAACATGGATGGATTTCAGGATAAGGTTTGAGATGAAATTCCTCTCACAAGATGAACAAAGTCTACAGCTGGAAAAGTTCTTATCTCTTAAGCAAGGAAGTATGATGGTCAAGGAGTACATCAATCAATTCAATCAGCTGGCCCGATTTGGACTGGACTTGGTGAATACTCCTCATAAGAAGGCTCTCCATTTTGTCAAGGGATTGAATGAGCCACTTCACAGCTTGGCTATGACCCACATACCTATGGGAGCTACTTACGAAAAGTTAGTGGACATGGCGCTCTTAAATGAAGAAGACAAGAATGGCAAGAAGGAGTTCAAGGCGAATGAGTCTCAAAACAAGAAGGTAGACTCCGAGAAAGGAGGCAAGAACAACAACAACAATAATGATAACAAGACACGTGAGAAAAGAAAATGCCACTTCTGTGGTATTGAGGGGCATATAGTCCAGGATTGTAGAAAGAAGAAGATGAAGATGGGAGCATGCTTCCAGTGTGGTGATACTGGACATATCAGCAAGAACTACCCTAAGAAGCAAGTGCAAGCCCCGCAAGCAGGACCTTATGGGGGTACATCTTTAACTTCTACTCCTTGATTCTTTGTTTTATCTTGCTTATCTTCTCAATCCTATCTTGAGAACCTTTGGTAGAACCTTTTTGGATGTAAACATGTGATTAAAACATGTTATGGTTGATGTTTGCAAATGATTGCAAGTGGTCGCAATTGGTTGCTCGTGGTTGCATAACACACATTAGGCACTAGATCGGCTCAGACACATTTTCATATTGCATATGCATGAGTGTTTATACTTGTTTATGGATGAAATTGAATGTGTTATCATGTGAATGTTGCATATGGATGAATGTTTGTGCACACATATAGTGTTTATGTGACTAGGACTACTTGCATACATGTTGGATTCATGGAACTAAACATATTTTTCATTAAGAAGATCAATCACGCTTGATCATCTACATTAGATAAGGAACATATACACACACTTTCTGCATATATTCATATAGCATTAGAAATCTTTTAAGGACAATGGTTGCTTGTGGATGATGGTTGAGTAGATGGTTGATTGGATGATAGGGTGCATTCTTCTTAACTTGAAGATTTCGGGGATGAAATCCTTAAAGAAGGGGAGAATGTAACAACCCGAATTTTAATAACATGTTAAAACCATAAATCAAGGTAGAATTAAATTTAAAATAAGAATCAGGGGAAACGGGTTGCGCCATTGCGTTCGTCTCGAAATTCTGCTTGGAAACGAGTACGAGTTTTCGAGAATCGGAGTCCGAATGAGGGAGATATGACCCTCTGAAGTTTCAGGAATTTTCAGAATAAAAAACAGCTCGAAATTTGAATTCAAAATTCGAATTCAAACTCCAGTGCAGACTGGGCAGGAATTTCCCCGCCCAGGACCAGGTCGACCTGGGGGTCGACACTATGATCGACCTCCTAGGGGCCAGGTCGACCCTATGGTGGACCTGGGAGTCGACCTGCCTCCCGAAACCAATTTTTGAACCTGATGCATTCTGATGTATTTAGACTCGATTCGTGACCAGATTCGTCCGCCTAATCCTATATAAACAGCCTCCTAGCCTCATTCTCTTTACACCATTCTTCTCTAACCTTATGCTGCACAAATTATTGATGGACATGGCTTCTTCTTCTTCCTCTAAATTAAATTAAAAGTAAATTAAAACACGAAGACTATTTCTTGAAGACTACGGCTAGGAATTGCATATTGGGGATTTGCTTCTATAATCAAATCAAGATTCAACGATTCAACTATTCGACGACTAATTTATAGATTCGACTTCTGCATCTCAATTTCTTAGACCACGATCTATAAGTTCAAGTTACTTTTAGATAAAAACTATAAACTTAATATGGACATGTTATAAATTGGAATTGGGTCTATGTATGATAACTAATTCATATCTATTCTTGTTCACCTTGGATCTTGACTTTTGAGGATATTGCCATGAAATCAGTTCGGACCTATTCATGTTGTAAATCAAACTCTTTCATGTCCATAACATCATCATGCCTATGACGTTGAAACTATTGTTAATGGCCTAAGACTATGACTGTGAACATAAGCTATGCATATGCCTATGACTGTGAACATAAGACTATTGCCTATGACTATGACGAGGACAATTGTGGCTAATCACCTATGACTCTTGACTATGAGAATTATTGCCTATGATTATGAACATAAGACTATTGTCTATGACCATGACTTTGAAATTATTACGGTTAATTGCCTATGACTATTTAGGGGAATTGCCTAGGACTATTTTGGATAATTATCCATGACTATTGTGATTAATCACCTATGATTCATAACTATGAGATTTCTACCTGTGACCATGACTATGACTATTGTGGTTAATTACCTAAGACTATTATGATTGATTGTTTATGCCCATAACACTATAGTTGCAAACCATGTTGTACACCGAACTGGCATTTTGTTGGATCTCATACCTAGGGTGTGACTTGCTTAGTTTATTCCTATTCGCTATTATGTACACCAAAACCATTGGATCCATTAAGCTTGTATTTGGCTCGCTTTTGCATGCCTATTATTTTATGTCAATTCTCATGTTTATCCTCTATTCCCTTTTTAGTTTCATTTAATGAGTATTTAGAGGACTTGTGAAATCATGGTATACGTACGTTATGAATGCGGGGTTATTTGGGCATAACGTGAAATCTATATTATTTGACATAAAACTCGCCATGAAACTTGACACGAACTTGACATGAAACTTGAACGTGGACATGACACTAGAATGAACTTGAAAATGGCCAACTCGAGGTTGGGTTGAGTTTGCAGTGTAATTCTGCCCGGAACCGCCCGGTAAATCCAGTTACTGCAAACAATAGGATCCAATGTGGGTAGTTGGTTATATCGCGCTTGAAACCCGAGGTCAGACTGAGTTGTGGTGTAAATCTGCCCGGAACCGCCCGGCATATCCAGTGACCACAACAACAGGTCTGATGTGAGAGGTTGGGGCGCATTAATGAATTAATGCCACATGATAGGGTTAAATCATGAACATGAAAGACAACACTTAACCAACTTGATACATGATTCGTAGGGCTAATTCATGAACTTGAACGACAACACTTAGTCAAATTTGACATGACACGTAGGCGGGTTTAGTCACGAACTTGAATGACAACACTTAACCAACTTGACATGCTAGACTGATAAGGGTTAAGTCACGAATTTAAATGACAACACTTAACCTGTTGGACGAAAACCCCAGTTACGCAGTCCATTTCAGTAGTAACCCACTTAGATGTATCATGGTACCCTAGAACTAGGCAGGGTGGGGCACAATTACTGGGCTGATTGTAAGCGACCAGAACGACGGCTGAGTTGGTGCGCCAGTGTAGGTTCAGGCGGACTATGGTCGTGCACGTAGTCCGGAGTTGAAAAAGCAGGCATTGGGCATCAGTAGGTTTACACTGTGCATGCTTGATTCGTGTCGGTGGTTGGCACCCTAGCGCTTGATACACCTTATGGTGGACCTAGGACATGTGACTACATTCGGGATAGGGCCGTGTGACACCGACACATGACGAGCTAGAACTTGTAGGGAGCCGATCGATTAGTGGATCGTTCCGTTGGACCTAGTAATGGGTCATTTCATGATATTGGGCCAAGGGATCATTTCATGGTTAATATATGACAAGGGTTTGGGATACTAGTACAGTTGGTGCAGCGGACCTTGAACATGCGATGCTATACTTGATTTATACTTGAATTATCATGCCTATCTTGCCCATCTTGACAGCATCCTTATGGTTACTTTCAGTTTATACATGTCATGTTACCTTTACCTGTTTTTATGCTGATAGTCACTTGGACTTACCAGTCTTTATGACTGACCCATTTTCTTTCGCCTCTTTTTCTTTCGTTCCCCCCTAGGTTCTCAGGGAGGAAACTCTAGCACTTAGTTTGGATTTCGCTTGCTTTCGGTTCAGCTCATGTACGGTTTGATCGTGAGCTATGCTATGGCTGCATTTCTGCCACCTTTAGGGAATTAAGCTACTTTTGTTGTTTTAAGTTTATGCTTCTTTATTTATGCAAGACAGAATTTGTTGTATTGGAAAATAATGAGTTTGGCTATCTGTTACTTTGGATGTAAAAGGTTTTGACTCTTTTTGAAAGTAATGAAATTTAGTTTTTGATTCTTCCGCTGTTCTATTTATGTTCTATCTTGTAATAATTCTATGATTGTTTACCTCGATAATGCTCCTCCAAAACTAGTGCATTCCCTTTGTGAGTGACCCTAGCGGAGGTGGGGTGGTACAACTTGACTTCCCCATGATAAACTTGAGAACTTTTATAAGGATATGGGTCAGAACAAGTCCTAATGAGTAAAAAATGTATAACACTATGCACAATACACAATTACATCCCGTTTAGTTTCACTCAAATTATCCGCCTAACAAGGCTAGGGATTCTAACCTAGCCTAGCAAGGATAACACATGATGATTAACTGCTATACCAAGGTAGTAGTTCCCAAAGATAGATTATTACAGTATACTAAGATGTAATTTTTATGCATAAATATGAAGCCTTTAAACGACTATACAAACTAATACCAAAACTAAGAGGAAGGCTTTCAGACTATTTAGTACCCCACTAATAAAGGAGCTGGGTTATATAGCCACTTGTGGCCTAACTCACAATATATAGGTGGATTCCTATTATCACTTAAGGCCTAAGGCAAATCCATTGATCATGTAATTCCTTACTACGTGGTTTACAACATGCTATTTAAAATAAAGGAAACTAGCGACTAAGTCCTACTAATTTAAGGCTTCCGTCATTCGCACATATCCCAACCTCGATTAAGGCGAGAGATTGTAAGCAGTCACTTATTGCTTACGTGATAGGTAGATGACAAATTGTAACAACCCAGAAAATCAGAACCAATTTAAAAATTTTATTTTGGCAATTTTAATGAATTTGGAATATTTAAAATGATTTATTTTAAATAATAACGATGAGAAATTTATTTTGAATCGACGTTAAATATAAATATTTATTTTAATTATAAAAGGAATTGAAAATGGCATGGTAGTTTGAAAATTCGATTTCAAATTTCAAATGAATGTACAGCATTCAAAATAAACCAGATTTTAGCGAAACCAAAAATATTAGAATCTATTTGAAAATAACTTTCCAATGAATCCGAAAAATTGAAATTTCATAGCGGGAATAAAAAGTTTTGTCCAGTTGAAAATTCAGAATAGTCGCTATGGAAATATAGCCCTAAAAATGGCGATTTTGCAAACGACCTCCATTTTCGACGAAACCACTTTTGTTGGATCCAAGATGTCAAGTTATTGCTTAGATTCCAATTTTCATAATTTTTGGGATCAATATGTGAGCGTGGCAAAAGAAAACGTGTTTTAACAGTTTTAGTCAATTTCGATCGACCAGAAAATGGCCATTTTTCAAATGGTCTTCAAATTTGACAAAATTAGTTTTGTTAGGACCGTATCATCAAAATATTGCCAGATTTATTTTTCTGGAATTTTTAAAGTCCGTATGTGGCCTTGGTAAATTGGAATATATGTTTGAATTGAATATATATAGATTTATATTTTATTTTAAACGGAAACAGATCGAAACATTAGAATTGGGTTACGAAACATATCCCATTATGTTCGGAATGGGGGTAATTAGCTAAGGGCGACAGTCGTTGGGTTTGATTTGGAGTTCGTATCATTGAACCGGTATTTTGAATTCAAAAGAATTAAATAAAATATTAATATATATATTTTTATATACACCCCGCCCCCCAGTTCATTACAGTCGATCGAAATAAAAATAAGGGGGCACGCCCTTCTGCTCCCCCCATCACGACGTCGCGGCGCCAAGGGGAGACCGCAGCGCCGCCAGGTCTCACGCCCCTCCCCCGATCCTTCTCCTCCAACGTGCCTCTCCCCACACCCCTCTCCAATCTCGAGATCCCCACGAAACCCCCACCCCCTAAACCCGATTTTAAATCCTCCGCCCCGCCTGTGCTAACCACCATCGCCACCCCCATCCCCCAATAGCCCAGCGCCGTCCCCCTTAGCCTCCCTCTCTGCCCGTGGGTCCCCCACTTAATAAAAATCCAATTTTTATCGTCTCCAGCGTATGCATTTCAATCCCCAACTCGTTTTAGCCCTTCCTCGAGCCTTCACCGCCATCCAACACTGACTGTAAGTGTTTATTTTTATTTTATACCATTATTAAAATTAAAAGTGTAATTTTTATTTTATTTTATGCATTGCATTAGATAAAAATATGATTTTTATATTATAGAGATAATAAAAATATGATTTTTATATTATAGAATTATTAAAAATATGATTTTTATATTATAGAGATAATAAAAATATGATTTCTATATGATGGGGTATGAAATAAAAATATGATTTTTAATATGAATATCGAAATAAAATTATTATTTTTATAATGTAAACATCGTGTTAAAGATGTGATTTTTACACATATGGTTTTGAAGTAAAAATATAATTTTTAGAATTGAAATAAAAATGTGATTTTTACTATGAACAGCGTGAAGAAGATGGCACTGGAATTTTGAACAGAATCCAAACCATCGTCCGTTAAAGAATGGCGGAGTGGAACCCAAAGGTGAGAACTTCTCACTTTAATTTTATTTTCTAGTTAAAATATATACTAGGATGCAGACGGTGCTTAGTAGTACCCGACACCCGTCGTCCACAAACCATGGACGACTTGTATGATTTGATTGTGTTATGAAAGTTGATTGTAATAACCCGTATTCTACACATCGGAGGATCGTAGAATATTTATTTCTTTCTTATACGAAGTCGTATGGTCATGTGGCTTTGGGAAACGACTATTGGGTTCATTTCCCATGTTCATGATTTTTTCCGATTTTTAAATGACCGTTTACCCGTAGCTGATCTTGTATCGTCCATAACTTTTGATTGGAAAGGAGTTTAGACCTGAAACCACTTCCATTGGACTTGAATGATGGTTTCTCTTTCCGTAGAGTGGTTACATTAGCCAAACGGACTTACCGTTTGGGAGATATGGCTGAAATAAGGTTTAGAAGGTGAAAAACAGCTTAATTGGGCTAAACCGGGTTATTAACAGCTAGGCCCAATGGGGGATTTCGGGTTTAGAGGTATTTGAGGGCTGCTAGGGTTTAGAAAACGATTTTTCATTCATTTTCCAGCCGCCACAAACCTCCTTTGAGCTCTAGCCATGGCCTCCACCTTCTAATTTCATCCCAAATCGTCTCTAATAACTTTCTAATCGAAGATTAAGCAAAACTACATCAAATCAAGGGAGCGTAGCACCAACTCAGAGAGAGAGTTGCTGGAACACATAGGGATTGGATCCAAATCAGAGATTATTTCAGATCTAAAGTTTGTTTGTGGCTAAGGTGAGTGATTTGCATTGTTTTTCACTAATTACGGCTAATTATTGTAATTAGCGAAGATTAGCGAAATTATGGCTAAGAAAAATCTAGGAAAATTACTAAAATTCTAAAACACCATTTTATGCCTCTGATATGAATTTGGGTTAATTTTGACTAATTTTGCAAATCCCGAAATTTGGGGGATTAAGGGGTGATTAGTGATAATTAGCGAATTTATGCATGATTAAATTCTGGAAAAATATTCAGAAATTCTGAAATATTGTTTTAGACCTCTGTTAGAAAATTTGGCTAATTTGAATAAGTTTTGCTAATTCTATGCTTAAACATGATTAAGAGGGATTAAGGGAAAACATGGGGTTTTTGGCTATGTTTGATCCGTTTTAACATACCATATTGTTGTTTTGCTGTTTGTTGATGGTTGTACATGTTGATATGACTGTATGGTATGCTTTGTGATTGATTAGAATAGTTAGAATGGTCGAAAACGCCGTCGAATGGCGTAAACAACTCACTGGACAAAGTGCAGGAACTGCAGACAGGGACCGGATCGGATCCCCTTTATCCGAACCGAACCACTCTTCACGATCCGACCCGATCCGCTTGTGGTGATGGAGACCGACCCGATCCTCTTGGAAGCTCGTGAACAGGTGGCCAAGGAGGTGCAACTCGCGAACCGAACCTCCCGTGGAGTATTCTTCTCCGACCCGAACCCGATGGCATCCCCCGATCCGACCAGAGGAGGACAACATGCACTTGCACGCTCCGACCCGATCCACTTCAGAAGCCACGAACCGATGGTGCGACCCGATCCGATGGAGCTGGAGCGCCACGAGCTAGAAGGAGCACGACCCGATCCGTATGGCGTGACTCGATCCGATGGAGGGAGCACGACCCACCCGATCCGAGATGCTTGGACTTGAAGTGAAGACCACGATCCGACCCGAGCGAGGGTGATGACCACGATCTGAAGCATGGTGAAGTGAAGACCGACCCGGATGAAGATGATGACTAAAACCCAAGATGCAAAGGTAGTCCAAATGGAAGTTAGAGCTCAGGATCCAGATGGGAACCAATGAGTTCACTTCATGATTGGGCTTTGCTGTGGCACGTGTGCAAAGGGGTTGTCGGTATTCTTAACTTTGGTTCACCACTGAGAGATGGATAGTGGGCTTGTAGTGATAGTTACACGGGATTGGATTCCGTCATGGCCCAAAGTACTAGGTGACCAAAGTAGTGGATATCGTATGCTTTACTCACTGAGTGAGGGATGTGAGGATGATTGCTATGCTTGATTGTTTGACACCACTATGACATGCACACCCCCACCCCCGTATCTCTTACATAGCATGTTGGTGGCACCTTAGAGTATTGTACGGTATGTAGTGCTAACTCTTTGGTTGCAGGTACAGGTTCAGGTATGATTGGATTATACCTGTTATTGTTCTGTTTTGTTGCTTATCGCTCATACCAGACTTTTTGTCTGACCCAGAGTTTTATGTTTCTTCTTATTACCCTAGGTGCTCACACGAGCAGACTAGAGACAGGTTAGCTGGTGGTGCGCGAGTAGTTGATTCGGAGGCGAGCAAGAGGCTTCCACGTATGATATATAGATATTCTCCCTGTGTCGTTGGTGGTCGCTACTTGGCCATTAGTAGTGTACCTCCCTTATCTTGCTTTTGCTTTTTGAGACAGTTTGAAAAGTTGTAATAATGTTGTCTTTGGATCATAAGCTGTACTTGGATTTTCCGCTGCTATGTTAGTTTGTTTTCAGCTTATGCACTGTCTCACCTATTTTATGTCAAGTACGTTGTTATTATATTTTATTCCATGCGCAGTGAGACATATTACAGGTTCCTTGTTAGTTCATTTCCTTCTTCCCTTTCCTTCTGACGACCCGTCCCGTGCTAACTAGACATGTGTACAGCGCACCTTTGGAGTAAATGTCGGTTGGTGCGGGGCGGGCCATCTCACTTGGTATCAGAGCTCTAGGTTGCGTAGTTAACCTAGGGAAAGGCACTAGGGAGAGATAGTACGTATACGAGAGCGCGTATTTGTGATTACTTTGGTTTTCAAAAGCTATATATATATATACTATTAGTAGTATAAGGATGAAGTCATACTGCACTAGCACCACTATGAGGTCGTTAATCGTTTCCCTTTTTCAGATTGACGATGAGTAGAGACACCAGGGGTGCTGGTAGAGGGACCAACCATGGGAATGCTCCTGACATGAGGACAATGTTCACTAACTTAATGAGGGAGATGCTTAGGGATGTTCAAGGGGCAGTTCCCAATCCCGGAAATGGTGGTGGTCCAGTAGCGCAGGCGCCTAGGGTCGATTTCGCCAAGTTGTGCAAGGATTACACTAACCTTGGTGGGAAGCCGTTCCACGGAACGGAGTCGGCCACAGATGTTCAGGATTGGTTGGATAGCTGTGATCGTATCTTCGATGACTTGGGTCTTGAGGATGCGATGAAGAGAAGGCTAGCGTCTCGTCAACTGCAAGGGCGAGCGATGAATTGGTGGAATGCCATTAGAACAACTACTCCAGAAGATCAAGTTACTTGGAATCAGTTTAAGACTCGCTTTTGTGATAAGTTTATTCCAGCTGCTCATAAATCATAACTGTTCAGGAAGTTCTTGGAGCTTAAGTAGAACGGTAGAGCAGTCTCGGAGTATATCGCTGAATTCGACACTTTATCGAAATATGGATGGTCCCTTATCGATACAGTCGAAAAGAAGAACGAGAAGTTCATAACCGGCTTGGATGGATACTTGGGGGAAAGACTTTTAAACCATATCGATGACACGTTCGAGTCTATTGTAGGAAAGGCAATAAGGTTAGAGAGCCTTTTCCCTAAATCGAAGACTGAGGTTGCTACGACATCTGCAGAGGAGCCAAAGCCGCAAGCAGGCGGTGAAGGCAAGAAGAATTCTCAGAACAAGAGGAAGCAGAACCCGACCAAGGATGGTCAGAATAAGAAAAATAAGAAAGATGGCGAATGCTTTAGTTGTGGCAAGAAGGGCCATTATGCCAAAGATTGTCGAGAAAAGCCTGCGGAGAGGAAGTGCTTTAACTGCGGCCAGGCGGGACATCACAAGGATGATTGCCCACAACCTCCTAAAGAGAAGCAGATTGTAAAAGCGTATGCTATCAACGCTGTTCCTTCTTCGTCGAATGCTCCAAGTGCGGCGCAGAAGGGAAAGGGTGTGATTATAAAATGTATGCTTTCTATTTAAGATGTTTCTGTTCGGGTATTGTTTGACAAACCCGAGATAGTCGATAGACCTCTAGTTGTGACGAACCCGATTGGTGGTTCGACTAGTTTTGGCATGATTTGTTGTAATGTGGTCTTATCGAGTCATGGATGTATGTTTCCTTGTGATTGCTTTGTTTTGGGCTTTACTGGGTTTATCATTATTTTGGGGAGTCGACTTACTCTAAAATAATAGGGTGGTATTAGGTACCTACCTAGTGATGGCGATAGTAACTGGAGTTAAGGAAGCTAAGAGGTTATCGTTGTAATAAGTTCTAGTTGTCTCTGTGAGGCAAATGAGTATTCCAGTGCTAGATTGTTTTGCTAGTATCACCTCATGTGTATTGTCTGAACTCGGAGGAGACGTTCCTTGGGTGCTTGTCTGATATTGGTTTAGGCCTTTGGGGCTTGTGCTTGGGGAATGTCGATTTCGACTAGGATGGTTTGCGTGATGGGTAAATAGTTGTTGTGATTTTTCATTGGATGATATCTTGGTTTACTCGAGGAGTGATGGGCAGACGGAACATGATGAGACTGTTCAATGGTATAGACTGCCCAGAGTTAGACTCGATAGGGTTATGAGATTGCTCGAGTGGGACTCGAGAAAGATGCAAAGTAATGGATTGTTTAGGACCCTATGTTGATGTTCTCTATTGGATAGTAGAACTTTGAAGGAATAGGATGTGTTCGTTGATCATGGAAGATACAACGAAGATTAGAGCGGTTCAAGTTGGACTTGAACTCGTAAAAGAAAATAGGTGTTCGTTGATCTTGGAGATGCAACGAATAGGGAGACGACTCACGTTGGACTAGAGTTTGTCAGTACTCCAGACTGGGTCTGAGTTATAGAGTGACTCGAGTTGGACTCGAGAAGGCTACAAGGAATTGGATTCAGCTCGAGTTGGACTCGAGAGGGCAGCAAGATAATGGATAGACCTGGGTTGGACTCAAATATTTTAGGAGGACTAAAAGCAGGGGTATCTGGGGACACCTGTTACCTTGGATCCGTTGGACGTGATCTAGTTATCCTTGGAGGATAAACGTACGTTGGACGTACGGTAGTCCGATTGGAGGTTGGGCTTCCATTAGTTTAATTATCCTTGGAGGATAAACGCACGTTGGACGTACGGTAGTCCATAGGGAAGCGGGGCTTCCATTGGCCTAGGAATTGTTGGACCAGTCAAGTAGGCATCGGTGTATGTATGGAGGCTGGGCTTCCATTAGTTATTGATGTTGATTAGACCAGACATACTAGAATCGACATATTGGGATTGGTTAGACCAATCATGTAGGTGTCGATGTGTTTATGAATTTAGCAGGTGATAGGTAGGACTTGTTTGATGGATGTTATGTTTGCTATGTTGTTCCTATTTTTCTTCCCTTGAGTAGACTATCACCTGTAGGGTTCCAGCGATGGGGAACAAAGTGATTGTAGTAGGACTATGAGCCAGTGTAGTAGAGTCGTCATGACTCGAGGGGCAAAGTGGACATAGTAAAGGATTAGTAAGGCTATGAGCCAGTGCAGTGGAGTTGTTATGACTTCATGGGGCAGAGTGGACATAGCGAAGGACTAGTGGCTATAGATCAGTGCAGTGGAGTCGCCATAACTCCATGGGGCAGAGTGATCATAGTAAAGGATTTGGGTGCAGTACTAATTGCATTGAGTAGGAGACATGCCAGTTTAGGGGTTTTGTTTCTAGGATGGAAGCAACTAGAGTATGTCACAGGATATGATTTCAGACCCAAGAGTGAATTGGATTCAGAAACGCTAGTAAGCTTGACGATTAGATCGATTTTGATTGAGTGGATTGGTTCCAGTTAGAAGGACGATCCTACCTTACCATAAGGTAGTTGGTGCTCTTTCTGGGTTGGCGTTCCATAACCTATTGGAAACCATCTCTAGGGTAGAGATGGGTATCGATGGAAAGAGAATGATCAGGTAAGGATTTGATCGAGAAGGGTGGCTTCGAAAGAATAAGGGACTAGTTGTACCTAACGTAGATGGACTGAGAGGTGAAGTGCTTAGAGCATATCATCACTCGAAATTGACTATACATCCTAGTGGTAACAAGATGTATTGAGACATAGAGCAGATATACTACTAGGAAGGGATAAAGATAGGCAGAAGGCTTATCTCGATAAGAGACGAAGAGATTTGGAATTCTTCGTTAACGACTTGGTGTTCGTCAAGATCTCTCCACTGAGAATGTGATTCGGATTGGTTGGAGAGGTAGGTTAGCACCAAGATTTGTTGGCCCATTCCCAGTCCTCGAGCAAGTTGGGAATTTGGTGTATGAAGTAGAGCTACCTGACAAGATGGCGGGAGTTCACAACGTATTTCATGTTTCCCAGTTAAGGAAGTTTGTGCAAGACCCTAATGTGGCTATTTCACCAGATCAGTTGGACGATATCGAGGTTGAACCCGAGGCGGTTGAGAACCGCAAGCCTATGCGTATTGTTGGGAACGATACGAAGCAGCTTCGAAGGAAGGCGGTGAAACTAGTCAAAGTCCAGTGGGGTGAGAATGAAAAAGACTGTATTTGGGAAACAGAGGAGGAGATAAGGAAGAAGTATCCAGAACTCTTTGCCTGGTAGGGTTTTGGTAGTGATAGTTTCTTCCCTTGTTAGTAAACCGCATGCTAGGATAGACTTGTTTTGCATGTTGATTGTTGTTTTATGGTTGATAGGCATGCGAGACCCTTTGTGTGTTTTGGTTAGGGAATTTCGGGGGCGAAATTTTTTAAGGGGGGAGAACGTAACAACCCGCATTCTACGCATCGAAGGATCGTAGAATATTTATTTCTTTCTTATACGAAGTCGTATGGTCATGTGGCTTTGGGAAACGACTATTGGATTCATTTCCCATGTTCATGATTTTTGCTGATTTTTAAATGACCGTTTTGCCCCTAGCTGATTTTGTTTCGTCCATAACTTTTGATTGGAAAGGAGTTTTGACCTAAAACCACTTCCGTTGGATTCGAATGATGGTTTCTCTTTCCGTAGAGTGGTTACATTAGCCAAACGGACTTATCGTTTGGGAGATATGGCTGAAACAAGGTTTAGAAGGTGAAAAACAGCTTAATTGGGCAAATCCGGGTGATTAACAGCTAGGCCCAATGGGGGATTTCGGGTTTAGAGGTATTTGAAGGCTGCTAGGGTTTAGAAAACAATTTTTCATTCATTTTCCAGCTGACACAAACCTCCTTTGAGCTCTAGCCATGGCCTCCACCTTCTAATTTCATCATAAATAGTCTCTAATCACTTTCTAATCGAAGATTAAGCAAAACTACATCAAATCAAGGGAGGGTAGCACCAAATCATAGAGAGAGCTGCTGGAACACATAGGGATTGGATCCAAATCAGAGATTATTTCAGATCTAAAGTTTGTTTGTGGCTAAGGTGAGTTATTTGCATTGTTTTTCACTAATTACGGCTAATTATGGTAATTAGCGAAGATTAGCGAAATTATGGCTTAGAAAAATCTAGAAAAATTACTAAAATTCTTAAACACCATTTTATGCCTCTGATATGAATTTGGATTAATTTCGACTAATTTTGCAAATCCCGGAATTTGGGGGATTAAGGGGTGATTAGTGATAATTAGCGAATTTATGCATGATTAAAATCTGGAAAAATATTCAGAAATTCTGAAATATTGTTTTAGACCTCTGTTAGAAAATTTGGCTAATTTGAATAAGTATTGCTAATTCTATGCTTAAACATGATTAAGAGGGATTAAGGGAAAACATGGGGTTTTTGGCTATGTTTGATCCGTTTTAACATACCATATTGTTGTTTTGCTGTTTGTGGATGGTTGTACATGTTGCTATGACTGTATGGTATGCTTTGTGATTGATTAGAATAGTTAGAATGGTCGAAAACGCCGTCGAATGGCATAAACAATTCGCTGGACAAAGTGCAGGAAATGCAGACAGGGACCAAATCGGATCCCCTTTATCCGAACCGAACCACTCTTCACGATCCGACCCGATCTGGTTGTGGTGATGGAGACCGACCCGATCCGCCTGGAAGCTCGTGAACAGGTGGCCAAGGAGGTGCAACTCGCGAACCGAACCGCCCGTGGAGTATTCTTCTCCGACCCGAACCCGATGGCATCCCCCGATCCGACCAGAGGAGGACAACATGCACTTGCACGCTCCGACCCAATCCACTTCAGAAGCCACGAACCGATGGTGCGACCCGATCCAATGGAGCTGGAGCGCCACAAGCTAGAAGGAGCACGACCCGATCCGTATGGCGCGACTCGATCCGATGGAGGGAGCACGACCAACCCGATCCGAGATGCTTGGACTTGAAGTGAAGACCACGATCCGACCCGAGCGAGGGTGATGACCACGATCTGAAGCATGGTGAAGTGAAGACCGACCCGGATGAAGATGATGACTAAAACCCGAGATGCAAAGGTAGTCCAAATGGAAGTTAGAGCTCAGGATCCAGATGGGAACCAATGAGTTCACTTCATGATTGGGCTTTGCTGCGGCACGTGTGCAAAGGGGTTGTCGGTATTCATAACTTTGGTTCACCACTGAGAGATGGATAGTGGGCTTGTAGTGATAGTTACACGGGATTGGATTCCGTCATGGCCCAAAGTACTAGGTGACCAAAGTAGTGGATATCGTATGCTTTGCGCACTGAGTGAAGGATGTGAGGATGATTGCTATGCTTGATTGTTTGACACCACCATGACATGCACACCCCCACCCCCGTATCTCTTACACAGTATGTTAGTGGCACCTTAGAGTATTGTACGGTATATAGTGCTAACTCTTTTGTTGCTGGTCCAGGTTCAGGTATGATTGGATTATACCTGTTATTGTTCTGTTTTGTTGCTTATCGCTCATACCAGACTTTTTGTCTGACCCTGAGTTTTATGTCTCTTCTTATTACTCTGGGTGCTCACACAAGCAGACTAGAGACAGGTTAGCTGGTGGTGCGCGAGTAGCTGATTTGGAGGCGAGCAGGAGGCTTCCACGTATGATATATAGATATTCTCCCTGTGTCGTTGGTGGTCGCTACTTGGGCATTAGTAGTGTACCTCTCTTATCTTAATTTTGCCTTTTGAGACAGTTTGAAAAGTCGTAATAATGTTGGCTTTGGATCATAAGCTGTACTTGGATTTTCCGCTGCTATGTTAGTTTGTTTTCAGCTTATGCACTGTCTCACCTGTTTTATGTCCAGCATGTTGTTATTATATTTTATTCCATGCGCTGTGAGACATATTACAAGTTCCTTGTTAGTTCATTTCCTTCTTCCCTTTCCTTCTGACGACCCGTCCCGTGCTAGTTGGACATGTGTACAGCGCACCTTTGGAGTAAATGTCTGTTGGTGCGGGGCGGGCCGTCACATTGATTGTGGTATGGAATGAAATGAATAAAATATTCATGTGTTGAAATAATTATTTTATAGTTAAAAATATAATTTTTAACGTGTATATGAATAAAATAAACATTCATTTACAAATCGGACGATTTGTTTATGTACACACATTTTACTGATATTGATTGGGACGATATATTTTACACATCGCCCAACTGCACAACTAAATCCGTGTTTGTTGTTTGAAAACCCCACATGGGTATTGGAATGATATTTGACGTACATTAATCCCAATTATTTAGTTGTATGTCAATCGATAGGTTGACAGACTGTTGTAAGCGTTAACTATTTATATCTAACGCTTATGCACTTGTGTGATGCACTCTGGATGATGGTTGATTGTTTATCATTGTTGTTCTATACATGTGTTGTATGAAATCCGTATAAATAACATTATATAGTAATTGACTGTGTCTGAGTCCAGTTCAGAAAGAATGAATATTTTAAAATAACGAATATTTTAAAATAATGAATATTTTAAAATAATATTCAGTAAAAGATCAAAATATGATTATGGACACGAAAATATTTAAATACATAGAGCCGTGTTGATTAGATTAATGCCATTTTGACGTGAACGATAATTATATTGATTTTATTCATTTTTATAATGAATATTGAAAAGGAAGTGAATTCAAAATCTAATGTTTTGAAAATATTATAATTTATATATTAATGATGTGGAATATTCAATTTTGATTTGAAATTGAATATGAAGTTGAAATCGTTTTGAAAACGAATTTAAAACGATTTAAAAAATATGTTTTAAATGCAAATCGACAAAATATATATAGTATTATATATATATATATATATATATATATATATATATAATGGCATGAATAGAACGCGCCATGCCGCGGCAGTTCGCGAATTTCGACCATTGACTTCGAATGGACATTACGGGAGATCCGACCATCGGATTCTCCTAAAACCAGAACCGTTGGGTTCGTATCGAAAAGGGCTTTCCAACGGATATAAGAGATTTGAAATCTAACGGATGGATTTGGAATTATGTCCAAATCAAATTTGAAAAAGGTCCTTGTAAGTGCAGTTCGATGACCGTTTATGGAAATCGACTGTACGAGCCTTGATAAAATTATTAAAAATATCAATAATTTGTGTAAAATCATAATAAATGATTTGGAAAGAATTGGTATGAAAAATTCCATATTTTAAAGGATAGAAACACATTTTTATCGAAATGAACTAGTTATGAACTAGAATTATAATCCAATATTTTTAAATAATTAAATTGGATTTGAAATGGTTTTAAAAATAACTGGAATTTCCAATATATGAATTGGAATGGATTTGAGTCGAAATTATCTTCGGAATATTTCAAAATTGGGTTCCGTGATTATGCAGATATTGTGGAGGAATTTGGAAGATATATATATCATTATTCCAATACGATATTTGTTTGTTTCAGAATTTGATATTGAATATAAGCCGATATATTTTCTATTCAAAGCCTTGTATTTAATATCAAATTGGATTTTTAGTTTGTTGTGAATGGTATCTTTAATAATACTATTCTTAAACCCAATGGAGTTAAGAAATTTAGAAACTGACTGGAGATTATCTAAGTTGAATGGTTTCCTGGGTATTGATTTGATGTTGGTTTCGGCCTTCGGGATTAATACTTAGGGAATTGTTCTCCTACTAATTTACGGTTAGAGACTGATGGGATTTTGGGTTTGTCGTGGACTATGTTTTAAATGACACTGTTCTTAAACCCGGTGTGAAAAGAATAAATCTTTTAATTAAGATGTAGAGAAGAATTACCAATTAATTAACATTAAATTGGAACTGAAAATGGAATGTGAATTAGGTTTATTGTGAACTGTGTTTTTAAAGACATTCGTTCTTTAACCCGATTTACAGTGAAATGTGATTTGGAATTTATAAATCTTTTTATTAAGATTTAACGGAGATTTTCCAAAGTAAAGTTTTCCAATTTAATATATTAAATTGGAATTGAATGGAATTCGATGTGATAATAATCGAAGTGAACTTCTGTGGAGGAAGACTGTTAATACATATGGAATTTAAAAGGCTTTGCCGTTATTCCATTTATATTATTAGTCGGATAAGGGAATTGATATCGATTATATATTGATTTGTTTTCCGTGAAGATTCCATTAATGGAATGTGATTTGGGTTTATCGTGAACTGTGTTTTAAATGACATTAGTTCTTTAACCCAGTTAAAGACAGGATTAAATGTCTGACATTGTAGTTCGAACTGTATGGTTGATTTCTGCTAAATATATATTTGTTTGGTGGTGGAGAATTTATTCTCTTGCTTAACACCCTTCTCTGAGACGTACGAGCTCAGAGGTTATATATAGCCAGAAATCAATAGTACGGTGTAGATTGTCGATGCGGCATGTTTGTGTTTCCAAAATTAAATAATCATCAATATTGATTTTTGGGAAGATTAAAACTAAGTGGAGTTTTAATGAATCTTTAATTAGATTGAAATGTGAATTGATAATTTAAATTATCAAATTTGGGAATTGATTTAGAGTGGAGTATCACCAGTTTTGCTCCAAGCGATAGTTAAATTTTTAATTAGATTTGAACAGGTAATGGTAATTAAATTTACCGATTATACTATGGTGTTAGTTATGGGGTAATACCAGTTTTGCCCCATGGGATGAATAGGTTCGGATTGGGAAATTAAATAAATGGTTACTTCGGTAAGGTGTGTTAATCCCGACTAGTTTGGAAAACCTTAATATGGTTTGAATTGATATCCAAAGGAAGATTAAAGAATAAATTTTAAAGAAATTATCTTTGATAAAATTAATGGAAAAAAATCCCTAAAGATGTGAATATTTAAATAAAAGAATATTCAGGATTGGAATGAGGCGTATGTTGTGTTTTTATAGCACTTGTTTATTATATACGCGAGTTATTCGGTAAGGCCGGGTTTATACCCATTCTGAATAACTGATTCGACGATATGTCAACGATCAAGACGGTAGTTGAATACCGGAGGTCTTCACATCATTTGGATGATTACTGATGTCTTGATTGGGCTGACACCCAAGACGAGGTAATAAGTGGTGATTGTCCAGACGTACTTGGAGATCGACGGATATGCGAGGGCCTCTCTCCTGTATTGGACATATAGGACGAGGAATAAGGTGCTTCCGGTTTCGTTCAAACCCAGAAAGAACTTGTAAATCGATGTGTGTTTGACATTGGATTTTATTCTGTGTTGATTGATCTCTATTAAATATATATCTGTTTGGCGGCGGAAAATTTATTCTCTTGCTTAACAACCTTCTCTGAGATGTACGAGCTCAGAGGTTATATATCGATAGATATCAGTCACATGGCATGAATTGCCTGTGTGGCATGCTGAGATGCAAATGATCAGGGCTTCTGTTGAAAAGCAGAGTCTTGTGGTTGATGATCAAAGCACGATTTTAATACAGCATAGCTTTTATGTATAGCGTTAATTTGTGGGCCTCACACCTCGGTAATACTCAAAAACGGGATAAGGGACCCAAGGAGAACATGATGTTTCTTTCTAGCTATGGGTGGTGTCAGGGTTTTACGCGCCCTGACATTGTTGTATTTTTACCTATGTGGTTGTTGGATTGCGAGGCGCCTCAGATATATCGGCTACTGCAGGAGCCGATGGATATAGGTCCTATAGGACCGGGAAACGTGTGTTCAGGAATTGCCTATCCACTAACGTAATTGTGGACCGACCTTGGAGGATCCAGCGGTCTTCTGCAGGAGATCCTGAGGCATTTTCTAGAGTGTCTCGAAGCTAGCGAGGAGTACATCCCTTGCCTCGACTCATGACGGAAAATCCAATTTCCAATACGTGACATTTAGGTTTTGATTGTAGGGCATAGTATTGGCGACATGATATATGGTATCCATGCCGTCTGTGATTGATACCTTTATATTTGAAGTTGTTTTATACACTATGCACTTATAATAGTATCAAATGATTGTTTTAAATGTACCAAGCATGTTTGGCTATTATAAGGGAAAACACTATCCTCTGGATTCCGTTGCATTGTGTGATGTGACCTGGGTCTTATAATAACTCCATTTTTCAAAAAGCATTGCGTTGTTTATAACTGTGTATGCACTGGTAGTCTCAGGAGGAAACACGGGTCCGTGTTATACGGCGTGGTCCCATGATTTACTCCATTTTAAAGTAAAGTTTTAAATAACTGTTTTAGATCTCACACCAATCACATGACTGACCTGGAGTTTATTGTTTTAACCTAAACTCTGTGTGCCCCTATTTTCCACACGGGCAGCTAGTAGTTTTGGTTTTTGCAGATTTATGTTCATAGGATCCTGGTTTACAGCTGGAATGGTATTCAGAAAGCTCTGTATCCGTATATTCTTTTCGGTCATGTTTTGTACTATTTTCCGTTGCATTGTAACTAGTAAATCTCTGATATTTATCAAATGTATGTTATTCATTCATACTCTATTATATTCTTGTATTCTGATGGAATTGTTGTAATAAGCAATGAAATGTTCTTCTGTTTGTGTACTGATTTGTTGTGTTCTCAACTCAATCCGGGCTTTTCTTTACGGGGAAGTTTGGTTCGTTACACAAATCGTCATTTATGACCTTCCCCTGGTGGACTCCTATGTTACTATCTACCTGACCCTATTAGATAATTTCCAAGTCACTTAATACTTCCCTCAAGGTATGAAAACATATGGCACATCCGTAGCGGTCATTTATTACCTTATCCTAAGGCAGACTTTAACTAGTCACTTACTACCTAGAGGAAGCAGATTATTGTGGAGACTACCGATTTTGTACTCAATTAGCCATTTAATACTTATTATTTATATGGAAGTTAGTTATCTGATCACTTAATGCCAATTAAGTACAGACCCTATGACTCTATCTTTAACGGAAAAGGGCGAACCCAATAACTAATACCCATTAGGTCCCACTACTTAATACCTCTAATCCCGAAGTAGGATAACCACTTAAATTATTCCTTTAGGTTTCTTCTTTCGAACGGGAGGTGGGTCTTGCAGCCACTTAATACCTCAACACTTGAATTAAACCTTTATGATAAATTGGTGTTATGCAAGTTATTATATATTGTCACGGGTAGTGTAACACCCCACATCCGTTAGTGTCACTCACAAAGGGAATGCACTAAGTTCTGTGGAGCATTTAGGGTAAAAGATGCAGATAAATTACAAGACAGACAGAAATTAAACAGCGGGAAAATAAAACTTTGCTTTATTGATAAAATAGTTTGTACAAAGATTTCTTTACAATATCAGAGTGTCATCTGTCTTACAAAATAAAGAAGCATAAAAATACATTTATATTCCCCAATGTAGCAAGAACCAGCCATAGCATCTAAAAAGAGAATCCAAGCAAAACTTCGACAAATCTTCAAGTTGGGAAAGAGTGACAGTCCAACTTAACCTGAGGTATACTACTCCCTCCTCTACTACCTGGGGGGAACGGAAGAAAAGAAGACGAAAGAAAAACAGATTCAGGCATAAAGCCTGAGTAAGTTTAGTAACTTCTAGCATGTGAACATGGAAAAACAAACGACATGAATCAACTGAATCCAAGATTACACCATGACCATAGGGTCAGCAAGATTAGACAAGGTAATCACAAGATATGCTAAGATAAGATAAACTGGATATGCTCTAATACTTTCGCCGCCTCGCTATTTCCTTGTTATACCGATTTCTATATCTCTACACCACCTAACTAATGTCCCAACTAGTAACGATAACGCGATCCCAATCCCTGTATTTTCCATCGCCTTCAGGCATACATTTATTATTTGTTACCTAGATTTAATCTAGGGTTTTCTACCAAGTGCCTTCTAGATTTAACTAGAGTATACGTTATCTGCCGAACGCTTCTCGGATTCAGGATTTATGCCACCTAGTCCAACTAGTGCTACCTATCGAACGATGCCCCCAAGTCTAGGACACACTACCTAGAGTGGTATATGTTCCTATACTTCCCCACGCATGTATCGCGAATCGTTATCGCTTGTCTAGATGCACATGTCCCATAATGTGCGGTCCAAGTCCTGTGTCAGGCAAATCAAGGAATACAGAACTCGGTCGGGAGCTTTCAGATATCTGCCGATGCAGATGCTAAGGTCTGTTTTTGTTCCAGTGGCTATGGTCCCACTTGACCCCTCCCTCAACTAATGAAAGGCACACCTTGAAAATTGAGAACTATACGCCGGCCCCCGTTGCCCCACTATCCTATGGCCATCCTCACCCATAACTAGATAGCAAGTATATGGTCTTTTGGAGTTCTCCGCCTTTCCGCTTCACGTATCTCAATTGACTGAAGATGGATGGTAGACGACGAGTCGCTATCACAGGGCTACCGTTTGCTCGCCGAATCACGCCGGTCCATCCTAGTCTTTAGGTTGCCATGTATTGTAACCAAGGCATACCCCTGGTTCTTCTACGCAGACCTTAACCTCTGTGGGCCCAGGCGAATCATCTGCAGCCTCACAGAGGGATACCAAGAGTACCCTCACGTCCCCTCGAAGCCTCGGGCTTCGTAACCCAATTCGTTGGAGCCTTCTTTCTACTCAGACGGACATTCGCTCCTTCCCGTGTTATACTAAGAATTACTACTTAGTCTTACTAACTAAGATTTACCATTTAGTTTCCAGAATTGTTGTTTTCATAACTAAGGTTTACTTAGTTCTCTTTCCCGCCAATTTGGATTGGTTAAGTGTCATTAGTCAATTCAAGCCAACTTAACCCTCTTCATTCATCCTGTTATACTGGTTAAGTGTTATCAGTAATTCATGTTGACTTAACCCCACCACAAACCAAGTTATATTGGTTAAGTATTTCTTATTACTTAACCCTACCCATTCACCCTATATTGGTTAAGTGTTCCTTTTTAACTTAACCTTGCCCATCTGTCTTAACTAACATGTTATTAATGGTTAAGTATTATCCCTTCATGTTTTAGACTTAACCTCATTCCTTTATCACAACCTGATGGCTAAGTGTTCAGGTTTACTTAACCCTACAGTCTAGCCCAGCTAACATATCAAAATTGGCTAAGTGTATTAGATTTTACTTAACCCCCTCTAGTCTAGTTAACATATTAATTTGGCTAAGTGTATTAACTTTACTTAACCCCTACAAGTCTCGTTTTGCTACCTTGAGTTTGGTTAAGTGTCTCTATGGACTTAGCCCTCCCATTCTAGCTTAACTGTGTTAAATTGGTTAAGTGTTCGTATGGACTTAACCCTCCCATTCTAGCTTAACTGTATGGCCCTAAACCCACCCACTAGTCTGGTTATCATGTTGAATTGTTTAAGTGTCTTAGTGAACTTAACCCTACCATTCTTGTTCTAGCTTTAATTAAATAGATTAAAGCCACGACCACTCACATTAGACAGATATTGTTGCGATTACTGGATGTGCCGGTTGGTTCCGGGCAGATTTACATCGCAACTCAGTCTAACCTCGGGTTAGGCCTATTCGTGTTTTCTAGTTTAAAGGGTTTTGACTAATTTTCAAATCAGGTTTTGAACGTAACCATCCAGTCCATCGGATCAGTTAGGGATAGCCAGGGAGAGCAGGAAACTTGTATTTTCCAAACCCAAGCCTAGACACTATCCTCTCTGTCACCCTAGAACTTTCTGGTTTATTATTAAAAGAGATGTCGTTAACAAACTTTTAATTTTTCTAAATTAACATTTCCTCATTTAGGACAAATTCTATAAGTAAATTAATCCTAATTTACTTATTTCCCAATTACTCTTTTAATGTAAATTGTCAACATTTATTCCTATGGCCCATTTCCCTTCCTAAATCATATCTATGCTTTTTGGTATGTAAATTATACCGAATTAAGTGTCACTAACTATGATTTTGCTAAACCTGCCAATTAGTCCTAATTATGGCCCATTTCAAATTTATGCCAGTATACTCACCGTGCCAATTTAGCTAATCCAATTCCGATTCAACATTCTAATTCACGTCAAACTAGACTTATTACTCTAGTTCACTATTCATGTAAATGCTAGATTTACACATCAATACTAGATTCAAATTACACATCTTATAATTCATGTCAAATTTATCCAATTTGCATTTCTATAAACAATCCATAATACATGTTCCCAATTTATGCCAATTTCCAAGTTAAACTACGTTTTTAGTACATTTCACATTATGCCCACATCGTATTCCCACCGTTCGTATAATTGCGATTAAATCTAGATTATGGATGAATCTAGCCTCGTAGAAAATAGGGAATAAACCAAAGATGCTACGAAAAAGGATGGACATAATAACTGGCATAAAAGGTTTGAATAATGACGTAGGTTCAAGAACATGGGTAGACCTAACTTAATAGGTAAATTCCCAAGGTCTAAAACCAAGGATAGACAGAATAGAGACACAGGTTCAAGAACATGGGTAGACCTAACTTAATAGGTAAATTCCCATGGTCTAAAACCAAAGAAAACCAAGGACAGGCTGAATAAATAATCGGGTTTAATCTCATAATCACAGAACTTAAGCAACACTTTCCTAGTCATAAATCATAGGTGTTTAATCACAGATGTCCTTGTTATGTCATAGGCAATAGTTTATGTTTTCTAATCAAAGGCATAGGTTTAGTCAAGGAAATAATCCTCATAGCCACAGTCATAGTCATAGGCAATGTTCGTTGTCATAGGAAATGTCCATAGTCATAGGCAATGGTTTTAAGGTCCATAGTTTCATAGTCACGGTCTTATTTGTCCTCGAACCATAACAGTTCTTAATTAGGTTCAAGAGTATAGGCACTGATTCGAATAGAGAGAGAGAGATTTGGCATATTCTTTTATTCCTTTAATTTCATGTCACGAATAGAGAAAAACGTTCAAATCTAGAAATAACTGATTTACAGATATTAGATTAGAATGGAAAGATGGCGTTGCTATGATTCGTAGAAAAACAGTCATTGCAGTTGTTCGAATCTTCACTTGAATTCTAGCTTGAATCTCCTCTTTGAAAGTCTTTGAGCAGCACCTCCTCGTCTTGATTTATTTTATATATATTATTTTATTTATTATTTGATTAAGCGGAGGAGAGGAAGCCATGCTCACTAAGAATCTTTGCAGCATAAGGGTAGAGAAGAATTGTGAATAGAGAAGGAGTATAGGGCTGTTTATATAGTGTAGAAGTCAACGAATCTGGTCAGGATGGCGTCCGAATACAGAAGAACGAAACAGGTGCATAAAACAGGAAAAAGCAGGGGCGTTCGACCCCCAGGTCGACTACCCAGTCGACCTGGGTGACCTAGGTCGACTACCCAGTCGACCTGGGTGCCCAGGTCGACTACCCAGTCGACCTGAGTGCCTTGGGCGGGAAAATTCCCGCCCAGCCCATTCTCGGTCCGATTTGAATTTTGAACCTGACCTGTTTTGAAATTTGAACTTCACTGAATCTTCCGGAGGCCATATCTTCCTCATACGAACTCCGATTTACGCAAACTCGGACTCGTTTTCATGCAGAATTCCAAGATGAACGCAATGGCGTTGCCCGTTTCCCTTGATTTTGATTTCATCTTTTAATTATGCCCTGATTTGTGAGTCCTAGTGTTACAGAATTACGGGGTGTTACATTCTCCCCCACTTAAAAGGACTTCGTCCCGAAATCTTCAAGTTAGGAAGAATGTGTCCTGCCATCCAATCACCCATCTACTCAACCATTCAACCACAGGTATTCATTGTCCTTAAAAGATTTCTAATGCTTTCATGTTCATATGCATAGTGTGTGTATAGGTCTTTATCTAATGCAAAATCAGGCGGTCTACTGATTCAGTTGACCTCCTTAATGCGAATCATGTCAGTGCCATGCGTCCAATCATGTATGCAAGCATCCCTAGTTATGTAAATACTACATGCGTGCACAGCCATTCAGCCATATGCAACATCCATATGATAACATATCAAGTTCAACTTACAAACAAATACATATTTGTAAATGCAATATGCAAGCGTCCGAACTTGGTCTAGTGCCTAATACGTATGCATATGCATCCACGATCAACCATTAGCAACCACCAATCATAACATGTTTCAAATACATGTTTACATCCATTGGCTTCTACCTAAGGATCGAAGATACGACCTAGAGGATATACTTTGGAAAGAGAGAAACAATTATGCGCAAAGCTCCTAAACAAAGAAATCAAGGATGCACCCTTAAGGAAAAGGGTATGATGCTAGTATCTAGTCTTCTTGAGCTTTACTCCACTGTATCTTAACTATTTTAACTTCACGATTGTGAAGTTTCTGGCCTCCATTTCCAAAATAAACAGATGTCAACCATGATACTGAGTGTATATACTAGAATGATCAGTGGTCTCTCCTCTTAGCTTATCCATCATGCCATAACTATAAGGGTCGAAAGGTCATTACGTGCTTTTTGGAGTGCCTGCCACAACTATTTCTCTCTCACGCAAACCATCCTAGTCGAAATTGATATTCCTCAAGTACAAGCCCCAAAGGCCTAAACCAATATCAGACAAGCACCCAAGGAATATCTCCTCTGAATTTAGACGATCCTCGTGAGATGATATAAGCAAACTCGATAGCTATCCTCAAATCCCTACTAACCAAAAATAAACTGGTCGGACCACCAATTGGATTTGAGACTCTAGTGGGATCTTTCTACTATACAAGTACTATGGTGCAGAGACTCAACTATGGAAGTGGATATGAACAAATGTGAAACGCTAAAACCAAAGGAAAGAGTACGAACAACAAAACTAGACTCTTCCAATAGAACTTTACTACCTTTATCCTAGGTACACTTGGTGGCAAAAGTATGTATTTGCCCTTCTGAAAATCTTGTTCCTCGTTCTTGCCCTTGTCCTTAATTATATGCCCTATCATACCCTAGTAAAGATACTTCCTCTTATGTTAGGTTTTATAATTTATTCCTCCTTCGTGTGCTAAGTCTGCATTCATGAATTCCTCATCCTAGGTTTATGCTCCTTAGCCAAACTCCTCATCCCCTTCCGTGTGTAGTCATGTTGATAAATCTCTCGAAAACTGCCTACTTCGTCCGGAAAACCCTATAAGCTTCGAAAGAAAACTGCCCGCAGATGAAACAACTACGGCTATGGATGGAAGTCGGGCACTACTTTGCCCATCGATGTGGTTACCTCCTAGAAAGCCAGGAGCCCCAGAAACTCAAGAAAGAAGGAGTCAAGAATTCGAACAGAGGAAAAGAAGATAATGCGTATGGCTTTGGAGAATATGCCTTTAAAACAAATCTTTTCGCTTGAAAATGCTTCTTTTAAAACCGTTTTGAAAATAAATTTTCAAATCTTTTATCTGATCCGGTAACCTTTAGCTCTGATACCACGTGTAACACCCCACATCCTTTAGTGCCACTCACAAAGGGAATGCACTAAGTTCTGTGGAGCATTTAGGGTAAAAGATGCAGATAAATTACAAGACAGACAGAAATTAAACAGCGGGAAAATAAAACTTTGCTTTATTGATAAAATAGTTTGTACAAAGATTTCTTTACAATATCAGAGTGTCATCTGTCTTACAAAATAAAGAAGCATAAAAATACATTTATATTCCCCAAATGTAGCAAGAACTAGCCATAGCATGTAAAAAGAGAATCTAAGCAAAACTTCGACAAATCTTCAAGCTGGGAAAGAGTGACAGTCCAACTTAACCTGAGCTATACTACTCCCTCCTCTACTACCTGGGGAGGGGGGGGGGAACGGAAGAAAAGAAGACGAAAGAAAAACAGAGTCAGACATAAAGCCTGAGTAAGTTCAGTAACTTCTAGCATGTGAACATGGAAAAACAAACGACATGAATCAACTGAATCCAAGATTACACCATGACCATAGGGTCAGCAAGATTAGACAAGGTAATCACAAGATATGCTAAGATAAGATAAACTGGATATGCTCTAATACTTTCGCCGCCTCGCTATTTCCTTGTTATACCGATTTCTATATCTCTGCACCACCTAACTAATGTCCCAACTAGTAACGATAACGCGATCCCAATCCCTGTATTTTCCATCGCCTTCAGGCACACATTTATTATTTGTTACCTAGATTCAATCTAGGGTTTTCTACCAAGTGCCTTCTAGATTTAACTAGAGTTTACGTGATCTATCGAACGCTTCTCGGATTCAGGATTTATGCCACCTAGTCCAACTAGTGCTACCTGTCGAACGATGCCCCCAAGTCTAGGACACACTACCTAGAGTGGTATATGTTCCTATACTTCCCCACGCATGTATCGCGAATCGTTATCGCTTGTCTAGATGCACATGTCCCATAATGTGCGGTCCGAGTCCCGTGTCAGGGCAAATCAAGGAATACAGAACTCGGTCAGGAGCTTTCAGATATCTGCCGATGCAAATGCTAAGATCTGTTTTTGTTCCAGTGGCTATGGTCCCACTTGACCCCTCCCTCAACTAATGAAAGGCACACCTTGAAAAATGAGAACTATACGCCGACCCCCGTTGCCCCACTATCCTATGGCCATCCTCACCCATAACTAGATAGCAAGTATATGGTCTTTTGGAGTTCTCCGCCTTTCCTCTTCACGTATCTCGACTGATTGAAGATGGATGGTAGATGACAAGTCGCTATCACAGGGCTACCGTTTGCTCGCCGAATCACGCCGGTCCATCCTAGTCTTTAGGTTGCCATGTATTGCAACCAAGGCATACCCCTGGTTCTTCTACGCAGACCTTAACCTTTGTGGGCCCAGGCGAATCATCTGCAGCCTCACAGAGGGATACCAACAGTACACTCACGTTCCCTCGAAGCCTCGGGCTTCGTAACCCAATTTGTTGGAGCCTTCTTTCTACTCAGACGGACATTCGCTCCTTCCCGTGTTATATTAAGAATTACTACTTAGTGTTACTAACTAAGATTTACCATTTAGTTTCCAGAATCGTTGTTTTCTTAACTAAGGTTTACTTAGTTCTCTTTCCCGTCAATTTGGATTGGTTAAGTGTCATTAGTCAATTCAAGCCAACTTAACCCTCTTCATTCATCCTGTTATACTGGTTAAGTGTTATCAGTAATTCATGTTGACTTAACCCCACCACAAACCAAGTTATATTGGTTAAGTATTTCTTATTACTTAACCCTACCCATTCACCCTATATTAGTTAAGTGTTCCTTTTTAACTTAACCTTGCCCGTCTGTCTTAACTAACATGTTATTAATGGTTAAGTATTATCCCTTCATGTTTTAAATTTAACCTCATTCCTTTATCACAACCTGATGGCTAAGTGTTCAGGTTTACTTAACCCTACAGTCTAGCCCAGCTAACATATCAAAATTGGCTAAGTGTGTTAGATTTTACTTAACCCCAACCTCTAGTCTAGTTAACATATTAATTTGGCTAAGTGTATTAACTTTACTTAACCCCTACAAGTCTCGTTTTGCTACCTTGAGTTTGGTTAAGTGTCTCTATGGACTTAGCCCTCCCATTCTAGCTTAACTGTGTTAAATTGGTTAAGTGTTCCTACGGACTTAACCCTCCCATTCTAGCTTAACTGTATGGCCCTAACCCCACCCACCAGTCTGGTTATCATGTTGAATTGGTTAAGTGTCTTAGTGAACTTAACCCTACCATTCTTGTTCTAGCTTTAATTAAATAGATTAGAGCCATAACCACTTACATTAGACAGATATTGTTGCGATTACTGGATGTGCCGGTTGGTTCTGGGCAGATTTACATCGCAACTCAGTCTAACCTCGGGTTAGGCCTATTCGTGTTTTCTAGTTCAAAGGGTTTTGACTAATTTTCAAATCAGGTTTTGAACGTAACCATCCAGTCCGTCGGATCAGTTAGGGATAGCCAGGGAGAGCAAGAAACTTGTATTTTCCAAACCCAAGCCTAGACACTATCCTCTCTGTCACCCTAGAACTTTCTGGTTTATTATTAAAAGAGATGTCGTTAACAAACTTTTAATTTTTCTAAATTAACATTTCCTCATTTAGGACAAATTCTATAAGTAAATTAATCCTAATTTACTTATTTCCCAATTACTCTTTTAACGTAAATTGTCAACATTTATTCCTATGGCCCATTTCCCTTCCTAAATCATATCTATGCTTTTTGGTATGTAAACTATACCGAGTTAAGTGTCACTAACCATGATTTTGCTAAACCTGCCAATTAGTCCCAATTATGGCCCATTTCAAATTTATGCCAATATACTCACCGTGCCAATTTAGCTAATCCAATTCCGATTCAACATTCTAATTCACGTCAAACTAGACTTATTACTCTAGTTCACTATTCATGTAAATGCTAGATTTACACGTCAATACTAGATTCAAATTACACATCTTATAATTCATGTCAAATTTATCCAATTTGCATTTCTATGAACATTCCATAATACATGTTCCCAATTTATGCCAATTTCCAAGTTAAACTAAGTTTTTAGTACATTTCACATTATGCCCACATCGTATTCCCACCGTTCGTATAATTGCAATTAAATCTAGATTATGGATAAATCTAGCCTCGTAGAAAATAGGGAATGAACCAAAGATGCTATGAAAAAGGATGGACATAATAACTGGCATAAAAGTTTTGAATAACGACGTAGGTTCACGAACATGGGTAGACCTAACTTAATAGGTAAATTCCCAAGGTCTAAAACCAAGGATAGACAGAATAGAGATACAGGTTCAAGAACATGGGTAGACCTAACTTAATAGGTAAATTCCCATGGTCTAACACCAAAGAAAACCAAGGACAGGCAGAATAAATAATCGGGTTTAATCTCATAATCACAGAACTTAAGCAACACTTTCCTAGTCATAAATCATAGGTGTTTAATCATAGATGTCCTTGTTATGTCGTAGGCAATAGTTTATGTTTTCTAATCAAAGGCATAGGTTTAGTCAAGGAAATAATCCTCATAGCCACAGTCACAGTCATAGGCAATGTTCGTAGTCATAGGAAATGTCCATAGTCATAGGCAATGGTTTTAAGGTCCATAGTTTTATAGTCACGGTCTTATTTGTCCTCGAATCATAACAGTTCTTAATTAGGTTCAAGAGTATAGGCACCGATTCGAATAGAGAGAGAGAGAGAGATTTGGCATATTCTTTTATTCCTTTAATTTCATGCCACGAACAGAGAAAAACGTTCAAATCTAGAAATAACTGACTTACAGAGATTAGATTAGAATAGAAAGATGGCGTTGCTATGATTCGTAGAAAAAAAGTCGTTGCAGTCGTTCGAATCTTCACTTGAATTCTAGCTTGAATCTCCTCTTTGAAAGTCTTTGAGCAGCACCTCCTCGTCTTGATTTATTTTATATATATTATTTTATTTATTATTTGATTAAGAGGAGGAGAGGAAGCCATGTTCACTAAGAATCTTTGCAGCATAAGGGTAGAGAAGAATTGTGAATAGAGAAGGAGTCTAGGGATGTTTATATAGTGTAGAAGTCAACGAATCTGGTCGGGATGGCGTACGAATACAGAAGAACGAACCAGGTGCAGAAAACAGGAAAAAGCAGGGGCGGTCGACCCCCAGGTCGACTACCCAGTCGACTTGGGTGACCCAGGTCGACTACCCAGTCGACCTGGGTGCCTTGGGCGGGAAAATTCCCGCCCAGCCCATTCTGGGTCCGATTTGAATTTTGAACCTGACTTGTTTTGAAATTTGAACTTCGCTGAATCTTCCGGAGGCCATATCTTCCTCATATGGACTCCACTTTACGCAAACTCGGACTCGTTTTCATGCAGAATTCCGAGCCGAACGCAATGGCATAGCCCGTTTCCCTTGATTTTGATTTTAACTTTTAATTCTGCCCTGATTTGTGAGTCCTAGTTTTACAGAATTACGGGGTGTTACAGGTAGTTATGGTTAATGAAATCTCACATCAGTTGTACATATATTCGAATTATGGAAAGTTTAGACTTTTATCAAATAACAGAACCGATCTCACATCATTAACCTACTAAGTTCAATTCATATATTAATTAAAGATATTGTTTCTTGAATTAAAGTAGAAATAAGATAACGGTTATTTCCCTAAGATTCACAATTCTAATATTATTTAATTTATTGGACATAGTATTAACTACGACAATTGATGCCAAGATTTCCCATTTGCTCCCATTAATTCCTATAATGGTCATATGATGATAATAACGGTCACATTTCCTAAGGTTGTTGAGTCTCAGTTAAATCAATTAATTTCTATAACAGTCACATGTCATTAATGACCATAACAGTCACATTTCCTAGGGCAATGAACAACCTATTAAATGCTATTAGCATCAGTCTCATTTAATCATATTAATTCTGTTTAATTTAACTCCCGCTTGTTTTACTATTATTGTTTATTTTATCAGTTCTTATACATATATACACATATGTAAGTTTACTATATTAATTTCCCTAATTAGAGTAATAACATTTATTCGTATTCATTCTGAATTGTGACCTCATGACAATCATTTCCCCATCAACATTCATGGTTAAAGTTTTAATTCTCTTTTAAGTTAATGGTAACCGTTTGAATTATAACAATTAACTCCATATTTATTGCTAACTAATATAACGACTACAAACATGTATTTCCATGCATTTCAGAAAATATTTCTATGTACTTGTCATTAATAAAAAACATCCAAATTCAAACCCATAATTCACATCTACCTTAATATTAATAATAATAGCGTTATTTATGTATATTTTATAGGGATAAGTTTATAGTATAGTTATATATGTAAACGTGTTATTTTTAGTGTGGTATTTACGTAGTTACTAATTATTTTAATTTTTAATTATTTAACATTCTAGTCCAAACTAGCTACTAGAATAATCTTTTTTTGTTCAGCCTTTCTGAGATTCAAAATCACATAAAAGGTTATTTACTACAATTCTTATAAGTTTTTGTCCAAAAAAAATTAAAAAATTAAAAATATTGATATTTTTGAAATCACAGGAAATGGGAAATATTTTATTTCGAATAGATGGTATAAAATACGTGAATTTATACATCTCTCTTCCTATATTTCTTGTAGATTCAAAACAATGCCCTTTTATTGAAAAAGAACAAAAGAGCTAATTTTTACATAAATCAAGCAAAATCCCCAAACAATACCAAATAGAAATAAATTTATAACTAAAGATAGCAATTAACACAATTCTTACACATTACGCCTAACCCTTTAAATCCAGAATAAACAGCTACGCACTTTTAATAATATTTAGGGATTGATTTCCAAAATTAAGGTGTAAGCAGTAACCATTAGATATTAGAAATAATTGTAGGTAGAATATGAATATTATAACTGAAAAGCCTATAAACATATACCAAATTTTTTGGCGTATAGATTGAAATTAACACAAATGAAAAAAATCTGATATAAAGACAGACAAAAGATTTTTCACTCGCTTGAAAGCCATTCCAAATCCAAATCTAAACATAGCTTTTAGGTAATTTATATTTCAAAAGCCCTACAGATCTATAATATGTATAAAAAGGGAACTGACATATATATTAAGATTTAGAGATCTAAAAAAGAATTGGATAAAGAAAAAAAAAGAAAAAGGAAAAGAAGTTTACCATATACGCATAAGCAACCTTTATTCATATTTCTAGATTCGTCTTCTTCAATTCTTATTTGTTTGAAATAAATCTAATTAGATTTAGAAGATTTGGATGAGATTAGAGAAGTGGAAATTACAGAGCTTCGTTGTTGCCTCTAGAAACTATGAATAAAAAGTAGAGGCTCTAGGCCTTTATTTATAGGAACTCAAATGATCCAAAATCATTAGATTTGACTTAATTAAGACTCGAATATCAATAATATAATATTTTGATTAAAACCTTAGCCGCCACAGGAATTGGCGACCTGCAGGTCGAATGGGGCGATCGACTGCCCAATCGACCCCATGTCGATCTCTTAGTCGACCTGCCTCCTGTAGAGGCGGAGTGTTAATGGTAATATTAATTACATTTATATATGTTTGGTTGATTAATTATTTTCTATCCATTTTCATATTTCGTTCATAACTTTTTCATAAGTATTCCGTTCACAGAGTTCTAAATATGAAAGTTGATCAGAATTCCATCACGAACGTTTTCGTGGTTGAATTCCTTCATTTACTTAAATTCCATTTTTTTGGAATCTAACTAAATTAACTTACGCCAAATTCCAAGATGCTACATTCTTCCCTCCTTAAACGAAATTTCGCCTCGAAATTGTACCAACTAAATGATGGAGTTGGCATCTAATTATCTTATAATACGAAGCCAATTTGTGTACATCCAATTGTGCAACCAAATGTGCATAATTATATAGTGTAAATAATGAGTCACAAGCAATATATATATATATGTATATGCAATATGATTCTATATCAGATCCTCCTACATGTGTGCATTTTATTTTGAAAACATCTCTGAAAGCATGCAAGATGTGAACATCCTAATATATATATTGCCAGTTCTAAATGAATGTAGTTTTTTGAAAATAATTTTCATTCAAAACCCTCACACGACTACGAATAGAAGTGTGAAATAACCAATTTTGCATTCAATCCCTATCATCCGACATGTCAACGCATTAAAAATCGCTTCCTATTAATTTTCCAATGCTGGAAAAAGGAAATTAAAGCAAAAAATTCAACGTTTTTACCGCTTATAGATCTTTCAATTATCATCCTATAGTGGAAATCTACCTCGCTTGACTCAAAAAAATTCACATATAAACTTCGAAGGAGGCTTAAAACAAGCTCTAAAACTTAAACGAGTTAAATAATAGCTCGTGTATATTGTTGACAAGGTATGAAAACAAAATTTCTATGGATAAAACAACTTTTCAATTGTTATCGCTAATGTTTTGAACATAACCCTGCTCACAGTGCACCACTAAACCACAAAACTCACTGCTCAAAACCTTCCCCGCGCTTAACGTATGACCATAAAATCGTAGTTCCACATTCTTTTACAACAAAATTTTTAAATCATTAATTTTTTTTGAATGACAACGACAAAAAGTTTCAAAAATTAATTTGCAGAGACTTAAACAATTCAGATCACGTTGCAACGTTAACAAAAGTTGATCACATGAGAAATGAACATTCTAAAACCACACACACAAAACTCAAAAATAAGATATTTATAGAAAATACCCAAACCCAAAAATAAATTTTAGCTTCTAAAGAATAGGCAAAAAATAATAATACCTGTGACAAAACAATGCATAACCTGTGTTTCGTTAAAATTTACTACAACATAAATCTATTCTTTCTAGGTCCAAAATTGTTGCTAGTCAGATAAAGAAAACTAAGATTTCATTTCAGACTCAAAGCACAGATAAGCGCGAATCACACACAGAATATTTCAAATGGTAGAAATCTCATTGCATCATCGTACAATTAAACAAGGGCAGTTGATAATAATAGTTGCAAAAAATAGTTACACAAAACCAAAAAATAAATGCTAGAAAGAGAAAAGAACAAATACAACAACCCCAAAACAATGCCTATAAAGAACGAGATTTGTTGCTCTACGGCTGGAGACTGAACCATTTACATGACGTTTAACAAGTCATGTTTTGGTACCTAAATGCTAAATCTCGTATTGCAGATGCTGCTAGTGCTATCAAAGGTTTCCACGTCACCACCTCTTCTAAGAGAGAACTAGCATTGACAAAAAAAAAACCTACCACACAACTGCCTTACACAAAGATTCACCTAACATTACCTAAAGAAAAAGTGCATATGTGAAAATATAGAAAATAACTTAGCAAAATAGAAAAGAAGAACAATAAGCTGAAACAAAAATGATGCAGTACCAAATGATGGTTACAATATCGATCAAAGCAATGATTGATTTTCGCATTATACAACAAATCTAGTCTTAACTTCCTATTCTTAGAATAATGTGCTAAATGAGTCACACATCTACATTAGTAGTTTGGATGTATATTATCCATCTCAAAACCTAACACCTAAGGAAAAGAGATATGCTGCTAAATCTCAAAGTCAATCAAATAAAAGTTCATCCATGTCCGCGTATAACATGAATGCCTCTAAAATCTGTACAAGATTCTCCTTATAAGACCATCAAAAGATAGCTCAATCTTCATCTTTGAGATAGTAATTTCCTTCATCAAAATATATTCGAACGAGATATGGCAAAGGAAGATGCAGAACGGGCAACAATTCCATTCAAAAATCTAGATGCAAAGGAGCGGTGTGAATCCTACTGCTTTGACTAATTATTTATCACTAATGTGGTGCAACCTTATGCTCATACTGATCTAACTAAATGCCTCTCTAGGGGTAAGACCTGAATGACACGAGAAAGATCAGATAGGGAAAGTAGGCATTGTGGGCTAAGAAATGATCGAAGAGAAGAAATTGGGTTTAGATCTTGGAGTAATAGCGGGGTTAGATCTAATGTGCAAGCTAGCACGTAAAAGAGGAGAGGAGGCAGTTACAAAGAAAGAGAAAGAAAAATAAATACATGGTTTGGCTAGCTGAGGAATGAGAGATGAAAGAAAGAAGTTTAGGGGAGTAATTCGGAAACAACTTTTGTGTTTGGATCCTAGGTTCGAGTTGTACCAAAACCCATCAAACAGTTAAGTGCTCTAGGTGTTACGTTAGACGGTCAACTACTAAATGGGAATTGGACAAAGGACGAACCTTGAACTTATTAGGGTCGAATTAAAATATTAATCGTTTGGCGTCATCTTTTAATGTTTGATGCAAACCGAAAAATTGTTGTCCTTACCATGGTAGTGACATAAACCATTGTCGAGTTCCGAACAATCCTTCTAAGATTCACAACAGTCTTAACTAAATGTTGCGACCATACAACTTTTCAAGAATACCCTAAAATAAATTTAGCTAGTGATCCGTATTAAATTTGATATGAACTTATCCCCTTTTTTAACTAGTGGGTTAACCAGTGATTTAAGAAATCAATTACCCTAAGCTAAAAAGAATTTTCCTCAGCCCAGTCAGGAGAAAAATTTAGAAAAGTCTTTCTAAATTCAACTTTGTCTACAAACAAAGGGTCTCATACTATAGTAATATTTATATTTTTTAGAACCAAATCTTGTTTACATAAAATGAGTTTTCTACAAAAATAATTTAAAATCTTGGAAACCCCATTCTTTTTCAAAACAAGTTTAAAAATAATTTTTCTCCCTACTATAAGATCAAGAACTCAAAGAGATATATTAAACAAAAGAATATCCAGATTGCTAAAACAAATTTTCAAATGGATATACTTCGTTTATGCGTATGCGCATTCAAATTAATACGACATATTACCTAGAGTAATCCGTTTAACTCAAAAACCAAGAAAAGGACATTGATTTGGACTCCAATAAACATCTAGAATTAAAAATCGCGAAGATCTCACTTGTAATTAGATATTTGTTCAGTCATAACGCTCAAGTCCATGAGATTCATCATATGTCATTCTCTTACTCTTCAAGACAATTTCTTAGTGCGTTACGAGGTAAACAGGGTTGGCAAGAAAACTTAAACCCCAAAAATAATTCAAACTCCTAGCCGCTTAAACCCATCTTAAATAAATAGGCTCGCGACTACTTCATCTTCGAAATTCTTTTAGGGTCAAGCACTAAGGGCCAAAGAAAATAGAAAGAAAGCTCGAATACCTTCTCTCATTAAAATCCTAATTCAGTCATTCCTCTGGTAATCTACGCCTAAGCTCTGACACCAAATGTAAAACCCCATACCTTTCGAAGCCCAAATTTCGACAGTAATCCAAATTCAAACCCATCCAAGCATGGATAACGTAAATCTAATACCCATAAATAGTGAGCATGAGAATAATCAGAGTGCAATAAAACAAACTCGTAGTGGAAACAAGATAGGATAACAGGTACCGACTAAGGCACCTACCTAAATAGTGAATCACCACATCAACATCGAGCATGAGAGAACAAGAACGAAAAGTCAAACTTGAATGCTTGCAAAGACCTTACTTCCCCAAGATAAACCTGAGAATTATTATGAGGAGGGGACCAGAACAATAAGTCCGGGTGAGTAGAATATGTATAACAATGTCTGCAATACACAAATGCATCTCGTTTGGTTTCATCCAAATTACATGTCTAACAAGGCTAGTGATTCTAACTAAACCTTGCCAAGATAATGCAGGATGATTAAATACCATACCAAGTTGGTAGTTCCTAAAGATATACTATTCAGTATACTAAGATAAAACTTTTAGGCATAAATATGAAGCCTTTAAACCACCACACAAACTGATACCAAAACTATGAGGCTGGCTTTTAGACAACTTAGTACCTTACTAATAAAGGAGGTGGGTTATATAGCCACTTATTGCCTTACCCACTACATATAGGAAGATTCCTATGATCCCTTAAAGACCAAGGCAAATCCATTAATCACTTAATATATTACTAGGTGGTTTACAACACGCTATTATAGATTAAATAGATTAAAGGGCACTAGCTACTAAGTCCTATTAATTTAAGGCTTCTGTTATTGGCACATATCCCAACCACACATAAGGCAAGAGATAGTAAGCAGTCACTTATTACCTACAGGCTAGGTAGACGACTAATCGTCATTTATGACCTTCCCCGGTGGACCCATGTGTTAATGTTTAGTTGACCCTATTAGATAATCCCCAAGTCACATATTACTTCTCGTAGGATAAGCAGACCTATAGTACCTCTATGGAGGTCATTTAATATCTTATCCCAAGGTAGACTCTGACCCAATCACTTACTACCAAGAGGAAGTGGACTATCGCGGAGAGTGCCAATTTCGTACCTAATTAGCCATTTAATACTTCTTATTTATAGAGAGATGAGTTATCCGATCACTTATTACCAAATAAGGGAAGACCTTATCAATTTACTCTTAAGAGAAAAGGGTGAATCAAATCACTTAATACCCAATATGAGGATCCCAATACTTAACAACTTTAATCCTAAAGTAGGCTACACACTTAAATTATTCCTTTAGATTACTCCTTTTGGAAGGGAGGAGGGCCTTGCAACCACTTAATACCTCATCTCACTTGAATTAAATCTTTAGGATAAATTTGTGTTTACGCAAATAACTATTGATTGTCAAAGATTCTTATGGGTAATGACATCTGTTGGAGAATGGAGTTTTGATGACAACAACTTTATTTCAATTATCATTGATTATAAAATATATGATAACACTTTTTGTACAGAATATATATATATATATATATATATATATGTGTGTGTGTGTGTGTGTGTGCAGGAATTATATATAGGAAATATTACTGAAGACTGTACAGTTATAAAGATGATAGAGATTTAAAGATTAGAAAATTTTGAAGACTCATGAGTAATTAAGATTTCAAGAGTTCACGATCAATATAGTTATAGAGTCTAAATTTTGTAAGACTCTAAATAGCACTCCAGGTTCAAATTCTAATTCTAATTTTCATTCCTCAATCCTCTCTATTTTATTTTTCTATTTTATTCTCAATCCTCTCTATTTTGTTTTTCTATTTTGTTTTTATTTTCATTCTTCTTGGTTTTTAAAACTTAATTTTTTTTATATACTTTATATAGTTTAAAACCTTATAATTTTATAAATATATTTATTTAGTTTAAAAATATGTTTCCATATGATTTTCTATCATATAATATTAATTTACAATACTAGAATTTTACATAGTGTCTATTTTTCTTTGAGAAAGGGGAATTTCCGGAATTAGTTTTATATCAAAATACTTGAAAAATGTTTTGAAAATGAAAAATACACATGACTATGTCGACACAGCAAAAAGTGTATGTCGACATATAACATCTATTTTTTCTAATTTTGAAGGGAAGTGTCTTTTCACTTTTTGAAATGCTTCAGAACCATTACAACCCTCCATACTCTATAAAAAGAGGTTAAAACAGAATTTTTTAACATATTTTCTTCTCTAACTTCATACTCTTTCATCCCACCATTATTCTTAATCATTTTACGGTTTTTACACTTATAATCCACCGAATTCAATTCTATTTTGATAAAACTTCTTCTCTCTACACTCTCTACTCTCTGAATCAAGTGCTATTGAAGAGTTGTAAGGCTGTTTTGTAATTGGTTTGGTTGAATAAACCTTGTTGTGAGTAAAAGAGGAGTCAGTATGTCCTTGTGGGAAGTGAAATCAAGGAAATAGGAGTCGGTGTGTTCTTATGAGCCGTGAAATCAAGAAAGTAGGAATCGGTGTCTCCTTGTGAACCGTGAAATCAGGTAGGGTGTAATTGAATATTGAAAGAGTAATAAAACTTTGCACAATCCAGCGTTGTGCGGGACTAGACGTAGGAGTGATCCGAACCAGTATAAAATCCGGTGTGTTCTTTCCTTTTTTGCATTTTTATTTCTGTTTATTTTTCATTTGTGTCTGAATCTGTGTTTGTGATTGTGTTTGTGTTGTTTGATTCATTCCATAATTCTCTTTAGTTTTGAGTTTTGGTTAAATTCTTACAAACACTGTTTACCCCCGTCTAGTGTTTGCTTTGCCATAACGATCCATTTCACAGTCCCTAACAATATCTTACATAAGTTGTACATATATCTGACCACTCATGTAAGAACCCGAAACTTCCCGGGTCTCCGAAGAGAAGAGGAAGAACGAATTGCTTTGAAGAAAAGACGTATCAGAACACAAACAGAAGAACTTTTCATTGCTTATTACAACAATCCCATTAGAATACAAGAATACACAGAATATGAACTAATATTACATATTTACTAAATATCAGAGAATTACAAATTACAACACAGCGGAAAAATAATACAAAATACAACTAAAAAGAATATATGGATACAAAGCTTTCCGAATATCATTCCAACTATAAATCAGGGTCCTATGAATATGAATCTGCAAAACCAAAACTACCTGCTGCCCGTGTGGAAAATAGGGGCACCCAGAGTTTAGGTTAAAACAATAAGCTCCAGGTCAGTCATGTGACTGGTGTGAGAACTAAAACAGTTATTAATCTTTATTTTAAAGTTAGGTAAATCAAGGGACCACGCCGTATAACACAGCACGGGTTTCCTCCCAAGAATACTAGTGCATAAAACAACAGTGCAATGCTAAATAAAGAACAATGAAGCTATTATAAGACTCAGGTCCCATCACACAATGCAACGCAAGCTGGAGGATAGAGTTTTTACCTTATAATAGCCAAGAATGCTTGGAACGTAAAATTTCATGTTTTATTATTACTATAAGTGTATAGTGTCAAAACTATTTCAATCATAAGTATCAATCATAGACGGCATAAGTGCCTCATACCACTATGTCGCCATATATAAGTTTACAATTAAAACCTGTAACGACCCAGAAAATCTGAACCAATTTAAAATTTTTAAATTGGCTAAAATAATGGATTTTAAATATTTAAAATAAGTATTTTAAATAATAGCAATGAAAAGTGAGTTGAATCGACAATTGAAAACGAATATAATTTATTATAATTATAAACAAGGCTTGAAAAGCGCTGCAGTTTCAAAAATTGAATTCAAACTTTGTCGGACTGTACCGGGTGCAAAATAAAATGGATTTTAGTGAAACCAAAAATATTTAAATCTGTTAGTGAATACCTTTCTAACGAATCTGAAAAATCGAATTTTCATAGCGGAAAGCAAAAGTTATGGCCGAATGAATTTTCAGAACGGTCGCTATGAAATTTATATAGCCCGTGAAATTGGCCATTTTGCATACGACCTCGGAATTCGACGAAACCACTTTTGTTGGGTCCGGGATGGGAAGTTATTGCTAGGTTTCAAATTTCATAATTTTTGAAGCTAGTGTGTGAGCGTGGCAAAGGAAAATGTGTTTTGGTCAATTATAGTTAAATTGGATCGACCAAAAATGGGCCTTTTTGCAAACGGTCTCAGAATTCGACGAAACTAGTTTTGTTAGGACCGTATCGCAAAAACATAGCTAGATTTATTTTTCTGAAATTTTTTGAATCTTTTTGTGGCCCTGGAAAATTGAAATGCACGTTCAAATTAAATATTGAATATTATATATTTTAAATCGAAGGGAAACTAACTGAAACAGTCGAATGGGCTTTCGAAACATATCCCATTGTGTTCGGAATGGGGGTAAAACGCTGGGGATGACAGTCGTTGGGTTTGGATTGGGGTTCGCGAGAGGCAAGGGGTATTTTCGGATTTTTAAACTTTATAAAAAAAAACTACTCGTCCACGTCAGACCCCCCCCCCCCCCCCCCGCTTCTCTCTCGCCGATCGCGATATATGGCGGAAAACCGCTCGTGCCTTCTCTCCTCCGTTTCTCCTCCCACAAGCAAAATTAGCCCCTCCTCCAGTTGAAGATTTTGTAGAGCTCCTCGAGATCTTCAAATCCATACCTAGTTTCGATTTTTTCATTGTGTATTTTGGGAGAACGGACGCCGAGAAGTCGCCGCCTTCACTTCGCCGCCGCCGTCACCAGAAGCCACCGAGTTGACCCTCCTCCCTGGCGCACGTGCGCCTCACGTAGCTCTTCGACCCTGCGCAACCCGATCGTGGAACCATTGCACGGATTGATCGAAAAATTGAAACCTAGTTTCAAACAGTTTTGAAAGGTATCGGCTGTTTTAATTTAAAACTGATTTTAACAGTTTAAAACCGTTGCAAACTTTGAAAAATCATATCCTTTTGCTGTTTTAACGAAATTCGATGAAACAGGAAACATCGTGACCGTGTGGACGCCTTCTACATTTTAGAAGAGACCGCATATTTTTCTGAGCCTTCTGCTATTTTTGGTGGAGTGGAACCCAATGTGAGATTTCTAATTTATAAACGATATGGAAAACGACGATGTATAAATTATATAGTCGATGTATGAGTTATATAAGCGTTGTACACCTCTTGTATAAGCGTTGTATAAGTTGTACGTTCGATGTATAAGTTATATATGCGTTGTAAAAATTATATATGTGTTGAAATAAAAGTGAATTGCTATATATATATATATACATATATATATATACATATATATATATACATATATATATATACATATATATATATATATATACATATATATATATACATATATACATATATATATATATATATATACGCCCCTCGTCCACAAACCATGGACGATATTTATTGGTTGCGATTGGTGTGAAAATTGATTGATAGCGAATGATTGTTTGGGATTGTTTGTGGTTGATATTGATTGATTGTGGTTGAAAAATACCCGTTTGTGGTTGAGAAATATTTGGTTGAAACCACATAGGATTAGTTTGTGGAAATGAAATAAATATATACATGCCGCCTGCGTGCGAACTAGATGCATGATTCCCATTGTCAAAAACCGCGAGGTTTTAAGGTAGAGCGAGGAGCCGTACTAGGGACGGTCCCGGTTTTAACTACCCTGCCGTTATGCTGCCGAAATTTTGAATAATACTCATGTGTTTGAATTATTTTCATTTGCTGAAACTATATTTATTCATTGAATAGAAAACCTTCATGTGTTGAATCGATATTCATTCATTGATTAGAAATTCATGTGTTGAATGGTATTCGCGTGTTAAATATAAAAATCACATTTTTATCTATATATAGAAACTATAGAAAACCTTCATGTGTTGAATCGATATTCATTCGTTGATTAGAAATTCATGTGTTGAATGGTATTCGCATTTTAAATATAAAAATCACATTTTTATCTATATATAGAAACTATAGAAAACCTTCATGTGTTGAATCGATATTCATTCGTTGATTTGAAATTCATGTGTTGAATGGTATTCATATTTTGAAATAAATTGTTTGATAATAAAAATCACCTTTTATCGACTATATGAACTATGTAAAATAATCTTGTTTTGGAAGAAATTGTTTTATAAGAAAAATCCTATTTTTATCACCTATATATACACTATATAAAATAATAGTGTTTTGAAATGAATTGTTTTACAATAAAAATCACATTTTTATTATATACATGAATCGTTGAAATGTGAAGTGTTAAAAATAGCCACTCGTTCAAATAAACATATATGAGTTGAAATATTCATTAATTAGCTAATGATATGATTTTTGCCTATACATGCAACATTAGAATGAATGTTGTTTTTAAACCAAATGGAAATCAAATATGAAGTTGAACGGAAAATGATAAATGATAAGAACTGTATATATGTACATGCATATTTATTGAACAGGTTATAGCAAAGGGGCTAGAGAAGAGGAATAAAATTTTGTGCCCGACAAATAGGTACACATTTACTGTTTTGTTTGGGTAATGATTTTATGAGCCTGTTGGCTAGCCGCTTGGCTTTTTCTTTTTCTTTTTGACATGAGACAACCATGTGGCTATTTGGGAATTTTCCCAGCCCTCCCGTACAAAGGAGGTTATGGCGAAATTTTCCAAAATTTTAAGGCGTTAGTGAAATATTTGAAGTGAAAACGATATTGAAATTGTTGAATGAACTATATTTATATAAATATAAAAATATAAATAAAATTAAAACGAAACGAGGCCGTGCAGTTCGTATTTTGAAACCGTGATTTCAAACAACTAGTGCGGGAAATCCGACCATTGGATTTTCCCGAAACCGCAACCGTCGGGTTCTCCTTGGAAAAATCTTTCCAACGGCACCAACCTTGTAAAAATCTAACGGTTGGATTGTCTGGAATGTTTAATTCAAATCTGAAGAAAAACAGCGCCAGAAACGATTATATATATATATATAATTATATTTAATCGAATAACGACGCTGCGGTTCGTATTTTGAAATCGAAACTTCAAACGATTGTACCGGGAGATCCGACCGTCAGATTTTCCCGAAACTGGAAACGTTGGATTCGTTTTGAAAAGACCTTTCTAATGATGTAAATTTTATGAAGATCCAACGGTTAGATTTTCAGATATGTGTAAATCAAATTTGAAGAAAAACAGCGCCACGGCCGCGTTATGGCCCGAAGCGTCGTTTTGAATATATGGGCTATTTTAAAATAAATAAAAATAGCGATAAATCGTTATAAAATATCGTAAACGATATGGAATGGAAATAAACTGAATTTGCTCGATTTATGTGGTATTTGATGGTTGAATGTGTTTGGTGTGAAAATTACATTAAAGAACAAAATTGCTGTTGTCGAATGATTTAACCATTAAAATAAATTAATTTGAAATTCTAAATATACGTGAATTATTTGAGAAGGCCGAGTTAATTCTCATTTCAAATAATTGACCGACGATTGAAAGTCGAAGATGAAGACGGTGGTCGAAGACCGGAGATCTTCACCTCGTTTGGATGGTAACCAAGGTCCTGATTGGGAGGCATCCAGAAATATGGATAATGAGTGGTGATCGTTCAGACATACGTGGTGATCGAAGGGTTTGCGAGGTATTTAGTGCCTCCGGTTTCGTTCAGACCCAGAACGGACTTGTAAATGGACTGTGTGTCTGACATTGGATTTTATTCTGTGTTGATTGATCTCTATTAAATATACATCTGTTTGGCGGCGGAGAATTTATTCTTTTGCTTAACGCCCTTCTCTGAAACGCACGAGCTCAGAGGTTGTATATCGATGGACATCAGTCGCATGGCATGAATTGCCTGTGTGGCATGCTAAGAGGCAGTGATCAGGGCTTCTGTTGAAAAGCAAAGTCCTGTGGTGATGATCAAAGCACCGCCTGTGGGGCGTAGCTTTGTGTATAATGTAAAATAGCGAGCCTCACACCCCGGTATGAACCAGAAACGGGAGGGGACATCAGGGAGGGCCTACGTTTCTTTCTAGCTAGGGTGGTGTCAGTGACCTACCAGCCCTGACATTTATATACTTTTCACCTATGTGGTTGTTGCTGTTGCGAGGCGCCTCGGTTTGATCGGACGATCCGGGTCCGATGGAGTCATTCATTGGCTCGTTTACGCCCCAAAGGGCGGGGAGACGTAGTGTTCAGGCATAATAATCCACATCGGTGGACCGGCCCTGACGATCTAAAGGGTTGATGCGTTCTGATCCTGTGGCTCGGGCTAGAGAATCACGAATTCGGTAAGGACTATCTCTTGCCTTGGTTGATGACAGAAATCCAATTTCCAAATACGTGACTGTGCGGTTTCGATTGTATATATATATATTTGGCGACATAGTGGCATGGGACGCTCATGTCGTCTATGATTGATAGTTATGATCAGAAATTGTTTTAAACATATAAACACTAGCAATAATATCAAATGCCTTTGTTTTATTCGTATCAAGCATATTTTGACCGTTATAAGGTAAAAACTCTATCCTCCGGTTTGCGTTGCATTGTGTGATGGGAACTGAGTCTTATAACGGCTTCATTTTTATAAAAAGCATAGCGATGTTTAAAAGAAATATTTGTTTGAAAGCACTGGCAATCTAATGGAGTAAACCCGTTCCATGAAAGTGGCGTGGTCCTGTGATTTGCCATATTATATATGTGTTGAGTAGATTTCTCATACCAGTTCCATGATTTACTCGTAGTTTGTTTCACTTTCAAACTCGGGTGCCCCTTTTTCTGCACGGGCAGCCTCGTATTCAGGTTTAGCAGGCTTTATCTGGATAGCTGGAGCTGAAGATGGATTCTATCATTTATCTCTTTTTGTGCTGTTCAGCTCCTATTGTACATATTTTGTTTGTTTTCCGCTGTAGACATTTATGTATAGCTGAAACTGTTTTTATTCTAAGTAAGATCCTGTATACTGTGTAACTCTGATGATTACTTTTATCCAGTATATTCTATTGTTCATTATCTGGTGTATATATTTATTTCTGTTCTGCTATTATCTGTTTCTGTGTTATATTCCAAAGATAACCCTTGTCTCCGTCAATACGGGATTTGGGATCGTCTCAAAATCGCAAAATGTCGTATTGGAAGTTGGGTTTCCATCTGTGAACCAAGGCAAGGGATCGTCCTTACCGTTTCGAGACAATCTAGCCCATGTCTTACGATCAGAACGCATCGACCCTTGGATCGTCAGGGCCGGTCCACTCGATGTGGATTAAAATGCCTGAACACTGCGTTTCCCCGCCCTATGGGGCGTAAATGAGCCAAATGACTCCATCGGCCTCGGATCGACCGATATAACTGAGGTGCCTCGCAATCCATCATCCATATAAGTAAAATGTCAGGGCTAGTAAAACGCTGGCACCAGTCCTAACTAGAAGGAAACGCATGCCCTCCCGGAGGTCCTCTCCCGTTTCTGGTCACACCAGTGTGTGAGGCTCGCGAATTAACGCTACACAGAGCTACGCTATATTAAAGCCGTGCTTTGATCACCAACCACAAGGCTCTGCTTTTCAACAGAGGCCTCGATCATTAGCATCTCAGCATGCCACAAAGGCAATTCACGCTATGTAACCGATGTCTATCAATCACAAAGAATGAAATCCGATGTCATAAACACATCCATTTACAAGTTCGTTCTAGGTCTGAACGAAACCACAGGCACCTTATTCCTCCCCCATATGTCCAATACAGGGGAGAGGTCCACGCATATCTGATCGATCTCCAAGTACGTCTGGACGATCACCACTTATTAACTTGCCTTGGGTGTACAGCCCAATCAAGACATCAGTAATCATCCAAACGATGTGAAGACCTCCGGTCTTCAACCACAGTCTTCATCCTCGACACATCGTCGAATCAGTTATTCAGAATGGGATAAACCCGGTCTTTCTGAATAACTTGCGTATATAATAAACAAGTGCTATAAAAACACAACATACGCTTCATTCCAATCCAGAATATTCCTTTATCTAAATATTCTTATACTTTGGGAAAGGTTCCCATTAATTTTATCAAAGATAAAATTCTTTAAATTTATTCTTTAATCTTCCTTTGGATATCATTTCAATCTAATTAAAGATGCATTAAAACTCCACTTGGTTTTAATCTTCCTCAAAAATCAATATTAATGATTATTTAACTTGGGAAATCATATCCTGTTTTTAACTGGGTTAAAGAACCAATGTCATTTAAAACGCAGTTCACAATAAACCCAAAATCACATTCCATTCCATTAGCCTTTAACCGTAAATTAGCAAGTGAACAATCCCCTAAGTATTAACCCCGAAGGCCGAAACCAACATCAGATCAATACCCAGAAAACCATTTAACTTAACTAATCTCCAGTTAGTTTCTGATTTTCTTAACTCCGTTGGGTCTAAGAACAGTATTATTAAAGATACCATTCATGACAACCCAAAATCTCATTCCATTAACAATGGAATCTTCATGGAAAACAAATCGATATATGTAATCGATATAAACTTCCATATCCAACCGATAATATAAATCGAATAATGACAAGGACTTCTAAATTCCATATATATTAACCGTCTTCCTCTACAGAAGCTTACTTCGATTATTAGCAAATTGAATTCCATTCAATTCCAATTTAATGTGTTAAATTGGAAAACTTTACTTTGGAAAATCTCCTTTAAATCTTAACAAAAGATTTATAAATTCCAAATGTCATTTCGTTGTAAATCTGGTTAAAGAACGAATGTCGCTAAAACACATTTCATAACAAATCCAATTCACATTCCATCAGTCTCTAACTGTAAATTAGTAAGAGAACAATTCCCTAAGTGTTAACCCCGAAGGCCGAAACCAACATCAGATCAATACCCGGGAAACCATTCAACTTAACTAATCTCAAGCCAGTTTCTAATTTTCTTAACTCCATTGGGTTTAAGAAAAGTATTATTAAAGATACCATTCACGACAAACCCAAAATCCAATTTGATATTAAATACAAGGCTCTGAATAGAAAATATATCGGCTTATATTCAATATCAAATTCTGAAATCAACAAATATCGTATTGGAATAACGATATTTCTATATCTTCCAAGTTCCTCCACAATATCCGTATAATCACGGAATCCAATATCGAAATATTCCGAAGATAATTTCGATTTAAATCCATTCCAATTCATATATTAGAAATCCTGGTTATTTTTAAAACCATTTCAAATCCAATTTATTTATTTAAAAATATTGGATTTTTAAAAATATTGGATTTTTAATTCTAGTCCAAAACTAGTTTATTTCAACAAAAATATATTTTTGTCTTTTCAAATATGGGATTTTTCATCCTAATTCTTTCCAAATCATTTATTATGATTTTACACAAATCGTTGATATTTTAAATAATTTTATCAAGGCCTGTACAGTCGATTTCCGTAAACGGCCATCAAACTGCACTTACAGCGACCTTTTCCAAATTTGATTTAGACATAATTCCAAATCCAACCATTAGATCAAATCTCTAATATTCCTTGGAAAGCTCTTTTCGATACGAACCCAATGGTTCTGGTTTTAGGAGAATCCGACGGTCGGATCTCCCGTAATATCCATTCGAAGTCAATGGTCGAAATTCACGAACCGCCGCAGCGCGGCACGTTCTATTTAAGCAATTATATTATATATATATATAATATATATTTCGTCAATTTCCATTTAAAACGTATTTTATAAATCGTTTTAAATTCATTTTCAAAATAGTTTCAACTTCATATTCAATTTCAAATCAAAATTGAATATTCCATATCATTAATATATAAATGATAATGTTTTCAAAATATTAGATTTTGAAATCAATTCCTTTTCGATATTCATTATAAAAGTGAATAAAATCGATATAAATATTGTTCCCGTCAAAATGGCGTTAATCTAATCAACACGACTTTATATATTTATATATATTTGTGTCCATCCCAAATCGGACATCAAAATCAGATTTTGATCTTTTATTGAATATTATTTTAAAATATTCATTATTTTAAAATAATCGTTATTTTAAAATATTCATTCTTTCTGAACTGGAATCAGACACAGTCAATTAACATATAATGTGATCATATGGATTTCATACAACTCATGTACACAACAACAATGATAAACAACCAACCATCATCCAAAGTGCATTCTACACTGTATAAGCATTAAATATAAATATTCAATGCTCATACAGCCTGTCAATCAATCGATCGACATACAGCTAATTATTGGGACTAGTGTATGTCATATATCATCCTAATACCCGTGTGGGGTTTCAATCAACAAATAATGAATTTTATTTGTGCAGTTGGGCAATGTGTAAAATTTATCGTCCCAACCAATATCAGTCAAATGTGTATACATAAGCAAATCGTTCGATTTGTTTATGAATATTTATTTAATTCTTATACACGTTAAAAATTATATTTTTAACTACAAAATATTTTTAACCATAAAATATTTTATTCCATTCCACATCACATAATCAATTTTCATAACATAGTCAAACAAACAAACAAACCGTCCATGGTCTGTGGACGACGGGTGTCGGGTGCTGCTAAGCACCATCTGCATCCTAGTATTTTTTTCTAAAGCTAGTAATTAAAATAAAAGTGAGAAGTTCTCACCTTTGGGTTCCACTCTGTCATTTTTCTTTCTGAACTGTTCCGGTTTCGTTTTGATTTCCGTTGTTACCATCGCTATCTTTTCCTGTTGTTCACATTAAAAATCACATTTTTACAATGGCATTTCATAGTTAAAAATCATATATTTTTATCGCTTCTTTCTATATAAAAATTATTTTTTTATATTTCTACTTCTTATATAAAGATCGAATTTTTATTTCGTTTTCGTGTATATAAAAATCTAATTATTATATTGCTACATATATAAATAAAAATCTAATTTTTATCTTCACTTTACACATATAAAAATCAAATCTTTTTAATAAAAATCATGTTTTTATAATATAAAAATCATGTCTTTTATAAAGTAAAAATCATTACTTCATAACATCATCAAAATCTATACTTCGTTATCATCAAAATGACAACTTTAAATGACTAAAAATATGATCTTTAAGTGGTTAAAAATCATTGTTTTCCTTATATAAAAATCTCGACTTTCCAGTATAAAAATCTCGACTTTATAATATAAAAATCTCGACTTTCTAATATAAAAATCTCGACTTCTAATATAAAAATCTCGACTTTCTAATATAAAAATCTAAACATTTCAAATAAAAACAAAGCATTTCAATAAATTAAAAACCAAATTTTATTTCAAATAAAAAAATCCTAACTTTCTATGAAAATCATAAAATAGAAATGCTTACTGTTATCGGAGGAAGGGGGCGTTTGCGGTTTCGTTTCTTGTGATGGAGGACGGGTACGCGAGGCCTAGGTGGGGAAGGAGGCGGCGCAATGTCGGGTTTGGGCGGCAGCGGTGGGTTAAATCAGTGGGGAACGGTGCTTTTCATAAGAGGAGAGGGAGGCGCGAGAGGGGGGTGTTCGCTGGGATGGCGGCGGTGAGGGGGAGGGCTTTGGCGAACGGCGGCGGAGGAAAGGGGGGCGGCGGTGGATCTCGATGCGGGGGCGACGGGGTAGAGCTACAGTGGAGGGGGGTTTTTATTTTTCGATTTTGAAATTAAATGAACGATGGGGGGGGGGGGGGGGGGGTAGATAATGAGGGGTTAGCTTTTTAAATTTAATTATTTCAATCTCTAAAAAGTTATCTTTTCATTCGAACTCCAATCGAGGCCCAACGTCTGTCATTCCTAAGCTAATTACGCCCATTTCGAACACAATGGGATATGATTCGCAGGCCAATTCCATCGTTTCTATTCGTTTTTATCAAAAATAAAATATAAATCAGCATATATTGAATTTGAACGTACATTTTATTTTACCGGGGCCGCATACGGACTCTAAAAATTCTAGAAAAATTATTTCTAGCTTCATATTGATGACACGGTCCTAACAAAACTAATTTTGTCAAATTTGAAGACCGTATGAAAAATGGCCATTTTCCAGTCGATTAAATTCAACTAAAATTGGTCAAACGCGTTTTCTTTCACCATGCTCTCATAATGATTTGAAAAATTATGAAAATTGGAATCTAGTAATAATTCGACATCCCGGATCCAATAAAAGTGGTTTCGTTGGAAACGGAGGTCGTTTGCAAAATTTCCATTTTTAAGGGCTTTATATATAAAAAAAATATAAATTCCACAGCGACTATTCTGAAATTTCAACTAGGCATATCATTTTATTCCCACTATCAAATTTTGATTTTTCAGATTCATTGGAAAGATATTTTCAAATAGATTCTAATATTTTTAGTTTCGCTAAAATCCGGTTTATTTTGAATCCTGTACATTCATTTGAAATTTGAAATCGAATTTTCAAACTACCGCGCCATTTCTAATTCCTTTTATAATTAAAAATAAATATTTATTTTCTAACATGGATTCAAATAAATTTATACGTTCTAATTATATTCAATATAAATTTCTCGTCGTTATTATTTAAAATAAATCATTTTAACTGTTCAAAATTTATTAAAATTGCCAAAATAAAATTTTTACATTGATTCGGATTTTCCAGCTGTTACAGCTCGAAGTTTTAGACTTCTATCGAACAACGTAACTGGCCTCGCATCATTAACCTACTAAGTCCAGTTCTTATCTTTACTACTAATAAATAGAATTCATTACACTATTTTACTTGGCGACTTTTTGAAATTCCCAAAATACCCTTTAGCCCTTCATGTAAGTCAACCTAATATTTCAATCGGTTTCCCCCAAAACAATACACCGCTGATTCCTATCGGTTTCTTCCAAAATCCACTTCTCTTTCTTCTTCATTTGTTCCTTCTCCTTTATCCAAGACACTGATCTGCAACCGCCACTACTAGGCTCTGAACGCCTCCACCTATCGACAAACTGAATGAAACCACTCCTAAACTATTTATCCTTAAATTGTATGAAGTTCAGAAGAAAATGAGTAGTGGGTGATGCTAAGAAGAAGTAGCAAGGTAGAGCGGGTTTATATGTGGATTCGACTTTTTGATCAAGATGAACATAAGACCCTAGCCAATAGGTAACTGTTTTTGTCAGTTTGTCGTACATTGGATTTCTTGCTCTGTTGTTCCACTGAGGAACATCACTCCACACTTTACTGGTAAAATTTGTGGAGCCAATATTAGAAAGGTAATTATTTTCCCGTAAGTGAAGTTATGCTTGATTGTCGGCAGACATTAAATTTATTCCAGTTTCTAAGTGTCATTAACTAATTAAGGGCAATACATATCGGCATGCCGCCACATGTTAATAAGTACGTGCATGCATCAGATATTAGTTCTTTTTTCATTTTACAAAGTTAGATTATAAATCATATTCAACACGCAAATTGAGTGTAGAAAAACAAACTACTTTAACCAAATTGTATATTTTTGTTGTTTGCGATTATAAATATTATTATCATAACAATTTATCTCTTGGCTTGCATCTGATTCGTTTGATTCTAGAGTATACTTAGGTTGTGGTATATAAATTCATTTTACTGCCAATTTAGGTGAAAAAGAACAGGAACCAACATTTAATTATGCTTTTTTTGGACAAAGCAACTTAATAAGCCACTCCTCAAAGATACAAAACATCATGCATAGATTGTTGGTCATGTAGTAGAATCATTGTGTTCTTTAATTATATACTACTGCTTGCTATGATATGAATGTGCAAATTTCTTATTATATTGCTTTTAAACTCTTTTGTTACTTAGGTGTAGGTCTTCTAACTTTAATTAGAGGCATACCTATTGAAGAAATATTATTTTAGAATTGACCATCGCTACGATTTCTTTTTTACAAATGTTCATGAGATGCCTTTATACTTTATATTGTTTCCGTTATTATAGATCGTTGTTATATATCTCTCTCAAATACAGAAACAGTACTATCCAAGAAAAATTGAGCTCTATGCACGCTTAATGGAGATTCTTCCTTTTAATTTGATTTTGGGTTGAACTTTTAATTTTAGTTAATCAAGGTGTATTTTTACAGTTAATTTCATTATATAAGCAATGTATACAAACTAACTACTATGATTTTGCTGATTGGTGTAATTCTTATGCATACTAGTTAATTATGCTTACTAAAATTTATGGGTGTAGTGCATATCACCATAAAAAAGAATGTATGACACTTTCTCCAGTTATGTTTTCATGATGAGGTTTTTATTCACCATTGCATATTTGTTTTGGAAAGAAAGGTGCCAACATAACACCCTGGCTTAAGGTAAAAAAATTGATACTCACTGAACTTTTACAAAACTATATATTTGTTAGCGGCCAAAATGTAGAAGTTAGTAAAATTACATTTGTTAGTAATTATAGTGGTAAGGTGACATATAGTAATTCCTACGTTGAGAGTGGTAACCAAGACATGTACGAAAATGTACATGATCCGCAGTGTACCGGTGGTAAGAAGTCAGCAACCATGTTTGTGCTAAAATTTAACATTGTTTCGGAAAAAGTACCTCATACATGTAGAGATACTGGGGGTGTAAGTAAGTCGTGCTGTAGTTGATTGTGCAGTGTATTTCTTCCAGCTTTCACCTATCAGCTAAGTAAAGTTGTTTGGTTATAATGTGTGTTATGTCAGTACCTGATAGGTGGTTTTTAAAAAAAATGCATCGATTACTTTATGCAATAGAACAAGCGTTGATGTATTAACTTAGCAATAGTTCGAGATTTAGATTGGGCTAGCTTGAGCAGAAAAATATATTTAAAAAGGCACAGTTTTCTTGGTGGTAAATTCCATCATACATCAAGAAGCATTTTTCATGTATAAGTATTATTTTCCAGTTCGTTTCTTGCTTTAGGAGGATGCACAAGTGCCAGCGTAGATGTTTATAAGAAATTTTGTTAACTAAGTAACAATAGCGCATATTTTATGTGTGCACTATAATTTTAAACTTTGAACACCTAGGCGTAGTGATAAAAATGATTTTTTGTGTCATAAATTAATTGTGTGGTCCTTATTCTTTAAAATATAGCTTTTTGGCCCGATTGAATTATTCTTCAATTAGCCTTTGACATTTATGGTGTGTTTCATTCTATATTCTGGATCCCTTTTATATAATGACAATGTTGACTGTTTACATATATTCTTTTTTTCTATTAAACTGGCATTATATTCCTTACACATTTGTAACTGCCATGTTTTATAAATTGATGCATAATGATATTTATCTAAGTTATGCATACAAGTTGTCTCCGTAAGAGGGTTTAATAATCACATGCTTAGTTTTAATTTTTTTTTCTTACTCATGTTCATAGTACATATCCAAACAAGTTTTTTGATTGATAGGTTTCTTTCCCATTTCAGTTTGCCATGACTATTTACTTATGACCTCAATTCATGGCTTCATGATTTGACTAAGATACCTAGGAAAATTGATCCAAATCAAATCATACATCAGGTATTTGCATACTATGTTCTATAACTATTTACATTCGTGAATTAGTGAGACTAATAGGCTATCAGCGGAGTAAGTGGAAATAAATAATTCGGAAAGGATCAATGGATATGATGCATCTGTAATAATAATTTGTTTATCCTTACTTCGTTTATTCTTTCTCTTTTACTTGGTAGATATAATGCTAAGAAACCTGATGTTTCTTTCTTCAGGTGTGCTCTGAGTGATATAATTCGAGAAGAACTATTGGCTTTTTGTCAGTTAATATCCATTTTCTCCAAGGTAATTAGTTTCTTCAACTAGATCCGGATTTTATTTTTAACAAGTTTATACCATTTCATTTAATTGGTACATGCTTGAAGAAATGTGTCTGAAATACCAGATGCAAAATAGATAAACGAAGGCTATTATAAGTTTTCTTACGATTTCTTGCTAGATTCTGGATACTTTCAGGATCTACCATCTAGCTATTTGAGTTGAGTTAGAAATATGCTCCAACATTTGTTTAAATATTGAAGCACATAATAAACTAATATCTTTTTATGTGGATTCATTTTTTTATCTGATATTAAATTTATGGTAGGAACTGATGCTTTTATTTCATTATGCTTTATAGTATAAGCATATACTTGTAGGTTAAGAGTGGAGTAATATCTACATGTATAAATGAAGGAAACAATTATTTGTTACTTTTTTAATTTCAGATGTATATTGAGGTCAATTATCAAGGTTGTTTAGAACCATCTATAGACTTATGTCTCTAGCATGATCTTGGCTGTTAGGAATGAGTGTAGTTTATTAGGTCTTCTTTCTTATTCTTTCTAGGTTTATATTTAAAATAAATAGAAATTGAGAAACTTATATGTAATACTAATTCCTGTTTATGACTTTGTAAGCCGATATCTATAAGCTCCAAGGAAGTTCCATTGAATCAAATATTAACAGTATAAGCTACATATATAGGTAAAAAAATTATTCCACTGTTCTTTTTAATTTACAAAAGTATACCCTTTTAATTCATCTTATATAAAATTAAAGTTTTACAGTTATTATTCATTATATTTGACTCATGTGTAACTGACAGGTTTATGCATCACAAAATGCAAACTCGCCAATTCACCTAGGAGTCACATCATATTGCTTCAATTATCCTGATTTCTCGTACCTTCGATTTGTTCAATTCATCAAATACAACTTAACTTTGAAGTTTTCATAAAATTGAATGTATATATCATTAAAAGGGATATTTATATCAATTGATGGTAAATATTTTGTAACAACCCGGAAAATCAGAACCAATTTAAATTTTTTAATTTGGCTATTTTAGTGGATTTTGAATATTTAAAATAAATTATTTTAAATAATAATGACCAAAAATCTATTTGGATCAAAGTTATAGCGAATATATTTATTTTAATTATAAAACAAGTCCTGAAATGGCGCGGTAGTTTGAAATTTTGAATTTGAACTTTGACTGACTGTACCGGATGCAAAATAAAACGGATTTTAGTAAAACCAAAAATATTTAAATCTATTTATGAATATCTTTCTAACGAATCTGAAAAATCGAAATTTCATAGCGGGAATCAAAAGTTATGGCCAATTGAATTTTCAGAAAGGTAGCTATGGAGTTTATATAGCCCTTGAAAATAGACATTTTGCAAACGACCTCCGTTTTTGACGAAACCACTTTTGTTGGATCCGGAAAGCCAAATTATTACTAGATTCCAAATTCCATAATTTTTGGAGTTAATATGCGAGCGGGGCAAAGGAAATTGTGTTTGGTAAATTTCAGTCAATTTGGATCGACCAGAAAATGGCCATTTTTCAAACGGTCTCCAAATTCAACGTAACTAGATTTTTTGGGACTGTATCGTCCAAATATAGCTAGATTTATTTTTCTGGAATTTTTAGGATCAGTATGTAGCCCCGGCAAATTGAAATGTACATTCATCTCCATATTTGAATGTTTTATATTTTAATTTGAAGAATAACTGACTGAAACAGTCGAATGTGCCTACGAAACATATTCCATTGTGTTCGGAATGGGGGTATTTAGCTAGGGACGACCGTCGTTGGGTTTGAATTGGAGTTTGTATGAAGTGAGGGGTATTTTCGGATTTAATTGAATTAAAAATTAAAATAAAAACCACGGGCCAATAGAAATTTGCCATTCATTTTCTCGGTCAACGAAAAACCCGTAACCACCTCTCGTCAAACAATGGAAATAGATCCCCCTTCTCTCCTCTTTTTCTTCTAATCCATTCAATAAAATCAAGGGCTTCAGTTAGGGATTTTGTAGTGCTCTTCAAGATCTACACATCCATATAAGGATTGGAGTTTTTCGTGGCTTGTAGCATTCGAATCGAGCTCGGGAAGTCCCGAACTTCCATCACCGCCGCCTCCTGGATAGGCCATCGAAGTGGACCCCACCCCCTGCGCACATGCACCCTTCGACCCCCTTCGACACTGCATAGCCCGATCGTCCAGCCCCTTCACAGATTCGACGAAAAATCCAAACCTAGTTTGGAACCATTTGCTGAAAGGTACGACCTTTGTTTACTTTAACTGATTTCGACAAATAAAAGCGTTGCAAACTTATAAAAATCATATCTTTTTGCTATGTGGTCGAAATTCAGTGAAACAAGAGACACCGAGACCGTGCGGACGTCTTCTACATTCTAGAAGAGACCGGGGAATTTTTGGAGCTTCCTACAATTTTTGGAGGAGTGGAACCCAATGTGAGATTTCTAAGCTATAAACGATATGGAATGGCGGTGTATAAATTATATAATCGATGTATAAGTTATATAAGCATTGTACACCTCATGTATAAGCATTGTATAAATTATATGTGCGATGTATAAGTTATATATGCGTCGTAAACATTATATGTGCACTGAATGGAATTGAAATGATTGAAATGAAATCAAAATATATTTATATATGTATATATATATACCCCCTCGTCCACAGACCATGGAGGATATATATTGATTGTGATTGTTTGAATTTTGGTTGACATGAAATTCGGTTGATAAATGCAAATGGTTGATAATGATTGTTTGTGGTTGAAACAAAATTGGAATTGTTTGTGGAAATATTCATTATGATATGAAAATGATCGAAATATTTAGATTATGAGGATAAGCCCCTTAGGGAACGTTGCGAGGCATAAGGTAGTGCGAGGAGCCGTACTCGGGATGGTGCCGGTTTTTAACCCCATGCCGTTTTGCTGCCGAAATTTTCTGAAATATTTATGTGTTTGATTTATATTTATGTATTGAAATATATTCATGTGATAAAAATTATTCATGTTTGAAATAAATTGTTTCAACGATAAAAATAACATTTTTATCATCTGTATGAAGTATATAAAATAATCATGTTTGAAACAAATTGTTTAAACAATAAAAATCACATTTTTATAATATATACGTATCGCTAAAAATAATCATGTTTGAAATAAATTGTTTTGACAATAAGAATCACATTTTTATTATATATATTAATTGTTAAAAACAGGTTGAAATAATTTATTTTTGGGTAAAAATATTATTTTTATCAAAGATATGAAACGAAAATGGTTTGGAAATGGAAGAACGGATTATATTTATATATATAAATATAATTAAAATAAATTGAATACCGAAGCTGTAGTTCGTATTTTGAAACCGTGATTTTAAACGATTATTGCGAGAGATCCGACCATCGGACTTTCCTGAAACTGACACCGTTGGGTCCGCTTTGTAAATATCTTTCCAACAATATCAAATTTGTAAAGATCCAATGGTTAGATTTTGTGAAATGTTAAATTCAAATCTGAATGAAAACAGCGCCAGAATGGATTATATTTATATATATAAATATAATTAAATTAAATTGAATAACGATGTTGTAGTTCGTATTTTGAAATCATAACTTTAAACAATTGTACCACGAGATCCGACCGTCGGATTTTCCCAAAACTGGAACCGTTCGATTCGCTTTGAAAAGATCTTTCCAATGATATAAGATATGTAAAGATCCAACAGTTAGATTTTCAGATATGTGTAATTCAAATCTGGATAAAAATAGTGCCATGGCCGCGTTATGGCCTAAAGCGTCGTTTGAATAAATTGGCTATTTTTAAATAAATAAAAATAGCGGTAAATCACTATAAAATATTATAAACGATATGGAATGGAAATAAACTGAATTTACTTGGTTTATAGGATATATGATGGTTGAATGTGTTTGATGTGAAAAATTACATTAATGAACTGGATTATAGATGTCAGATAATTTAACCATTGAAATGAGTTGATTTGAAATTCTAAAAATACATGAATTATTTGAAAAGGCCGAGTTAATTCTCATTTCAAATAATTGGTCGACGGTTAGAAGCCGAAGATATGAAGACGGTGCAAGACCGACGATCTTCACATTGAATGGATGGCTATTGACGCCTTTGATGGGAGTTGCTTCCCTGAAGGGGTTATAGTGGTGGTCGTCCGGACGTACTTGTTGATCGTTCGGATGTGCGAGGGCCTCTCTTCTGTATTGGACATACGGGGGAGGAATAAGGTGACTCCGGTTTCGTTCAGACCCAGAACAGACTTGTAAATTGATGTGTGTCTGACGTTGTAGATTGACAACGTGGCATACAGAGATGTTGTGATCAAGGCTTTTTTTGAAAAGCAAAGTCTTGTGATTGATGATCAAAGCACAACTTTAAATAGCTAGCTTTGTGTTTAGCGTTGATTCGCGAGCCTCACACCTCGGTATGAGCCAGAAACGGGAGAGGACCACAAGGAGGACATGCGTTTCTTTCTAGCTAGTAGTGGTGTTTTGGGTTTTACATGCCCGGGCATTTTACTTATGTGGATGATGGATAGCGAGGCACCTCGGTTATATTGGTTGCTACAGGGCCGATGGTTTGGTCGGTATATGACCAGTTTACTCCCTATTGGGCGGGGAAATGCAGTGTTCAGGCATTTTAATCCACTCCATGTGGACTGGCCCTGTCGCTCCAAGGGTCGATGCATTCTGATCCTGAGGCTCGGGCTAGAGAGTCTCAAAGCGGTAAGGACGATCCCTTGCCTTGGTTCATGATGGAAATCCAATTTCCAAATACGACATCATGCGGTTTTAATTGTAAACCTATATATGGCTACATGATATATGGTACCCATGTCGTCTATGATTGATAATTATGATTGAAATTGTTTTTGAAACATATAAACACTAGTAATAATATCAAATGCTTTTGTTTTATACATACCAAGTATATTTTGGCCATTATAAGGTAAAACTTTATTCTCCAGTTTGCGTTGCATTGTGTGATGGGAACTGAGTCTTATAATGGCTTCATTTTTATAAAAAGCATTGCGATGTTTTAATGATTCACTTGTTTTTTAGCACTGGCAATCCAATGGAGTAAACTCGTTCCGCGTTAGCGGCGTGGTCGTGTGATTGGCCTTATCATAAAATAAGTTAAGTAGATTTCTCATACTAGTCTTTGTTTGGCATGCCTGGTAATAGGGTGCAGCATGATAGGGGGTTCTCGCCATGGGGTTTGGTGGCGAACAGTGGGCTCTTACCCCTACATGTCCCTGTTAAGGGTTGGTTGCAGCCGAGAGGCTGGCCGTAAAACAAGGCAGACTGGGGGATCCAGTGTGCACCACGGTGGGTATTACCTACTACTTAGGGGGATGAAGGGATGGTTGCAAAGCCTAATGGATTTCGTCGGCCATCACATCGTGGTATCAGAGCTTTGGTTAAGCTTAGTTCTGGAATATAACATATTAACGAACTCGTCAGAAATAGAATCAGTAGTATTCTACGACGAATAACTCATTTCAGATAGGATCAGTAATATCCTAGAATGTGTGTAGCAGAATGAAATACACCCCGATAGACACATTTACATTCAAGTATATGTCTCTATGCTTTAAAATACCTTTTCTGTTGACCTGACACTTTGTCTTCTATTTGCAGACATAGAAAACGAGTGGTAGAAGAAGAAGAAATAATCCTATGGTTCAACCATCTAATGAGCTAGTTTTGCTTCCATAGCCAGGATCAGATATAGAAGTTTTATTTAAGAGATATCGAAATCTGGATGGAGTACCGTTCTCGGGCAATGAGTCCATTATTCAAACTCAAGCTTGGATGTGCTCTACTGAGAGAATTTTTGAAGGTTTCAAGCTGTGAGATGATCAAAAAAGATTACTGGCATCTTGGGCACTCAAAGACGAAGCTTTAATCTAGTGGGAAGCCATTATTAAAGATAATCCAGAAGGTAATATTACCTGGGATGGATTCAAAGAAATTTTCAATGAAAGATTTATTCCTCCAGAAGCAACTGAGCGGTTAAGTGATGAATTCTACTATCTGATACAAGGAGATATGACCATCTCGGAATATCATAAGAAATTCAATGAACTTTCTCATTTTGCCCCGCATCTAATTCAAAATCCAAAGATGAAGAATCTGAGGTTTATTAATGGGCTTCAAAGGAAGTACCAAAGTAGTGTAACTGCACATGTGCAACAATCTTTTTCTGAAATGATATACATGGCTTATCAGTATGAAGATATGGATAAGCAGGGTCTTTTGGGCGAAAAAGAGGAAGTCAGTACTAGCAACAAAAGGAAATTCGAAACTGATAGCCCAGAGACAAGTACTCAGCCTGAGGCAAGTATGATGTCTAGGGTCAGGGAGAAGCCTAGAGTCAATAGGAAAAAGGTAAAATCGAGAACAAACCAATAACGACTGCCACCTTCTCTAACTGCAATAAGCAAGGACATTTGTCGATAAGCTGCAGATCTCTAAAGAAACATAGAAAGGATGGATTTAAATCTAAGAAGAAGTTTCAAGAGAATAGAAAGTGCAGTCAATGCCATCATACTGGTCACTTTGAAAAGGATTGCCGGCTCTTAAAGAAATCTTGAAAGGTACATGTAAATGAAGTGGCAGAAACTTTAGCACCCTCAGCTAGTCAGGGAAGGCCAGATGTTTTAGAAGGCACGCTTAATGTCAAAAATATTCCGATTAAGGTACTGTTTGATATGGGCGCATCACGAAGTTTTATTTCGACTAAGATGGTAAAGAAGTTGGATTTGAAACTGAAAAAGCTTAAAGAACCCATGACTGTTCATAATCCGGTTGGGGGGGGGGTTCCCTCAATCTCAGTTGGATTTGTGGGGTGCCTGTTTCTTTTTCCTGTTATCGGTTCCCTACTATCTCGATCGTCATGAATTTCATAGAATTTGATATTATTTTGGGATCGGATTGGTTAACCAAATATGAAGCTGAGGTTAAATGCGCCGAGAGAGTTGTTAAGGCAAAGGCTAAATTAGGGAACTATATAACCATTCCATGTGAAGGTCCGAATTCTGATAGAAAATACTTTTGGTCAACTCTAGATGTTTCTCTTGCTCAAAAAGAAAATATTCCTATCGTTACAGAGAATACCCTGGTCGACGAAGAAAATATTCCTATCATCAAGAACTATGCGGATGTGTTTGAAGAAGTTGTTAGCTTACCTCCGCGGAGAGAAATAGATTTCAAAATCTCCTTAATTCCGAATGCAAGGCCAGTAGTTCACGTTATTCGAAGAATGACCTTGAAGGAAAAAGAAGAATTAGACAATCAGACTCGACAGATTGTATGGAAGGGTTTTATCAGGCATAGTTTCTCTGATTGGAGAGCAACAGTGGTGTTTGTCCCAAAGTCAGACGGTATTCTCAGGCTATGTGTGGATTATCGTGACTTTAACAAGCAGACGTTAAAGAACAAATATCCATTGCCGCGGATTGATGATTTGTTGGATCGATTGAATGGCGCACAAGTATTTTCACAAATGGACCTAGCTACAGGTTTCCATCAGCTTCGTATTTTCGAAGGGTGTGTTCCTTTGACACCATTCAGAGGTCCAGATTTATTCTACGAGTGGTTAGTAATGCCGTTCGGCTTATGTAACGCTCCAGCTTATTTTACCAATCTAATGAATAGGGTATTCAGGGAAGTATTGAATTAATTTGTACTAGTTTTCATTGATGATATATTGATCTTCTCTAAGTCAGAAAGCGAGCATGAAAAACATTTGGAACAAGTGTTAGAAATTCTCTGAAAGAATGTTTTAGAAGCCAAATTTTCCAAATGTATATTTTGGCAAGAAGAGGTAAAGTTCCTTGGTCATGTCGTATCAAAGGAAGGAATTTCTGTGGATCCCAGTAAGATTACAGCTACTCAAAATTGGTAGCAGCCAACTACACCCACAGAAGTTCGAAGTTTTCTTGGGTTGGTAGTTATTATCGAAAGTTCGTTAAATTTTTTCCGAAGATATCTAGTTCCCTAACAAAGCTTACTAAGAGACATTCAAGGTTCAATTGGACTCCATAATGTGAGGCAGCTTTCCAAAAGCTAAAGTTAAGATTGACGACTACTCCGGTGCTAACAATTATGGATGGCAACCAGGACTTGAAAGTCTGGACCGATGCTTCTAAAGAAGGTCTTGGTGCAGTATTAATGCAAAGAGGCAAGTACTCGCTTATGCTAGCCGTCAGTTGAAGCCGCATGAGAAGAATTATGCAACACACGATCTTGAATTGTTAGCCATCGTGTTTGCTATGAAAATTTGGAGACATTATCTATTAGGTGAGAATTTCGAATTATATACCAATCATCAATCATTGAAGTATTTATTCACCCAGAAAGATCTGAATATGAGGCAACAACATTGGTTAGAATTTCTTGCGGCATATGATCTTGATATTTTATATACTGTGGGGAAAGCCAATGTTGTGGCTGATGCGCTCAGCAGAAAGAATGTAATAATTGCCAATCTTATAATCACGCCTTCATTGATTGATAATATATCTGCTCTTTAGAAGGATGATCACTTCATTCAGAAGATCAAAGAGAGAATTCAGAAAGGCGAGGCCTCGAGTTTTCAGATTGACAACGATGGGATTCTAAGGTTAAAGGGCTGAATTTGTGTGCCAAACATCCCTGAACTCCGGAGAGTAGTATTGGATGAATGTCACAAATCCAGACTGAGTATCCATCCAGGAGTGAGCAAAATGTATAATGATATCAAACGCACTTTATGGTGGAGATCTATGAAAAGATACATTTGGCTGGTGTTCTACTTGTTAACAGCGTCCAACAGAAACTCGCCGGATTGTTGCAACTGTTGGAAGTTCCAGGTTGCAAGTGGGAACAAATTTCTATGGATTTCATAGATGGTTTATAACGACCCGAAATCCCCTTACGGGAAATCACGGATTGTACTGAGGACAAGGCGAATCAGAACACAAACAAAAGAACATTTCATTGTTAACTACAACAATTCCATCAGAATACAAGAATATACAGAGTAAGAATCAATATTACACATCATAAAATATCAGAGATTACATTACATTACATAGCAGCGGAAAATAATACAAAACACAACTGAAGGAGATATATGGATACAAAGCTTTCCGAATATCATTCCAGTTGTAAACCAGGATCCTATGAATATAAATCTGCAAAACCAAAACTATTAGCTGCCCGTGTGGAAATAGGGGCACCCAGAGTTTAGGTTAAAACAATAAACTCCAAGTCAGTTATGTGACTGGTGTGAGAACTAAAATAGTTATTAATATTTATTTTAAAGTTAGGTAAATAAAGGGACCACGCCGTATAATATGGAATGGGTTTCCTCCCAATAATACCAGTGCATAAAACAACATCGCAATGCTAAATAAAGAACAATGAGGCTATTATAAGACCCATGTCCCATCACACAACGCAACACAAGCCGGAGGATACGGTTTTACCTTATAATAGCCAAAGAATGCTTCATACGCTAAATTTCATCTTTTATTATTATTATAAGTGTATAGTGTCAAAACAATTTCAATCATAAGTATTAATCATAGACGGCATGGGTACCATATATCATGTCGCTAATACTAGGCTCTACATTCCAAACCGCAAATGTCACGTATTGGAAGTTGGATTTCCATTTGTGAACCAAGGCAAGGGATCGTCCTTACTGAATTCGAGACGCTCTAGCCCGTTTCTTAGGAACAGAACGCATCGTCCCTTGGATCGTCAGGGCCGGTCCACTCGATGTGGATTATAATTCCTGAACACTGCGTTTCCCCACCCTATGGGGTGTCAATGAGTCCAATGACTCCATCGGCTCCACATAGTCACTGATATATCCGAGGCGCCTCGCAATCCAATAACCACATAAGTCAAACTCGTCAGTGCGTGTAAAACCATTGACGCCACTTCTAGCTAGAAAGAAACGCATGTCCTCCCTGAGGTCCTTCTCCTGTTTCTGGTTCACACCGGGGTGTGAGGCTCGCGAATTAACGCTACACAAGGATGTGCCACACAGGCTGTGCTTTTATCATCAACCACAAGACTCTGCTTTTCAACAGAAGCCTTGATCATTTGCATCTTAGCATGCCACATAGGCAAACCACTCCATGCAACCGATATCCATCAATCACACAGAATGATATCCAATGTCAGACACACAGTCCATTTATAAGTCCGTTCTGGGTCTGAACGAAACCTGAGGCACCTCGTACCTCGCATATCCATCGATCTCCAAGTACGTCTAGACGATCACCAACTGATTCCCTCCTCTTGGATGTACAGCCCATTCAAGATCATCAGTAATTATCCAAACAATGTGAAGACCTCCAGCCTTCGACCACCGTCTTCATCCTCGACACATCGTCGAATCAGTTATTCAGAATGGGATAAACCCGGTCTTTCTGAATAACTCGCGTATATAATAAACAAGGGTTACAATAACACAACATACGCCTCATTCCAATTCAGAATATTCTTTTATTCAAATATTCTTATACTTTGGGAAAGGTTCCCATTAATTTTATCAAAGATAAATTCTTTAAAATTTATTCTTTAAGCTTCCTTTGGATATCAAATCAAACCGTATTAAGGTTTTCTAAACTAGTCGGGATTAGCGAATCACACCGAAGTAATCATTTATTTTATTTCCCAATCCCAACCTATTCATCCCATGGAAAAAACTGGTAATACTCCATATCTAACATCACGGTGTTATCGGTAAATATTAATTACCATTTCACGTTCAAATCTAATTAAAGATTTAACTATCGTTTGGAGCAAAACTGGTGATACTCCATTCTCGATCACTTTAATCTAATTAAAGATTCATTAAAACTCCACTTAGTTTTAATCTTCCCAAATATCAATATCCTGTCTTTAACTGGGTTAAAGAACCAATGTCATCTAAAACATGGTTAACGATAAACCCAAAATCACATTCCATTGTTAATCGGGTTAAAGAACAGGTGTTATTCAGAACACCGCTCACGATAAACCCCAAAAAAACCAATTTAAATTCAATTCCAATTATATACTAATTAACTGGACAATTTCACTAAATCTTAATTAAAAGATTTATTCTTTTCTAAACTGGGTTCAAGAACAGTGTTATTTAAGACACCATTCACGACGAACCCAAAATCCCATTTGATATTAAATACAAGGCTCTGAATAGAAAATATATCGGCTTATATTCAATATCAAATTCTGAAACCAACAAATATCGTATTGGAAATAACGATATAAATATACCTTTCAAATTTCCACAACCATATATGTATAATCACGAAATCCAACATCGAAATATTCCGAAGATAATTTTGACTCAAATCCATTCCAATTCGTATATTGGAAATTCTGATTATTTTTAAAACCACTTCAAATCCAATTTATTTATTCAAAAATATTGGATTATAATTCCAGTTCATAACTAGTTCATTTCGATAAAAAAATATTTTTATCCTTTTTAAATATGGGATTTTTCACTCCAATTCTTTCTAAATCATTTATTATGATTTTACACAAATTATTGATATTTTTAATAATTTTATCAAGGCTCGTACAGTCGATTTCCAATAATGGTCGTCGAATTGCACTTATAGCGACCTTTTCCAATATTTAATTTGGACATAATTCCAACTCCAACCGTTAGATTTCAAATCTCTTATATTCATTGGAAAGCTCTTTTTGATATGAACCCAACGGTTCCAGTTTCAGGAGAATCCGACGGTCGGATCTCCCGCAACGTCCCTTCAAAGTCAATGGTCGAAATTCGCTATAAATCATTTTAAATTCGTTTTAAAAACGATTTCAACTTCATATTCAATTTTAAATCAAAATTGAATATTCTATATCATTAACATATAAATGATAATATTTACAGAATGTTATATTTTGAAATCACTTCCTTTTCTATATAAAAACGAATATAATCGATATAAATATCATTCGCGTCAAAATGGCGCATATCTAATCAACACGGCTTTATATATTTCAATAACTTCGTTATTCTATTCAACAAATGAATATTTTCTTCAACACATGAATATATATATTTTTCAACACATGAATATTCTCAACACATGAGTATTGTCAACACATGACTATTTTTTTATTTAATATATTTTATAAAATTATGATTTCTATTGTTTAATTCTTAATCAGACTCCAACCGTAAATTAGTAGGAGAACGATTCCCTAAGTATTAACCCCGAAGGTCGAAACCAACATCAGATCAATACCCAGGAAACCGCTCATCTTATCTAGTTTCCAGTTAGTTTCTAATTTTATATATAATAAAGATGTAAATTTTATCCTTAAAATATTTCGTTCAACACATGATAAGTTTCAACACATGAATATTCTCAACACATGAGTATCGTCAACACATGACTATTTATTCAATTCAACACATGAATCTTTATTTTATAATATTCTTTATTTTCCAAATTGGAATGAGGCCCAATCAATTACCATATAATGTTAATTATATGGATTTCCATACAACACATGTATATAATAGCAACGATAAATAATCAACCATCATCCAGAGTGCACCACACAACTACATAAGCATTAAATATAAATAATTAACGCTTACACAGCCTGTCAATCAAACGATCGACATACCACTAAACAATTGGGATTAATGTACGTCAAATATCATCCCAACACCCATGTGGGGTTTCAAATCAACAAACACTGAATATTATTTGTGCAGTTGGGGGACGTGTAAAATTTATCGTCCCAATCAGTATCCTTCAAATGGGTGTACATAAACAAATCGTTCGATTTGTAAATAAATATCTATTCACATTTATGTTAAATTTATATTTTTAACTATATAATATTTATTTCAACACATGAGTATATTTCCATTCATTCCACATCACAATCAATTTTCACAACACACGAAATCAAACAAGTCGTCCATGGTCTGTGGACGAAGGGTGTCGGGTGCTGCTAAGCTCTGTCTGCATCCTAGTATATAATTTTAACTAGAAAATAAGAATTAAAGTGAGATGTTCTCACCGATTAGCTAAACCAAACATCGCGACTCTTCATATGTAGAAATCTTCTCTGTGTTTCCTTTTGTCACTTTCGTTGTCCGTAGTCACTACATATATAAAAATCGCATCTTTATATTGTTGCTACGTATATAAAAATCACACTTTTATAACTATGCTATATGGATAAAAATCACATTTTTATACTGCAACTATATAGATAAAAATTCTATTTTTATAACGGTGTTCATATAATAAAGATCATATTTTTATCACGCAAACTTCATAATAAAAATTATATTTTATATCGTTCTTCTTCTAATAAAGATTATATTTTTATATCGCCACTCATATAAAAATCACATTTTTATATTCTCTAGTATAGAAAAATCATATTAATATATTCCCTATTATATAAAAATCATAATTTTAATTCGAATCCATATATATAAAGATCGCTTTTCTATTCAAAAACATGGTATATTTTTCTTTTCAAAAACATGACATTTTTTCTTTTCAAACTATAGTATATTTTTCTTTTCAAGCTATAATATATTTTTCTTTTCAAACTATAGTATAAAAACTAAATTTAAACACTATATTCTATAATTTAAAAACTGAATTTAAACTCTAATTACCATTTTTTTCTGTTCACCGTTGATTGTGCAATCCAAAGGCTTCATCATCCTCGTCGACAGTCCCAAGAAATCACGCCGCAATTCTTCCAAATGGCTCAGAACTAGGGTTTCATTTCGCCAGCAATTTATCACGCCGGACGATGATCGATGGCCACCAGCGGCGGCGCAAACTCCTCTCCCCGTGCCAAGCTCCCCCCTCACTTCGGTGGACCCCTACTCCTTTAATTTCCATGCGAACTGTAGAGTGTTGAGCTCGAAATTCCATCACCTCGATGAGCCAGAGAAGATCTTGGCCGTTGGTTTTGTGGAGGGCATCGAGCTCCACTTTTTCGCTTGAGAAGTTTCGGGAATTGTTGTAAGTAGGAGGAGATCGGAGGGGAGAAGTTTCAGGCGATTTTCCACCTTTGATTTTTGAGAGGGAGGCGCTTAGACCCGCGTTGACCAAAGGGGTAGGGAAATGAAGGGTTTGACTTAGTTTTAGAGCTGTATAAATTTATTTAATATTATTTTAATTCATTCTTGAATTGTTTAACACTCAGAACTACAAACGAACCCCAACGACTGTCGCCCCTAGTCAAGTATCCCCTTTCCAAACACAATGGGATATGTTTCGCAAGCCAATTCTATTGTTTCGATCAGTTTCGATCAGTTTCCTTTAAATTTAAAATATAAATCAATATATTTTAAATTCAAACGCACATTTTAAATTACCGAGGCCACATATGACCTCAAAAATTCTAGAAAAATTATTTCTAACTTCGTATTTACGATACGGTCCTAACAAAACTAATTTTGTCAAATTCCGAGACCGTTTGAAAAATGGCCATTTTCTGGTCGATCGAAATTGACTAAAGCTGTTAAAACACGTTTTCTTTTGCCACACTCACAAATTGATTTCAAAAATTATGAATTTTGGAACCTAGCAATAACTTGATATCACGGATCCAAAAAAAGTGGTTTCGTCGAAAATAGAGCTCGTTTGCAAAATTTCCATTTTTAAGGGCCAGAATTCCATAGCGACTATTCTGAATTTTCAACTGGGCGTAACTTTTGATTCCTGCTATGAAATTTCAAGTTTTCGGATTCGTTTGAAAGATATTTTCAATTAGATTCTAATATTTTTAGTTTCGCTAAAATCCGGTTTATTTTGAATCTTGTGCGTTCATTTAAAATTCAAAATCGAAATTTCAAACTACCGCGCCATTTTCAATTCCTTTTATATTTAAAATAAAATATTTATATTCTAACGATAATTCTAATAAAAATATACATTCTAATTCTATTCAAAATAAATTTTTCATCATTATTATTTAAAATAATTCAGTTTAAATATTGAAAATTCGCTAAAATTGCCAAAATAAAAATTTCAAATTGGCTCAGATTTCCGGGTTATTACAATCTCCCCCACTTAAAACTTTTCATCCCCGAAAAGGAATGAAGATGAAAGTTGTTTTACAAACCAACTCAACTTCCATTATTTTCTTTACTGCTTAAGTTCTTCAAGTTTTCAGTTTCTAAGAACTTTTCAAATTTTTCAAAAATTTGGCTAACACCCTAAATTTTCGAAAAATTTCGCTATAACCTCCCCTGCACCGAGAGCTTGGGGATATTTCAAATAGCCTCCCATGACCCTCAACAATCCAAAATGAAAAAGAAATAGCCAAGCGGCTCATAAAATCATCAAAATCCCAAGAAATACAATAAACTTGTACCTATTTGTCGGGCAAACAATTTTATTCCTCTTCTCTAGCCTCCTTGCTATGACCTGTTCAATGTAAGTACATGTATATGCATACAAATGCGACTAATTTTCAATACAACTCACTATTTGATCAATTTGGCTAAATGGTCCAACATTTAATTGATCGAACAATAATCAAACAACGCCATCAGCAATCCATTAGTTGATTATCCTTTCAAATTCCTAACTTTGATATATTGTCCAAAAATCAGATTTTTGATGCCAAATCACAACAAATAATCCTATGTAAGTTTTGGTTCTCACATCAGTCTAATGGAAATATATAGATATCCCACTTTCGAAACTCAAACATAAACTACTGATGTCGTACGTCACCTGTAGAATCATCTTCGGGCGACTAGAGTGTGATTCTATATCTATCCAGCATATTAAAACTTCGAATACCCGTGGATCAGACGTATATGCAAAATCTTTATATATTGGATTGTGCAAATTCAATACAAATAAATATTCAAATACCAATAATAAAGTTAAATTTTCAAAGCCAAAATTGTTTTCATTTTAAAAATATACTCTTCACACTCGTTCTAGGATACTACTGATCCCATCTTTAACGAGTCATTCTCATTGGATATTACTAATCCAATCTCTGATGAATTCTTTCGTTCGATTCTAATGTGTCTTGTTCTCCGAGCTCTGTAAACCAAAGCTCTGATACCAAGCTATAACGACTCGAAATCCCCCTTATGGGAAATCATGGATTGTACTGAGGACAAGACGAATCAGAACACAAACAGAAGAACATTTCATTGTTAATTACAACAATTCCATCAGAATACAAGAATATACAGAGTAAGAATCAATATTACACATCATAAAATATCAGAGATTACAATACATTACATAGCAGTGGAAAATAATACAAAACACAACTGATGGAGATATGCGGATACAAATCTCTCTGAATATCATTCCAGTTGTAAACCAGGATCTTGTGAATATAAATCTGCAAAACCAAAACTACTAGCTGCCCGTATGGAAATAGGGGCACCCAGAGTTTAGGTTAAAACAAAAAACTCCAGGTCAGTCATGTGACTGGTGTGAGAACTAAAACAGTTATTAGTCTTTATTTTAAAGTTAGGTAAATCAAGCGACCACGACGTATAACACGAAACGAGTTTCTCCCAAGAATACCAGTGCATAAAACAACAGCGCGATGCTAAACAAAGAACAATGAAGCTATTATAAGACCCAAGTCCCATCACACAATTAAACACAAGCCGGAGGATAGGGTTTTACCTTATAATAGCCAAAGAATGCTAGAAACGCTAAATTTCATCTTTTATTATTACTATAAGTGTATAGTGTCAAAACTATTTCAACCATAAGTATTAATCATAGACGGCATGGGTACCATATATCATGTCGCCAATACTAGGCTCTACAATCAAAACCGCAAATGTCACGTATTGGAAGTTGGATTTCCATCTGTGAACCAAGGCAAGGGATCGTCCTTACCGAATTCGAGATGCTCTAGCCCGTGTCTTAGGAACAGAATGCATCGTTCCTTGGATCGTCAGGGCCGGTCCACTCGATGTGGATTATAATGCCTGAACACTGCGTTTCCCCACCCTATGGGGTGTCAACGAGTACAATGACTCCATCGGCTCCACATAGTCACCGATATATCCGAGGCGCCCTGCAATCCAACAACCACATAAGTCAAACTCGTCAGGGCGTGTAAAACCACTGACGCCACTTCTAGCTAGAAAGAAACGCATGTCCTCCCTGAGGTCCTTCTCCCATTTCTGGTTCACACCAGGGTGTGTGGCTCATGAATTAAAGCTACACAAAGTTGTGCCACACAGGTTGTGCTTTGATCATCAACCACAAGACTTTGCTTTTCAACAGAAGCCTTGATCATTTGCATCTTAGCATGCCATAAAGGGAAACAACTCCATGCAACCGATATCCATCAATCACACAGAATGATATCCAATGTCAGACACACAACCCATTTACAAGTCCGTTCTGGGTCTGAACGAAACCGGAGGCACCTTGTACCTCGCATATCCATCGATCTCTAAGTACGTCTGGACGATCACCAACTGATTCCATCGTCTTGGGTGTACAACCCAATCAAGATCATCAGTAATTACCCAAACGATGTGAAGACCTGCGGTCTTCGAATACCGTCTTCATCCTCGACACATCGTCGAATCAGTTATTTAGAATGAGATAAACCCGGTCTCTCTGAATAACTCGCGTATATAATAAACAAGTGTTACACAAACACAACCTACGCCTCATTCCAATTCAGAATATTCTTTTATTCAAATATTCTTATATTTTGGGAAAGGTTCCCATTAATTTTATCTAAGATAAATTCTTTAAAATTTATTCATTAATCTTCCTTTGGATATCAAATCAAACCATATTAAGGTTTTCTAAACTAGTCGGTATTAGTGAACCACACCGAAGTAATCATTTGTTTTATTTCCCAATGCCAACCTATTCATCCTATGGAGCAAAACTGGTAATACTCCATATCTAACACCATGGTGTTATCGGTAAATATTATATACCATTTCACGTTCAAATCTAATTAAAGATTTAACTAATGTTTGGAGCAAAACTGGTGATACTCCATTCTCGATCACTTTAATCTAATTAAAGATTCATTAAAACTCCACTTAGTTTTAATCTTCCCAAAATTCAATATCCTTTCTTTAACAGGGTTAAAGAACCAATGTCATCTAAAACACGGTTCACGATAAACCCAAAATCACATTCCATTGTTAATCGGGTTAAAGAATAGGTGTTATTCAAAACACCGCTCACGATAAACCCTAAAAAACCAATTTAAATTCAATTCCAATTAAATGCTAATTAATTGGACAATTTCACTAAATCTTAATTAAAAGATTTATTCTTTTCTAAACTAGGTTCAAGAACCGTGTCATTTAAGACACCATTCACGACGAACCCAAAATCCCATTTGATATTAAATACAAGGCTCTGAATAGAAAATATATCGGCTTATATTCAATATCAAATTCTGAAACCAACAAATATCATATTGGAAATAACGATATAAATATATCTTTCAAATTTCCAAAATCATATCTGTATAATCACGAAATCCAACATCGAAATATTCAGAAGATAATTTCGATTCACATCCATTCCAATTCGTATATTGGAAATTTTGATTATTTTTAAACTCACTTCAAATCTAATTTATTTATTCAAAAATATTGGATTATAATTCTAGTTCATAACTAGTTCATTTCGATAAAAATATATTTTTATCCTTTTTAAATATATGATTTTTCACCCTAATTCTTTCTAAATCATTTATTATGATTTTACACAAATTATTGATATTTTTAATAATTTTATCAAGGCTCGTACAGTCGATTTCCAATAACGGTCGTCGAACTGCACTTACAGCGACCTATTCCAATATTTGATTTGGACATAATTCCAAATCCAACCGTTAGATTTCAAATCTCTTATATTCATTGGAAAGATCTTTTCGATACGAACCCAACAGTTTCGGTTTTAGGAGAATCCGACGGTCGGATCTCCCGCAACGTTCATTCGAAGTCAATGGTCGAAATTCGCGAACTGTCGCGGCGCGGCGCGTTCTATTTAGGCCAATTAATATATATAATATATATATAAATTATATATACTTCATCGATTTAAATTCTAAATGTATTTTATAAATTGTTTTAAATTCGTTTTAAAAACGATTTCAACTTCATATTCAATTTTAAATCAAAATTGAATATTCCATATCATTAACATATAAATGATAATATTTTCAAAACGTTATATTTTGAAATCACTTCCTTTTCTATATTCATTATAAAAACGAATATAATCGATAAAAATATCGTTCGCGTCAAAATGGCGCATATCTAATCAACACGGCTTTATACATTTCAATAACTTCGTTATTCTATTCAACAAATGAATATTTTCTTCAACATATGAATATATATTTTTTCAACACATGAATATTCTCAACACATGAGTATAGTCAACACATGCTTATTTTTTGTTATTTAATATATTTTATAAAATTATGATTTCTATCGTTTAATTCTTAATCGGACTCCAACCGTGAATTAGTGAGAGAACGATTCCCTAAGTATTAACCCCGAAGGCCGAAACCAACATCAGATCAATACCCTGGAAACCACTCATCTTATCTAGTTTCCAGTTAGTTTCTAATTTTATATACGATAAAGATGTAAATTTTATTGTTAAAATATTTCGTTCAACACATGAATATTCTCAACACATGAGTATTGTCAACACATGACTATTTATTCAATTCAACACATGAATCTTTATTTTATAATACTCTTTATTTTCCAAATTGGAATGAGGCCCAATCAATTACCATATAATGTTAATTATATGGATTTCCATACAACACATGTATATAATAGCAACGATAAATAATCAACCATCATCCAGAGTGCACCACACAACTGCATAAGCATTAAATATAAATAATTAACGCTTACACAGTCTGTCAACCAAACGATCGACATACCACTAAACAATTGGGATTAGTGTACGTCAAATATCATCCCAACACCCGTGTGGGGGTTCAAACCAACAAACACTGAATATTATTTGTGCAGTTGGGCGATGTGTAAAATTTATCGTCCCAATCAATATCCTTCAAATGGGTGTACATAAACAAATCGTTCGATTTAATGAATATCTATTCACTTTCATGTTAAAATTATATTTTTAACTATATAATATTTATTTCAACACATGAGTATATTTCCATTCATTCCACATCACAATCAATTTTCACAACACACAAAATCAAACAAGTCGTCCATGGTCTATGGACGATGGGTGTCGTGTGCTGCTAAGCACCGTCTGCATCCTAGTATATAATTTTAACTAGAAAACAAGAATTAAAGTGAGAAGTTCTCACTGATTTTCTAAACCAAACACCGCGACTCTTCATATGTAGAAATCTTCACCGTGTTTCCTTTTGTCACTTTCGTTGTCCGTAGTCACTACATATATAAAAATCGCATCTTTATATTGTTGCTATGTATATAAAAATCACATTTTTATAACTACGCTATATGGATAAAAATCACATTTTTATACTGCTACTATATAGATAAAAATTCTATTTTTATAACGGTGTTCATATAATAAAGATCATATTTTTATCATGCTAACTTCATAACAAAAATTATATTTTATATCGTTCTTCTTCTAATAAAGATTATATTATTATATCGCCACTCATATAAAAATAACAATTTTATATTCTCTAGTATAGAAAAATCATATTCTTATATTCCCTATTATATAAAAATCATATTTTTAACTCGAATCCATATATATATAAAGACCGCTTTTCTATTCAAAAACATGGTATATTTTTCTTTTCAAAAACATGGCATATTTTTCTTTTCAAAGTATAGTATATTTTTCTTTTCAAACTATAGTATAATTTTCTTTTCAAACTATAGTATATTTTTCTTTTCAAACTATAGTACAAAAACTAAATTTAAACACTATATTCTATAATTTAAAAACTGAATTTAAACTCTAATTACCATTTTTTTCTGTTCATCGTTGATTGTGCAATCCAAAGGCTTCATCATCCTCGTCGACAGTCCCAAGAAATCACGCTGCAGTTATTCCAAATGGCTCAGAACTACGGTTTTGCTTCGCCAGCAATTTATCACGTCGGACGGTGATCGATGGCCACCACCAGCGGCGGCGCAACCCCCTCTCCCCGCGCCAAGCCCCCCTCACTTCGGTGGACCCCTGCTCCTTTAATTTCCATGCGAACTGTAGAGTGTTGAGCCCGAAATTCCATCACCTCAACGAGCCAGAGAAGAACCTGGCCGTTGGTTTTGTGGAGGGCCTCGAGCTCCGCTTTTTCGCTTGAGAAGTTTCGGGAATTGTTGAAAGTAGGAGGAAATCGGAGGGGAGAAGTTTCATGTGATTTTCCACCTTTGATTTTTGAGAGGGAGGCGCTCAGACCCACGTTGGCCAAAGGGGGAGGGAAATTAAGGGTTTGACTTAGTTTTAGGGCTATATAAATTAATTTAATATTATTTTAATTCATTCTTGAATTGTTTAACACTCCGAACTCCAAACGAACCCCAATGACTGTCGCCCCTAGCCAAATACCCCCTTTCCGAACACAGTGTGATATGTTTCGCAAGCTAATTCTATCGTTTCGATTAGTTTCCTTTAAATTTAAAATATAAATCAATATATTTTAAATTCAAATGCACATTTTAAATTACCGGGGCCACATATGACCTCTAAAAATTCAAGAAAAATTATTTCTAGCTTCGTATTTACGATACGGTCCTAACAATACTAATTTCGTCAAATTCCGAGACCGTTTGAAAAATGGCCATTTTTTGGTCGATCGAAATTGACTGAAACTGTTAAAACACGTTTTCTTTTGCCACACTCACAAATTGATTTCAAAATTATGAATTTTGAAACCTAGCAATAAATTGACATCTCGGATCCAACAAAATTGGTTTCATTGAAAATAGAGGTCGTTTGCAAAATTTCCATTTTTAAGGGCAAGAATTCAATAGCGACTATTCTGAATTTTCAACTGGGCGTAACTTTTGATTCCCGCTATGAAATTTCAATTTTTTGGATTCGTTGGAAAGATATTTTCAGTTAGATTCTAATGTTTTTCGTTTTGCTAAAATCCGGTTTATTTTGAATCTTGTGCATTCATTTGAAATTCGAAATCAAAATTTCAAACTACCGCGCCATTTTCAATTCCTTTTATATTTAAAATAAAATATTTATATTCTAATGACGATTCTAATAAAAATATACGTTCTAATTCTATTCAAAATAAATTTCTTGTCGTTATTATTTAAAATAACTCATTTTAAATATTCAAAATTCGCTAAAATTGCCAAAATAAAATTTTTAAATTGGCTCTGATTTCCAAGTTATTACATGGTTTTCCCAGAACCAGGAAAGAAAACGACAGTATATGGGTGATCGTAGATCATTTCACGAAGACCGCCCACTTTATACCTGTCAAATCAAATAGAACCGCTCAAACTCTGGCGTAGATTTATTTCAAGAAAATTGTTAAACTGCATAGAGTTCCCATGAGTATCATTAGCGATCGTGACCCGATTTTTGCTAGTAAATTCTGGGAAGCATTTCAAGTAGAATTGGTAACAAAGCTGAACTTGAGCGCCGCTTATCATCCTCAAACAGATGGTCAAACTGAGAGGGTGAACCGTATTCTAAAAGATTTATTGCGGGCTTGTGTTATTGATTTTGGCGGATCATGGGAAGACCACTTGCATTTGGCTGAGTTCTCATACAATAACAATTACCAAGCAAGCCTTAAAATGTCACCGTTCGAAGCATTGTATGGTAGACCGTGCAGATCCCCCGCTTGTTGGGTAGAACCTGGCAATAGACTTGTATTGGGACCATATATGATTCGCGAAACTGCGGATAAAGTCGATTTCATTGAGAAACGATTACTAGCCGCTCAAAGCCGACAGAAGAGCTATGCAGATTCGAGAAGAAGAGATTTGTCTTTTTCTGTTGGTGACTATATGTATATGAGGGTTTCTCCGATGAGAGTAGTCCGATTTGGTAAAACAGGGAAATTGGCACCCAGATTTATTGGTCCATTTCCTGTGCTCGAACGAATTGGAACTCTCGCTTATAGGGTTCAATTGCCTAGTTGATTGCCTGGAGTACATGATGTGTTTCACGTATCTCAACTTCGAAAGCATGTGCATGATCCAGACTTGGTCGTGGAAGAAGCCGTGCAACAAGATTTGGAAATTACTCCAGAATTAGCTGTGAGGAGAGAGCCGATAAAGATTATTGGCAAAGAAACTAAAGAGCTGAGGAACAAGAAAGTTCACTTAGTGAAATTGCAATGGAGTGGAGAACCGTGAGACTGTAACTGGGAAACTGAGGAGAGCATTAAGAAAGCCTATCCCAATTGTAGGGTGGATATCTTTGATTAACTCTGGTGCAAGGTACATTTACCATGTTTTGCATTTCCGTATTGTTTTCTACCTGGTTATTGTTTCCTTCTCATAGATGGAATTTTTTTAAGTATATAGTCTGAATGATTTTAAAAGAACATATGAATTGATTAGTATATTTTTGAGAAGTTAATCAATAAATTGATTGTTGTTTGTGATGTGTGATTATAATTTGACTAATCAAATTATTGGAATGATAGTTAATCAAATCAATAAGAGAATGAAGTTAAATTTATGCAATCGAATCAAATATTAAACTGATTTGAAATAGATAGAAATATATGCATGTACATTATATATGTTTGAACAGGTAAATGGATTCGCTGTTGGGTAAAGAATTTATTTGCGTGCCCAACAAATAGGTAGACCTTAATGTGTTGGATGCGCAGTTTTATTATTATATCAACTCCTGTGAATGCCATTGGATGTGGAGTGCTGTTTGTTCTGTGTGTAATAATAAAAGTCGCTATAGGATAGTAATAATTAATTTTGAACTACACTGCATGGCATACTTCATCATATACCAAATAAGCATTTGGAGCTTATGTGACGAGGTTGAAGATTTACCGCACGAGCGAGAGGCTTGTATGGCGATGACTATATTACAGGTTGAACCGAAGACTGACATGGACTATATAAATTATAACGGTAAATTGCCAGATTAATAAAAAAAACCACACGGGTCTGGAGATGACAATAAACACGTCTCTCTGGTCATTAAGGCACAAAAACCATTTATATGGTGACGAGAATTTATTCTCTGGAGTTATGATCTATACACACTCCCCTGTAAACACCGGAATATATCACTATAAATATGTGTATGCTTATTAGGATTTATTGGATACCTAATACAGCCCAATAAATTTCCAAACCCCTCCTCGTACAAAGGAGGTTATGGCGAAATTTTTCAAAAATTTAGGGCGTTAGCCAAATTTTTGAAGATTTAGAAAATTCTTAGAAACTAAAAAGTTGAAGAATGGAATCCAGAATGAAAATTGAGTTGGTTAGTTAAACAACTTTCAGCTTCGTTCCTTTTCGGGGACGAAAAGATTTTAAGTGGGGGAGATTGTAACGACCCGAAAAATCAGAACCAATTTAAAATTTTTAATTTGGCTATTTTAGTGGATTTTGAATATTTAAAATAAATTATTTTAAATAATAACAACCAAAAATCTATTTGGATCGAAGTTATAGCAAATATATTTATTTTAATTATAAAACAAGGCCTGAAATGGCGCGATAGTTTGAAAATTTGAATTCGAACTTTGACTGACTGTACCAGATGCAAAATAAAACAGATTTTAGTGAAACCAAAATATTTAAATCTGTTTATGAATATCTTCTTAACGAATTTGAAAAATCGAAATTTCATAGTGGGAATCAAAAGTTATGGCCAAATGAATTTTCAGAAAGGTCGCTATGGAGTTTATATAGCCCTTGAAAATAGACATTTTTCAAACGATATCCATTTTCGACGAAACCACTTTTGTTGGATCTGGAATGCCAAATTATTGCTAGATTCCAAATTCCATAATTTTTGGAGTTAATATGCGAGCGGGGCAAAGGAAATTGTGTTTGGTAAATTTTAGTCAATTTGGATCGACCAGAAAATGGCCATTTTTCAAATGGTCTCCAAATTCTACGAAACTAGTTTTGTTGGGATCGTATCGTCCAAACATAGCTAGATTTATTTTTCTGGAATTTTTGGGATTAGTATGTGGCCCCAGCAAATTGAAATGTACGTTCAGATCCATATTTGAATGTTTTATATTTTAATTTGAAGAATAACTGACTGAAACAGTCGAATGGGCCTACAAAACATATTCCATAGTGTTCAGAATGGGGGTATTTAGCTAGGGACAATAGTCGTTGGGTTTGAATTGGAGTTCGTATGGAGTGAGGGATATTTTCGGATTTAATTGAATTAAAAATTAAAATAAAAACCACGGGCCAATAGAAATTAGCCATTCATTTTCTCGGTCAGCGAAAAACCCGTAACCCCCTCTCATCGAACGACGGAAATAGATCCCCCCTTCTCTCCTCTTTTTCTTCTAATCCGCTCGATAAAATCAAAGGCTTTAGTTAGGGATTTTATAGTGCTCTTCAAGATCTACACATCCATATAAGGATTGGATTTTTTCGTGGCCTGCAACATTCGAATCGAGCTCGGGAAGTCCCGAACTTCCAATCGCCGCCGCCGCCGCCTAGATAGGCCACCGAAGTGGACCCCACACCCTGCGCACGTCCGCCCTCCGTCCCCCTTCGACGCTGCATAACCCGATCGTCCAACCCCTTCACGGATTCGACGAAAAATCCAAACCTAGTTTGGAACCATTTGCTGAAAGGTACGACCTTTGTTTATTTTAACTGATTTCAACAAATAAAAGTGTTGCAAACTTATAAAAATCATATCTTTTTGCTATGTGGCCGAAATTCAGTGAAACAAGAGACACCGGGACCGTGTGGACGTCTTCTACATTCTAGAAGAGACCAGGGAATTTTTGGAGCTTTCTACAATTTCTGGAGGAGTGGAACCCAATGTGAGATTTCTAAACTATAAACGATATGGAATGGCGGTGTATAAATTATATAATCGATGTATAAGTTATATAAGCGTTGTACACCTCATGTATAAGCGTTGTATAAATTATATGTGCGATGTATAAGTTATATATGCGCCGTAAACATTATATGTTCGCTGAATGGAATTGAAGTGACTGAAATGAAATCGAAATATGTTTATGTAAGTATATCTATATATATATATACTCCCATCGTCCACAGACCATGGACGATATATATTGATTGTGATTGTTTGAATTTTGGTTGACGTGAAATTTGGTTGATAAATGCGAATGGTTGATAATGATTGTTTGTGGTTGAAACAAAATTGGAATTGTTTGTGGAAATATTCATTGTGATATGAAAATGATCGAAATATTTAGATTATAAGGATAAGCCCCTTAGGGAACGCTGCGAGGCGTAAGGTAGTGCGAGGAGCCGTACTCGGGACGGTGCCGATTTTTAACCCCGTGTCGTTATGCTACGGAAATTTTCTGAAATATTTATGTGTTTGATTTATATTGATGTATTGAAATATATTCATGTGATAAAAATTATTCATGTTTGAAATAAATTGTTTTAACGATAAAATTAAAAATTTTATCATCTGTATGAAGTATATAAAATAATCATGTTTGAAATAAATTGTTTGAACAATAAAAATCACATTTTTATAATATATACGAATCGCTAAAAATAATCATGTGTGAAATAAATTGTTTTGACAATAAGAATCACATTTTTATTATATATATGAAGTGTTAAAAATAGACATGTGTTGAAATAAATATTTGTTGGGTAAAAATATTATTTTTATCAAAGATATGAAACGAAAATGGTCTAGAAATTGAAGAACGGATTATATATATATATATATATATATAATAAAATAAATTGAATAACGAAGCTGTAGTGCGTATTTTGAAACCGTGATTTTAAATGATTTTTGGGAGAGATTTGACCGTCGGATTTTCCTGAAACTGACACCGTTGGGTCCGCTTTGAAAATATCCTTCCAATGATACCAAATTTGTTAAGATCCAACGGTTATATTTTGTGAAATGTTAAATTCAAATTTGAATGAAAACAGCGCTAGAATGGATTATATTTATATATATAAATATAATTAAATCAAATCGAATCGAATAACGACGCTGTAGTTCGTATTTTGAAATCGTAACATAAAACAATTGTACTGGGAGATCCGACCGTCGGATTTTCCCAACACTGGAACCATTGGGTCCGCTTTGAAAAGATCTTTCCAATGATATCAAATATGTAAAGATCCAACGGTTAGATCATCAGGCATGTGTAAATCAAATCTGGAGAAAATCAACGCCATGGCCACGTTATGGCCTGAAGCATCGTTTGAATAAATTGGCTATTTTTAAATAAATAAAAATAGCGATAAATCGCTATAAAATATTATAAACGATATGGAATGGAAATAAACTGAATTTACTCGGTTTATAGGATATTTGATGGTTGAATGTGTTTGACATGAAAAATTACATTAATGAACTGAATTATAGATGTCAGATAATTTAACCATTGAAATGAATTGATTTGAAATTCTAAAAGTACGTGAATTATTTGAAAAGGCCGAGTTAATTCTCATTTCAAATAATTGGTCGACGGTTAGAAGTCGAAGATATGAAGACGGTGCAAGACCGAGGATCTTCACATCGAATGGATGGCTACTGATGCCTTTGATGGGAGTTGCTACCCTGAAGGGGTTACAGTGGTGGTCGTTCGGACGTACTTGTTGATCGTTCGGATGTGCGAGGGCCTCTCTCCTGTATTGGACATACGGGGGAGGAATAAGGTGCCTCCGGTTTCGTTCAGACCCAGAACGGACTTGTAAATGGATGTGTGTCTGACGTTGTAGATTGACAACGTGGCATACAGAGATGTTGTGATCAAGGGTTTTGTTGAAAAGAAGAGTCTTGTGGTTGATGATCAAAGTAGGGCTTTAAATAGCTACCTTTGAGTTTAGCGTTGATTCACGGGCCTCACAGCCGGTATGAGCCAGAAACAGGAGAGGACCTCAGGAGGACATGCGTTTCTTTCTAGCTAGGAGTGGTGGTTTGGGTTTTACACGCCCGGGCATTTTACTTATGTGGATGATGGATAGCGAGGCACCTCAGTTATATCGGTTGCTGCAGGGCCGATGGTTTGGTCGGTATATGACCAGTTTACGCCCCATAGGGCGGGGAAACGCAGTGTCCAGGCATTTTAATCCACTCCATGTGGATCAGCCATGTCGTTTCAAGGGTCGATGCGTTCTGATCCTGAGGCTCGGGCTAGAGAGTCTTGAAGCGGTAAGGACGATCTCTTGCCTTGGTTCATGACGGAAATCCAATTTCCAAATACGACATCGTGCGGTTTTGATTGTAAACCTATATATGGCGACATGATATATGGTACCCATGTCGTCTATGATTGATACTTATGATTGAAACTGTTTTTGAAACATATAAACACTAGTAATAATATCAAATGCTTTTGTTTTATATGTATCAAGCATATTTTGGCCATTATAAGGTTAAACTCTATCCTCCGGTTTGCGTTGCATTGTGTTATGGGAACTGAGTCTTATAATGGCTTCATTTTTATAAAAAGCATTGCGATGTTTTATTGATTCACTTGTTTTAAGCACTGGCAATCCAATGGAGTAAATCCGTTCTGCGTTAGCGGCGTGGTCCTGTGATTGGCCTTATTATAAAATAATTTAAGTAGATTTCTCATACCATTCCTATGACTGACTCGTTGTAATGACCCGCATCTTCAGCGGCATAATAATTTATTTATTTAATTATTGAAATGGTGGTTTAGAGAATTTAATGGTTGTTGGATTAAATAATGGTGAATATTTAATTAAAATAACAAATTAAATAATAAATTTAATTCTAAAATAATCAGAATTGGCTGAAATGGCGATATGGTGTGAACTGGATCATCTGTGATATTTAATTCAGCTTGGAATTGAATTTGAATAACGAATATATTATATAAACGACAGTTTGAACGTAACATTATAATATAATTAAAATCGAGCTCAAAATGGCGCTGCAGTTCGTAAATTGGCAATTCGAACTTCAATTGAACGTACAGTTTTTTTTAAGCCGGATTTCTGTGAAACAAGAAATGTGTGGAGCTGGTAGAGTATATCTTTCTAGTAAAAGAGAAAAATCGGGATTTCATCGTGTAGATTTTGATTTATGTCCAAATCAAATTTTAGAAAAGTCGCTGTGGAATTTCGTTATAATTTATAAAGGAATTAATTATATTTTTAAAAGGAAATTCATTTTAAATCGAATACCGATCTAATCGGGATTTGAAATATCAAGCTAGAAATCCATACAGGATTATTCAAGAGCTGTATGGTATTCCACTATGAATATATATGATAATATAAATTTATTTATATTTAATTTAATTATATTTAAATATATTTATATATTTAAATAGGCTATTTAGAGCTTTAAAAATAACCACTTTTGCAAACGAAGTCGGAATTCAATGAAACTAATTTTGTTGGATCCGCAATGTGAAATAGTTGTTAGATTCCAAGTTTTGTGATTTTTAGAGTCACTGTGTGGCCGTACGGATTTTTAGAGTGAGAAACAGTCAGAATTTCGACGGTTAAAAATACGTTGTGTGAGCAAACGGTGTCGGAATTCGACGAAACTAGTTTCGTTGGGTCCGTAATGTCGGACTGTAGCTGCATGTCCAGTTTCGTGATTTTTGGATATTTTGTGTGACTATAGGAGTTTTAAATCACGAATAAAAATAACGTTAGCTTGTTATATTAATTAAATAATGAATAAAAATACATTTAAAATCCTCCTATATAATGGCCTTACCACCTAAACCTAATTCATTAGTTCCACGGTCAAAAATCTACAGCCGCCACATAATTTTCTTCCAACGAGAGGAAATAAAATTCAGTCAAAAATCAAATAAAAGGTTTTAAATTCCCACACTAACTTTTATGAGTTCGGTGGAGCTTGTACTTCCTTCTGTTGGAATCTAGTGGGGCACGATGTGGTTTTTGTTGAGGGATACAGTGAGGTTTGTGTTCGATCTGGGTACTGTAGCGTTCCGCGAGCTGTTCGAACGTAACAGACAAATGGGGATCGAGTTTATCACAAAGTGGATGGGATCGACAAGATTTGGATGGAGATTACAATGGTGGGTTTTGCTTGACGTTTTATTGAGTAAAGGAGGAGGAATGGGAGCTTGAAACGGTGCTGTGTGGGTGAAGTTACATCGAACTGTCGGGGAAGATAATGAGCGGGCCTGAAGACTGGTGGGCTGGAGTTTAATAAGGGTCAGCCCAATAAAAAGGAAAAAAAAAGAAAAAAAAGGGGTGTTAGAATGGAAGAGGACGGGCATGGAAAATAAGAAGGAAATGGAGCTCTAAGTTCGAAAATGGTTGGGTCACTCTCGCTGTTGGTATGCTACGGGAGTGAGGAAGGAAGTAATGCGGTCATGGGCTTTTGAATTGGGGAAGGGGCCGGAATATAAGGGTAAAGGCCCGAAGTAATTATGATTTAGTTTTTGTTTAAAATAAAATAATATACTAACTTATAAAATGAATATCTGGCTCGTATACTATCAGAATTAGATGAAACAAGATCCGACAGGATCGTATGGACGGGAGCAACACAGTGGAACTGACTGGGACTGAATTGGAGTCTATTACAATTTATTTCAAAATAAATTGTCCGATCTGAATCGACGGACGAATATCGTTATTTAACGATAACCAATCAAAGTGAGTAAATCTCACTAACTCTGAACAGTGTATAATTTCATGTTGTATTTTTAGAATTGTTAAATATTGGCAGATTGACTGTGTGTTGACTATTTGATTGAACTGCTAGTCAGTTAGTTAAATTTCTATATTGATTCTGTTCAGCAGAATATTTCATATCGAAATGAAATCGATGTTAATTAGGTTGTTTAACATCTATGGATGCAGGGAAACAGGTTAGAGGAATCCGACTGTGTTCCTCAACATTTATTTTACTATTTTTCATATATTGTGATATATGATTTGTTGTCAATTGTATGTGTTTGGACGATATTGATCATCGTGATTTGATATGTTAAATACCATAACATACCGGAATGTTGATAAGGTAATTTTCAAAGTGATATTGGAAATAAAATATTTATAAAATGGAATATTTATAAATAGGAGATATTTAGAAAGGGAATAATTATAAAATCAAAGAATTTTATAAAACGATTATTTACTTAGCAAGTAAATAGAAGTGTAAAACGATATTTATTTAAGAAGTAAATAGAAGTATAAAGAAAGATATTTATGTAGAAAGTAAATAAATATAATAAAGGAATATTTAGTTGATAAATAAATAGGATAAAGGAATATTTAGTTGATAAATAAATAGAATAAAGGAATATTTATTGGGAAAATAAATAGGATTATAAAAGGAAATTAACGAGATAGAAAAGAGTTAGTTGATTAGAGTTATCAAATAGAGTCATCAAATAGGAGTAAATTGAACATAGTTATTCGAAAGGAGTCAATTGAACATAGTTATTCGAAAGGAGTCAATTGAACTTAGTTATTCAAAAGGAGTCAATTGAACATAGTTATTCAAAAGAAGTTAATCGAACATAGTTAAAAGAAATAGAGTTAAGCAAAATTAGAAACTGACTAGAGATTAGTAAATTGAATGGTTTTCTAAGTGTCGATCAGATGTTGGTTTCGGCCTCCAGGGTTTATACTTAGAGAATTTTTCTCCTACTAGTTTACAGTCAGGGACTGATAGTTGTGAAATGATAGTGATATGTAAATAAGCCATAGAAATGTTTTCCAGTATTTATAACGTATATTTTCTAAACATAGAAAATAAGGAAATATGTATACATATATATATATATATATATGATTGATAGAATTTCCATTTGGAAATAATATTGTTGTTTGCACACGTGTTTTTCTTTGATAGTTAAATCACAGACTATCAAGGTTTTGAACATTTTAACGTTGTTAATATGGAGAGACCGGTTGGATTATTATCCAAAGAACCACTCTGTATTGGCATAAGCATTGCGAATCATATATGCCAAAGATAATTGAAGACAGAGTAAAGTGAAAGGGCTGTTGTATAAGTCTTAGATAACAGTGCCAAATATGGATATACTGAATAGTGCCTTCGGTTCATCATGTTCCTGGATGACTTGTATGGATGAATGTCTGACAGAGTATTTCCAGAAAAGGTTACGTACATTGATTTCTTCAACCGTACCAAGAGTAGAAGCGGAGAAGGAAACTTCTTTAGCTAACATGTAATGTACTGTTGTAGACGTCAATTGGTGATTTCATGGATTTGACGATGTGACATTCGAAGTGAATCTGATGTGATGATGAAGCCTAACCTCAAGCCTCATCAACAGGTAAATGACAGAAATCAGGTAGGCAGCATGGCTAAGTCGGTCTCTCCGAAGTAGGGTGTATAATCAATTGATCTAGAGTTTCGTTTATTTCTAAAAATATATTGTTGATACTGTCCCATTCGGGAAAAGGTTGCTGATCCCAACCGTTGGTGATATTCATTCGATACACTCAAGCGAAATGAGTGGTCGGTCATGTGTGGCCGGGTTGCAAGATGTTCTACATGAACCCAGTGTATTCCTTTCTAGAGGTACACTAGCGAAAGGTGGTTCCATACCTTGTCATAGTTGGAAATCCATTACCCAATACGTGCTTGTGGTTTTGATTGTATACTATATATGTAGAACATGAGATGGAAGCGTTTCTGCTAGATGATTATTATATTGTGGTTGATAGACATTATTATAATATCAAAAGGTTTTTGATATAAAGATAATTTGGATTCTCATAAGGGAAAAACCCGTTCCGTTAGATGGCATGGTCTTATGAGATATCATTTACTTGTTCAAACTGTTTACTCATACCAGTACCATAGTTGTGAAATGATAGTGATATGTAAATAAGCCATAGAAATGTTTTCCAGTATTTATAACGTATATTTTCTAAACATAGAAAATAAGGAAATATATATACATATATATATATGATTGATTGATAGAATTTCCATTTGGAAATAATATCGTTGTTTGCACACGTGTTTTTCTTTGATAGTTAAATCACAGACTATCAAGGTTTTGACCATTTTAATGTTGTTAATATGGAGAGACCGGTTGGATTATTATCCAAAGAACCACTTTGTATTGGCATAAGCATTACGAATCATATATGCCAAAGATAATTGAAGACAGAGTAAAGTGCAAGGGCTGTTGTATAAGTCTTAGATAACAGTGCCAAAGATGGATATACTGAATAGTGCCTTCGGTTCATCTTGTTCCTGGATGACTTGTATGGATGAATGTCTGACAGAGTATTTCCAGAAAAGGTCACGTACATTGATTTCTTCAACCGTAACAAGAGTGGAAGCGGAGAAGGAAACTTCTTTAGCTAACATGTAATGTACTGTTGTAGACGTCAATCGGTGATTTGATGGATTTGACGATGTGGCATTCGAAGTGAATCTGATGTGATGATGAAGCCTAACCTCAGGCCCCATCAACCGATAAATGACAGAAATCGGGCAGGCAGCATGGCTAAGTCGGTCGCTCCGAAGTAGGGTGTATAATCAATTGATCTAGAGTTTCGTTTATTTCTAAAAATATATTGTCGATACTGTCCCATTCGGGAAACGGTTGTTGATCCCAACCGTTGGTGATATTCATTCGATACACTCAAGCGAAATGAGTGGTCGGTCATGTGTGGCCGGGTTGCAAGATGTTCTTGTTGAACCCAGTGTATTCCTTTCTAGAGGTACACTAGCGAAAGGTGGTTCCATACCTTGTCATAGTTGGAAATCCATTACCCAATACGTGCTTGCGGTTTTGATTGTATACTATATATGTAGAACATGAGATGGAAGCGTTTCTGCTAGATGATTATTATATTGTGTTTGATAGACATTATTATAATATCAAAAGGTTTTTGATATAAAGATAATTTGGATTCTCATAAGGGAAAAACCCGTTCCGTTATATGGCATGGTCTTATGAGATATCATTTACTTGTTCAAATTGTTTACTCATACCAGTCCCATGACTGACCTGGAGTTTATTTTGTTTTGTTTTCCCTAAACTCTTGGGTGCCCAATTTTGTATTGGCAGTCAAGTAGTCAGGAATTTACAGATACTTTAAGAGCTGGAGCAGGAGGCTTCAGGATCACATAGCTATAGTTTATTTCCGCTGTGCTATAAGTGTTGTACTCTAATAATGTTATTTTATACATATACTGTTTTTATTTCAAGGATATATTATCTATTATATGTTATTCGTTCCGCTGTGAGGTTCGTGTTACTCTGATGTTGTGTTCTTCTTCTTCTTCTTCTTCTTCTATTCTAAGTTTCTATCTTATCTTTCCTCACCCTCTAATTTCTTTCATTAATGACCGGTATTTTCGATCCTTGGATGTTCGATATGTGTTGTATATCGGATAACCAAGATCGCCAAATTTCCGGGTCATTACACTCGTAGTTTGTTTCACTTGCAAACTTGGGTGCCCTATTTCTACACGGGAAACCTTGTATTCAGGTTTTAGCAGGCTCTTTCTAGATAGCTATGGAGCTAAAGATGGACTCTATCACTTCTTTCTTTTTATGCTGTTCAGCTCCTGTTATACATATTATGTTTTGATTCCGCTGTAGACATTTTATGTAAAGCTGAACTGTATTTTGATTCCGCTGTAGACATTTTATGTAAAGCTGAACTGTATTTTGTACTAAGTATGATCCTGTTATACTTTGTAAATCTGATGATTATATTTATCCATTGTATTCTGTTGTAAATTATCTGGTGTATTTATTTATTTCTGTTCCGTTGTTATTTGTTTATGTGTTATATTCCAAAGATTACCCTTGTCACCGTGGAACGGGGGTTTGCGGTCGTCACATATTTATTGTATCTATTACATAAATAAGAAGTAATATGTTGAATTAAACTAGAAGTATTACTTTATCTTAACTATGTTATACTCTTATTCACGAGTAGAGAAAACAAGTCCTCATAGAGGTATACTTAGATATCAATAGTTTATAATAGTTACAGCAGTCACGGGGATTTGTTATGTATTTAACCTCCATTAGGTGTTATTAAATTTAACGTATCATGATACAAGGGTTCGTATTTACACAGTTGTACATGTTATGTCCTTAATATCAATGCATATATTTGTGGTGGATTATCCCTTTATAGTATGCATATATTAAGTTTATTTCATGTATTACAGAAGCAAGAACAAGTGCGAACAGATGTTTTCACATAAACAAGTGTACTTAAAGAATTTGTAGTTAACATATTTTCTCTATTTTACAGATTATTATTATATATGGATAGCAACAATAATTTGTGTGCTTAAGCTCATTTCATAGTATAATTGTTGTGTTTTTTGATTCAAATATTTTATGAAGAGGATGTAATCAATTAAATGATTGATTGATTGATTGGATTGATTAATTAATTGACTAATTGGTTGATTGATCAATTGATTGATTGATTGGATTGATTAATTAATTGACTAATATGTTGATTGATTAATTAATTGATTGATTTATTAGTTAATTGATTGATTTGATCATAGAAGGAAAGAAATGATTGGTTATATTTTGGAGATATCTTGAAGGGACAACTTGGATATTTGTCTAGGATTTCTATTCTCCTATATATATGCAGCCTTCTTGGTTAGATTGTGACAATTAACAAAGAACAAGAAACCATGTGAGAATATCAGGTGAGGTTGTGTGCCTCCATGGGCTTGCGCCATGTATAGGAAGATGTAGGAATTTGGGCTGAGGGTAGCTATTCCTATTTACTGTTGAAAGACGCAGTTGGTGCCTCCAGATTGTCCAAGGGTTTGTCATCGTTCTTCATCACTCTTCTTCTCCAACAATATTTGTAGTCATCTAGATATTTTTTGCCTATCTCAATAAGGTTATTCATTCATTGTATTTTGTTTATTTTTGGTTGTAATCCATTGAGTGTAAACAAAATTTGTTTGTGGTAAATCAATAAAGAGGGTGGTTGGGTGAAATATTTGTGTACTGCTATTATTTTCGATTTGTTATGTTGTTATTTTCAATCAAATTCATCTTCAAGTGATTGGGTGATAAAGATCTTATTTTTCTTGGCGTTTTGTCAAACTTTCGGTGCACACAAAACCCCAACAGATTGGTACCAGAGTAAATTTTGCACAACAGTTTGGTATTAGAGCAATTTTTTGCATAACAGATTGGTATTAGAGCTCAGTTCATCGCACAGCTTGGAGTGATTTTGGATTGAAAATTGTTGATGTCGGAGATAATGTTGCTTTCGTGGATGACTATTTTTTATGGTAGATATTGTGGGGATTTGGAAGCCTATAATGGTGGATGTTCCATGCCTCAATGGTCCAATTAATGGAGATGTGAAGAAGCCCTATGATATGGATGATGGAAGATGGAAGAAGACAAAGAAGAAGGCGGGTTACAGTTGAAGAACCTAGCCCACACAAGGTAGAGAGGTTAATATGGTCACTACTTATGGTCCTAAGGTGGAGGATCATGGTATCGACAAGGGTCTAGATGCTGATGATGCTCGAGGGATCCCGGAGATGAAGAGGTCATGCCAAACAGAAGACGGATGTCGATTTTTGAAATCCACAAAGACGATGGAGATTTTGTGGTATTGCAAGCACTTTTTAGACCGTTAGTTTTTGCGTGGTGTGGCTCAGATGGTAGATGCATCTTTTGCAGGTGGTGGGTTGTATTTGTAATTGAGGTGTGGTCGTAGTCCTTTCAAATCGACTGGTGTATATCTCGTTGGCTTGAAATCGAGGTTGGTTTAAATGAGAGTAGGTGTTGTTGAAAGAGCTAGGTTGACTTGTTTGTGGATTGTTGGAGATATGTGATATTTGAATCAAGGTAAAGTGTTGAATTTTTTGATTCAAATATTTTATGAAGATGTTGTAATCAATTAAATGATTGATTGGATTGATTAATTAATTGACTAAATGGATTGATTGATTAATTGATTGATTGATTTATTGGTAAATTGATTGATTTGATCGTAGAAGGAAAGAAATGAATGGTTATATTTGGAGATATCTTGAAGGGGCAACTTGGATATTTGTCTAAGCTTTCTATTCTCCTATATATATGCAGCCTTCTTGGTTAGATTGTGACAATTAACAAAGAACAAGAAACCATGTGAGAATATCTGGTGAGGTTGTGTGCCTCCATGGGCTTGCGCCATGGAGAGGAAGATGTAGGAATTTGGGCTGAGGGTAGTTATTCCTATTTACTGTTGAAAGACGCAGTTGGTGCTTCCAGATTGTCCAAGGGTTTGTCGTCGTTCTTCATCACTCTTCTGCTCCAACAATATTTGTAGTCATCTAGATATTCTTTTCCTATCTCAATAAGGTTATTGATTCATTTTATTTTGTTTATTTTTGGTTGTAATCCATTGAGTGGAAACAATTTTTTTTTTTTGGTGAATCAATAAAGAGGGTGGTTGGGTGGAATATTAGTGTACTGCTATTATTTCCGATTTGTTACATTGTTATTTTCAATCAAATTTATCTTTAAGTGATTGAGTGATAAAGATCCTATTTTTCTTGGCGTTTAGTCAAACTTCCACTGCGCACAAAACCCCAACAGTTTGGTACTGGAGCAATTTTTGCATAACAATAATATATACAAATAATGAATTAGCAATCAACACCATGTTATAACATGATTTAATCATTTTGGGTTCTTATATAATTAAGAGAAACTGCCCCCAAATTAAATTTAGATTTTTTGCTTAGAAAGGTAATCATATATACATATACATACATGTATATATGTGTATATATATATACATATGTACATACATATATATAGAGAGTGAGTTTTTAGTTAAGGTGTCCTTTTAACAAAAAGGCAGAAGCAACTAAGAGTTGATGGAAGCTATAAAAAAATTATTATTTTAGCATATAACATCAGCTTCTTCACTCAATATGGAAATACTAAAGCATAGCTTTAAATACACTGTTAAAATAATTATATATAGTTAATTTGCATATCATTTTTTTTCTTTTGAATAGCATAAAAGTTCAACTGAAACACAATTATCAATGTAATTGGTGGTGTTTAATATCTAACACAAACTTTAGTAAATCCTAGCTTCAAAGAACAATGATAAGTGTATTTACATTACACAAAATAAGGGTTTAGCATTAAATCACATAAAATGGAGGTTGGTAAAAAATATAATGGCAAGATCGACCATGAATATTTTCTTCCTTTGTTCCTTAGTGTTATAAATTTTCACCAAGTTTTAACAGTTTCAGTCATGCTTGGAGTATGAACTATAAGATTATGAATTTTTAGCCAAGGGGAGAACATTAATATTAAAACTTAAAAGAAAAATTACCATGACTTTTATTATTATATCGTGCACAAGTACTTACTATTTTGAGAAAAAACTGCAATTCGTGGTGTCAAGGGAATCATCGAAGCTTCTGCCATGCTATTACCATTTATCCATGTCATTTACTTATTGTGTATTGAAATATGTGAGGTTGAGTGATAACTTTCCCTCTATTGGCAGTTAGAGTTGGAACTCCTCAAATTGATTGCTTCATGGAAACCAATGCCAGCACCAACTTTTAGACCTGGATGGGGCCATGTGGATATGTACAAGGCATTATTGTTCATGTTTTTGAATTAGTTTTTTTTTTCTTTTGCTTATTTCAGTATTAAGTATGTGATAAGCGGTTGCATTTAAATGCACAATTTGTGTTTATTGCTGGATGGGGCCATGTGAATATGTACAAGACATTATTTTTCGTGTTTGTGAATTAAAAGTAAAGTTATTGCTCTCATCAATATGGCACCATTATCTTAGAAGCACTAAGTAACAGCAGCATGAATGAAATTTAATTCTTTAAACTACACGAGCACCATGACTGATTTTGGTTAATGAACAAAACAAAATGCTATTATAGAGCATTCGACCAAGCAGTTTGTACATCTTTGGTGAAATGCTTCTTCACTATTGAAGCAACATAAAAACCACACAAGTAAACACTCATTTCCTACTTTAATAAAATTTGAACAGCGGTGGGTTCTAGACAATGCACACAAGCCTTTTCTATGCATATTTACGATTCAAATACATGAGCGCAGAGGCTTTCTGCTAAATTAATTTACAGGGGTGCATGTGAATCAGAAGCTGAAAAATAAGGAAACTGGACGATATTGTTAATACAGATTAAAATTTTGTTATATTTCTATACATGCTATTATATTTCCTCCTCTAACCATAAAATCTATGAATATTGATCTACATAGATGTATGCAAATGGAAATTGAAATTTGGATTTCCACCCGCAAAATCCCTTCATTTTTTAAAGTTTTGAAAACTTTCATCCTAACATCATGTATTTATATGGATGGTTTTATATGACAGTGCAGAAGACATATACTAAATTGTTTGTCCAAAAGCATTAATAAATTCGACTAAGCAATTATATAGTAATCTTCACAATTGTTTTCTAAAAATGAGTGGGGTTTTCCTATAGGGTTTTGAATCCTATTATATATTTAAATGTGATAGATTTCTGATATATGATATAGTAATTTATGATCGATTTATTATCAAATAAAGTATGGACGAATTGCAATTTGGTGATTTAACTCCTAAAGAAAGGATAATTGACATGCTATTAATGCGTGCATATTATGATTAGATGTAGGTCCACTTGGACGTGCATATATACTCGTATTAATTAAATATACTATTTCTAGAATTTAACTAGAAATAAAATGAGGATTGTTTTCCAAAGACTCACAATTCTAATATTATTTAACTTATTGGACTTAGTTTCAACTACTGTAATTGATGTCGAAATTTCCCATTTAATATCATTAATTGCTATAACGGTCACATGTTATTAACGAACATAATGATTAAGTTTTCTAAGGAAGTATACACTCAATTAATTAATTAATTAATTAATTTCTGTAATGGTTACATTCCATTAATGATCATAATGGTTACGTTTCCTATGACATTTGTAACAACCCGAAGATTTAGGGCTAATTTTAAATTTTATTTTAATTAATTGTGTCAGGAAATTGAGTCAGAAATTAAAAATTCTATTTTTAAATAATTTATTTTAAATAAGAATGGTTGAAAATTTTAAGTTTATAATAATAATTATATTCTAAACTTGAAATGACGCGGAAATTTCAATAATTGATTTTGAACCTTGAAAGAATTATAATTGGGAGTTCATTATGAATGAACATAATTTATTTGTAGGTATGAATATAACAGAAAATTTGACTGTAGCCTATATTGCATTAATAAAGTGTTATAAATATGAGCAAGACTTTGACATGAAACAATTAGGCTTAACATTAAAATGGGTATTAAGTTATATGCCTAAATTTTTGTTCTATGGGACCAGTTGTGTAACAACCCGGAAAATCTGAGCCAGTTTAAAATTTTTATTTTGGCAATTTTAGCGAATTTTGAACATTTAAAATGAATTATTTTAAATAATATCGACGAGAAATTTATTTTGAATATAATTCGAACGTATATATTATATACGTCGTCGTTAGAATATAAATAATTATATATAATTATAAATAGAATTGAAAATGGCGCGGTAGTTCGATTTCAAACTTCAATTGAACGTACCGGGTGCAAAACAATCCGGATTTTAGTGAAACCAAAAACATTAGAATCTATTTGATAATATCTTTCCAACGAATCCGAAAAATCAAAATTTCATAGCGGGAATCAAAAGATATGTCCAGTTGAAAATTCTGAATAGTCGCTATGGAATTCAGGCCCTTAAAAATTGACATTTTGCAAACGACCTCGGATTTTGACGAAACCACTTTTGTTGGGTCTGTGATGTCAAATTATTGCTAGGTTTTAAATTTCATAATTTTTCGAATCAATATGTGAGCGTGGCAAAGGAAAACGCGTTTGACCAGTTTCAGTTGATTTTAATCGACTGGAAAATGGCCATTTTTCCAACGGTCTCAGAATTCGACGAAACTAGTTTTGTTAGGACAGTATCGTCAATACGAAGCTAGAAAATATTTTTCGGGAATTTTTAGAGTTAGTATGTGACCCCAATAAATTGAAATGCGCGTTCAAATTCAATATATAGAGTTATATGTTGATTTTGACGAAAACTGATTGTAACGATCGAATCATCCTACGATACATATCCCATTGTGTTCAGAATGGGGGTGAAACGCTATGGGTGACAGGCGGTAGGCCTCGTTTAGAGGTCATATGTGAAAGTCAACTTTTTGAAATAAAATAAAATAAAATATCTTCCCTCCCTCCCTTCTCCTTAACCACCCCCCCTTAGAAATCATTTGCAAGAGAGAAAAAAAGAAAAAAATCCCTAAATCGCGTTGATGCCCCCCCTCGCGCCGCGCCACCATCGAAGCCCTCCCCCCCCCCTCGTCGGATCGAAGACCCCCCCTTCTGCCTCGCGCCGACACCCCCACCCTTCTCTGCCTCGCGTCGATGCCCCCCCTTCGTTCTGACGATGGAGCCCTCCCAAGTTCCCTCCGATCTGCTCGCCCTCCACTTCGACCGCACCTGCACCTTGCACCCCGCCCTCCATTCGAAATCAGCCACCTGTAAGTTTTATTTTATTTTACTTTATTTTCTTTATTTTCTGGTTTTATTCAAGAATGTAAAGCATAGTATAAGAAATATAAATGGTGAATTAGAATAGATTTTTGTTAATAAAAAGGTTTGACTTTGAACTTCGTAGAGATTTGATTTTTAACATCGTAAAGAAAAGATTTTTATATAGAAGAAGGCGTGATTTCTATATAGAAGTGAAAATAAAAACATGATTTTTATTTTAAAGCAAAGCTATGATTTTTATCGAAGTAAAAGAAATATTTTTATTCGTTCATTAGCTAGGAAGAAGAAGTGATTTTTAATAATAAAAATATGATTTTTATAAAAGGCAAGGAAGTAAAAATTAGATTTTTATAATATTTATATTTGAAAAGGCGAAATCTTTATAGTTGAAAAGGCGAGATCTTTATATAGAGAATAGCAAAGTAAAAATAGAATTTTTATCTATATGATAACGATGTAAAAATGAATTTTTATCTATATAGTAGCGGTGTGGAAATAAGAATTTTATCCATATAGCGTGATTATAAAAATACGATTTTTATATATTGAATAGCGAAGTAAAAATACGATTTTTATATATTGAATAGCGAAGTAAAAATACGATTTTTATATATTGAATAGCGAAGTAAAAATTCGATTTTTATATATTGAATAGCGAAGTAAAAATTCGATTTTTATATATTGGATAGCAAAGTAAAAAATTCGATTTTTACATATGTAGAGAATACGGGCAACGAAGATGACAAAAAGGCGAGAACGATGAAGGTTTCTGAAAAAGAAGAGCCGTGGAGTTGGAATAGCTATTAGTGAGAACTTCTCACTCAAATTTTCTTTTTCTAGTTATATATATATATATAATAGGATGCAGACGGTGTTTAGTAGCATCCGATACTCGTCATCCACAGACCATGGATGGCTTGTTTGTTAAATTGTTTGGATGTGTAGTTGGTTAGTTTATTTGGTTTGAATTGAATTGTTTGGTGAAATGGAATGGATTTGATTGATGTGTGAATGGCGTGGGCCTTCACTAGACCGGGGATAAGGCTAGGCCTTGTCCCGTTTCTAGTATCGTGCCGTTATGCCGCCGAAATTTTCGAAAATATGTTAGAAAAAAAAATATCATTTTTATTGTGTAAATGAACTGAATAGAAATTCATGTGTTGAATAAAATATTTTATCGTTAAAAATATAATTTTTAACGTGGAAGTGAATAAAATAAAATATTCATTTACAAACCGGACGGTTTGTTTATGTACACCTATTTAAAGGACATTGATTGGGACGATAAATTTTACACATCGCCCAACTGCACAAATAAAATCTGTGTTTGATTGTTTGAAACCCGACATGGGTATTGGGATAAAATACGACATACACTAATCCCAATAATTAGTTGTTTGTCGATCGATCGATTGACAGGCTGTTATAAGCATTAGATATCTACATTTGATGCTTATACAATGTAGTGCACTTTGGATGATGGTTGATTATTTATCGTTGCTATTATATACATGTGTTGTATGGAATCCATATAATTAACTTTATATGGTAAATGATTGGGCCTCATTCAAATTTAGAAAATAAAGAATATTATAAAGTAAAGGTTCATGTGTTGACTGTACTCATTCGTTGAGATTAGTCATGTGTTGAACGAAAGATTTTAACAATAAAATTTACATCTTTATCATATATAAAATTAGAAACTAACTGGAAAATAGATAAGATAAGTGGTCTCCTGGATATTGACCTGATGTTGGTTTCGGCCTTCGGGGTTAATATTCAGGGAATCGTTCTCTTACTAATTTACGGTTGGAATCTGATTTAATATCAAACGATAGATACCTTAATTTTCATAAAATATATTAAATAACAAAAATAGTCACACGTGGATAGTACTCATTCGCTGAGATTAGTCATGTGTTGACAAAGATATAGAGTCGTGTATTGAAAGAAATATAGAGCCATTTGTTGAATATAAAGCCGCGTTGATTAGTGATGCGCTATTTTGACGTGGACGATATTTATATCGATAATATTCGTTTTTGAATTTAAAACAAATTTGATTTGAATTGAATAGAAAAACGAATTTGATTTGAATTGAAAACGAATTCGAATTGAATTGAATAGAAAACCAATTTTGAATTGAATAGAAAACCAATTTTGAATTGAATCGAATAGAAGACCAATTTGAATTTAATTGAATAGAAAACGAATTCGAAATGAATTGAATATAATACGAATTCGAAATGAATTGCATATACAACGAATTTGAATTGAATTGAAAACGAATTCGAAATGAATTGAATATAAAACGAATTCGAAATGAATTGCATATACAACGAATTTGAATTGAATTGAAAACGAATTTGAATTGAATTGAAAACGAATTCGAAATGAATTGAATATACAACGAATTTGAATTGAATTGAAAACGAATTCGAATTGAAAACGAATTGAATTGAATTCAAACTGAATTGAAATTTGAATGGAATAGAAATGAATTTTAAAACGAATTTATAAGGAAAAATTCAATTTTGATTTGAATTGAAATTGGAGTTGAAATTGTTTTTGAAACGAATTTACAACTATTTATATAATTCGTTTTAAATAGTAATCGACGAAATATATATTATATATATTATATAATGGCCTGAATAGAACGCGCCGCGCCGCGGCAGTTCGTGAATTTCGACCATTTATTTCAAATGGACATTACGGGATATCCGACCGTCGGATTCTCTTAAAACCAAAACCGTTGGGTTCGTATCGAAAAGAGCTTTCTAACGAATATTATAAATTTGAAATCTAACAATTGGATTTGGAGATATATCCAAATCAATTTCAGAAAAGGTCGCTGTAAGTGCAGTTCGATGGCCATTGATGGAAATCAACTGTACGGGCCTTGATAAAATTATTAAAAATATCAATAATTTGTGTAGAATCATAAGAAATGATTTGGGAAAATTTGGGATGAAAAATTCCATATTTGAAAAGATAAAAATAGATCTTTGTCGAAATGAACTAGTTTTGAACTGAAATTAAAATCCATTTATTTTGAAATAAATAAGTTGGATTTGAAATGGGTTTAAATAGAATTGATTCATTGGTTTATCGTGAACTGTGTTTTAAATAACACTAGTTTTTTAACTTGATAATAATTAGAATGTGATTTGGGTTTGTCGTGAACTGTGTTTTAAATGACACTAGTTCTTTAACCCAGTAAAAGGAGTTTTAATGAATCTGCAATTAAATTGAAATGTGAATTGAAAATTTAAATTATCAAATTTAGAAAGTGAGCGAGGATGGAGTATTACCAGTTTTGCTCCAAAGCGATAGTTAAATCTTTAATTAGATTTGAACGTGAAATGGTAATTAATTTTCCCGATAACACCATGGTATTAGATATGGAGTATTACCAGTTTTGCTTCATGGGATGAATAGGTTGGTATTGGGAAATAAAATAAATAATTACTTCGGTGTGGTTCGCTAATCTCGACTAGTTTGGAAAACCATAATTTGGTTTGAAACGACATCCAAAGGGAGATTAAAGGATAAATTTTAAAGAATTTATCTTGGATAAAATTAATGGGAACCTTTCCTTGAGAATATGAATTGGAATGAGGCGTATGTTGTGTTTGTGTAACATTCGTTTTAATATACGCGGGTTGTTCGGAAAGGCCGGGTTTATACCCATACTGAATAACCGATTCGATGATATGTCGAAGATGAAGACAGTGGTTGAAGACCGGAAGTCTTCACATCGTTTGGGTGATTACTGATGATCTTGATTGGGCTGTACACCCAAGATGAGGGAATCAGTTAGTGGTCGTCCAGACGTACTTGGAGACGGATGGATATGCGAGGAAAGTGCCTCCGGTTTCGTTCAGACCCAGAACGAACTTGTAAATGGATTGTGTGTATGACATTGGATTCTATTCTGTGTTTATTGATTTCTGTTAAATATATATCTGTTTGGCGGCCGAGAATTTATTCTCTTGCATAACGCCCTTCTCTGAGACGTACGAGCTTAGAGGTTATATATCGATAGATATCAATCGCATGGCATGAATTGCCTGTGTGGCATGCTGAGTTGCATGGATCAAGGCTTCTGTTGAAAAGCAAAGTCTTGTGGTTGATGATCAAAGCACGGCCTACGTGGCAGCTTTGTGTATAGCATGGATTCGCGAGCCTCACACCTCGGTATGAGTCAAAAATGGGATACGGACCGCTGGGAGAGCACGACGTTTCTTTCTAGCTTTGGTGGTGTCAGTGACTTACCAGCCCTGACATTTATATACTTTTCACCTTTGTGGTTGTTGGAATGAGGCGCCTCGATTATAGGTCTCTAAGGACCGGGAAACGTGTGTTCAGGCATAACTAATCCTCTAACGTAAGTGAGGACCGGCCCAGCCGAATCCAGGATTGCCCAGAGTGTGTAGTCCTGAGACATTTGCTAGAGTGTCTCGAACGCGGAGAGGAGCTTGCCCCTTGCCTCGACTCATGACGGAAATCCAATTTCCAATACGGGATATTGCGGTTTTAATTGTAGAACTAGTATGGCGACATAGTAGATGGTAGTTATGCCGTCTATGATTTATATTTATGATTGAAATTGTTTTGACACTATACACGTATTATAGTTCTCACACCAGTCACATAACTGACCTGGAGTTTATTGTTTTAACCTAAACTCTGGGTGCCACTATTTTCTACACGGGCAGCTAGTAGTTTTGGTTTTGCAGATTTATATTCACAGGATCCTGGTTTACAGCTGGAATGATATCCGGAAAGCTCTGTATCCGTATATCACCTTCAGTTGTGCTTTGTATTATTTTCCGCTGCTATGTAATTTATTGTAATCTCTGATATTTATCGAATGTAATTTATTCATGTATACTCTGTATATTCTTGTATCTGATGGAATTGTTGTAATAGCAATGAAATGTTCTTCCGTCTGCATTCTGATTTGTCCTGTTCACAAACGATCAGGGGTTTCGAACGGTCTAGATCAGTTTAACGACTGATTCGGATCGAGCGAAATTCCTTGCCGTTACATTTGGTATCAGAGCTTTGATTTACAGAGCTCGAGAACAAGACACATTAGAACCATACGAAAGAATTCATCAGATATTGGATTAGTAATATCCAATTAGAATGACTCGTTAGAGATGGGATCAGTAGTATCCTAGAACGGGTGTGAAGAGTATATTTTTCAAATGAAAACAATTTTGTTTTGAAGTTTAAATCGTTTTATACGTATTTGAATATTTATTTATTTTAAATTTGGACAATCCAATATATAAAGATTTTGCATATACGCGTCATGAACGTATATTCGAAGTTTTAATATATTAGATAGATATAGAATCACACTCTAGTCGCCCGGACCTGATTCTGATGATTGACGCATTATCATCAGTAATTATTTTCGTGTTTCGAAGGTGTGATATCTATATATTTCCATTAGACTTGTGTGAGAACCAAAACCAATATAGCTAGAACACATTGTTGTGAATTGGCATCAAAAACATGATTTTCTGTATATGTATCAAAATTATGAATTTGAAACTCTAATCCACTAATTGATTGATGTTTATGTTGTTTGTTTATTTGTTTGATAATTTTGAACCATTTAGCCTAATTGAATCAAATATTGAATTGTATTGAAAATTGGTCGCATTTGCTTGCATATACATATACTTACATTGAACAGGTCATAGCAAGGAGGCTAAAGCAGAGAATAAAATTTGTTTGCCCGACAAATAGGTACATGTTTACTATAATTTACTGTTTTGTTTGGGTGATGATGATTTTATGAGCCTATTGGCTAGCCGCTTGGCTTTTTCTTTTTCTTTTTGAGATCAGAAGGCCTATATGGCAATTTCGGGATTTTCCCGTGGCTCCCGGTGCAGGGGAGGTTATGGCGAAATTTTTCGAAAATTTAGGGTGTTAGCCAAATTTTTGAAAATTTGAAAATTCTCAGAAACTAAAAAGTTGGAGAATGGAAGCCAGATCGAACGTGGAGTTAATTAATCAAACCACTTTCGAATTTGTTCCTTTTCGGGGACGAAAAGTTTTAAGTGGGGGAGATTGTAACAACCCGGAAAATCTGAGCTAGTTTAAAATTTTTATTTTGGCAATTATAGCGAATTTTGAACATTTAAAATGAATTATTTTAAATAATATCGACGAGAAATTTATTTTGAATATAATTCGAATGTATATATTATATACGTTGTCGTTAGAATATAAATAATTATATATAATTATAAATAGAATTGAAAATGGCGCGGTAGTTCGATAATTCGATTTCAAACTTCAATTGAACGTACCGGGTGCAAAACAATCCGGATTTTAGTGAAACCAAAAACATTAGAATCTATTTGATAATATCTTTCCAGCGATCCGAAAAATCAAAATTTCATAGCGGGAATCAAAAGATATGTCCAGTTGAAAATTCTGAATAGTCGCTATGGAATTCAGGCCCTTAAAAATTGACATTTTGCAAACGACCTCAGATTTCGACGAAACCACTTTTGTTGGGTCCGTGATGTCAAATTATTGCTAGGTTTTAAATTTCATAATTTTTCGAATCAATATGTGAGCGTGGCAAAGGAAAACGCGTTTGACTAGTTTTAGTTGATTTTAATCGATTGGAAAATGGCCATTTTTCGAACGGTCTCAGAATTCGACGAAACTAGTTTTGTTAGGACCGTATCGTCAATACGAAGCTAGAAAATATTTTTCGGGAATTTTTAGAGTTAGTATGTGACCCCAGTAAATTGAAATGCGCGTTCAAATTCAATATATAGAGTTATATGTTGATTTTGACGAAAACTGATTGTAACGATCGAATCATCCTACAATACATATCCCATTGTGTTCGGAATGGGGGTGAAACGCTATGGGCGATAGGCGGTGGGCCTCGTTTAGAGGTCATATGTGAAAGTCAACTTTTTGAAATAAAATAAAATATAAAATATCTTCCCTCCCTCCCTTCTCCTTAACCAGGCCCTCCCCCCCCCCCCCCCCCCCCCCCCGCGTAGAAATCATTTGCAAGAGAGAAAAAAAAGAAAAAAAATCCCTAAATCGCGTCGATGCCCCACCCTCACGTTCCGCCACCGTCGAAGCCCTCCCCCCTCGTCAGATCGAAGACCCCCCCCCCTTCTGCCTCGCGCCGACACCCCCCCTTCTCTGCCTCGCGTCGATGCCCCCCCTTCGTTCTGATGATGGCGCCCTCCCAAGTCCCCTGCGATCTACTCGCCCTCCACTTCGACCGCACCTCCACCTTGCACCCCGCCCTCCATTCGAAAATCAGCCACCTGTAAGTTTTTTTAAATTTTATTTTACTTTATTTTCTGGTTTTATTCAAGAATGTAAAGCATAGTGTAAGAAATATAAATGGTGAATTAGAATAGATTTTTGTTAATAAAAAGGTTTGACTTTGAACTTCGTAGAGATTTGATTTTTAACATCGTAAAGAAAAGATTTTTATATAGAAGAAGGCGTGATTTCTATATAGAAGTGAAAATAAAAACATGATTTTTATTTTAAAGCAAAGCTATGATTTTTATCGAAGTAAAAGAAATATTTTTATTCGTTCATTAGCTAGGAAGAAGAAGTGATTTTTAATAATAAAAATATGATTTTTATAAAAGGCAAGGAAGTAAAAATTAGATTTTTATAATATTTATATTTGAAATAGCGAAATCTTTATAGTTGAAAAGGCGAGATCTTTATATAGAGAATAGCGAAGTAAAAATAGAATTTTTATCTATATGATAACGATGTAAAAATAGAATTTTTATCTATATAGTAGCGGTGTGGAAATAGGAATTTTATCCATATAGCGTGATTATAAAAATATGATTTTTATATATTGAATAGCGAAGTAAAAATACGATTTTTATATATTGAATAGCGAAGTAAAAATACGATTTTTATATATTGAATAGCGAAGTAAAAATACGATTTTTATATATTGAATAGCGAAGTAAAAATTCGATTTTTATATATTGAATAGCGAAGTAAAAATTCGATTTTTATATATTGGATAACAAAGTAAAAATTCGATTTTTACATATGTAGGGAATACGGGCAACGAAGATGACAAAAAGGCGAGAACGATGAAGGTTTCTGAAAAATAAGAGCCGTGGAATTGGAATAGCTATTAGTGAGAACTTCTCACTCAAATTTTCTTTTTCTAGTTATATATATATATATATATTAGGATGCAGACGGTGTTTAGTAGCACCCGACACCCGTCATCCACGGACAATGGATGGCTTGTTTGTTAAATTGTTTGGATGTGTAGTTGGTTAGTTTATTTGGTTTGAATTGAATTGTTTGGTGAAATGGAATGGATTTGATTGATGTGTGAATGGCGTGGGCCTTCACTAGACCGGGGATAAGGCTAGGCCTTGTCCCGTTTCTAGTATCGTGTCGTTATGCCGCCGAAATTTTCTAAAATATGTTAGAAAAATAAAAAATATCATTTTTATTGTGTAAATGAACTGAATAGAAATTCATGTGTTGAATAAAATATTTTATCAGTCAAAATTTATTTTTTAACGTGGAAGTGAATAAAATAAAATATTCATTTACAAACTGGACGGTTTATTTATGTACACCTATTTGAAGGACATTGATTGGGACGATAAATTTTACACATCGCCCAGCTGCACAAATAAAATCTGTGTTTGATTGTTTGAAACCCCACATGGGTATTGGGAAAAAATACGACATACACTAATCCCAATAATTAGTTGTTTGTCGATCGATCGATTGACAGGCTGTTATAAGCGTTAGATATCTACATTTGATGCTTATACAGTGTAGTGCACTTTGGATGATGGTTGATTATTTATCGTTGCTATTATATACATGTGTTGTATGGAATCCATATAATTAACTTTATATGGTAACTAATTGGGCCTCATTCAAATTTAGAAAATAAAGAATATTATAAAGTAAAGGTTCATGTGTTGACTGTACTCATTTGTTGAGATTAGTCATGTGTTGAACGAAAGATTTTAACAATAAAATTTACATCTTTATCATATATAAAATTAGAAACTAACTGGAAAATAGATAAGATGAGTGGTCTCCTGGTTATTGATCTGATGTTGGTTTCGGCCTTCGGGGTTAATATTCAGGGAATCGTTCTCTTACTAATTTACGGTTGGAGTCTGATTTAATATCAAACGATAAATACCTTAATTTTCACAAAATACATTAAATAACAAAAATAGTCACACGTGGACAGTACTCATTCGCTGAGATTAGTCGTGTGTTGACAAAGATATAGAGTCGTGTATTGAAAGAAATATAGATCCATTTGTTGAATATAAAGCCGCGTTGATTAGTGATGCGCTATTTTGACGTGGACGATATTTATATCAATTATATTCGTTTTTGAATTTAAAACAAATTTGATTTGAATTGAATAGAAAAACGAATTTGATTTGAATTGAAAACGAATTCGAATTGAATTGAATAGAAAACCAATTTTGAATTGAATTGAATAGAAAACCAATTTTGAATTGAATCGAATAGAAAACCAATTTTGAATTGAATCGAATAGAAGACCAATTTGAATTTAATCGAATAGAAAACGAATTCGAAATGAATTGAATATAAAACGAATTCGAAATGAATTGCATATACAACGAATTTGAATTGAATTGAAAACAAATTCGAAATGAATTGAATATAAAACGAATTCGAAATGAATTGCATATACAACGAATTTGAATTGAATTAAAAACGAATTCGAAATGAATTGAATATACAACGAATTTGAATTGAATTGAAAACGAATTCGAATTGAATTGAAAACGAATTGAATTGAATTCAAACTAAATTGAAATTTGAATTGAATAGAAATGAAATTTAAAACGAATTTATAAGGAAAAATTCAATTTTGATTTGAATTGAAATGGGAGTTGAAATTGTTTTTGAAACGAATTTAAAACTATTTATATAATTCGTTTTAAATAGTAATCGACTAAATATATATTATATATATTATATATATAATATAATGGCCTGAATAGAATGCGCCGCGCCGCGGTAGTTCGTAAATTTCGACCATTTATTTCAAACGGACATTACGGGAGATCCGACCGTTGGATTCTCCTAAAACCAGAACCGTTGGGTTCGTATCGAAAAGAGCTTGCTAACGAATATTAGAAATTTGAAATCTAATGGTTGGATTTTGAGATATGTTCAAATCAATTTCAGAAAAGGTCGCTGTAAGTGCAGTTCGATGGCCATTGATGGAAATCGACTGTACGGGCCTTGATAAAATTATTAAAAATATAAATAATTTGTGTAAAATCATAAGAAATGATTTGGGAAAATTGGGATGAAAAATTCCATATTTGAAAAGATAAAAATAGATTTTTATCGAAATGAACTACTTATGAACTAAAATTAAAACCCATTTATTTTTAAATAAATAAATTGGATTTGAAATGGGTTTAAATAGAATTGATTCATGGGTTTATCGTGAACTGTGTTTTAAATAACACTAGTTCTTTAACCCGATAACAATTAGAATGTGATTTGGGTTTGTCGTGAACTGTGTTTTAAATGACACTAGTTCTTTAACCCAGTAAAAGGAGTTTTAATGAATCTGCAATTAAATTGCAATGTGAATTGATAATTTAAATAATCAAATTTAGAAAGTGAGCGAGGATGGAGTATTACCAGTTTTGCTCCAAAGCGATAGTTAAATCTTTAATTAGATTTGAACGTGAAATGGTAATTAATTTTACCGATAACACCGTGGTATTAGATATTGAGTATTACCAGTTTTGCTTCATGGGATGAATAGGTTGGGATTGGGAAATAAAATAAATAATTACTTCGGTGTGGTTCGCTAATCTCGACTAGTTTGGAAAACCATAATTTAGTTTGAAACGACATCCAAAGGAAGATTAAAGGATAAATTTTAAAGAATTTATCTTGGATAAAATTAATGGGAACCTTTCCCTGAGAATATGAATTGGAATGAGGCGTATGTTGTGTTTGTGTAACATTCGTTTCAATATTCACGGGTTGTTCGGAAAGGCCGGGTTTATACCCATTCTGAATAACCGATTCGACGATATGTCGAAGATGAAGAAGGTGGTTGAAGACCGGAAGTCTTCACATCGTTTGGGTGATTACTGATGATCTTGATTGGGCTGTACACCCAAGATGAGGGAATCAGTTAGTGGTCGTCCAGACTTACTTGGAGACGGATGGATATGCGAGAAAAGTGCCTCTAGTTTCGTTCAGACCCAGAACGAACTAGTAAATGGATTGTATGTCTGACATTGGATTCTATTATGTGTTGATTGATTTCTGTTAAATATATATCTGTTTGGCGGCGGAGAATTTATTCTCTTGCTTAAAGCCCTTCTCTGAGACGTACGAGCTTAGAGGTTATATATCGATAGATATCAATCGCATGGCATGAATTGCCTGTGTGGCATGCTGAGTTGTATGGATCAAGGCTTCTGTTGAAAAGCAAAGTCTTGTGGTTGATGATTGTAACACCCCGTATTTTCTATCAACTTAAGAATTACAAATCTGAGTATAATTAAAATATAAAATCAGAATCAAGGGAAACGGGCTGTGCCATTGCGTTCGTCTCGGAAAAATACGCGAAATAGAGTCCGAAATTTTGTAAATCGGAGTCCACATGACCAAGTTATGGCCTCCCAAAGTTCAGAAAAAAATTAAACAGCACAGACCAGGTCGACTGGGGAGTCGACCCTAGAGTCGACCTTCCCCAGGTGGTCGACCCTAGAGTCGACCTGCCCCCAAGGGGTCGACCCTAGAGTCGACCCTAGTGTCGACCTAGGGGTCGACCTGCCTCCCGAATCTGCTTTTCTGCCTGGGTGCGTTCTGATGTATCTGGACTCGTTTTCTGTCTAGATTCATCTACCTAAACCTATTTAAACAGCCCCAAACCCAGCCTCCTCTACACACAATTCTATTCTGCTTCTTCTCTGCCTCTGTTCTAAATAAAAATAAAAATGGCGTCGCTAATCTGCTGGAATCAAAACTAGAAGCTAATCAACATCAACCTAAGCAACTCAATGCAAATTAGAGATTAAAGCTTCTGCAACAAATCTGCAACAACTAAAGTTCTTTCTTTAATCCAACCAAGGAAAGTACAGTTATTTTCCGCTATAAACGTTAATTCTGATTTTGACATGAATTGTGAATCTGAATCTGAGATTATATCTGTTCTGTTCTGATTTGATTTATCTTATTCTGTACCTCTTTCCTCTTTCTGTTCTATAGCCAGGCTACTACGAGCCTGAGCCAATCTCATAAGAGATTAACATGCGCTAAAATGTTTGGGACAGTAAAATGAACGATGCATAAATTGGGCATGACCAATAGGTGACTAATTTGAGGAAAGAACATGGACTGTAGCTAGAACATGAATCTGAGACATATGATTGGACATGTTATATTTATAACATAAAAAGGTATTGAACATATGATTTGTGGGCATGACATAATAAAGTATATAATTGAACATAAATATAGACTGTATTGAACACATGATTTAGGATAAAGAGAATATGGCCTAGGTATAAAGATTTACATGAAAGTAGGATATCTATTAATGTATATAAACACCCAAGTAAGGGACCTTTGGGATATATGACATGCATAGTAATCTATAGCTATATTTGTTATAAATTATATGGATCTTCTGTACTATGCAAGTTTAATAAAAATTTGGAACATATGATATATGGTAAAGTTATGACCATAATCTGTGCTATGTAAATTTAATACAAACATAGGGTATATGATAATATTGTGAATCAAGACTATTATTTATGCACGTGAACTTAGGCAAGATTTATAATTAGGCAAGATATGAAACTTTAAGAAATGAGTAAATTTGTTATATTTGCCTAATTTGCTAGTTGTGTTACATTGCCTAATCTGCTAGTTCTGTTATATTGCTTAATCTGCTAGTTCTGCTCTACTGCCTAGTCTGCTAGATTTGTTCATCTGCCAAATCTGTCAAGTCTGTTGAAAATACTAAATCTGCTAGTTTGCTTAATCTGCTAAGTCGCCTAATCTGAGAAATCTGTTATCTGCTATATCTGTTGAGTTGGTCTAATTAGTCCGCTATTGACATAATCTGAATTGGTTATAGTTATGAACAATTGACATGTATATTAGGCGTGGGTATAAATGGTAAATCATTAATTAATTGGCCGCAAAGATAAACATGGCTAACTCGAGGTTAGAACGAGTTTGCGGTGTAATTCTGCCCAGAACCGCCCGGCATAATCCAGTGGTCGCAAACAATAGGTTCTAATGTGAGAAGTTAGTCATAACGTGCTAGAAACCCGAGGTTAGACTCTGTTTGCGACAGAAACCTGCCCGGAACCAACCGGCCTAACCAGTAGCCGCAAACTGTCAGTCTAATGTGAGAGGTTTGGGCATTAATATTTAATTAATGAAAACCTGAGATAATTATAATGTCTAAAACGTGTTGGGTAAGGTTAAACCAATTGGACCAATGAGTCTGATAAACCCGTTTCATGAATCCGTAGGCCCAATACAAAGTTAGATAATCTGGAACCAGTTAATCTGTAAGCCTGTTAATCCGAACATCTGATCCGTTAGTCTGAAAACCTGTTAACTTGATTTCCTGATCTGTGAACTAGTTAATCTAAATTTTGTATGTCTGAAACTTGTAGACAAGTTAAACTAAAATCTGTTAGTCTGGGGACACAAGGTTAGGCGGGGAATTACTTGTGTCATCTGTTGTTTGAGACCCATATTAGTCAGTAACCCTTTCTGGTATCAAAACTTTGACCCAACAGTAGGTAGGGTCCGGGCACGCTTACTAAACTAATTATAAGCGGTTCATTCTGATAATGGCGAGGGGTGTTGATGGTGCGTTCCAACCGGGTCATGTGCGTGCATGGATCCCGGTCTGCCTCTGAGGATGTAAGACGCGGTGACATCTGTAAATAGGTCTGTGCCAATTGGTTGTCACTTTAGGGAATGATACACCCTACCGTGGGGCCGACACAGGATATTTATGTATTAGGGAGCCGATCGCTTGGGGTAGGGTTTTAGGGTACACTTAGTTCTGTCTGTTTCTGTTGGTACCGTCTGTTTCTGTTGGGTGGTAACACCTGTCTGTTTCTGCGTGGTACTGTCTGTTCGGGTGGTAAAGGCCCATTACTAGTGTACACCTAATTCTACATTTTGTTTCCGTAGGGATTAATCTGTTTCTGCTTCTGTCTGTTTCTGATTGGGTAGTAAAGGCCCATTATTAACATCCTATTTTTGTTAAATTATTCTGTACCCGTTTCTGTTTCAGCTTAGACATTAGGGTGACACCTAATTCTGTTATACTAGTATTAGTGCAGAGAAGTGTAAAGCAATAATATGGCATTCTGTTCTTCTGTTATATCTGCTACACCTGTTATAGTTATCTCTCATTCAGTTTTATGTTCATGTCATATTATTATTATCTGTTCATATGCTGAAAGTCACTGGACTTGCCAGACTTTTTGTCTGACCCATGTTGTTTCGCCTCCTTTCTTCCGTTCCCCCCAGGTTATCCAAGGATGGAATACTTTAGCTTGATCCGGATTTCTCTTTGCTTGAAGTGCTTAAAGTATGGCTTGGCTCTGTATAGCTTCCGTTCTATGGGAATTATGATTTTAAACCATGCATTTTGAAGGCTTTTGTACAAGGCTGATATTTTGTACTTGAATTCTGAGATTTGAAAGGATGTAACCATATTGATTTCTGTTTCCGCTGTAATAAAGTTAAAAATTTTCAAGTACTGTTTTATCTGTCTTGTAAGTTTCTGTTCTGTTTACTAAAATGCTCCGCCAAAGTTAAGGCATTCCCTTTGTGAGTGACCTTAACGGAGGTGGGGTGTTACACTTGGTATCAGAGCTGAAGGTTACCAGATTTTATAAAAAAGTTTTGAAAACTATTTTCAAAAAGGTTTTGAAAGGAAGTATTTTCAAAAATAAATCTTATTTTGAAAAACATAATCCCCAAGAGCCATATATCTTTCTTTCAGTCCTTTTTTTATTGAACCTTTCCTTTTTCGTTTCAGCATTTCTGAAGCATCTGAGATACCAGAGGGTGTTCATGTACCCGGTTGGTTTCGTCAATATCTTGAGGCTAGGACCGCTGCTGCAGGTCCAGCAAATGATCCCCCTCCTCCACCCCCTCCTCGTGCAATTGCTTTCTCAAAGATCTATAGAGATTTTAGGGCCATGGGTGGGAAGGATTTCAAAGGAACTGAATCATTCGTAGAAGCGAGGAATTGGCTCAAAGAAACTGAGGATCTATTCGTTATCTTCGAGGTGGACGATAGGCAGAAGGTACAGTTGGCGGTATGGCTGCTCAAAGACGAAGCTTCCTACTGGTGGGAAGTCACTAACGCCGAGAGGCTGGTTGAGACGTGGATAGATTTCAGAACAAGGTTTGAGACAAAATTTCTCTCGCAAGCTGAACGGAGTTTACAACTGGAAAAGTTCTTATCTCTTAAGCAAGGAAGTATGACGGTCAAGGAATACGTCAACCAGTTCAACCAACTAGCTAGGTTCAGATTGGATTTAGTCAACACTTAGCATAAAAAAGCTCTCCGCTTTGTTAAAGGATTGAACGAGCCACTGCACAGCCTAGCCATGACCCATGTACCCATGGGAGCAACTTACGAGAAATTGGTGGATATGGCACTACTGCACGAGGAAGACAAGGGCCCGAAAGAGACAAAGAAGGAGGAACCATATAATAAGAAAGTAGGGCCCAAAAAGGAAACACAAAAGAAGGATGAAAAGACTGAAGATAAGAAGGGGAAAAAGTTCTTTACTTGTGGGAGCTCGACTCATCTGAACAAGGATTGCAGAAAAAGGAAAGGCACTTGCTTCAACTGTGGAGAGATGGGACACTTCACTAGGGACTGCCCGAAGAGACGAGGGCAAGGAGGGCAGGCAAACACTCTCGAGGCTAGTGGCTAGGATAGAAATAGGAAAATTTCTATAGTAGGTTTAATTTCTTTATCTGATTATGGAGCTAAGACTTTTTCTGATTCTGGTATTTTGATTTTGTAATCGATACTTTGCACTTTAATACTAGTATTATTTCTGAATTCTGCTATAGACTCAGACCCATAAGGGTTATGGTTCATCTGTTTGAGACTGGGGTTTGGGGGATATTTTTGTTAGACGTCAAGTATGACGCATACATTCTGAGTTTTTGTGGGATATGATTTTTATCATGCTTAGCTTCCTAAGAATCATTAGGGAACCTGATCTGTACCAGTAGTCTGTAAATATTTGAATAATTCTGCTTTCCAGTTTTGACATTGGCTAAAGGAGGTAATCCTCTGGGTGTCAATCTGATGTTGATTTCGGTCTTCGGGGTTGATACTTAGGGGAATTATTTTCTCAACCAATGTCTAATGGGAACCAAGCCTTTGACTTATCTGTACTCGCTTCCATCACTCGACTGTATCCTATCGATCGAGTGTTCAACTTATAGATAGGAATCCTAATGGGTGTAAACATGTGTTTGAGACATGTTATGTTTGATGGTTGCAAGTGGATTTAAGTGGTTGCTAGTGGTTGCTCGTGGACGCATATATACACACTAGGCACTAGATCGGCTTGAAAACACTCTCATACTGCATATGGATGTGTGAGCATTTTAAATTTTTATGGATGCAAAATGGTTGAATCAGCACATGGATGTTGCATATGAGTGGATGGTTGTGCACTCATATAGAAATGATATGTATCAAATAGGAAAATTGATACATATTGGACTCATGGCACTGACATAATTCGCATTAAGAAGGTCAACTGAATCAGTAGACCGCCTGATCTTTGCATTAGATAAGGAACATATACACACACTTTTGCAAATGTTCATACAGCACTAGAAATTTCTAAGGACAATGGATGCTTGTGGATGATGACTGAGTAGATGAGTGATTGGATGGTAGGACACATTCTTCTTAACTTGAAGATTTCGGGGACGAAATCCTTTAAGGAGGGGAGAATGTAACACCCCGTATTTTCTATGAACTTAAGAATTACAAATCTGAGTATAATTAAAATATAAATTCAGAATCAAGGGAAACGGGCTGTGCCATTGCGTTCGTCTCGAAAAAATACGCGAAATAGAGTCCGAAATTTCATAAATCGGAGTCCATATGACCAAGTTATGGCCTCCCAAAGTTCAGAAAAAAATTAAACAACACAGACTAGGTCGACTGGGGAGTCGACCCTAGAGTCGACCTGCGCCAGGTGGTCGACCCTAGAGTCGACCTGCCCCCAGGGGGTCGACCCTAGAGTCGACCCTAGTGTCGACCTGGGGGTCGACCTGCCTCCCGAATCTGCTTTTCTGCCTGGGTGCGTTCTGATGTATCTGGTCTCGTTTTCTGTCTAGATTCGTCTGCCTAAACCTATTTAAACAGCCCCAAACCCAGCCTCCTCTACACACAATTCTATTCTGCTTCTTCTCTGCCTCTGTTCTAAATATAAATAAAAATGGCGTCGCTACTCTGCTGGAATCAAAACTAGAAGCTAATCAACATCAACCTAAGCAACTCAATGCAAATTAGAGATTAAAGCTTCTGCAACAATTCTGCAACAACTAAAGTTCTTTCTTTAATCCAACCAAGGCAAGTACAGTTATTTTCCGCTATAAACGTTAATTCTGATTTTGACATGAATTGTGAATCTGAATCTGAGATTATATATGTTCTGTTCTGATTTGATTTATCTTATTCTGTACCTCTTTCCTCTTTCTGTTCTATAGCCAGGCTACTACGAGCCTGAGCCAATCTCATAAGAGATTAACATGCGCTAAAATGTTTGGGACAGTAAAATGAATGTTGCATAAATTGGGCATGACCAATAGGTGACTAATTTGAGGAAAGAACATGGACTGTAGCTAGAACATGAATCAGAGACATATGATTGGACATGTTATATTTATAACATAAAAAGGTATTGAACATATGATTTGTGGACATGACATAAAAAGGTATATAATTGAACATAAATATAGACTGTATTGAACACATGATTTAGGATAAAGAGAATATGGCCTAGGTATAAAGATTTACATGAAAGTAGGATATTTATTAATGTAAATAAACACCCAAGTAAGGGACCTTTGGGATATATGACATGCATAGTAGTCTATGGCTATATTTTGGTATAAATTATATGGATCTTCTGTACTATGCAAGTTTAATAAAAATTTGGAACATATGATATATGGTAAAGTTATGACCATAATCTGTGCTATGTAAATTTAATACAAACATAGGGTATATGATAATATTGTGAATCAAGACTATTATTTATGCACGTGAACTTAGGCAAGATTTATAATTAAGCAAGGTACGAAACTTTAAGAAATGAGTAAATTTGTTATATTTGCCTAATTTGCTAGTTGTGTTACATTGCCTAATCTGCTAGTTCTGTTATATTGCTTAATCTGCTAGTTCTGCTCTACTGCCTAGTCTGCTAGATTTGTTCATCTGTAAGTCTGTTGAAAATACTAAATCTGCTAGTTTTCTTTATCTGCTAAGTCGCCTAATCTGAGAAATCTGTTATCTGCTATATCTGTTGAGTTGGTATAATTAGTCCGCTATTGACATAATCTGAATTGGCTATAGTTATGATTAATTGACATGTATATTAGGCGTGGGTATAAATGGTAAATCATTAATTAATTGGCCGCAAAGATAAACATGGCTAACTCGAGGTTAGAATGAGTTTGCGGCGTAATTCTGCCCGGAACCGCCCGGCATAATCCAGTGGTCGCAAACAATAGGTTCTAATGTGAGAAGTTAGTCATAACGTGCTAGAAACCCGAGGTTAGACTCTGTTTGCGACAGAAACCTGCCCGGAACCAACCGGCCTAACCAGTAGCCGCAAACTGTCAGTCTAATGTGAGAGGTTTGGGCATTAATATTTAATTAATGAAAATCTGAGATAATTATGATGTCTAAAACGTGTTGGGTAAGGTTAAACTAATTGGACCAATGAGTCTGATAAACCCGTTTCGTGAATCCGTAGGCCCAATACAAAGTTAGATAATCTAGAACCAGTTAATCTGTAAGCCTGTTAATCCGAACATCTGACCCGTTAGTCTGAAAACCTGTTAACTTGATTTCCTGATCTGTGAACTAGTTAATCTAAATTTTGTATGTCTGAAAATTGTAGACAAGTTAAACTAAAATCTGTTAGTCTGGGGACACAAGGTTAGGAGGGGAATTACTTGTGTCATCTGTTGTTTGGGACCCATATTAGTCAGTAACCCGTTCTGGTATCAAAACTTTGACCCAACAGTAGGTAGGGTCCGGGCACGCTTACTGAACTAATTATAAGCGGTTCATTCTGATAATGGCGAGGGGTGTTGATGGTGCGTTCCAACCGGGTCATGTGCGTGCATGGATCCCGGTCTGCCTCTGAGGATGTAAGACGCCGTGACATCTGTAAATAGGTCTGTGCCAATTGGTTGTCACTTTAGGGAATGATACACCCTACTGTGGGGCCGACACAGGATATTTATGTATTAGGGAGCCGATCGCTTGGGGTAGGGTTTTAGGGTACACTTAGTTCTGTCTGTTTCTGTTGGTACCGTCTGTTTCTGTTGGGTGGTAACACCTGTCTGTTTCTGCGTGGTACCGTCTGTTCGGGTGGTAAAGGCCCATTACTAGTGTACACCTAATTCTACATTCTGTTTCCGTAGGGATTAATCTGTTTCTGCTTCTGTCTGTTTCTGATCGGGTAGTAAAGGCCCATTATTAGCATCCTGTTTTTGTTAAATTATTCTGTACCCGTTTCTGTTTCAGTTTAGACATTAGGGTGACACCTAATTCTGTTATACTAGTATTAGTGTAGAGAAGTGTAAAGCAATAGTATGACATTCTGTTCTTCTGTTATATCTGCTACACCTGTTACAGTTATTTCTCATCCAGTTTTATGTTCATGTCATATTATTATTATCTGTTCATATGCTGAAAGTCACTGGACTTGCCAGACTTTTTGTCTGACCCTTGTTGTTTCGCCTCCTTTCTTCCGTTCCCACCAGGTTATCCAAGGAGGGAATACTTTAGCTTGATCCGGATTTCTCTTTGCTTGAAGTGCTTAAAGTATGGCTTGGCTCTGTATAGCTTCCGTTCTATGGGAATTATGATTTTAAACCATGCATTTTGAAGGCTTTTGTACAAGACTGATATTTTGTACTTGAATTCTGAGATTTGAAAGAATGTAACCATATTGATTTCTGTTTCCGCTGTAATAAAGTTAAAATTTTTCAAGTACTGTTTTATCTGTCTTGTAAGTTTCTGTTCTGTTTACTAAAATGCTCCACCAAAGTTAAGGCATTCCCTTTGTGAGTGACCTTAACGGAGGTGGGGTGTTACAATGATCAAAGCACGGCCTACGTGGCAGCTTTGTGTATAGCGTGGATTCGCGAGCCTCACACCTCGGTATGAGTCAAAAACGGGAGACGGACCGCTGGGAGAGCACGACATTTGTTTCTAGCTTTGGTGGTGTCAGTAACTTACCAGCCCTGAGATTTATATACTTTTCACCTTTGTGGTTGTTGGAATGAGGCGCCTCGACTATAGGTCTGTAAGGACCGGGAAACGTGTGTTCAGGCATAACTAATCCTCTAACGTAAGTGAGGACCGGCCCAGCCGAATCCAGGATTGCCCAGAGTGTGTAGTCCTGAGACATTTGCTAGAGTGTCTCGAACGCGGAGAGGAGCTTGCCCCTTGCCTCGACTCATGACGGAAATCCAATTTCCAATACGGGATATTGCGGTTTTAATTGTAGAACTAGTATGGCGACATAGTAGATGGTAGCTATGCCGTCTATGATTTATATTTATGATTGAAATTGTTTTGACACTATACACGTATTATATTATCAAATGATTTGTTTTAAACGTACCAAGCATGTTTGGCTATTATAAGGGAAAACCCTATCCTCCGGCTTGCGTTGCATTGTGTGATGGGACCTAGGTCTTATAATAGCTTCATTTTTCGAAAAAGCATTGCGTTGTTTATCCTATGCACTGGTATTCTTGGGAGGAAACCCGTTCCGTGTTATACGGCGTGGTCCCTTGAATTACTCTCTTTTAAAGTAAAGTTTAAATAACTGTTTTAGTTCTCACACCAGTCACATGACTGACCTGGAGTTTATTGTTTTAACCTAAACTCTGGGTGCCCCTATTTTCTACACGGGCAGCTAGTAGTTTTGGTTTTGCAGATTTATATTCACAGGATCCTGGTTTACAGCTGGAATGATATCCGGAAAGCTCTATATCCGTATATCACCTTCAATTGTGCTTTGTATTATTTTCCGCTGCTATGTAATTTATTGTAATCTCTGATATTTATCGAATGTAATTTATTCATTTATACTCTGTATATTCTTGTATCTGATGGAATTGTTGTAATAGCAATGAAATGTTCTTCCGTCTGCGTTCTGATTTGTCCTGTTCTCAAACGATCAGGGGTTTTGAACGGTCTAGATCGGTTTAACGACTGATTCGAATCGAGCGAAATTCCTTGCCGTCACAAGTTGACTTGATATTATTTTGAGATTGATTTTAAATATATTAATATATGCATTGATTAGAAAATATGTTAATTTATATTGATTTGTGAAAATGTCATTAATTTAGTAAACATGACATTTGACATTGATTATAAGTATGCTAATATATGCATTAATTAGGAAAATATATTCAATTGAGAATATGTCTTTGACATTAATTTAGAGAATATGTGCATGTAAATTTGAGAAACGTACAAATTTGTCAACGAATGTAATTAGACAATACGTTCATGTTAATTTTAAAAATAGAAATTTATGCATGCATTTAATAACGTGTAAAAAAAAAATTCACCATAGGATAAGTTCACCTTATGTTTAATGTAAATAAAAAGGTAATCTTTACCGTAGGAAAAAGATTACATTTTTGGTTTATGCGATATATAAGGGGAAATTTCACCACATGTAAATTTAATGTAAATTGAATACTCATTACACCGTAGGAAAAAGAGGATATTTTAATTTATGTAATATATATAGGAATTCATACCGTAGATGGAAATTTACATTTTATTTAATGTAAATGAAATAAGAGGTGACACTTGAAATTAATATTTCATACACATGAAAAATATATATATAATGAACAAATGAAACCATAAATATACAAAAGAAAGAGTTAGTGTGTCCTGCTCGGTAGGAAAGTGATATGTAAAGCATTTGAGGACCTATTTGAACATAATTCGTCCAAAGGAAAAAGCAACTAATTAAATTCGATTTTTGTAAGTTGGGAATTTAATGTTTGATAAATGTAGCATTTAAGAATTTGTAAAAGCGTCATTAATTTATTTTTATATGAATAGTACAAAAGTTTCCAATGCCCTTCTCTCTTCGTTGTGTTTTTAATGCAGCATTTATTCCTTCCCTTCATTGTATCAATTTCTTTCCCTTTTATTTTCTCTACATTCCTCAAATTCAGTACCACGTTTCTCTCTACTCTATTTTTCCTTTAAGCACGCATTTATTTCATTCGTTTATTACATTAATTTCTTTCTCTTCTTTTTTTATTTTCACACATCCTGTTTTATTCATATACTTTCATATACATCCTCTTAATTCCCCTTTGCTCAAATCTTTCTTCACCATTTTTCTCCCTCCCCTTCTCTCTTCTTTTTCCCTTAATCTAGGAAGAATTAGACAAGTTTTACATCAAACCGTGCACTGTAGCTCCCGAAATTGACCAAATTGGGACAACGTGACAGCACCCAACATCTTAGACTTTGTTGTACACAAATCTGACTAGATTTGTATTCTGAATCTGATCTTTATACCAAGGTGAGTATTCTGATTTAATTAATTTTAATCTAGTCATTTTGTTTGCTTATAAATCATGTTGTGTGTGTTATTAGTTCTGGTATGTGATGTTGCGATTGATTATTGATTTATTTTGAGGTGTTATATGGCTATCCATTTAGTCATTGATTTATTTAGATCTGAAATCACATTTGGATTATCTACATGCATTCCAATTCAAACCATTCTAGTTTAGATTCAAAATATGCTCCTCCCCTCTAGATTCATTTTCTGTTATTTAGATCTAAAACTTTTTTTTGTTATAAAATAAAAGTGAGAATTTATTTTTAAAATTTAATTTGATTCATTTAATCATTATTTCTATGATTATTAATAAGTAGATCTAATAAGACGTGATGTTTAGAACATGGATTTGAACTGTTCACCCCGTATGATGTTGAATTTGAATTGCATGAGATTAGATCTGAAATTTTGAGGTTTAAATCTGAATTAATAATTAATTAAAATTAATTATGTGTTTAATCATGCCGTGTTGATTTTACATATGCCAAGTTATAACATCACCTCGTAATTACCTTGATGCTAGTTGTTGGATTTGGACTTGTTGTATGTTTGGATGTTATTGTTATGTGATGAAAATTTACATTTTATTTGATGCTAATAAAATAAGAATGCGACTTGTGGTGGAATTTACATTTTATTATGTAAAATTAAAATAAGAAATTTACATCGTATAAGAAATTAACATTTTTTTTATATTAATAACAAGTAATTTACAATGCATGAAAAATTAACATTATTCTTAGTGTCATAATAAGTAATTTCACCGCATGTATAAATTAACATTTTTAATGTTAATATTATAAAAATTCAACCGTAGGATGTCATTAATATTTTTAATGTTAATATAACCCCATAGGCTGTCATTAACATTTTTAATATTAAAAAGGAATTTAACCGTAGGAAGATTTACATTATTTTTAATGTAATATAAAGAATGGACTTTACAGTGTAATTAAAGAGTAAATTTTACATTGAAAAGAAAAATGGATTTTTTTATTGTAATTATAGAATGGAAGAGTACATTTTATTTAATGCAAATTTGATAAAAATGAGACAAGAATGAAAATTTACATTTTTCTTAATGTAAATATGTATGAATTTCACCGTATGTGGAATTTACATTTTTTTATGTAAATATATATGAATTTCACCGTACGTATATTTTACATTATTTTTAATATAAATTGAATAGTAATTACAACGTAGGATAATTTTACATTATTTTATAATGTAAATAAAAAGGGGATTTACACTGTGTAAAATTAACATACTTATGATGTTAATATTAAAGAATTTATACCGTAGGAATTAACATATTTATGATGTTAATATAAAAGAATGACACCGTGGGATGATTGACATTATTTATGATGTTAATAAAAAGAAAATTGATCGTAGGATAAGTTACATTATTTTATAATGTAATCTGAAGGAATTTTCATCGCGTGAAATAAATAACATCTTTATATGTTAATTATGAAGGAATTTTCATCGCATGAAATAAATAACATCTTTATATGTTAATTATGAAGGAATTTTCATCGCATGAAATAAATAAAATCTTTATATGTTAATTATGAAGGAATTTTCATCGCATGAAATAAATAACATCTTTATATGTTAATTATGAAGGAATTTTCATCGCATGAAATAAATAACATCTTTATATGTTAATTATGAAGGAATTTTCATCGCATGAAATAAATTACATCTTTATATGTTAATTATGAAGGAATTTTCATCGCATGAAATAAATAACATCTTTATATGTTAATTATGAAGGAATTTTCATCGCATGAAATAAATAACATTTTTATATGTTAATTATGAATGAATTTTCATTGCATGAAATAATTTACGTTTTTATATGTAATTTATTAATGAATTTACATTGTATGAAATAAATTACGTTTTTATATGTAATTTATGAATGAATTTACATCATATTAAATAAATTACATTTTATTATGTAATTTATGAATGAAATTAGTCTGCATGAAGTAAATTACACTTTATTATGTAATTGATGAATGAATTTAACCCGCATGAATGAAATTTCATTTTATGCTATGAAATAAATGTATGAATTTACATTGTAAATTTTTTTTATAATTTAAACAAGTAGTCGAAGTTACATTGTAATCAAAGATTACATTTTTATAATGTAAATAAGAAGTAGGACTTACATTGTAAATAAAATTCATATTTTTATATTTAATTAAGAATGGTGAATTATAAATTACATTCCAATGTAAATGTAGGATTAAAAGAACGAAATGAGACGATGGATTATAATTTACATTTTATTGTAAATTAAAGAAACCAAAGAAATAAAAGGGAAGAATTCATCATCCATTTATGATTTACATTTTCCTGTAAATGAAGGAATGAAAGGATAAAGAATGGAAAAGATACATAAGAATTAAGAATTAAACGGTTTATGTTCATATATATATATATATATATATAATTAAAATTAAACGAATCGAACGCGGTAGTTCACGTTTTAAAATCATATCTTTAAACGACTATACAAGAAGATCCGACCGTCGGATTTTCTTGAAACTGAAACCGTGAGGACCGCCTTGGAAAAATCTTTCCTACGATATATACTACGTCAAAATCCAATGGTTAGATTTCGAGATATGTGAAAATTGATTGAAAACAGCGCCAGAATCGACATTGACCTGAATCGTCGTTAATTAAGGATTAAATTATTCTTAATTAAATAAAAATAGGAAGAAATCGTCATAAATTAAAAATAACGATAAGGAAGAATTTTCACTATATATATCTATATACGAAGATTATTTGGAAAGGCCGAGTTAATCTCATTTCGAATAATCAAACGACGTTAAGGTTTGAAGTAGAAGATGACGAATGAAGACCGTCAATCTTCCCCTCAGGAGGACAGTGATTGAGGCTTTGAATTGATTTGCTCCTAATTCAAGGTCATGGTCATTGCCCGAACGAACATGTTGATTGAACGGGTTAGGCTTTCGCTCAGACCTAGAGCATAAGCTATTAAATGGATTGTGTGTTTGACATCATACTCTATCAAATATCACGTTATTGATCTTTTGTCAAAGGTATGGATGTTTGGTGGCGGGGAATTTATTCTCTTGCTTAACACCCGTTCATATATTTCGGCAAAGGGTTGGTAGTATGGTACGGAGTGATGATGTGGCACGCTAAGGTGCATATGATCAAGGTTTTGTTGAAAAGCAGGCCTTGTGGGACGAACAAAGCATAGCCTGTTTAGGCATAGCTTTGTGTACAACGAGACTTCGCGAGCCTCACACACCGGCGGAGTCTAAAACGGGAGAAGGGAACGCAGGGAGAGCAGCATGTTTCTTTCTAGCTAGAGTGGTGTCAGTGACCTACCAGTCCTGACGTTTTACTTATGTGGATGATGGAATGAGGCGTCTCGGATGATAGGTCCTATAGGACTGGGAAACGTGTGTTCAGGAATAACTAATCCGCAACTCGTATGGTGGACCGGCCCTGCAGCTTTCCAAGGGTTCACTGCGGGGAATCCTGAGACATTAGCTAGAGTGTCTCGAATCGGTAGGTGCTCCTCCCTAGCCTTGACTCAGATGGAAATCCAAATTCCAAATACGACCCTACGAATTTGATTGTATTACTAGTACGAAGGCATAGTATATGGTACCTATGCTTCCTAGGGTTGATACATTTATTTTGAAATGTTTTGTTATATATGCTAATAATATTAAACCCGTATTTGCCGTATTTAGCATGTTTAATCACCATAAGGGAAAACTCTATCCTCTGGTGTGCGTTGCATTGTGTGATGGGACTTGAGTCTTATGGTGATTCCATTTTTCTAAAAAGCATTGCGTTGTTGCACGATTTATTTATCTGCTTGTTCTGACACTTTTAAAATAATGCACGGCAATCCATTGAAATAAATCCGTTCTGCATTAGCAGCGTGGTCTTTGGATTTGCCATATTATTATTAATATGTTAGTTAAGAATTCCCACACCAGTCCCACGACTGACCTGTAGTTTGTTTCACCATTTTGCAAACTCAGGTGCCCTCCTTTCTACACGGGCAGCCAAGTAAACAGGTTATCTTTCGCTGGGAGCCTTTCCTTGGAGCTACTTACTATTTATCTTGGATTTGCTTGTGGAGAGGTGATGACTAGGAGTTTGAAGACTTATCATTCGCTGCTCTTACATTTTTCTCTTCCTTTTTATTGCAGACATGAAAATTGGTTTATCCCACGTGTTTGAGTTGGAGTTGGAACTTATCTCTTTTCTGCGAATTTGATATAATAATGTAGAATTCTGTGACTGTGGATTGATGACATTATATTTCCGCTGCTATGATGTTGTTACTCTATGAATTTCCTATGCTATTTTGTATCTGTGATATGTATTATTGTATTTATGTTGTATTCCAAATGATCATCTCTTACTTTCACTCCGTGGAAGTTTGGGGTTATCAGGTCGACTTAATAAATAGCCTTAACATAAGTCCCATTAATCATATTAAATCTATTTGTTGTAACTCCCAATTGTTTTACTTTTGCTATTTATCAAACCGACCGTTATATTATTAGTTCTTATACATGCATGCACACACTCATAATATATGTACGTTTGCTATATTAATTTCCCTAATTGTAGATGCAACATTTATTCTTATTCATTTTGAATTGTAACCTTTTGACATTCATTTCCTATTTTATTTCTCCCACATCACTCAAGGTTACAATATTAATTCTCTTTAAGTTAATTGTAACCTTTTAAATTATAGAAATTAACTCCATATTTATTATTAATAAATATAATGGATAAAAACATTTATTTCCATTCATTTTAGGAAATATTACTATGTACCCAACATTAATGGAAAAAAGCTAAATTCAAACCCATAATTCATGTTTAGCTAAATAATAATAGCATTATTTACGTATATTTTGGATGGATCGGTTTATAACATAATTATCAAACCGACTTTGTCGGTTTTTCTTAATTCAACCGAACCTTCGATAATTTCCGTCCGTCTGAAGCTTTTTAACAATACCCATTTTTGTCCTCCTATGACTTATGCATTAATTTAATGTAGTTTTGAAGTATGGTGACTTTAACTTTATATTTGGAAGAAAAGCTAATTTTTCCACTTTTGTTGATATGAACATGGTGTTCATTTTAAAACATCACACCTAGCGTTAATAAGATAAATTGACAACACTTTATTAATTAAATTTATTTCTTAAATTAAAAATCACTTAATTAATTTAAACATATTGACAAAAACCTTATACGGTTAAAATTTGATTTAATAAGATGTATATTAATTGCCATCTTTTTTACCATATATATAAATTATAACAAAATAACATGATTCGTTAAAATAATTATTTTTATTTGTATAATATACGTAATTTTGTTTCTTTTTTCTTCTAATGTAAAATCATTTGTATGCAATCTATTATTTCTTTTTTCCTCTAATGTAAAATCATTCCTATGATTTTCTGTTTTATGCTTGGTGAATATAATATGTAGTCTTCCAAATATCAATTAATTTACTGCATTTAATTTGTGTGATCATTCTACAATCACAATCAATTAGTTATGTTACCATTTATTTTTATTTGGATGTATAAGAGGGAGAATAATAAAAGTTGGAGTAATAAAATACCAGGCAATGCCTTGAATAAGATTTTATAGCATGCCTTAAATTATTGATTATATTCTTCAGAACATTAAAAAAGGAATACCTGAAATGAGAGCCAATTAATTCTTCTAAAAACAGCAACATCAATCAAGGAAAAATATGTATGTATGCGTAATTGATTACAAATGGTAAACATGATATGTATGTATGCGATATATGAAAAAATAAGACCACACCTTTCCTAACTGCACCAAGGTGGACTGTCCCTATCTGATCCCATATTGTGAAATTAAATCACACATTTAGTTCTCTGCTCTTTATTTTTTATAGATTAGCATATAGTGAAATTTAATCACATTTCATCCCATACTATGAAATTTAACCAAACAAACCGAGATGGACTTTCCCTAGCTGTATATATTATATAAAAATATCTAACTACTACTTAAAATGATTTTTTTTATAGATATGCATTACATAGATTTGAATCATCATACCAGTCTTTTTTTGATATTTTTCATGAATATTTGTTTGTGTATTTAATCTTTGTTCTGACATAATTGGTTAAAATAATTATTTTTGGTTTTTAATAATATATGTAAATTTTCTTTCATATATTTTCATTCATATGTAGTTTTAAATAATTAAATATGTACAACAAAATAATTTTTTTTATCAGTTGTATTGTATTACAAAGTCGGTTTTTCCACCTTTATGCGGTTATACTAGTCTATGCAAATGTAAATTTTTTCCTAGATAAATTAAAAAGGAGAAAACATTAGCATTTTTGAAATCACGAGAAATAGGAAATATTTTACTTGGAATAGATAATATAAACTACATATAAAATACGTGAATTTACACATCTCTACCTATGTGCTTTGTTATTATTTCTTGTAGATTCCAAATAATACCTTTCTAATGAAAAGGAACAAAAGGCTAATTTTTACAGAAATCAAGCATAAACCCTAAATAATACCAAATATAAATAAATTTACAACTCAACATAGCAATGTATACAATTCTTACAAATTACACCTAACTACACATTTTGATATTAGAAACAATGAATAGATTTCCCAATTCCTGATGTCATTCCAAATCCAAATCTGAACATAACTTTTAGGTTTATATTTCCAAATCCCTATAGATCTATATGAAGGAATTACGGATCGAATTAGCAGCGGAAACAACCAAATCAGAAACCCTAGTTATCAAAATCAAACAGAATTAAATCGAAACAGGTACCTTACTTCTTTGAATAGCTGAATCGAACGAAACCCTAGCTTTGAACTTGTTGAATATGATTCCAGATCTGATCGAATCGAGTGCTTGAATTCAAGCACCTCTATTGGAGATCCACAAGTGATGTATCCGAGAACGACCATCGAAACTCGAAGGTGGAGATTCGGTACTAGCCGATGATCTGATTTGGATTTAGGGTTTTAAAAATCGATTTGGGATTTCTTAAAAGAATGGATTAAAAAAAAAAGTGCGGCCCTCTTATCCATTTATAAAGAAACCCTAATTGATATTTTCTTTTCCCTATAACCCGTTCAAAGGAGAACTTTTCCAAACCGACTTTGACATCTCCTTTTTAATTCAAATAGTATATCTCCATTTCCAACACTTATATATGTGACCCTATAGGTTGTTGCAGCGTTGGCAACAATTTAAACACTTAAACTGTAAACAGTGAGCGGCACCTAGTAGTACATCACTGCTACCCAAGCTACAACAATATCAATGATTCGATATGACCTTTGTGAATAGTGTATCAATATAATTTAGTCCTTTTAACCGTTATATCCAAGATTAAACTGGAGTCATGGATCGTATCATCCTCTTTATAGTTTAATCTATTTTCTTGATCAATGAGTAGACTGTTTAAAACAAATCAATATTTGAGCACGGCCATGCATTTCACAGTCTCACTCAATCAAGAGGCCCATGGATATCACCACAAATATATCGTAGGGTTAAATTCCATCTAGATTATTCATAATTTTCATTCGACTCGAGATGTATCCAATAATCACCGTTATCGTTACTCTGTTACGAATAACTTTAGATGATATCAAAACACATATATCCTCGAATAAAATTATAATGATTTCAGGTCTGAGGACCATTACATCACTGTCACTATGAGAATAACTTATGATACTGGTAATTATATTCCATGCAGGTTTTCTCACGGTGGGTCAGGCCAATACGGTATTCTCCAATACGTATTTATATCTTGACTTTAATATCACGTATACTAATAATCAATGAGATGTGATCATCAGTCAATCAATATACTAGTCTCAGCGCTTTATTGTTTTCCTTTATAAACAATAAAACTCGACTAGGGACATTTAAGAATTATAATACTTAATAATTATATAATCTCAAATTCAGTCTTACTTGAACTATATAAGTCCATATTATTATTCTAAGGACTTCTATTATATTATTATTTATATTACGCAGTAAATACAATATAATAGAATAATATTTTATTCCAAACAAAATAATAACATCAACAGTGTTATCTATCTCATCAAATGAATTGCCTATAGGGCACAAACTCTAACACTATAATATATATATAAAAGGGACAAACATACACTTTTTAGAGTTACATGGGGAACCTTAAGATCATAATATACATTGAAACTCACTATAGTAAACCCCACACCGTGTGTCTACCCCGCTTTGTTCATTCATCGCACACGGATGCTTAACGTCCAGCTCCCAAAGTGGTTTGCAGCGGGATTCGAACATGTCCACACAAATTGCTTTAATTCGCATCTCCCAACTCCCAAACCACCCGAGCTACGAACGGTGGGTAAGGGACAAACATACATATTAAGATATATAAATCTGAAAAACAATTGGAAAAATGAAAAGAAGTTTAACTAATATGTTGAACCAACCATTTAAATGAATCAGGTTAGATTTAGAAAATAATTTGTATTTCGATTGGGCTTTGTTAATGACACCTCGTTTTTGGGTAAGGTGTGACACAGATTTTAGTTTTTAAAATTTTGTTAAGGGGAGTACACTACAATCTAAACAACCCTTAACAATACACAATAGTAAGACAAAATTATCCTTAATCTAAAGAAGAAGCACAACATGGTGAAATTCGGTCGCGAGTCACTATTTTCCAAAGCACGACGTAGATATGAAAATACGAAAAATGGTAGAGTATAGCCCTTTTTAATGTGCAAACACGGTAGAGTATAACCATTTTTGTTGTTTTTGTTAAGTTTGATATAGAGATAGAAAAGATGTTCTAATGCTACCGTTTTTATTAAATAAAAAGGTATACTCTTACCGTTTTTACTGGTTCGAGCGCGAGCTTTGAAATACAGCAGGTGTAATTTTGTCTCTTAAAAGAAATACTTGTGTTGCCCCTTAACATTAAAATATTGGATGGGTGTGTACTTAAGATATGACACCCCTTACCCAAAAACGAGGTGTCATTAACAAAGCCCTTTCTATTTTGTTTCCCCCAATTTGAAATATTATTGATTACTAAGGAGGGTTCAAATTTGTTAACGCCAAAATTGGAACTAACACTTGGATAATGTGAAAACACTAACTACTCGAGAGAAAACAACATAGATTAAATAAAATTAAAAAAAATGAAAGAAGTTGCTTGTACATAAAGCAGACACAATGTTTATAGTGGCTCGACCATTGATGAGGCCTACATCCACTTTGAGTATCTTTATTGCTTTACAATCCATGTCAAATACAATGATTTGATTACAACGAGTATAATGATCTCTAAAGTAAGTTTATATATATCACAAGTACCACTAGCTATTGGAGTGAATCACGGTGGTCTGTTTAGGTGAAGAGATCCTACTGTCCTTGGAGTTAGGGCCATTAATAAGTACTTGGAAAATTGGAAACCCATATGTATCTATATATGAAAATATAAGACATATATGATATTAGAAAAGCGGATATTGATATTTGATATTTGAAATGTTTACGGATACGAATATGTCACTATCCGTATTAGTAAAATATTCGTCCGCTACGGAATCAAATGTTCGTTTTTATTTTCCAAATTATACTTAACTCTTAAACTTTAAACAATTTTAAATCAATTTAACTAACCATGGAGTCATTGGTTATTTTTAGGCATCGTTTCGAGAAAACCATGTTTAACTTGACGAATGTAGATATTTTCATATATCTGTATCCGCCAAAGCAGATACGTACACTTCTAGGTATCCGAAAATATATGTGGGATACAGTTATTTCTTTCAGAATATATATGGATAACGGATTCAGATATGAAGGTGGATTTTATTTTTGGATATATATGAAGATACAACTCTATCCAAACCTACTTGCATCTATTTACACCCTTTCTTTGGGGTTCTAGTGGTTGGGAATGTATTTAGGCGGAGTATTGGCAAGTAGGATTCATAACCTCTTATATTAGGATATAACGATGTATTTATTGGAGTTATAGTGTGAATTGAGCTTGGAGGGTTACCATTAGGTCTAAAAGGGTTGCACAAGTACACGTATAAAGTCTCAAAGCGATATAACTTAATACTACAGGTCTATGCCAGTCCATGGCCTAAGGACCCGTGCGGGTCCATATACTTAATAAATTTTTCTTTGTGGTCCTTACAATATTTTCTCTATGCTCTTATGATCATATCCACAATGTTTTTTGTATTATAGACTTTGTTTGTTTATGCTTGTGGTTCCATTATTCCAATATGTGTGTTTTTAGTTCAGTCCATCGAGGTACAGTAGTTAGTAGGGTCCAATTGTCATTTAATTTCACAAGTAGGCTATGTAAATCACTAGGATTACATTGATATAGGCCACGATGCAATACTAAACATTTATGAACCGATACCAGTCTATATGGTGTAGATGGTATCGACCCATACACTTAGTTTGCTTTGGCCTAAACATCTTGAGTCTCTTTCCCTTATCGCTTTGAGTTAGTATGTATAGTTCGAGTTTGAATCTAAGGTAGCATTTTCCTCAATTCTTTGTGTTCTCTTCTATGGTTTAGAAACATGTTTAGCATTTGGTTTCATTGTAAACAAGATGCGTTTTAGACCAACATTTTATTAAACTTTAGGACTTAAGTGATTCAGACTACATAGTTGGATGTTTGTTAAATTTTATTGTTGACCATTAGGTAGTAATAGCTTTGAATTTCTGAACTGAAATGCACATTTTATACTAAACTTCGAATTCTCACTCCAGACTTGTCCATGTTCTTATAGAGGTAGCGTAATCGAATGAAAAACTTCATGCTCAATGAGTTGTCCTGATGGATCGCTGACGGTCAGTGCATAACCCAGTGCCAATCCTCGAATTTTGAAAATTTTGAGAGAAAATTCTTTCTTTTTTATTAAGGTGTCTAATTCCTACTATTTTATTATCTCTTTCTTTCCTTCTTTGAGAATATCTGATCAAATTTGCAGCTCCGACCGTTCCTAGACAATCCACGGTTATAGCCGACCAACCAACGCCCGATCCTACCACATTGGATATAAATCACATGAATGTAACACTACACTTGTTCTCGGACGACGCTCTAGATTCACTTATCGACACACACTGACTTCGAGCTCCGAGCATCAATTGTTAAGCAAACACAACACTTTGGAATCGAGTGTACTAATTGTTCTAAATGTGAGCTTCCTTGTGTAGAATGACATATCGGTATCCAACTCGTCGACCTTCTGGGGAAGGCGCATCTCTCACACTGAGAAGGAACCAACCTCAGCTATGAATTCCTCATAAGTTCATACTAAATCTTCAGCTCATTCCCCAAATGAAAGAGCCGTTATAGCAGCGGGACCTATAATCGATTTGCCAGGCCCGGTACTTAGGATCAACTGTAATCTTCCAGAGAGGTGTCCATAAATCGTTACACATCGGAATTTTTGGAATTTATGTATTCAATTCGGAATTTCAAATGATGAAATACAATTGCCAACTTAGGACAACGTCGGTGATTCCTAGGCAAATTCTGAGTCCTACTCGAGCACAAATCAAGGCTCATTCTACCAAGTGCTAGCGAGAATGCTCTCATAGAGGGTCCATTAGGGAGTTACCTAAAGGTGGAAGTTCGGGTAGACAACTGAAGTTGAGTTTTAAATACAGGATAAATGTCCTGATTTAAGAGAGTGAACAAAGGGATTTCATCCAATGTGAAAGGAAGGTTGCGATGCCATCAGATGCGGAGGAAGGTGAAATCTTAGGCAATGACCATGAGTCTAGTGCAAGAAAAGGTGTCTTAGATTATGAGCTTGTAGAGTCATTTGAAGAAACTTCCTATGCTAGTCTAGACCAGCAAGAGACTGACTTTTTTGAGATGCTAGCCATTTTGCTACCCTGGTTTATTTAGGCAGAGATGATTTCAATATTTTTGGAGATTTAAGTGATATCTGCATTACTGCTAGTGAGATATTCAAGGAAATACATATGGTAGTTGCTCTATCCACTTCCACCTTTAGCACTCTTCTCACTCCGTCTTATGAGTTTTGTGCTACCCACAATGCTTGGAAGTCAATCTCGACCTTAACCATTCTCATAAAGACAAGCAGTTTGTAAGGCGCTGGGCTTTAGATAACACATTACCGACATCTTAGATCATTGAGCTTAACATAAACACTCACTTTCCATATTCATGTCTGATTCAGGATTTAACCATTTATTTTTTCTTTTATTTCAAGTCACACCAAGGGTCATGGATATTAGTATGATTTCAAGCATCACTAGTCTAATCATCCTCGAGACTCCAAACGCTTCCTCCCTAATTATTTAGAAACATAGGATGAGAAGAGGAATAGAAAATAAAGAGACAAACATGACAGAAAGGATTGGAAAGACGGTGACGGGCGAGATCAAGATAAGGACAAGTAAGAAGTATGGCATAGAAAGAGGGAGAGGAATAAAGGACATGATGAGAAGACGATAATCGGAGGCGACGATATTTCGAAGCATTACGAGGTTGACCAAGGCCCGTCAAGAGACCAACAAGTTGTAGTAACTGCTAGGGTGCTCTCTGGTGGTCCTTCGGTTCCTGCTTCTTCCATTGCCTCTGTCTCTACTATTGATATCTATGAAGTCCAACAAAGGTAGCCTTACTCACTTCCGCTCAGTCATGCCTTTTTGACACGAATCTCCCATGTTCATTTCTCCAAAGGGTTAGATTTAACATGGATTTAATGATGACAAACTAGGAAACTGTCCTTAAGAAACTAGAGGCCTTTAAGAGTGATGTAGATAGGGTGTCGTGTTGACATAAACTAGCCCACGAGCTTCAGAAGATCAACTACATTTACTATATGTTCTGATTTGTGACATGAAAATCACATATGTTGATAGAGACGAGGCGCGGATGTGCTTGGCGGTAGAGGAGATGGTGCAACAACAGAAAGAAGGTTAGAAGGAGCAGTTTGGCGTTTGAGCGGATTTATTGCTAGATTTTGATCGGGTCGTTCTGTGACTTATCTGCAAGTATTAAGGGGATATATTCCTAATATATCTTTAAGGGGAAAATTGGATATTTTTCCTAAGCCTTCTATTCTCCTATAAAAGCAGCACATAGGGTTGGATTAATGTATGATCGAGTAGAGTGGAGGTTGTGTGCTTCTAGGGCTTATGTTCCCTAGAGAGGAAGATCAGGAATTGAGGGCTGAGAGAAGCTATTCCTATTGGTGCCTCCAGGTTGTACAAGGGTTTGTCGTCGTTTTTCATTGTTCTCCGTCTCCATCAAGAGTACTAGTCATCTAGATATTCTTTACCTTTCTTAATAAGGTTATTGATTCTTGTAATTTTGTTTATTGTTGTTGTTGATCCATTGAGTGTAAACAAAATTTGTTTTTGTGAATCAATAAAGAGGGTGGTTGGGTGGAATATCTTGTGTTTTGCGTGTGATTTCATATCTGTGTTTGTTTCCATAGAAATCATCTTTAAGTAATTGGGTGAAGAAGATCCTGCTCGCTTCCGCAAAGGCGCAGTTTTCACAATAGTTGGTATCGGATCTAGATCATCACAAAGTTTAGAGTGATTTTGGATTGGAAAATTTTGATTTTTTGTTGAAAAAATTGTTTTTTTTATGTCGGATATAATGGCGCTGTTGGTAATGACTAAATTTGATTGGGGATTTGAAGGCCTCAATTGTTTGATTAATGGAGATGAAGAGAAGCCCTCCGATGTGGATGAGGGAAGATGGAAGAAGACGAAGATGTTGGCAATTGGTTTGATTTGCCTATACCTTGGTGATTCGGTTCATGTTTTCGACAGGGGTCTTCACGTTGATGATGCTCGAGGGATCATGAGTGATCGAGGAAGGAGCTCAGGTCAAGTGGTAGATGGGTGTCGATGTGGAAGGCGAGTGATGGTTGAAGAACCTAGTCAGCAAGGTGGAGAGGTTAATTTGGTTACTGCTGATGTGTTCAACAGGGGTCTTCACGTTGATGATGCTCGAGGGATCCGAGGTGATCGAAGTAGTCGCTCGGGTCAAGTGGTAGACGGGTGTCATTGTGGAATTGCAAGCATGTTTAGACCGTTGGTTGATGCATGGTGCAGCTCATGTGGTAGATGCATATTTTGCAGGCGATGTGTTGCGTTTGTAACTAAGGTGTGGTCGTAGTCCTTCAAATCGACTGGGTGTATCTCGTTTCCCTGAAATCGAGGTTGTCAGGTGTTTCTCGTTGCCCGGAAATCGAGGTTGGTTTAATTGAGAGAAGGTGTCGTTGAAAGAGCTAGGCTGACTTGGTTGGTGATAGTTGGAGTGTTGATATGATTTCAGATTCAGGTGGAGCGTTGTGATGGTGATTTCACATGTCCATGGAAGTTAGATGACTTGTTGCTGATGTGATTTCATATCAAGGTGGAGTGTTTTGATTTGTGACATGAAAATCACATATGTTGATGGAGACGAGGCATGGATGTGCTTGGCTGTAGAGGAGATGGTGCAGCAACAGAAAGAAAGTAAGAAGGAGCAGTTTGGTGTCTGAGTGGATTTATTGCTAGATTTTGACCGGGTCTTTCTATGACTTATCTGCAAGTATTAAGGGGATATATTCCTATTATATCTTTATAGGGAAAATTGGATATTTTTCCTAAGCCTTCTATTCTCCTATAAAAGCAGCACATGGGGTTGGATTAATGTATGACCGAATAGAGTGGAGGTTGTGTGCCTCTAGGGATTGTGTGCCCTAGAGAGGAAGATTAGGAATTGAGGGCTGAGAGAAGCTTTTTCTATTAGTGCCTCCAGGTTGTACAAGGTTTTTCCATCGTTCTTCATTGTTCTCCTTCTCCAACAAGAGTGTTAGTCGTCTAGATATTCTTTACCTTTTTGAATATGATTATTGATTCTTGTAAAAAAATTTATTATTGGTGTTGATCCATTGAGTGTAAAACAAAATTGGTTTTTGTTAATCAATACAGAGGGTGGTTGAGTGGAATATCTTGTGTTTGTGCATGTGATTTCATATCTGTGTTTGTTTCCATAGAAATCATCTTTAAGTAATTTGGTGAAGAAGATCATGCTTGCTTCCGCAAAGGCGCAGTTTTCATAACACTATACTGATATTATGACCCACGATAGTGAGTGAGAAGGCTGGATGAAAGCTATTATGGAGCATGATGTTGAGATTGAGCAACTCATAAATGCAAAAGAAGGATCTTTGGAAGCTAAGAAAAATGCAAAGGAGGAGGTGGTTAAAGCTACTAACATTGATAAGCAGAAGGAAGAGTGTCTACAAGAGAAACTGAAACATGCCCACATTAACTAGAAAGCAGCCACAGACAACCTTATATTCAAAAAGGATGTTTCTGAAACTCATTGGAAAATTATGGTGCTGCTGACCCAGACAGTCTCTTCTCAGGCACTAGAAATTGTTCAACTTCGAGAGTATCTCACCGAAGAACAAAATAAGAAAGAGCAAACTACTTTAGAGAAGGCCACTGTCGAGAAGACTCACATAGATTCCATGGATAGTCTCGACTCAAAATTGATGAATTTTTACGTTAGGCAACTTATCATTCTTAGGCGATAAATTTCCCAGCACTTTGGTTAAAGTATAGGAAGAGATTCTTGCTCATCTTTTTGGCACTGAATACAATAACGAAGAAGTGATAGTGTTTTATTTGGATGATGATTCCTGGGCCGCTCTTGCTAAAGGGAAGAAAGAACTTAGGCTTAAGACAGAACAATATGCTTTGGCCGCTATTGGGACTTGGACCAAACTTCCCATGATAAGGTAGCTTCTAGCGTAGTAAACCCTCTTGTAGATCTAACCAGTTACATAGTCATTTCTATTGAGCCATTGCTATTTCTATTCCCCCTGCCATTACTCTTATTTATGTTTTCTTCCAACTACAATTTCTTCCGAGGCGGCTCGTTCGAATGATGAGCACATCATAAACGATGCATAAAAATACGAGGTTGCCATCATTTGTGGATAGGATTCTCCTATGTCATGTAACATTCCCACCATTCTAGAATTAGAAGATTTCCTATTTTCTCCTCACGAGTTTGATGAATTAATCACTTGTTTGGCTAATGATGTGTCTTCCTCGCTTCCTCCTATGTCAAGTGTTACAGGAATGGAAGATTTTTTTCACTACTTTGGTCGTCGTCTCTGCTTCAGCGGTCCTCACTTCAATAGGTTGTCATTTCTACTGTCCCTACCCCAATCTCCACTTCTACTGCCATCATTTAAACAATTCCTACCTTTATTTCCAATTCTAGTTCCTAGTAAAGGCATCACTTGGAGAAAATAACAGCCTTGTAGTGCCGGGATGACTAGGTGGAATCCTCTAGAAGAGATGGTGGTAATGTCGAGCAGTGGGAGCAGATGCAAAAGAAGAAAGAGACCAAGGAGGAGGTCTCTACCACTAAACATAAGCCCTCTTCATGGAGTAAAGACAGGCCTTAAAGACATATCTGGAAGCGCAGTGCGCACAAAAACCCAAAACGCATGCCTAACAAGCCAAAAGTTATTATTAATTTCGAACAGTCCCTTTTCATTTCAACCAGTGTCAATCTTCCTGCCAACAAGCAAGAAAAGCCTCTAAAGCTAGTTATTAAGAAAGGAGCTGGCTCGAAAGAAGGGAAGGAGTAGCATTTGATATAGGACATAGAAATTTTTTATTTTGTTTTGGTTAGCACTCATGTATAGTTTCTACAGTTTGTGTGCTTTGTATTTTCTTTCTTGGTCAGTGTTATATGGTTACCAGCCTCCATTGTTTGGATTGGGAATGTTCTTGTTCATATATGTTGTGTGATGATAAGACTTCTTTTGTTTCCTAATTGATTTTTCCTATATAGTCTATGCCTTGGCCTTCCCATCATTTATTTATATCTCCATTGCATTTTATTTCCTTTGCAACACTTTATTTCTTTGGGTATTCTTCCTGTTTATCGAGGTAAGTCCATGAAAAGTTTTGTTTTAGTAGTATTTGCACCATTGTATGCAATGTTTCTATCATGCCACAGAACTATAAGCTCTTTGACTTGCTTTCTCCCAAACTCAGTCCCTCCATTTCAAAGTAATTGCCATTCAATTTATCGTTAGGTGTTTCACTTTAATGAAGGATTTTACTTATTGGAGATTCTTAGGTTTAGCGATCAGAGGTTCTGATTCTCAGTTAGGGACAAGGAAGCACTTTGTCAGAGATACTTTGTCTGAGTATTGAAGGGGTTCAACCTTGATTGGGTGAGGATACCCTCTCATGATCCCAGCGACAAGAGGCATTTCTGCTCATTTGGAGACGAGAATGCCTACTCGTAAGAGTCATGAGCTTAGCATTTGAATAATTTTTTTCCTCGGTTGGGAGTGAGGATTCCCTCTCTTTGGATTCATGATCTCAATGATCGGAGGCATTTCTTCTCGTTTGAAAATGAGGATGCCTACTCGTTGGAGTCATGAGCTCAGCATTTGGAGGATTCTATCCTCTATTGGAAATGTGGATGCCTTCTCATTGGAGCCATGTTTTTAGTGGTTGAACATGCTTCTCCTCGCTTGAATACAAAGATGCCTACTCATAGGAGTCAAGAGCTTAGCGTTTGAAGATGCTTCTCCTCATTTGAGGGGAAGGGGGTTCCTCGAAACCATCAATTGTTCTTTTCCCTTGCTTTCTAAGGTTCGCAGTCAGAGTTGGCCGACTAAGTTACCTAAGGCTAGATACTCTCTGTATTATCGAGTTTATGCCTTAACATAGAGAGGTCTTTTTATGCCATTAATCACTCCTTGACCTTGCTTTATGAGGTTCACAGTTTCATTTTTGGCTTTAGACTATGTTTTTTTATTTGTCATCTCAATTTAGTGGACCATGTTTCTATGGTTAAGAGCTATCAGTGAGAATCAATCTTCTCATCTGGTGCTTCCTTCACTCTTTTTTCAACGGTCCTTAATTGGTGTTTCAACCTACATTCATCGAGGTAGGAATTTTTCAAGTATTGATGAGTCTCGGTATGGAGCTTGATCATGAATTTAATTTGATTGCCTTTGGTTTTTGTGCTACTCTCAATGACTCCTTCGAGTTTGTTTCAGACCTGAATTATGAATTATGATTTTTTTTTCATATGTAAGTCTTGTCTCCTTATTAACACTTTTATTATTGAAGTTTCTTTAGAGTTGTTGAGTCTAGTAGAGCACAAGCAGACAATTAATTTCATACACTTGCAATTTTATAATGATTTAGAATTGTTTAGGTATTCAATTTCAATGGTTTAGAAGCATGATTTATTGATAATAATGAAACATAAATTCAGATAAAATTAACACGGTAACTGAAGGTAGCTTTTTCTACTAAGGAATACAAAATTTCAAACTCCAAACAAAGTTTATGTAAAATAAGGCTATAGGTGGTTGTTGTTCCAAGCTTATGGAATTGATGTCCCATCTATTATTGTCAACTTAAAAGTGTTGTCTGATATCTTTTAGCCTATCACATAGGGCCAATCGTTATTTGGGTCAAACACTCCACTTCTTTCCATAACCTATTTAATGACGAGGTCTATCAATTCAAAGGTTCTATTTTGTACTTTTGAGTTGAAATGTTTCACCCCTCACTTTTGGTGTGCTGCAATTTTGAGTTCTTCCTCTTGTCTTATGTCATTAAGCCGATCAATAACATCTAGCAACAACTTCTCATTCCCAGCCTCGTTGAAATGTATCCTTCCATGATCTGGTACTTATAATTCTAGGGTATCATTACTTCTGAATCAAATGCATGAGAGAAAGTTGTGTGCTTAGTTGCAGATTTGTGAGTCATATGGTAATCCCATATTACAAATGGTAGCTCATCAACCTAACATTCTTTAGGTTTCAAAAGTCGCTTTTTAATGGTACATTTAATGATTTTATTCAATGCTTCCACTTTCCCATTTTCCTGTGGACTGTAAGTACTGAAAAGATCTTCTGAATTTGGTACCGCTTACAAAAATTCTAAAATTCAGCACTCTCGTATCGAGTTCCATTATATGTTATGATTTTCTACATCACTCCAAACCTACAAATAATATTTTTAGTTATGATGTCGAAAGTGTTCTTAGTGGTAATCGTGGCAAGCGATTCCTATTTATCCAACTTCATGAAATAATCGATTGTGTGTTTGGCTCCTTCTTAATATATTGGCAGCACTCCTATCAAATAGATCCCCCATATTGAAAACATCCATGGGCGAACCATTGATGTCAAGTATGTGGAAGGGGCTCTTGGTATATTGGGGAACATTTGATATGTGTCACACTTTCTAGTATAATCGGTCGCAACTCTATTGAAGTCAGGCTAGAAATAGCTATATCGCAGCACCTCTTTAGCTAATGTCTGTCCCCTGGAATGATCTTTTCATTCACATTTATACACCTTAGCTAGAATTCTTTTGACGTTATTCCCGGTCATGCGTCGCAGTAGCGACATTGAGAACCCTTGCATGCATAGCCATTTATCCTACATGACGAACCTTCGAGCATTATTGAGAAGCTTCTTCCACATAGTTGAATTTTTGGGAAGTGTCCCATAGACCTAGTGCTTCTTGATTGGAGTCACTCACTATTATGGTTCTTCAATTGTTTCCATGATCCACTCCATATCTATTTCACAAAAGAAAGCATTAGTTAGTATTTCTACTGTCATTATAACCAAGGGCTTCACTTCTCCTGAACGGTTATAGTTAGTGAGCGAATTTTCCTTCATGTTTCCCTCTAGTGGAATGTGTGTGCTTGTATAATATTTGTAGTCGTTAAGAATCACCCAAGCCTTTCATAAGTACAAGGCTAAGTTTCCTCCTATTGCCTGGAAATTCCATTGGACCTGGGAAACTATGAGTCGTGAATCACTAAAAATTTACAGGATCTAGAGATTCAGTTCTTTTGCCATCTTCATTCCTACAGCTTCATTATTAGTAGTCAAGACTTCCAACCCCAACGCATAGCGTAATGATCACTTCTCAATAGTTTCCAAGACCATTCCCGCGTCAGAAAAATATTTGTTCCTTGCCCTGCCAAGAAACAACTTCCATTAAAGGTCACTTTAGTTAATTCCTCTTCATCGCCTTCCCTAATGGCAAACTATCGATAAAGTTCGCCAAAGCTTTCCCATTAATTTCTCTTTAAGGGAAGTATGTCAAATTATAGTGACTCAGTTGATATTCCATTTTAATAGCTTTCCCGAAGTTTCGGGCCAAAACCAAACTTACTTTAATGGTTGATTACTGTTTACCTCTATGGCATGGGCTTGATAATATGATTGTCACGATGCTACCAATAACAGTACGCAAGTTTTTCTAACTTTAAATAACATCTGTCTGCTTAAGTGAACCTTTTGTTAATATAATATATGGGCCTTTGGACTTAAACTTCCTCTCTTATAGGGAAGCATAGGAGAAAATCACCAAGTATATGAATAAGTCTTCTCCGCCTATTTGTTTAGAAAGCATTAGCGGAACATCTATGAATTAGCGTAACTCATCAAACTTAGCATGGCCGCCAATCTTCCAATTGAAGTTTTTTTCTTATTTCAAAGCGTCGAAGAATGGAATGCATCTATTTGTGGCCTTGAATATGAATCAACCGAGTGCTGCAATTTTACCATTCAGACTCTTTAATTCTCTTTCATTCCTACGGCCTTGGACGTTTTGCAATGTTATGATCTATGATTGATTAAATTCAATGGCTGAGCACTTACCAAGAATTCTAAGAATTTCCCAAAAAATACTCCAAATGAACACTTCATAGCGTTAGGCTTCATGCCAAATGTTAGCCAAAATTCACTCCTTTAAGAGAATAGGGTGAACGATCGCCGAGGCAGAAGAAAAAATATCCGGGGAAAGCAAGGAAAGGACAATGAGACACCCCACATCCATTAATGTCACTCACTAAGAGAATGCATTAAGTTTTGTGAAGCGGTAAAGGTAAACAGAAATAGAAACATTACAAGACATATATAAAAATAGCAGTAGAATAAAAACTAACTTTATTAATCATAAAGCATTATGGTTTAAAATATCATATGTCTGCATTACATTAAAAAAACCAGTACATCATAAAAACTTCTGTCGTTCTTTTATACATCAGAGTACAAAATAAAAGAAGCAAAAATCCCCAAATAAAAGCATAGCCATAGTAGCAAAGATAGGAGCTTGAGCAATACATCAAACAGCTCCAGCAAAATGATAGAAGAATCCTGGTCAAGCCTGAATATTCCCACCCTAAGAACCTGGGGGGAAACAGAAGAAAGAAGAGGAAACAAAAAGGGTCAGACATAAAGTCTGGCGAGTCCAGTTACTTTTAGCAAGGAAATAAGTAAAAGTAGCATGACAGTCATACAAAGTGGATAAGAAAGATAACACCATAAAAGGAAGGTATGACAAGGTGAATATGATAGAGTGTATACGCTTCTCTAACGATTACTCTTATTCTCTGCACTAATACTAGTATAACCAGAATGAGATGATCCCAACAACTATAAGACGGTAGACTTAGGCGTACTTCTGGTGAGAGGATTTAACCCCATACAATCCACAAGCAGTTCAATCATAATAGGCTCTTAAACTTTACCAGAGTCTAGATGTACCCAAAATACTACCCTAATCGATCGACTCCCTAACCTGTGTAGGCCCCACAGTAGGAGGTATCACTTCCGAAAGTGGCAACCCTTGTGCACAACTATATCTACTAGTGTCACGGTCGTCTTATCCCCTTCTTCCCGGCCCATGCACACACACGTCCCCGGTCGGTTTGCGTCGCCCACACGTCCTCCTCATTTGGATCTCTTGTAATCAGCCCAGTAAGCAGGCCCCAACGTCGACCTAGGGCGGAGCCCTAGTTCGATACCATTATATGGGTTACGAACTGAAACGGGTCCCACACACAAGATGGTACAAGCTCTCCCCCTTGTCTTGTATCCCCACAAGGATTTCCTTAAGCTATGTATACCTATTGGTGTCTTTAATTACATAACCACCTCAGATTAAGTTTGTAGGCCTATATATATAAATATTTCCCACCCCCTCAAATTTACTTAACCCACCCACTATTCAAACAAGTTTACTTAAACCCTACTCAAATTGATGTTTATACATTCCCTATGGATTCAACTAGGTTAAGTATTCCAACTCATTACCATATCCATTTATGGTTATAATGTGCTAGACCTCCCTCATTAAACCTACAACTTGCGGATGATGGTTATGCCAGGTGGCTCCAGGCAGACTTCTTCCATAAGTTGGGTTTAACCTCATGTAATAACACGTCTCGTATTTGTGCACATAGACCCCTCACATTAGATTCGCCACTTGTGGTCGCTGGATATGCCGAGCGGTTCCAGGAAGGCTTCCACCAAAAGTGTAATCTAACCTCGTGTCTAGGTGCAGTTACAGTTTCTAATTACTGTAATCCTAGGCATTTCTTTATTAACCCATTTTTACCTATGTCGTTATAGGTTTTATGCCCTTTTTTCCCAATTATGTTTATAAGGAATTATATGCCATAAATTCATATACGTCAGCATTATTCAAGTTATGCCAAATTCCTCATTTACAAGTTATGCCCAATTTCAATGTTTTCCCTCATTCCCCATTTAACGCATTCGCATGTTTCAGCGGCATGCCTAGGCTCGAAAATAGCCTGGCTATACAAAATAAAAGGGAAAAATAAAGGGAAGATGACAGAGATGATTATACTAACAAAATTGACATAAACATATAGTAGCATAGTGATAAGATGGGTTTATGAGAACAGATCTGGTGAACATGAGATAATAGAACTGCTTATAACATAGCAGGGATGTCATAATAGGCATGATAAGATTTAATAATAATTTAGATGTCCAACTAGTAATTGTTCTAATTTAACCACAAACATGATATGTACAAGGTGATCTAAATAGCAAATTAGATCTATAATCCAAGGTAGGTATGACATGATAAAGGTTAGGATCCAATTCATAGATATATCAGAATATCATAGGTTCACAAATTATTACAGATCTAACATGATAAAGGTTAAGATTCAAGTCATAGTTATGTCAGAATATCATAGGTTCACAAGTTATTATAAATCTGACATGATTCAAGCAGTTACAGGTATAGATCCAAATTACAGTCATATCATGTTTTACTTTTTAATTCTAAAAGCAACTTGAAACTCGCAGCATTTGGATCTAAAAAGATAGAAGAAGAATAGCAAAGGCTGGATCACAGATCTACACTTGAATCTCTAAACTTGATTGCAGAAGAAGAAAAAGATTTGGTTCAGTCCAAGCACCGACAACATTTAGTCTTCCATTGATTTTAGTGTGAGAAAACTAGAGAAATGAAGCCGTATATATAGCTATCAGCCCTCAGAACCGACTTGCCATGTCATCCCTTAGGGGGTCGACCGACCCTCTTAGGGGGTCGACTCCTCTGGGCGGGAGAATTCCCGCTCACCCAGATTTTTGTATTTTGAACGATTTTGAACTAAAATTTGATTTCTGGACCTTATATATATATTCTTGCGCGTATACAAACTTCAAACCTTCATAACTTCTTCATACGATGTCCGTTTTACGCAAACCAAATGTCTATCTTGACCAAAATTCCAAGACAGACACAATGGCATAGTCCGTTTCACTTAATTCTGAATATTAAATTAATTATTCTTTAATTTATCATCTTTTAGTGTTTGTTAAAATACGGGTTATTACATTCTCCCCTTCTCAAAGGATTTCGTCCCCGAAATCTCCAAGTTAAGAAGAATTTATATCCTACCATCCACATCCATCTACTCATCCACCAATCATTGGCATCCATTGTCCTTAAAAGATTTCTAATGTTTATATGAACATATGCAAAGGTGTATGTATATGTCCCAATACTAATGTGAAGATCAGGTGGTCTACTGATTCAGTCGACCTCCTTAATGCAATGTATGTTAGTGCCATGAATCCAACATGTATGCAACAATCTTATTATAACATGTAAGTTTTATATGTGTGCACAATCATCCGTTCAAATGCAACATCCATATGATGATACATCCACTTTTATCCATTAAAAGAAAAAAAAGCACACACATGCATATGCAGTATGAGAGTGATTGAGCCGATCTAGTGCCTAATGTGTGTGTATATGCATCCAGGTGCAACCACTAGCAAACACTTGCATCCATTAAACATAACATGTCTCAAACACATGTTTACATCCATGACATTCCTACCTAAAGGTCGAAGAGTCGATCGATATGACATAATTAAATGATAGAAATAAGCATAGATAAAAACTTTGGAAAAGGAGTTAAGAACATGCCCTCGAGAAGAAAAGGGTATGAAGCACGAATCTTATCTTCAGTCTCCTAAGTCGCATCCTCTATGTTATCTCCCCACTGAACTTTCATCAACTTTAGTTCTCTATTGCGTTGCTTCTTAACTTCTGATCCAAGAATAAGGGAAGGAACTCGTCTGACTGTCGCCTCCCATTCCACCTCTACTTCCTCCAATATACTCGGCTCAACTACTTCTAATGTATCATGCAAGCACTTTCGCAAATGAGAAACTTGGAAAACATCATGAACTCCAGATAATCTCTTTGGTAGCTTTACTCTATAGGCCATTTGGCCAATCCTTTCTGTCATGGGAAATGGCCCTACAAATCTTGGTGCCAATTTCCCTACAGATCCGAAGCGAACCACATTCCTCAAAGGTGACACTTTAATGAAAAACCATATCTCCTACTTCAAATTCAATGTCAGTCCTTCTCTTGTTAGCGTAGGATTTCTGCCAATCTTGAGCGGTCTTCGTTCGTTGTCAGATAATATCAATCTTATTGGACGTTTCCTTAACCATATCCGGTCCAAGTAATAGCCTTTCTGTAAATTCCCACCAACAAGTTGGTGATCTACAGGGTCGTCCGTATAATGCTTCGAAGGGTGTCATGTCAATGCTAGCTTGAAAACTGTTGTTGTAGGCGAACTCTACTAAAGGAAGGTGCTCTTCCCAAGTCCCTCCGAAGTCTAGGATAGACAACCTCAAAAGATCCTCTAGAACTCTGTTTACCCTCTCCGTTTTCCCATCGGTTTGAGGATGATAAGCGATGCTCAAACATAACTGTGTACTTAATGCTTCTTGCAAGCTTCTCCAATATTCACTAGTGAAAATGGGGTCAGGATCGCTTACGATACTGGAAGGTGCCCCATGAAGACGGACTATTTCTCAAACATAAATTGTTTCCAACCATGCTATCATCCTCTTACTCTTAACTTGAATGAAATGGGTGCTCTTAGTAAGTCTATCCACCACGACCCAAATACTAGTATTGCCTTTCTTTGATCTAGGCAAACCATCTATGAAATCCATAGAGACTCTCTCCCACTTCCACTATGGGACCTCCAAAGCATGAATTAAACCACGGGGCTTCTTTTGCTCAACTTTAACTTGCTGACAAATCAAACATTGAGAAACAAACTCTGCCACATCGTTCTTCATTCCAGCCCAAAAGAAAATAAGACGACCCGAACTTCCCCGGTAAGGAAAGCCCGGATTGAATTGAGAGCAAACCACATCAGAACGCAAGCAGAAGAACATTTCATTGTTTATTACAACAATTCCATCAGAATACAAGAATATATAGAGTATGATTTTTTTTTACACATTATTCAATATCAGAGATTTGAATACAATACTGCAGTGGAAAAATAATACAAAACACAACCGAAAGAAGATATATGGATACAGAGCTTCCCGGATATCATTCCAGCTGTAAATCAGGATCCTGTGAATATAAATTTGCAAAACCAAAACTACTAGCTACCCGTGTCAAAATAAGGGCACCCAGAATTTAGGTTAAAACAATAAACTCCAGGTCAATCATGGGACTGGTGTGAGAACTAAAACAGTTATTAATCTTTATTTTAAAGTTAGTTAAATCAAGGGACCACGCTGTATAACACGGAACGGGTTTACTCCCAAGAATACCAGTGCATAAAACAACAGTGCAATGCTAAAATAAAGAACAATGAAACTATTATAAGACCCAGGTCCCATCACATAATGGAACGCAAACCGGAGGATAAGGTTTTTACGTTATAATAGCCAAGAATGATTTGTACGTGAAATTTCATGCTTTATTATTACTATAAGTGTATAGTGTATAAAACAACTTCAAATCATAAGTATCAATCATAGACGGCATAAGTGCCCCATACCACTATGTCGCCATATATAGGTATACAATCAAAACCGCAAAGTCACGTATTGGAAGTTGGATTTCCATCTGTGAACCGAGGCAAAAGATAGTCCTCACCGATTCGAGACTCACTAGCCCGAGCCTCAGGACCAAGACATAGGTGAGCCCTTGGATCGTCAGGGCCGGTCCACCGATGTCGATTAAAATGCCTGAACACTGCGTTTCCCCACCCTTTAGGGCGTAAATGACCCAAATGACTCCATCGGCTCCACACAGTCACTGATATATCCGAGGCGCCTCTCAACAGTAACAACCACACAGGTGAAAATAATATAAATGTCAGGGTTGGTAGGTCACTGACACCACCCTAGCTAGAACGAAATGCATGCCCTCCCTGATGTCCTCTCCCGTTTCTGGTTCACAACCGGGGTGTGAGGCTCGCGAATCAATGTTACACAAAGCTATGCCACACAGGCGGTGCTTGGATCATCAACCACAAGACTTTGGTTTTCAACAGAAGCCTTGATCAATTGCCAATTAGGCATGCCACACAGGCAATTCACTCCATGGAATTGATATCCATCAATATATAACCCCTGAGCTCGTACGTCTCAGAGAAGGGCGTTAAGCAAGAGAATAAATTCTCTACGGCCAAACAGATATATATTTAATAGAAATCAATCACACAGAATAAAATCCAATGTCAGACACAGTTCACTTACATGTTCGTTCTGGGTCTGAACGAAACCGGAGGCACCTTGTACCTCGCATATCCATCGATCTCCAAGTACGTCTGGACGATCACCAACTGATTCCCTCCTCTTGGGTGTACAGCCCAATCAAGATCATCGATAATCACCGAAACGATGTGAAGACCTCTGGTCTTCGACCACTGTCTTCATCCTCGACACCACGTCGAATCAGTTATTCAGAATGGGATAAACCCGGTCTTTCTGAATAACTCGCGTATATAATAAACAAGTATTACATAAACACAACATACGCCTCCTTCCAATACAGAATATTCTTTTATTCAAATATTCTTATACTTTGGGAAAGGTTCCCATTAATTATATCAAAGATAAATTCCTTAAATTTATTCTTTAATCTTCCTTTGAATATCAATTCAAACTAGTCGGGATTAGCGAACCACAACGAAGTAATCATTTATTTTATTTCCCAATCCCCACCTATTCATCCCATGAAGTAAAACTGGTAATACTTCATATCTAACACCACAGTGTTATCGGTAAATTCAATTACCATTTCACGTTCAAACCTAATTAAAGATTTAACTATCGCCTGGAGCAGAACTGGTGTTACTCCATTCTCGATTATTTCAGTCTAATTAAAGATTCATTAAAACTCCACTTGGTTTTAATCTTCCCAAAAATCACTATCAATGATTATTTAACTTGGGAAATCATATCCTGTCTTTAACTGGGTTAAAGAACCAATGTCATTTAAAACACGGTTCACGATAAACCCAAAAATCAATTCAAATTCAATTCCAATTAAATATCATTTAATTGGTACACTTCTTTAAATATAAATAGAAAGATTTAACCTTTTTCTCAACTGGGTTTAAGAACAGTGTTAATGAAGACACCATTCACGACAAACCCAAATCCCATTTGATATTAAATACAAGGCTCTGAATAGAAAATATATCGGCTTATAGTCTATATCAAATTCTACGACCAACAAATACCGTATTGGAAATAACGATATCAATATATCTTTCAAATTTCCATAACAATATTTGTATAATCATGAAATCCAACATCGAAATATCCCAAAGACAGTTTCGATTCAAATCCATTCCAATTTAATTATTGGAAATTCTGGTTTTTTTCAAAACCATTTCAAATCCACTTTATTTATTGTAAAAATAAATGGGATTATAATTCTAGTTCAAAACTAGTTCATTTCGATAAAAATCTGTTTTTATCTTTTCAAATATGGAAATTTTCATCCCAACTCTTCACAAATCATTTCTTATGATTTTACACAAATTATTACTATTTTTAATAATTTTATCAAGGCCCGTACAGTCGATTTCCATTAACGACCATCGAACTGCACTTACATCGACCTTTTCCAAATTTGATTTGGACATATTTCCAAATCCAACTGTTACATTTCTAATTTCTAATATTTGTTAGATAGATCTTTTCGATACGAACCCAACGGTTCTGGTTTTAGGAGAATCCGACGGTCGGATCTCCCGTAATATCCATTCGAAGTCAATGGTCGAAATTCACGAACTGCCGCGGCGCGGCGCGTTCTCTTCAGGCCATTCTATATATATAATAAATATATCATGTATATTTCGTCGATTTCCTTTTAAAACGTATTTTATATATCGGTTTAAATTCGTTTTCAAAACGATTTCAACTTCCTATTCAATTTCTAATCAAAATTGAATATTTCATATCAACGATATATAAATGATAATATTTTCAAAACGTTAAATTTTGAAATCACTTCATTTTCTATATTCATTATAAAAATGAGTATAATCGATATAATATCGTTCGCGTCTAAATGGCGCATATCTAACCAACACGGCTTTATATATTTCTATAACTTTGTTATTCTATTCGACAAATGAATATTTTCTTCAACACATGAATTTTTTTTATTCAACACATGAATATATATTTTATTCAACACATGAATTTTCTTCTATTCAACACATGAATATATATTTTATTCAACGCATGAATATTTTCTATTCAACACATGAATTTTTATTCTATTCATCACATGAATTTTTCTTTTATAATATTCCTTATTTTCCAAATTGGAATGAGGCCCAATCAATTACCATATAACGTTAATTATATGGATTTCATACACACACGTACACTACAACAATCAAACACAGGCAACCATCACCCAAAGTGCATTCTACACCGCATAAGCATCAAATATAAATATTTAACGCTTATAACATCCTACCAATCTATCGATCGACATGCAACTAACTATTGGGACTAGTGTATGGCCAATTTCATCCCAACACCCGTGTTGGGTTTCACATCAACAAACACAGATTTTTATTTGTGCAGTTGGGCGATGTTTAAAATTTATCGTCCCAATCAATATCTATCAAATCAGTGTATATAAATAAATTGTCCGATTTGTTTATTACTATTTATTTTATATACACGTTAAAAATGATATTTTTAACTATAAAATGTTTTCCACTAAAATATTTTATTCCATTGCACATCACACAATAAAATTTCACAACACATCAATCAAACAAACAAGTCATCAATGGTCTGTGGACGACGGGTGTAGGGTGCTGCTAAGCACCGTCTGCACCTAGTATATATTTCAACTAGAAAACAAAATAAAAGTGAGGAGTTCTCACCTTTGGGTTCCACTCCTCCATTCTCTATTTTTGAACGGTTTGAATTCAGATTTGTTTCCCGATAGTGCCATCGAAATCTGTATCACGCAGTTGATTATTCAAAATCCCATTTTTTTATACCGCTACTATATAGGTAAAAATCGAATTTTTATATAGCTATTCACTTCTTTTTATTTATAATGATGTACACAATAAAAATCACTTCTTTCTATATATAAAAATATCGTCTTTTCGATTTTAAAAATATCGTCTTTTCTATTTTAAAAATATCGTCTTTTCTATTTTAAAAATATTGTCTTTTCGATTTTAAAAATATCGTCTTTTTGATTTTGAAAATGTCATCTTTTCGATTTTAAAAATATCATATTTTCGATTTTAAAAATATCATTTTTTCTATTTTAAAAATATCATCTTTTCGATTTTAAAAATATCATCTTTTCTATTTTAAAAATGTCGTCTTTTTTATTTTAAAAATATCATCTTTTCGATTTTAAAAATGTCGTCTTTTCGATTTTACTTCGCTAAAAATTTTATTTCTACTTCGATGAAAATTCCATTTTCACTTTGTTGAGAATCATAACTTTTAAATCAAGAAAGATCGAATCTTTTTGCGTTTAAAAATCAAACTTTATGTTGATAAAAATCCTACCTCCATCTAAATTAAATCGTATCTTTCTATTTTAAAAATCATAACTTTCTCCTATTTATAAAAAAATATATCATATCTTTTCGCTAATTCATTATAAAAAACAAAATTTGATCTTTATAAAAACATTCCTAACATAGGATAAAATCCTCGCTTTATACATTAAAGAGAATCATAACTTTAATTACATGAATAATGAAAATAAAACTGAAAACTCACATTTTTCTTTGCAAAAATTGAAGCTTTAAGGGTGGAGGGTCCACCGTTGGAGGAGAGTGGAGGGGTTGGTGGCACCGGAGGTGGGGTGCGGCCTCGGTCAGGCGGTGGCAGCTCAGGGCACGGCGGCTGCGCGTTTGGGGCCTTGTGGTCTCCTTCGTACGTGGATTTCGACATGCGTTGGAGGGTGGTGGAGCGGAGTAAGGAGATGGAGAAGCAGAGGTGGAGGCGCGATGGCGATGGCCATCGTGGGGCGGCTCTGAACGAATCGGGGGGGGGGGGGGGGGATTTAGGAACCAGCGGGTTTTTTTATTTTTTGTTGACTGAAGCATGAGAGAGTGAGGGGAAAGGATTTATATAAAAAATATATATATTAAATTATTTTTAAATTTCAAAAAGAAACTTTTAATTTTGAGCTCGAAATCAAACGCATCGACTGTCGTCCATAGCTAATTACCCCCATTCCGAACATAATGGGATATGTATCGCAAGCCAGTTTGGCTGTTTCGATCGGTTTCCGTCAAAATCAAAATATAAATCTATATATTGAATTTGAACGCGCATTTCATTTTACTGGGGTAACATACGGACCCTAAAAATTCCAGAAAAATTATTTCTAGCTTCGTATTGATGATATGGTCCTAACAAAACTAATTTCGTCAAAATTTTGAGGCCGTTTGAAAAAAGGGCAATTTTCTGGTCGATCGAAATTGACTGAAACTGTCAAAACACGTTTAACTTCGCCATGCTCACATATTAATTCAGAAAATTATGAATTTTGGAATCTAGCAATAATTTGACATCCCGGATCCAACAAAAGTGGTTTCGTCAAAAACAGAGGTTGTTTGCAAAATTTCCATTTTTAAGGGTCAAAAATCCATAGCGACTATTCTGAAATTTCAACTGGGCATAACTTTTTATCCCCGCTATGAAATTTCAATTTTTCGGATTCGTTGGAAAGATATTCTCAAATAGATTCAAATATTTTTGGTTTCCCTAAAATCCGGTTTATTTTGAATCCTTTACATTCATTTGAAATTTGAAATCAAATTTTCGAACTATCGCGCCATTTTCAATTCCTTTTATAATTAGAAAAAAATATTTATATTCTAACGTCGATCTATATAAATATATTCATTCTAATTCTATTCAAAATAAATGTCTCATCATTATTATTAAAAATAATTCATTTTAAATATTCAAAATTCATTAAAATTGCCAAAATACAAATTTTAAATTGGCTCGAATTTTCGGGTTGTTACAGAAAACCCTCTTCATATCTCTATACATCTTATCGCCACCTGGATAAATAGTCATTTTAGAATGATGGGCTTCTTCTAGGACTGTCTTTAGCAAACTTCCAATTTGAGGAACATAAAGCCTTCCATCTCACCGCAACCACCCTTTACCGTCTATGGAATATCTATTGAGGTGACTAGAAGTCTCCCCTTTACTAAGCCTATCCAAGATATCTGAAATCTGTGGATCATCTCGCTGCGAAGCTTCTATCTGATCCATAAGAGTAGCTCGTATCTCGAGCGATGCAAATAAACCAGGCAAAAACTCGGTGGAGGGTCTAAAGTCAAAAGTCGATATGAACTCCAAGCTTCTCCTTTCCACAAACAGAGGACTTAAGGCCATCCTCTGCCTACTCAGTGCGTCTGCCACCACATTACCCATGCCAAGGGTATAAGCAATCTCAAAATCATAGGAAGCTAGGAACTCCACCCACCTTTGCTACCTTAAATTAAAATCCTTCTTTGAGAACAAGTACCTGAGAGATTTATGATCGGTGTACAACTCGAACTTCTCTCCAAGAAACTAATGACACCACGTCTTAAGTGCGAACACCATGACAGCTAGCTCTAAGTCGTGGGTAGGGTAGTTCTTCTCATGAACCCTTAGCTGTTGTTGGCTAGCTTTTTGACCAAGCCACCCAGGTTCACTCACAAGAAGAAAGTATGAAACTACGTTCCTTAAGAACATGAAGGAACAGATCACACCAGAGGATCGCCCCTCATCGGATCGGCCCCCGTAGGATCGCCCCTCTTCGGATCGCACTAGGGAATCACCCCCATTGCATCAGCGATACGACCACTTCGACGCGACTCGATCCGTATATACACTACTACCCAGCATAGATTGATCCGATCCCCTGATGCATAGCGAAGCCTCTGACCCGTTCAAGCACGAGCTAGTCCTCGGCGATCCGAGATGCATGGATCTAGTGACACGTGTCCCCAACTGTCACTTTGACTGATTCTCCCCCTTTGCTCGATCCGATATTTAAGGGGATCGCGACACCTGTCCGCAACGGCTAATTTGACTAATTCTTCATCAGGCTGCGATACGATCCGATATTCTCGGGATTTGTGCCACGTGTGACCGCGATCCGCCTGACAAAATCAGCTATAAATAGCCCAGAGCTTGGCATTTTTCAGGATCTTTTTGGCAATATTGAGGACTGATTCCGCCATTATTGTCATATCACCATTTCTTATCAGTTTTATTTCGAGATTACTGAGAGAAATCACAATTGTAAAGGTGAGCTTGAGAGAAATCATTGATTGTACCAGCATTCAAAGTATAATCAATAACATATAAAGTGGACGTAGGCTCGTTAACGCCGAACCACTATAAATTATGTGTGTTCTCTGCATTTTCTTCATTCTCCAGTTATAATTCTTTAAGAATCAGAACAATTTGGGTGTTAGGTCCAAATTTTGATCTAACATTTTTGGTGCTTTCACTGAGAGACAGTCCCAAAACTTCACTGTTCAGCTTTTCGAAGATTCCAGCGACATCCGATATCATGGCTGGAAAGAAGTCTAAGGAAGTACGAGCTTCACGAAAAAATGAAATCGCGAATGAAGCGGTTGAAGAAAGTGTGCACGAGCTGGGTAATGAGGGATCTCTGAATCGCGGAGCGATAGTGGCGAACCGATCCGATGAAGGTGCCACGCTCCGAGTCGACGAGGACCTGGCGATCCGGACTGTTGAAGGGGTTGTTACTCGATCCCGTGACAACGCCTCGAATCTTCCTCATGCCATGACCATGAACCGATCCCGGGGGGCGCCGCGAGCCACCATCCTCGATCCACGGCGATCCGAATTGATGATCGGACTACAACTCGACCTGGAAAGGAGCCTATGGCTCGCTCCTACCGTCCTGGCCCCTCCGCTCGACCTGCCTCAAGCTCCTTGCGCATAAGAGAAAGTGATGATGATCAATATGACCCTTCTGCTCCTGTTACTGAGGGGGATCTCTCTCGCTTTTCCGAAATGTGGGAAAGATTGTTTGATGAGTTGGCTGTCCAAAGGCAGGAAAGCTCCGTTCTGCGACAAAATTTGACCACTATGGATAGAAGGCTTAATGATCTCACAAGGCAAAGGACGCCACCAGTTCGTCCGCTCACCCCAGAATACTCTTCTTCGTCAGAGGAATCGCCAAGGCCTCCGCGACGACCGTATGAGAGGCCCGAAAACATAGAGCAGCTTCGATTTGGAACCCTGCCATCACGGGAAGAAGAGGCACTGGATGTAGAGCCCTCAAACCGTAATGTGAACAATCACACCGCAACTCCCAGAGCTCGAGGTGTGGACAACCCTGTACAGAACAGGCTACCTCAGCCCCGTCGCCGTGCAAATGCTCATGGTAACAGGGGGCAACGAAGCCCAATCCGAGCCCCGGATTTTGTGACTGCTCCCAGAAGAGAGAGTAGAGAACCCCACCGAGCTAGAAGCGCTGACCCCGAACCTCCGCTGACCAGTGCAAATGTTGCAGCTATGATCCATCAAATTCTGGTAGATAGCCGTGGACAACGGAATGAAGATTGGGGAATTGACCGCAGTCATACCCCTTTCACTGATGATATTTTAGATGCGACTTTCCCGAGGCGTTTCAACATGCCGCAGATTAACCGTTACGCGGGTAGATCTGATCCCGTCCAGCATCTAATGAGATATTCTTGGTCAATGACCGCTGCCGCAGCTTCTGACGCTGTCAAGTGCAAAGCATTTCCCATATTCTTGGAGGATGTAGCATTATTATGGTTTACTTGCGTACCAGCAAGATCAATTTCCAGCTTCAGGGAGTTGAGTGAAAGGTTTGTGGAACAGTTCCGCATCTATGCACAAAAGACGAAGAGTGTGATTGACTTGTTCCTTGTCAAGCAACGACCAGGCGAGAGTTTGCGGGTGTACCTAGACCGTTTCAACCTGGCCGCTACTGAAGTTAAGGATCCTCATGAGCCAACTGTTGTGGCAGCCCTGATTGATGGGGTAGATAAAGACACTGAATTTGGGAGATACCTGGCCGGCAAGCAAACTCATACTAGAGAATTATTCTACGAAAAAGCTAAAGTACACTTACGCCGGGAGGAAGTATATGCTAACCGAAAGTCAAAAACGGCCGATAAAGAGGAAATCCAGAGCAATGTCGCCATCAAGCAGAACGGAGACAGCTCGGGGAAGGTCGAGGTTAATGTCGGAAATCGAAATCAGGGTGGTCGTCAGTCAGGAAATAATGATAATAACAGTAATGGCAACAACAGGAAGAGGAATCGAGGGAACGACCCCCAGAGAAGGACTCGTCCCAGGTCTTTTGAGAGTTATACACCAATAAATGATACTTTGGAAAATATCTTCATGGATTCGTACAACGTCCTCCAAAATAAAAGGCCTCCTCCTAGAGAGTCGACGGAGAAAGAGCGTGAAACGGGGAAGTTTTGTCTCTTTCATCAGATTCATGGCCATTCGACAAATGAATGCCGTCACCTAAGAGATGTAGTCGAGAGGCTTCTCCGAGAAGGAAAATTGGATGAATACAGAGTAACGCCCAGAGACAGGGGGCAAGCCGTACAAGCCCCAAATCAGAACCAGAATCAACCCGCTGTCAGGCCAACCGCACAGCAAAAGGGAAAGGATCTTGTTATCAATACTGTAATCGGAGGGCTTTATCTCGCTGGACACGGTTCCAAGGCAGTGGATCAGTATGTCAATGAAGCCAAGCAACACCTCGAGGTAGGGGAGTGTAGCAACCCCGAGGACAACGTCCCGGTAAAGCAACAAAAGATGATGTTCGACCATGTCGTTTTCCGCGAACGAGAAAGCATTGGAGTCCATGCTCCGACTGAAGACCCATTTGTAATCACAGTACCTATTGGCCCGACCACTGTTCATAAAGTTTTGGTGGATAATGGGAGTTCCGTCAATATTCTTTTCAAAAGGACATTCGACCAGATGAACTTCGAGATAAAAGACTTGAAGCCCTGTCAGGGATTGATCTGTGGATTTGACGGAGCATCCACCGCTCCAATGGGTTATGTAGATTTACCGGTTACGCTTGGGGAAGGAGAACGCCAGAGAGTGAGAATCCTTCCCTTCATGGTTTTGGATATTGAATCACCCTATAATGCCTTCTTGAGCCGACCGGCCCTCGCAAAGTTTAGAGCCTGTATAGCCCCCTGGTGCTTATTATTGAAATTTCCTACGGAAGCCGGTGTTGGTATTGTCAGAGGAGATCGGGTTGCCGCACGAGTATGTTATGTTGCAGAGCTAAAGCTACTCCGCAATGGAGGGGACATAGAAACCAAGGGCGCTTCTCCCCCTACAAGGGCGGAGACCTTATAGCAACTAAAGAGGATAACCGTAGGAGAGTCGCCCAGAGAGTTGCCCGAGGATATATATCTCAGAGAGGACAAAGAACCTGAGGGCAGAATGGCGACTCCCAACGAGACAACTGTGGATGTACCGATCGATGATAGTGACCCAGAGAAGGTCCTTAAGATTGGATCCCAGTTAAATCCAAATGTAGCTAAAGAACTGACGAATTTCTTAAAAAATAATTTGGATGTATTTGCTTGGACCCACGCGGACATGTGCGGGATATCTCCATCAATCATGAGCCATTCATTAAGCATTAACCCTAAACATCCTCCGGTGAAACAAAAAAGGCGAATGCTGGGTCCAGAGAGGTCCGCTACCTTGAAAGAAGAAGTTGGAAAGCTAAAGAGTAATGGATTTATCAGAGACTCAATCTACCCAGACTGGATTTCAAATCCAGTTCTAGTAAAGAAGGCTAATGGGAAATGGCGAACGTGTATCGATTTCTCGGACTTGAATAAAGCCTGCCTGAAAGACAGCTTTCCGTTACCCAGGATCGATCAGTTGGTAGACTCAACGGTGGGTCATGAACTCCTCTCCTTTATGGATGCTTATTCAGGATATAACCAGATCCAATGCATGTTCCAGATCAAGAACACACTAGCTTTATTACGGATCTAGGATTATATTGCTATGTAGTAATGCCCTTTGGCCTTAAGAACGCAGGCGCTACATATCAACGTTTAGTGAACAGAATGTTCTATAACCAGATCGGGAAAACAATGGAAGTATACGTTGACGACATGTTGGTTAAGTTCAAGCAATCCTCTAATCACACTACGGACTTGGTAGAGATGTTTGGCATTCTTCGAAAGTACGGGATGAAACTCAACCCAACAAAATGTTCATTCGGGGTCGCCTCCGGAAAATTCTTCGGATTCATCGTCAGTTCTCGTGGGATTGAGATTAATCCCGACCAAATCGCAGCAATCAGAGACATTCAGGAACTTAGGCAAATTAAAGATGTGCAAAGCCTTGTAGGGAAATTAGCCGCACTAAGCAGATTTATCTCCAGGGCTACGAACAAATGCATCCCATTCTTCGAATTGATAAAGCGAGGAAAACGCCACTTCAAATGGACGCCCGACTGCGTAGAAGCGCTTCAGAACTTGCTGAGACACCTGAAGAAACCACCGATACTGTCTAAGCCGATGGATCATGAGGACTTATTTGTGTACTTGGCAGTGTCGTCCCACGCGATTAGCTCGGCATTGGTAAGAGAAGAAGATAAGGTCCAAAGACCTGTGTATTACGTGAGCAAAAAATTGATGGCAGCAGAGCGTAATTATCCAAGGATAGAAAAGTTGGCGTATAGTTTGTTGATCGCCTCTAGAAAGCTTCGACATTATTTTCAGGCGCATCCCATTACTGTATACACTGATCATCCACTCAAGCAAGTTCTACAGAGACCAGAAGCATCTGGAAGGCTACTCAAGTGGAACATTGAGTTGAGTCAATTTGATCTGAACTTTCAGCCTCGACGGTCAATTCGGGGGCAAGTGATAGCCGACTTCATAGCAGAGTTTACCATCCCGGAGGAAGATATAGCAAACGAAGAAGTTGACCCCTCAAAATTACTTCTCGACCCCAGTGCTTGGAGATTGTATACTGATGGCGCTAGGAATGACAAGAGATCTGGCGCTGGAGTAGTGCTTGAAACTCCCTAGAAACGGCTGATATCCTATGCTATCCGGATGGAGTTTCACGCCACTAACAACGACTCCGAATATGAAGCCCTGATAGTCGGACTAAGGATCGCAATGGAGTTGGAAGTCACAAAGTTGGAGATATTTTCCGACTCCAAGTTAGTTGTGGACCAGGTTACTGGGAAATTCCAAGCCAAAAGTGCAAGATTGATCTTATACTTGGAGAAAGTGAAGAAGTTGCTGAACGGCTTTTATCATTACAGCATATCTCATATTCCGCGGTCGGAGAATCAGCAGGCAGACAAGTTGGCGAAGATGGCTAGCTCTGGTGATCTTGAAGAGACCGGGCTAGCCCCAGTCGAAGTATTTCGGTCTCCTAGTATAGATCAGATGGAAATTGATCCAGTACTAGAGACGGAACCAGAAAGGGAGTCATGGATGACCCCTCTAAAGAATTTCTTGATGAATGGAGCGCTTCCGACCAAGAAAAGCGAGAGGCGTAAAGTAATTCGTAAAGCTGCCCGATACGTTCTGCAAGGCGGAGTTCTTTACAGACAAGGATTTTCGATGCCTCTTCTTCAGTGTATAGCTCATGACGACATCAAGCGTGTGCTGTAAGAGGTACACGAAGGTGAATGCGGCGATCACACTGGAGAGCAAACATTGGCGAAAAAGGTGTTGCGGCATGGTTATTTCTGGCCTACCATAAACAAGGATGCGGCGAAATACGCACGACGGTGTGATGCATGCCAGAGATTTTCAAAGATACCTAGAGCACCTCCTAATCAGTTAAAAACAATGACGAGCCCATGGCCTTTCCCTATGTGGGGAATTGATATCATCGGAAGTCTCCCCATAGCTAGGGGTGGAGCGAAGTTCGCTATTGTAGCCGTAGATTATTTCACTAAGTGGGTCGAGGCTGAACCACTGACTACAATCACAACCAAACGAGTGATCAATTTTGTCGTTAGAAACATCATCTGTCGATTTGGGATTCCAAAGATTGTGATAACTGATAACGAAACTCAGTTCGATAGCACTGAATTCAGAAACTTCTGCCAGAAATACCACAATGAGAAACGGTACACCTCTGTGGCGCACCGCAATCGAATGGACAAGTCGAAGCGGCGAATAAAGTGATTAAGTCCATTCTGAAAAGAAGACTGAAGCGAGCCAGAGCCATGTGGGCTGATGAATTAACCTTAGCGCTATGGGCCTATAGGACAACGTATAAATCAGCAACAGGACATACCCCCTTCTCCTTTGCTTTTGGAGCAGAAGCAGTCATCCCAATTGAGATAAAAGTACCTTCTCACCGAGTGACTTATTACGATCCAATGACTAATAACGAATTGCTCCTTGAATCCCTGGATATGATCGAAGAAAAGAGGGACGAAGCAGACCTGCGTGCCTTGAGATGCAAACAACAGGTCACCCGATACTACAACAAAAAGGTTCGAGCTCGAACCTTGGAACCCGGAGACTTGGTTCTGAAGCGTGTCATTCCAGCCCCAACTCATATGGGTGCGAAGTGGGAAGGACCGTACTCCATACTGTGCAAGCTTGATAATGGAACCTTCAAGCTAGCAACCGTAGATGGAAAGGAAATCCCCAGAGTGTGGAATGCCCAACATTTACGGCCGTACCTAACGTAAAGATGTCAGATCTGTTCTTTTGCTTTGTTAAGAACCATGTACAAGGCACGACTTGCCTAGAATAGTCCGATTTCTTAATAATAATAAAAACTATAAAGTGGACGGAGGTCATGATTCGACCGAACCACTATAAAAATATTGTGTGTTGTTTACCTTTATTGCACTATTATTTATCTGCCTTTCTATTTTAGTGGAAATTGTTGTGAATCATGCAATGATCCTAGAAGCTTATAATTATAGGTGCCTTCCATCAGAATGGAATGCAATCACCAGTCAAAACTCTGAGGGTGTGATAAAGTAAGTCATATTATTGATAGAACTCTAATTCTCTAGAGAGAGAGAGTATAAAAGCGTCTCCGATTGAGCGCTGAGAAAGAGCTCCCTCCCCATTGAAGGATCGGGGAGCGATTGAATTGCTGAGCTCGAACTCTAACTCTCCAGAGAGAGAGAGAGTATAAAAGTGTCTCCGATTGAGCGTTGAGAAAGAGCTCCCTCCCCGCTGAAGGATCGGGGAGCGATTGAACTACTGAGCTCGAACTCTAACTCTCCATAGCAGAGGGAGAGTATAAAAGCGTCTCCGACTGAGCGCTGAGAAAGAACACTTGCCCCGCTGAAGGAACGGGGAGCGACTGAGCTGCTAAATTATCTTGCTAAACTCCGACCTCGGCGACCGCCAGGAGAGTATAAGAGAGTCTATGGTTAAGCACTGAGAAAGGTGCCGGAAACTCAGCACCATAAGGACAATTATCTTGCTAAATTTTCTAAGTCCCCCATATTCAGAAATAGGGGGCAACGTGCAGACAATGCTAATCAATCCTTAATAAGCCCTAGTCAGACGCTACGTTAACGATTGATTGGGGGCATATACATATATACATAAACACGGAAATTTTTAAATTTTTCTTTATGTTGCTAGACTGATTTGTAGTTATAATTAGATGGTCTATGATTAAGCATGAAAAGTTTATTAAATGCAGGTACACGGTGATGCAAAAAGAGATAAACGTTCATTTACAAACTGCAAGCCTAGAAAGTGAAAAACAACCTAAAACAAAAGTGAGGGCCAGTCTCACAATTACATTCCATGGCCAGTAAGCAACCTAAAAACAAAATATAGACAAGCAACAATATCCTATTTACGCTTGGACTTCTTCTCCTACTTCCGTTTCTCCAGCTTCGCCTTGTCAGCGTCGGATTGATCACCTTTCTTTCTCTTCCTTTTGTCTATGAGAGGAACGTTCGACTCTTCAGAAGATTCCTCCTCCACCTCCTTCCTCTTCCTTTTATCAGTTAGGGAAGCTGGGAAATCATCAGGGTTCGCAAAATGAAGCTGTTTGCTGATGGATTTGGGATGGAGTTTCAAAACCATCCCGGTTTTGGGATTAAACTCCGAGATAGGGGCTATGTTCAGAGGCTCTTGTCCCACCTTCTTTAAAGCCAGCTCCTTTTCCTGCCTAGCTTTTCTATTAGCCAGAGTTTCATCGTCATCATCTTCGGCTTCTTTGGTGCTAATGATATCCTCCTCATCCTCTACATGGCGCCCATCCATATCTTTCAAGGCCTCGATGGTTTCATCATCCTTGGGAGCATCAGCACTGGGTGCCAGGATGCTCTTCTCGGCTGTTGTACCCTCGGCCTGCTTCGGTATCTCAACACCGGCGCTAGGCGAGACGACAACCTTCTCTGCCTCTTTCCTCTTCTCGACATCCTTGTCGACGGGCTCGCCACCTGTATTATGGGGAACACATGTTATTAATTTAATTGGTTGCTCTACCAGACGACGACAATTCACAATTGCTTTGACAAATTGTGGGGAAAAAAGGGAGATACCTTCCGCCGATCCTCCACCTAGGCTAGCTGTAGGGGCTCCGGCAACCACAGTAGTTAGGCCCAAAGGGATTAATGGATCATCAGGATGGTATTCCTCAACTTTGGAGGTCTTGGGCTCTACAGCTGAGCTTGAACCTTCGTCAGCCTTGCTTTTGCCCTTAGCCAGGGCCCTCTCCTTTTCCATTTCCGCTTGAATTAGACGACGACCTTCTGCCAGATCCTCGGGCTCGTTATCCCTGAGGATGGTCTTCATCAGCTCATCTTCGTCAATTTCTTCAACTCCCAATCTCTGCTTCTCACCCTCAACGATGGAATCCCATAAATTGGCTAAAGTAACTTGGTAGTCCGGGATCCACGAGATGTTGCGGGTTTTGAGGACTTGGCCCAGGAAGTCAAAAATCATCTCTTCAAACCCTTCGATATCCTTTTCTCTCTCGAGGAGCTTGTTGTTAGAAGCAGTAGCCATTTCAATGGCGCTATCAACATTCTTTTCGGCGAGAGCCGCCCGCCTCTCCGCATCCACGACTTGATCATTCAAAATCACCTTTTCCGCTTCAGCCAAAGCCAGACTTTCTTTCAAAATTGCTTTTTCTGCCTCCTAAGTAGCTCTCTCAGCTTCAAAATGGCCTTGTGCTGTCTTCAACTCAATGTTGGCCATTTTAAGATCTTCTACCTCCTTCTTTAAGGCCATTTTCTCTTGACTATTTGAGTCAAGTTCCGAATGAAAGCGTTTCTTAGCATTCTCCAATTCGGTCTTATAATTTTCGGCATCCCTCCGCGCTAAGGCAAGTTGGGATTGAGCATCTTCCAAGTCCTTCTCCATTTTTGTCCTGGCCCTTTCATTGTTATCAATCTTCACCTTGGATCTATGTGCTTCCATTTCAAGCGTTCGGATGACTTCTGAAAGATTAACAGCATGTTTCTTCATCATTTCATACTGCCTGGCTATATGGCGAATGTGCCCGACGACTTCATTATCCCAGTTCCTAGGGACTGGTTCCAAGGCTGGAACAAACGTCATCCTTTCGAAGAAGATGTTGGGGAATTGTTCCCGTAACTTTTCCGGCCTACCTTGAGTCTCGGGACCATGGATGTAATCTCGCGACCCGGGGGCAACCAACTCTGGCTGGCTGGAAGGGACAATGTCACTTCTCTCCTTTTCAGAATCTTTGATTAGATCCTTGCTTTGTCCTTGGGCTCGTAGTGTCTTTTTGACGACCTGCTGTGAGAGGGTGTACTCTTCGGAGGAGTTAGCTCTTTAGGAAGTTGTTTTCCTCCTGGAGGAGCCACCGGATAGCTGGGAAGCTTGCCAGAAGTCGATTTTGGTGGAGACCGGGGTTGCGAAGAAGTAGGCTTGTGAGAAGGGCCGCGAGAGCGCTTGGTGCTCGGATGAAGACTGGGTGTGCCTTTGCGGAGAGAACGATAAGAATAAGACCGCCTGCGAGACATCTTTCCTACAAAAGAGAAAAGAGCATATTAAAACTTTGAATACTGTTGATATAAAAGTGTGGGGTCAGGCGGTGCGTGTGATTTGTGCATCCCATATAATTCCTCCTAACAGACCCGGGCCTGAAGTCAGGGTCATTTGAGTAGTTTCTTGTCCTCTGATTGGAACGGTGGTCTCCTCAGAAGCTGGGAAAAATGGCTCCCCTTCAAAGTCCCCCTCTGTGTATACATCATCGGGTAAAGGAATTTTGCTCAGCTCTTTGAATAGCTGTTCTTCTGTCAAATCATTGGGAGCAGCAGGTTCGATCGGAAGAGAAGCCCTTGAGGGGAAACCCCTCGGAGAAACTGGGATTTTCTTGGACTCGTCACCACAGGCCTCATCTCCTCTATATATGTTCAGGTCCTCGTCGTCCTGGATGATTATCGGGGAAGGACTCTTACGGAATTTAGTTGTTTCTGCTGCCCGTGATGTTCCCTCTCCCTCCGTTGGGGGCACGTGTTTGTAGGGTTTGCCGCCAGCACCAAGTCCAAATCTTATATCCAGAAGACGATGCTTATGAAGATTCTCATCAGTGATGCACTTCTTGATCCTTAGAAAATCGGATCTGCTTTGTAGAAGAATAGACAATCGATTATTGTATAACAAGCCTTCCGTCTTGGGAAAAACGTGATCTGCTTAAAACAAAAAAGAAGGGGGGATGTTAATGCTTCGATTTCTTAAGCAAGATATTCAGTCAAAAGATTAAAGTTTACTTGATTTAAGCTTTCTTCTTGAGCACCCAGCCTGTCTTTTTATATAGAACCAATCAGACTTTGGATCCCCTATATTGCTGTATCCGTCATACAGAACCTTCCTATTCGCCACCGATTCGAAGAAAGAGAAATTTGGAGTTGCCGAGGAGCGATGCTTGAAAAGATAAAAGAATGTTAAATCTTTAAATGTGAGCTCGGTATGTAAGATCTCCGCGTATGCGATATATAGAGTATATAGAGCCGCGTAGGCGTTAGGATGAAGCTGCATTGGAGCGATACCCAATCGTTTTAAGGTTTCAATCACGATTGGAGGAAACGGAGGAATAGCTCCTATCGAGCACATGATTCGGCTGACGGCCATATACCCTTCTGGAGCTAAGTGGGGTCTATCTTCGCTAACGGGTGTCCTCACATCATCCCAAGGGATCCCACGTCTCAGGCAAATTCTTTTAAGCTTGATGTCATCGAGTTTAGATGCTAAAGAATCAGTAAACTTCTCTATCTCAAGTGCACCAGGAATCTCGTCAGGAGCTCGACCGTCTACTTCAGACTCCTCATCAAGTGAAGTACTTTCAGTTGGATCCGATTTCGTTGCTTCGTATTCGGAACCGGAATCCTCGCCCCTTGGGTTAGTTGGATGGACCTCAGGATTGTGGTGCTCAGACACCTCGGGATCCGTCTCGGTGTTAGATCTCGAAGAAGAGTGATTATCCGACATTACTGTTTAGGCGAAGAAACATGAGAAATAAGATTAAAACTACCCGTCCCCCTGTGTGTGCAAGTGCCGGTGTGAGTGCTTGTGCGTGCATTAAAGAAAAGTACAAAGGTCAACAAAGTCATCTAGACATTGGTCGTTGTTCGATCGATAGATTATGCATTTGTTCAATCTGGAATGTTCGTCCCAAAGACTCTAACCTAACTGTTCATCGATTTGTTAGAGTTGCGTTATTTAGTCAGCGTGTGCATCAGATCGTTCGTCGGATGGATCGCAGGACAGGTCCGGATCGCAACATATGAACGGATCGTGCTGAAGGACTCGGTACGCGAAAAGGTACAATATCGTAGAAAGGCTTCGAATCGTGAAGCGCCCCAATCCATCCAAACGGATCGCTATGGTATCTTGACGATCCGCATCGCCTCCTGTTCTCCACGATCCGAAGCTCCTCCCTTCCCGCGACTCGATCCTTTAGCCGAATCTATGCTTCGTCCTCTTCTCTCCGAACCCTCGCCTCGTCAACGAAACGCACCGAACTGCTTCCTCTCCTCTTCCCTGAACCTCGCATCACCACGAACCAATGCCCCCCCTCCGATCTGATTCCTCCTTCTTCTCCCTCGCATCTTCCTCATCATTTCTCCTCGGTTCGTCACGTGAGCGCCTGAACCCATTTGGCGAAATTACCTTTCTTAAATTAGGAAGAACAATTGTATTCATGGAAGGAAAAATTAGGGTTTTATCTCGAGAAGAATAGGCGGTACGTTGCTGGAAGAAGTAGAAGGGGAAAAGTGAAGTGAGGATCGATTTATATAGGCAAAAGGGCGACCGTTAGTCTCCCCCTTTTGTCCTATTCGATCCATGAAAGTCGATGGGCCGCGAATCAAAGCCCATCGCGTCATGAACCAAAAGCCCACCTCGTTCCGTAAAGAGGCCCAAGTGCTCACCAAAGGACGAAACGAATAACTTGCTGACAAACCGTGATTCTCCCATGCGATACGAACCAATAAATGACCAACGGGAATGAAAATTCAAAAATGCACCTTATGGATTCGATGATGAAAACTCTGAAAGATCCCAGGAAAGAATTGTCCAATAAATAGGGAAACTATTAAAGATTTATCCGATATTTGTAGCAAGCAAAGAAACAGATTTCCGTAAACGATATGGCCTTCCGGATAGACGCTATCACTGATTTGCATCTCTTTATGAAAAGACATTTCTATAGTTTCGAAGCATGTTCCATCATCGATAAAACATACTTCGAGGGGGCAAAATGTTGGCTAGCTTTTTGACCAAGCCACCCAGGTTCACTCACAAGAAGAAAGTATGAAACTACGTTCCTTAAGAACATGAAGGAACGGATCGCAGCAGAGGATCGCCCCTCATCGGATCGCCCCCCGGAGGATCGCCCCTCTTCGGATCGCACCAGAGAATCACCCCCATTGCATCAGCGATATGACCACTTCTACGCGGCTCGATCCGTATATACACTACTACCCAGCATAGACCGATCCGATCCCCTGATGCATAGCGAAGCCTCTGACCCGTTCAAGCACGAGCTAGTCCTTGGTGATCCGAGATGCACGGATCCAGCGACACGTGTCCCCAACTGTCACTTTGACTGATTCTCCCCCTTTGCTCGATCCGATATTTAAGGGGATCGCGACACCTGTCCGCAACGGCTAATTTGACTAATTCTTCATCAGGCTGCGATACGATCCGATATTCTCGGGATTTGTGCCACGTGTGACCGTGATCCGCCTGACAAAATCAGCTATATATAGCCCAGAGCTTGGCATTTTTCAGGATCTTTTTGGCAATATTGAGGACTGATTCCGCCATTATTGTCATAACACCATTTCTTATCAGTTTTATTTCGAGATTACTGAGAGAAATCACAATTGTAAAGGTGAGCTTGAGAAAAATCATTGATTGTACCAACATTCAAAGTATAATCAATTACATATAAAGTGGACGTAGGCTCGTTAACGCCGAACCACTATAAATTCTGTGTGTTCTTTGCTTTTTCTTCATTCTCCAGTTATAATTCTTTAAGAATCAGAACAATTTGGGTGTTAGGTCCAAATTTTGATCTAATAGCTGTCTACCTCCATAACATACTACCCTCCCCTCTTGCATCAGAAACGCACTAAGCCCTGTAGCACATGCAGCGGTGTATACTGTAAATACTTTGTTCCCATCGGTCAATGTCAAGACTGAGGCAGTTTTCAGAGCCCTCTTTAATCATTGGGAAGCAATATCACAATCTATATCCCATGAAAATGCCAAATTCTTCTTCGTCAGCCTGGTGAGTGGGGCTGATACCTTTGCGAAGTCCGTAATGGACTTTTGATAATAACCTGCCAACCCCAGAAAGCTTCTCACCTCCATTGCATTCTTTGGAATCTGCCAATTCTGAACTACAACCACCTTTGCGGGATCTACTGCTATCCCTTCTTTAGAAACCACATGCCCTAGGAATCTCACATTTTTCCTCCAAAAATGTTATTTGGAGAACTTTGCCTTAAGCTAGTGCGCACAGAGAGTTTTCAAAACCTCCCTTAGATGTTGGGCATGCTCTTCTTCGTTCTTTGAGAAGATCAAGATATCATCAACAAAGACCAAGACAAATTTATCTAGAAACTCCTGAAACACCCTACTTATCATATCAACAAAATAGGCAGGTGCATTCGTCAACCCAAAAGGCATAACGAGCCATTCAAAGAAACCATCTGGAGTCCTAAAAGCGCTCTTATCGACACTGTCCTTGGCCACTCTCAACTGATAAAACCCCTTGGCTAGGTCTAACTGAGAGAATACCGATTCCCCAACAAGCTGGTCAAATAAGTCATCTATCCTTGGGAGTTGGTGCATGTTCTGCTTAGTGAGTTTATTCAACTCCCTATACTCTACACGCAAGCGAAGTGAACCATCTGCCTTAGTCGCGAATACTACTGGAGCACCCCATTCAGATATGCTTCACCTAATAAATTCTTTCTCAAGTAGCTCCCCTCCTTGTTAGCTAAGCTCCCTCCTTTCCCTTGGAGTCATATGATGCACAGGTAATGCAAATGACTTTGCAATATCCACTAAATATACACGAAAATCGATCTCGTGCCTCGGAGGTAAGCCCCATACCTCATCAAAAACATCAAAATAATCTCGGACTACCGAAACAGATTGCAGATCATCTATAGATGCATCAAGAGACATTAGGAAACTAAGCATAACAGATCCTTGCCGGTCATAAGAAATCTCAAGGGTCCTCCCATGACAAGTCAGAAGCCTAACGACCCTCTTCTCACAATCCAGAATGGCACCATACATGGCTAGCCAATCCATCCCTAGAATCAAAATGTAGCCCATAAAACCGAGCACATACGCATCGCACTCAAACTCGACGCCTAAGATAGATATTCTCAAACCCCGAAAAATCACGGATAAATGATCCAAACAACCAATGGGGATTAAGACAATAATGAGATCCACTACCATACTAGTATTTAAGTGCAGAGATCAACCACAGAACTAGATATGAATGAATGTGAAGCACCATAATCAAAAAGAGTTCTTATGGGATGATTGGAAAGAGAAATCAAAACTTCCACGGAAATTTTCCTACCTCTATCCAGAGCAATGGTCGCGAGAGCATGCACTTGCCCTCCAGAAGCTCCTTCCCTTTGACCTTGTCCCTGTTATTCGGGCACTCCCAGCAAAGTGTCCAACCTCTCCACAGCTGTATCAAGAATTCTTCCTTCTCTTGTAGTCCTTGACCAAGTGACCCCATTTTCCATAATAGCGACACTTCCTCTTATCCTTAGCCTTGTCATTCTTTCTGCGTTTCTTTTTTTGATGTTGTTGTCCTTTCTTGGGCCGTACCTTCTTATTTTGTGCTGCTTCCTCATCCTTAACTTCCTTCTTTTCTCCTTTGTCTTCCTCATGCATCAAGGCCATATCAACAAGCCTTTAAAAAGTAGCTTCCATTGGAATATGGGACGTAGCTAACCTATGAATGAGTTCATTCAGCCCTTTAGCAAACCATAAAGCCTTCTTTTGTGGAGTATCTACCAGTTGCAATCCAAATCTTGCTAACTGGTCGAATTTGTTCACATATTCTTTAACAGTCATGTTTCCCTGTTTGAGCGCCAAGAACCTCTCCATTTGCATGCTTTTCTCAGCTTGTGAAAGAAACTTCATTTCAAACCTCATTCTAAAATCATCTTATGTCTCCACCAGATGTCAAGCTTGGGTAACTTCCCACCATAATGTAGCTTCGTCTTTCAGTACCCAGACAGCTAACTGAATCTTCCTTCGATCTTCTACTTCGAAAATTCCAAACAAATCCTTGGCCTCCTTGAGCCAATTCCTTGCCTCTACGAATGTTTCGGTTCCACGGAATGGCTTCCCTCCCATGGCACACAAATCTTTGCAGATCCTAGCGAAATTATCTGCTCTTGGAGGAGGAGGAGGAGGAGGAGGAACGACGGGTGCAGCTGGGGGATGAACGCCGGCTTGACAACCGGCAGGCCCCGTGGCCTCTAAATACCTACAGAAGCAGCCTGGTATCGTAACGCCCTCAGGAATGTTAGGTTCCCCAGACATGCTGAAAAGAAAAGGAAAGAGATTCAAACAAAGGATCGAAAGATATTACATATGGCTTTGGGGAATATGTTTTTCAAAACAGACTTTTCTTTTGAAAATGCTTACTTTTAAAACCTTTTTGAAAATAATTTTCAAAATCATTTATCTAATCTGGTAACCTTCAGCTCTGATACCAAGTATGACACCACATGTCCGTTAATGTCACTCATTAAGAGAATGCATTAAGTCGTGAAGCGTTAAAGGTAAACAGAAACATTACAAGATAGATATAAAAATAGCAGCGGAATAAAAACTAACTTTATTAATCATAAAGCATCGTGGTTTAAAACATCATACGTCTGCATTACATAAAAAAACCAATACATCACAAAAACTTCTGTCTTGCTTTTATACATCAGAGTACAAAATAAAAGAAGCAAAAATCCCAAAATAAAAGCGTAGCCATAGTAGCAAAGATAGGAGCTTGAGCAATACATATAAAAGATCTAGCAAAATGATAGCAGAATCCTGGACAGGCCTGAGTATTACCACCTTGAGAACCTTGTGGGGATGGAAGAAAGAAGAGAAAACAAAAAGGGTCAGACATAAAGTCTGGTGAGTCTAGTTACTTTTAGCAACTAAATAAGTAAAAGTAGCATGATAGACATATAAAGTGGATAAGAAAGATAACACCATAAAAGGCAGGTATGACAAGGTGAATATGATAGAGTGTATACGCTTCTCTAACGATTACTCTTATTCTCTTCACTAATACTAGTATAACCAGAATGAGATGATCCCAACAACTATAAGATGGTAGACTTAGGCGTACTTCTGTTGAGAGGTTTTAACCCCATACAATCCACAGGCTGCCTAATCCTCGTAGGCTCCTAAACATTACCAGAGTCTAGATGTACCCTAAATACTACCCTAATCAATCAGCTCCCTACTCCGTAGATACCCTATGCTGGCCCCATAGTAGGAGGTATCAATTCCTAAAGTGGCAACCCTTGTGCACAACCATATCTACTGGTGCCACGGTTGTCTTATCCCCTTCTTCCCGTCCCATGCACGCGCATGTCGCTGATCGGTTTGCGCCTCCCGCACTGTCCTCCTCGTTTGGGTCTCTTATAATCAGCCCAGTACGCGTGCCCCGATCCCGACCTAGGGCGGAGCCCTCGTTCGATACCGTTATATGGGTTACTGACTAAAATGGGTCCCACACACAAGATGATACAGGCTCTCCCCCTTGTCCTGTATCCCCACTAGGATTTCCTCAAGCTATGTATACCTATTGGTGTCTTTAATCATAACACCCTCAGGTTAAGTTTGTGGGCTTATATATATAAATATTACCCACCTCCTTATATTTACTTAACCCACCCACTATTCAAACAAGTTTACTTAACCCCTATTCAAATTCATGTTCTTACAATCCCTATGGATTCAACTTTGTTAAGTATTCCAATTCATTACCATGTCCATATATGGTTATAATGTGCTAGACCTCCCACATTAAACCTACAGCTTGTAGATCCTGGTTATGCCAGGCGGCTCCGGGCAGACTTCTTCCACAAGTTGGGTTGAACCTCGTGTCATAGCACATCTCGTATTTGTGCACCTAGACTCCTCACATTAGATTCGCCACTTGTGGTCGCTGGATATGCCGGGCGGGCAGGCTTCCACCATAAGTGCAATCTAACCTCGTGTCTAGGCGCAGTTATAGTTTCAAATTACTATAATCCTAGGCATTTCTTTATTAACCTATTTTTACCTATGTCGTTATAGGTTTCATGCCCGTTTTTCCCAATTATGTTCATAAGGAATTATTTGCCCTAAATTCATATACGTCAGTATTATTCAAGCTATGGAAAATTCCCTATTTACAAGTTATGCCCTATTTCAACGTTTTCCCTCGTTCCCCATTTAACGCGTTCGCATATTTCGGCGACATGCCTAGGCTCCAAAGTAGCCTGGCTATATAAAATAAAAGGGAAAGATGAAGGGAAGATGACAGAGATGATTATACTATCAAAATTGGCATAAACATATAGAGGCATAGTGATAAGATGGGAATACGAGAACAGATCTGAGAAGCAAAAGTTAATAGAACTGTTTATAACATAGCAGGGGTATCATAATATGAATGATAAGATCTAAATAATAATTTAGATGTCCAACTAATAACTGTTCCAATTTAACCACAAACATGATATGTACAAGGTGATATAAATAGCAAATTAGATCTATAATCAAAGGTAGGTCATACACGATAAAGGTTAGGATCCAAGTCATAAATAAATCAGAATATCACAGGTAAACAAATTATTATATATATAACATGATAAAGGTTAATATCCAAGTCATAGTTATGTCAGAATATCATAGGTTCACAAGTTATTATAGATCTGACATGATTCAAGCAGTTACAGGTATAGATCCATATTACAGTCATATCATGTTTTACTTTTTAATTATTTAAATCTAAAAGCAACTTGAAACTCGCAGGGTTTGGGCCTTGAATGATAGAAGAAGAATAGCAAAGGTTGGATAACAGATCTACATTTGAATCTCTAAACTTGATTGCAGAAGAAGAAAAAGATTTGGTTCAGTCCAGGCACCGACAACATTTAGGCCTTCATTGATTTTGGTGTGAGAAAACTAGAGAAATGAAGCCGTATATATAGCTGCCAGCCCCCAGAACAAAACTAGCAAGTCAGTCCTAGGGGGGTCTATACCCCCTTTGGGGGTCGACACCCCCTTTGAGGGGTCGACCCAGTGGTCGAAACCCCCCTTAAGTGGTCAACACCCCCTTTAAGGGGTCAACCCAGGGGTCGACACCCCCCTTAAGGGGTCGCCTCCCCTGGGCGGGAGAATTCCTGCTAACCCAAATTTCTGCATTTTGAACGATTTTGAACTAAAATTTGATTTCTATACCCTATATATATATTCTTGTGCGCATACAAACATCAAACCTTCATAACTTCTTCATACGGTGTCCGTTTTACGCAAACCAAATGTTTGTCCTGACCAAAATTTCGAGACGGACGCAATGATGTAGTCCCTTTCCCTTAATTCTGAATATTAAATTATTTATTCTTTAATTTCCTCTTTAATGTTGTTAAAATTATGGGGTGTTACATACAAGCTCCCAGAAAAGTTAGAAAAGTCTCAAAGGGAAATCAAAAGCTTCGTACATGCCATTAAAAGTACCATTATCGACAAGCAAGGTAATAGTGAAAAGATATAATTCTGATGTAGTAACGAAAAATCTTCTTTAGGTAAAACCGGAGGACGTGTCCTACAAAAAAGCAGGTATAAGCACCAAAGCATAGACTCGAAGGAAACCCGAAAGGTTGTTTCGGAAGAAGCTCACAAGGAAAAAGCCATATACTAAAGAAAGTTTTATCATACCAAAAGACCATTCGCACAAAGATAGGTTGCTATGACAAGCCGGGAGCTTACACGAATACATGCCTCCAACTGCAAACCAAACCAGCAACCCGGAAGATATATACCAAATGAACCACACATAGCAGCCACACCTGCGTTATTAATCTCAGAGAAGCCTTCTGAAAGGCGCCCATATGAAGCTTTGCAGTTGAAAGGGCTAAACCTCATTTATAAATACGACCAGAAGGGTTCAGAATCAGGACAAACAATTTATTCCTAAAACTGTAATCATAATTTCAGAGTGTAACCGAAATTTCTAAAACAAATTTGAGATTTTCTTTTACTCTTGTAATCTTTTTTGCAAATTTTTAATAAATAAAGGAGGGTTCAGGATATTGACCTGTAGACTATAAGTATAAGAAAAGGGTAAGATAATTTTGGCTATTAATTTATTTAACATGATTTTAATTTCCAACTTCTTATTCTTAACTGAAACCATGTTGCAAAGCACATGAGAAGGGATATCACAATTGGTCTGAAAGTAGTAACGCTTATCCAAATTAGATAAATTACCATCGAAAGGGCGTGTTTTCTCTCTATTGCTTTGCCTAAAAAATACCTTACCCAGCAGGGTTGATTGTCACCCGAAAGTAACCAACTTTCAGTGCATTAAGAAGTTTCGATTCAATTAGATATACGAAACCTTAACTTAATTGGTAGCCCATGCCCTGGAAGTCATAAATGTTTGTCCGTGTAAATAAAAGATTTCGAAGGAAATAAAAGCCAAAGAATATTACTCTCTCGGGATGCTTAATTAATACGAAAGCCGTTGCATTTGGAAATCATCTATCATAAGCTACTTTAGTGCGTTAACCATTTTTATGACTAACGTTTTCTATGCTAGAAGAAGGGCTTGAACCTCCGATCCGTTAGTTAATATAAACTAATTTTTCTTTTCATGTTTGGATGAGTATAGGAACAATAAAGACAACAAAATCCAAGTCAAAAGGACTAGACACAATCAATGAAGAAATGGTCCATACCTCTCGTTTAGAAGAGGATATAACACTATCCTTCAACCATGCTGATACTTACAAGGAGAGGCTTCTGTTACAGAATCGAAGGATAAAAATGCAGAATGAAAGCACATGAGGAATGAAATCATTAAATTGAAATGGTTTCTGAATGAAGTTTTTTCCCAAAAGTGCGCTAGGAGAAGAAGTCTCCAAAATGCGAAGACGACCATGAACCATGTAGTGGATTCAAAAAGAAAAGAGTCTAACGCTACTCAACTAAAAACAAAACGAAAAATGAGTCGTTCGAACTTTAACTTAAGAAGCTGAAAAATGGGAAAATGAAAGCTAATTACGAAGGAAAGATGAAATATATGGAGGAGCAGATCGGAAGATCCACTGTCGAAGGATAATAGCCCCATTAGGTGAACTATTCCGACAAAGATGATTAAATTAAAGATCAGATAGCAAAAGATGTGAAAGCTGCATTCAGTTTCAAAAGGAAGAGAACCCTCGATCTCATGCCAATGGTAATGAAAGGGTTGCTCTATTCGCCGAAGAGATCATGTCTGTTATCAACACATCACAAGTGAAGATTCCAGCAATCAAGTATCAAGAAATCAAAGAGCCTGACGATCGCCCAATAGCTTTCGATAACCATATGGACTTGTTTAATGCTTGTGGAGCAGTCCGTTGTAGATTATTCCCTATAACTCTTAATGTTGTTGCTGCCAAATGGTACCAGAAGTATCAAGAAAAGACCACATACTCTTGGAAACAGTTATCCTATGAATTTTCTACTCAAATAACGGCTAGGGTAGCCCCTGGGAGAATACTTGAAATGATTTAACGCAGAAGCTAAAAGGTCAAAAGGTATGAAAGACGGAACCAAATTAATAGCTGTCCACGCAGGGCTTCCAGAAAACGCCCCTTTTTGGGAAGGCCTTAGGATAAATGAAGCCCTGAGCTATAGGAATTCCACTTTCACGTGGACAAGTTCATTTGAATGGATGAGATTTACTAAGCTAAGAAGAAAGGATCCTTTCGTAAAGTAGGAACAAAGCTGAACCTTGACCGGAACTCGAAGCGATCCCAATGGCGGGACACCGACAACAATTCAGTGGCATTAAATAAGCTTTCTTTCATCTATACCATGATGAAAGGCAAGGTGAACTTCCCTACCTCATTCAAAGCACATACGAACCCCAAAGTTAAAAAGGGCGACGCCTACTATCTCCATCGCAAGGAAAATGGCCACAAGACCGATGTGTCCAAGGCCCTATATAGTATCATCCAAAGACTTGTACGAGAGGGCCGACTTCAATAATTTGTCCGAAATTCTCAAAATGCCTCACAAGCCGATAAAGGATATAAAAAGCCATCCGGCGGGACTATGACCAATGTTGTTGGGGAGGAACATGCTTTGGAAATTGAGAACTCACTCAACCATGTCAACATAAACCACGCAGGCCCACATATTACAAGGAGGAGCCAAGATGTTAAAAGTTGTTACATAAGAGAAGCCATAGATAGTATTCTCGATTCAAGAATGGGTGTCGGATCATCTCGCAAGAGGTATTCACATGCATACTTTTGTTGGTGACCCGCAAGAGCTTCAAAAGGGGATTCATCATCCATATAATGACCCTCTGATGATCATTACCCAAATAAAGAAGTCCATAGTTGCCAAAATCCTAGATGATAATAAAAGTTCTGTCAATGTCATCTTAAAGTATGCTTTCGACCAAATGAACATACCAAAAGTCAAACTAGACCCTAGCCCGGAGGCAATCTTCAGGTTCAACAATAAGGATTCCACATCTATCAGGAAAATAAGGCTCAAATTAAAAATTGTACTTCCTTCTTGCTACTGCACTTTTGAAGCCCTCTTTGAAATCATCAACTAGCCATCTTTCTATAATGCATTCTTTGGGCTCTCAGCTTTGGACGAAGTGAATGCTTTCGTTTCTCCTGAATAACCGATGGTCAAATTTACGATGTAGAACGGTAGGCAACTATTAAAGGAGAGAAATTTAGTTTAAGAGAGGTGTATCTTGCCACACTCGATCCATATAAGAAGAAATACTTTGCTTATTTCGATGCTTGCACTGAACTTCATCATTTGGATGGTGGGCATCAAAACCCAACATTCAAAGTGAAGTTAAGTAAGATAAGAAGCATTCAATCCATGAAATGTAAAATTAATGATTGCAAGTTAAAAGACGGGAAAACAAAGAAGCAAGGAGTCAATATTAACGATGAGGAAGAAGTCAAAACTACCTTGGACTATCTTGGAGAGGTCAAAAGAATTGAACGCTCTGAAGAAGTTGAGGAAATAGGCATAGATCCTATTTATTGTAGGAAAAATGTTAATATTGGTAGAATCTAGAATCAAAACTAAAGAAAGAGTTGGTCCACTTCCTCAAGAATATTGTAACAACCCGTAAAATCAGAACCAATTTAAAATTTTTAATTTGGCTATTTTAATGAAATTTGAATATTTAAAATAATTTATTTTAAGTAATAACGACTGAAAATTCTTTTGGATCGAAGCTATGGTGAATAAATTTATTTTAATTATAAAACATGGCCTGAAATAATGCGGTAGTTTGAAAATTTGAATTCGAACTTTGACTAACAGTACAGGATGCAAAATAAAACGGATTTTAGTGAAATAAAAAATATTTAAATTTGTTTAGAATATATTTCTATTGAATCTGAAAAATCAAAATTTCATAGCGGAAATCAAAAGTTATGGCCAAATTAATTTTCAGAAAGGTCGCTATGGAATAAATATAGGCCGTGAAAATAGACATTTTGCCAACGACCTTCGTTTTCGACAAAACCACTTTTGTTGGATCCGGAATGTCAAATTATTGCTAAGTTTCAAATTCCATAATTTTTGGAGTTAATATGTTAGCGTGGAAAAGGAAAACGCATTTGGTTAATTACAGTCAATTTGGATCGACCAGAAATTGGCCATTTTTCAAACGCTCTCCAAATTCGATGAAATCAGTTTTGTTGGGACCATATCGTCCAAACATAGCTAGATTTATTTTTCAGGAATTATTGGAATCAGTATGTGGCCCCGGCAAATTAAAATGTACATTCAAATCCATATTTGAATATTTTATATTTTAATTTGAAGAATAACTGACTGAAACAGTCGAATGGGCCTAGCGGGTATTTAGCTAGGGATGACAGTCATTGGGTTTGAATTGGAGTTCGTTTGGATAAACAGATATTTTTGGAATTTATATAAATATCGGCGAATCAGAAAATTCCATTCATTAATTAAAAAAACCACATTCTCTCTCCCCGTATCGCGATGAACGGCGGAACCTCCTTCTCCCCTTCTCTCCTCTTTTTCTTCCAAACCACTCAATAAAATCACGAGCTCCAGTTGACAATTTTCTAGAGATTCTCGAGATCTTCGCATCTATACCTATAGCGCCCCCTACCATTGTGTATTCGAGGAGATCTGACTCCCCGAAGTTCCAAACTTCGAAACGCCATTGCCCCTCCCCTGGTGCACCGAAGTGGACCCCATCACCACGCGCGGAGGTGCCCCTCCTCGCTCTTCGACGTGGCATTGGTCGATCCTCCTATAGCGTAGCGGATTGGAAGATAAATGCAAACCTAGTTTTGAATAGTTTGCTGAAGGTGACGGCTGAAATAAATTTAACTTTATAGCACTTTAAAGCGCTATGAATTTTGATTTTACAATAAAAATCATATCTTTTCGCTATGTTTTCAAAATCCAGTGAAACAAGAGACATTGGACTCGTGGTGATGTCTTCTACATTCTATAAGAGACCGGGGAATTTTTGGAGCTTTCTACAATTTTTGGAGGAGTGGAACCTAATGTGAGATTTCTAAATTTAAAACGATATGGAATGGCGATGTATAAATTATATAATCGATGTATAAGTTATATAAGCGTTGTACACCTCATGTATAAGCATTGTATAAATTATATGTGCGATGTATAAGTTATATATACGTTGTAAAAATCATATGTGAATTGAATGGAGTTGAAATGAAATAGAAATGAAATAGAAATGAAATAGAAATATGTTTATATATATATATATATACACTTCCCTCGCTCACAGACCATGGACGATATATATTGGTTGTGATTGTTTGGATTTTGGTTGACGTGAAATTTGGTTTATAAATGCGAATGGTTGATAATGATTGTTTGCGATAGAAACAAAATTGGAATTGTTTGTGGAAAAATCCATTGTGATACGAAAATGATCGAAATATTTAGATTATAACGATAAGCCCTTTAGGGAACACTGCGAGGCGTAAGGTAATGCGTGGAGCCGTACTCGGGACGGTGCCGGTTTTAAACCCCCTGCCGTTATACTACCGAAATTTTCTGAAATATTCATGTGTTGAAATATATCCATGTATTGGAAAAATATTCATATGACGAATAATTTGTTTGAAAGATAAAAATCACATTTTTATCATGTATATGAAATATATAAAAATATTCATGTTTGAAATAAATTGTTTTAACAATAAAAATCACATTTTTATTATATATATGAATCGCTAAAAATATTCATGTTTGAAATAAATCGTTTTAACAATAAAAATCACATTTTTATTATGTATATGAAGTGTTAAAAATAGTCATGTGTTGAAATAAATATTTATTGGCTAAAACCATTATTTTTACCATGTATATGAAATGAAAATGGTTTGGAAATCGAAGAACAGATTATATATATAATTAAAATAAAATGAATAACGATGCTGCAGTTCGTATTTTGAAATCGTGATTTTAAACGACTATTACAGGAGTTCCGACCATCGGATTTTCCCGAAACCGAAACCAATGGGTCCGCTATGAAAATATCTTTCCAACGATACCAAATTTGTAAAGATCCAACGGTAAAATTGTGTGAAATGTTTAATTCAAATCTAAATAAAAACAGCGCCAGAATGGATTATATTTATATATAAATATAATTAAAATAAAACGAATAACGACGCTATAGTTCGTATTTTTAAATCGTAAATTTAAACGATCGTACCGGGAGATACGACCGTCGGATTTTCCCAAAACTGGAACCGTTGGATCCGTTTTGAAAAGATCTTTCCAATGGTATAAAATTTGTAAAGATCCAACGGTTAGATTTTCATATATGTGTAAATCAAATCTGAAGAAAAACAGCTCCATGGCAGCGTTATGGCCTGAAGCGTCGTTTGAATAAATGGGCTATTTTTAATAAATAAAAATAGCGATAAATCGTTATAAAATATTTTAAATGATATGGAATGGAAATAAACCGAATTTACTTGGTTTATTGGATATTTGATGGTTGAATATGTTTGACAGGAAAATTACATTAATGAACCGAATTTTGGACGTCAAATAATTTAACCGTGGAAATGAATTGATTTGAATTCTAAATATACGTGAATTATTTGAAAAGGCCAAGTTAAATCTCATTTCAAATGATTGGTCGACGATTAGAAGTCGAAGATATGAATACGGTGCAAGACCGATGATCTTCACATCGAATGGATGGCTACTGATGCCTTTGATGGGAGTTGCTGCCCTGAAAGGGTTACAGTGGTGGTTGTCCGGACGTACTTGTTGATCGTTCGGATGTGCGAGGACCTCTCTCCGGTATTGGACATATGGGACGAGGAATAAGGTGCCTCTGGTTTCGTTCAGACTCAGAACGGGATTGTAAATGGACTGTGTGTCCGACATTGGATTTCATTCTGTGTGATTGATATACGTCAGTTGCATGGCGTGAATTGCCTTTGTCGCATACTGAGATGCAGTGATCAAGGCTTTTGTTGAAAAGCAGAGCCTTGTGGTTGATGATCAAAGCATGGCTTTAAATAGCTTAGCTTTCTGTATAGCGTCGATTCGCGGGCCTCACCCCCCGGTATAAACCAGAAACTGGAGAGGACTTCAGGGAGGACATGCATTTCCTTCTAGCTAGGAGTGGTGTCAGCGTTTTGCAAGCCCTGACATTTTACTTATGTGGATGATGGATAGCGAGGCGTCTCGGTTATTTCGGTCTCTGCGGAGCCGATGGTTTGGTCGGGATATGACCAGTTTACGCCCCATAGGGCGGGGAAACGCAGTGTTCATGCATTTTAATCCACTCCGTGTGGACCGGCCCTGACGATCCAAGGGACCACCTGAGTCTGGGTCCTGAGGCTCGGGCCAGACAGTCTCGAAGCGGTAAGGACGATCCCTTGCCTTGGTTCATGACGGAAATCCAATTTCCAAATACGACGTCGTGAGCTTTTGATTGTAAACCTATATATGGTGACATGATATATGGTACCCATGTCATCTATGTTGTACTTCTGATTGAAATTGTTTTTGAAACATATAAACACTAGTAATAATATCAAAGGCTTTTGTTTTATACGTATCAAGCATATTTTGGCCATTATAAGGTAAAACTCTATCCTCCGACTTGCGTTGCATTGTGTGATAGGACCTGAGTATTATAATGGCTTCATTTTTGTAAAAAGCATTGCGATGTTTAAATGATTCACTTGTTTTAAACACTGGCAATCCAATGGAGTAAACCCGTTCCGCATTAGTAGCGTGGTCCTGTGATTGGCCTTATTATAAATTAAGTTTAGTAGATTTCTCATAACCGGTCCCATGACTGACTCGTAGTTTGTTTCACTTGCAAACTCGGGTGCCCTATTTTCTACACGGGTAGCCTTGTATTCAGGTTTTAGCAGGCTCTATCTGGATAGTTATGGAGCAGGAGATGGATTCTATCACTTCTTTTATGATGTTCAGCTCATGTTATGTATATTATTCTTGATTCCGCTGTAGACATTTTATATCAAGCTGAAACTGTATTTTATACTAAGTATGATCCTGTTATACTGTGTAACTCTGATGATTATGTTTATCCAGTGTATCACGTTGTACATTATCTGGTGTAATGATATATTTCTGTTCTGCTGTTATTTGTTTATGTGTTATATTCCAAAGATTACCCTTGCCACCGTGGAACGGGGGTTTGGGGTCGTCACACGTATTAAGAATATCTTCGCATGAACTTATTCTGAGATAATAGGAATTAACCCTTCAGATATGTGCTACTCGCTTAACATCGACCTGAGTGTTACACCCATACGAAAAAAGAAAAATAACTTGAAAAAATTCAACGCAAAACCTTCAAAGATTAAGTATGGAAATTTCTTGAGAATGATTAATCCGGGAAGTCTTTTCGCCTAAATGGTTAACAAACCCTGTCTTGGTAAAGAAATCCGATGGGAAGTGCAGAAAGTGTGTTGATTACACAAATTTAAATAAAGCTTTCTCATAGGATTATTACCTCTACCAACGGTTGATCAACTCGTGGATGCCACAAGCGGGAATAAGCTATTGTCCCTCACGAATGCTTACTCGTGGTATAACCAAATACCCATGTTCAAAACAAATGAAGAAAATACAAGTTTTATCATAAATAATGAGATATATTACTATAAGGCTATGCCTTTCGGATTAAAAAATGCTGAAAAAACAAACTAAAGTCTTGTCAATGGAATGTTTTATGGTCAAATTGAAAGAAATTTGGACGTCGATGTGGAAAACATATTGGTTAAATCTTTAGAACTGGAAAGCTATCCGAAAGATCATGAGTGTAACACCCCATAAATAGACCTAGATAGACGTTAGGTAAATTAATTTAAAATAATAATAATAATCTATAACAAGTTAATGAGCTGAAAAATGGAATTTTGGTTAATTAGGAATAGGGTCACGAAAGTGTTGCTAATGAGTTTGTGGTGAGATTCTAATCCATTTTCATATTTTGTTTACTGAAAACGGAGTCCGTATGTAAATGATATTAATAAAACAAGTTGTGCGTAAATATTAACACACAAGGTTGGAAATTCAAATAGAGTATATATATAAAACTAGAATTTATTTAATTATAGATTGTCATGAAAGAATATTACAAGCGGATTTGAAATTGTGTGTACATATTCATATACAATAGATGATAAGGATAATAAGTCTAAGGAAATAAATATTTAGTATTTATAATAAAGAAACGTACAAAAGAATTAAAATCTCCAAACCGACCCTAGAAGGGGGTCGACCGTCCTTCTATAGGGGGTTGGTCGCCCTCCAAGGTGTTGAGGTGGGGGATGAGTTTTTTGTTAAGGATTTTTATACAGATTGCATCAGTTGGGCTTTCCAGATTTAATCTAAATAATTTAATGGTTTACACTTATGCTTGCAACTATAAAAAGAGATCCCTAGAAACACTCAAAACCCTATTTTCATTCTTTTCTACACCTCCATTTAATCCTTCTACCATTGCCAATTCCAGAGAAAGGTTAGGATCTCTTCTACCTCTCTTATATTCATTCTACCTTCTTTAATCTTAGTTCTCTATAGATTTAGGATTATGGAATTTAGTTTATATATATATATATATATATATATGAGATTCTAATTCTTATGCATATATATATATATATATATATTAAAAGGTTGAAGCATGGTTTCATAGGCTAAATCTAGATTCAATTCTACAGCAAATTATAATGTTTTCTATCTCAAATTAATGTGAGTGGCAATCATTTAAGTTTGTTATTTACTATGGTTTAGTAGTATAAATTTTGATTATTGTGCCTAGGAAAATTTGCGTTTATACGAAAAGAAAATAATATCAAATCCCTTAAATCTTCCTTATTTATGTTTGTACGTAGAAGTGGTCAATCAGTTATAGTTGGGTTTGGATTATTGATGTAGTGGAATAAAAGGCACTTGGGTGTTGGTGCAATTCTTGAATATGGTCAAATTCCCTTAAATCTGTAAATTCATATATATGTATATTTTGGTTGCTAAAGCTTATGGACTTGAATATTGCAAGATGAATAGGTCGAAGCACTTATTACTAAATTAAATAGTTTGAATGTATTACTTGCAAATTATTAAAGTATTAAGGTTTTGAACACGAAAATTACATAAAATGTGTATTAGTACCAAAAAGAGGATTTTACTTATGTATATAGAAATATTACACCTTGTCTCTATTTTTTTATTGAAGTAATCATTCAAGCCTTAGTTATAAGTTGCTTGTAGATGTTGTTATTTCCCTTTTTATCATTTATAATGAATATGCATGTTGGACCATGTTAATTGATAGGGAAATTAACATGCACACCTTAATAGTGATTGTTAGGATTAGCATTTCAAATGTGATTACGTCTTTGTTCTCATTTGCAAAATTCAGGCTTATATATATATATATATATATGTATATATATATAAAGTAAAACTAACTATTTTTCACTTTTAATGCCGGATCCCGCCCATGAACAAAATCCACAATTCTCTTTCCCACGTTCTAATGCTTCTTATTCATATGCAAAACCTCCTTCATCAACATCTGCAAATATGTCCTCGAATGCTACTTTTTCAAATCTAAATGACAACCGAATTCAACTTCCTATTTTATCAAATAGTCGGAGTTTGAAATTTATTAGACCTCCATCTGAATGTTTTTATTCTTGAGAAAATATATAAACAATCTGAATTTGCTTGGTCGAATACAGTTACGTTAATTCCGATCCATTTCAGATTATCGACTGTTAAACTGAAAGAGTATATTAAGAGAGTTTAGAAGCCCTCTGGTAATTTCAATATTCATATTTCATCTTCCTATAATTTTGTTGTTCAGTTCGAAAATCAGGTTGATTACTCTCGGATTTTAGAAAGCTCAACGTACTCATATTTTGGTTGATTGCTCGTGGTTGAAGCATGGTTTTTGGATACGATTACAATAATAAACATAGTAATATTTTCCATATCTGGGTTAGATTACATAACCTACCTATGGAGCTTTGGACAAAGGTTGCAATAAAAATGGTTGCACGTTTTATTGCTCAACCTATTTTGCTTGATGAAAACACAGCTATGAAGAAATTCACAAAATATGCGAGAGTTTAAATCTCAATTGATACCCAAAATGGTCTCAAAATTTCTATACCAATTTTATTACATAATGGCTAGTTTATTGATATTACAGTAGAATATAAATTTTTGCCAATAAAATGTGATAAATGTCAATTGTTTGGTCATGATGATAGTGTTCATGAAGTTATAAATGAACCTTGATGGAGTTTTTCTGACAATCCCTCTATTTCTTCACGTCCAAAAGTCGATAATCAAGCTCTAGACCCTTTAGCATTAATGATTCTGTTTAGAATTCAATATCCTTAATGGATGATCTCTCTTTCTTGAATTCCAACCTTCCGCCAGATATATTACCTGATGATTTACAACTAGTTGCTGATGTTAATAATGAAGGTAATAAGCAGAAAGACACTGAAAAGGGTAAACAAGTTTAAGCTTCTGCGTTTATAGACAAAAATCCAAGCTATTTACAAAGTAAAGAAAATGTTGCGGCTCTTGCTTCTCTAATGCTCCTGCTAAAATATTTACGACGCACTCAACCTCAATTAAATGACGATATTAGCGTGGAATGTTAGGGGTATGATCACTCTTTCGCATATGAAAGAAGTGTTCAAACTTCTGACTCATGCTAAACCAACTATTTTCGGTTTATTGGAAACAAAATTTTCTTCATCAAATTTGGCTCTATTCATTTCTATGCTTCCTAGCTCTTGGAATCACACGAAAAATAATTCAGATACTCCTATTAGGCACATTCTTTTGATTTGGGATGCCAATGTATGGGATTTGGTTTGTATGGCGTCTTCTTTTCAGAATAAAACAATAGCTGCTAATAATAAAGGTGGTTTTTCTATGGTTCTTTCTATGATCTATGCTAGCAATTTTTTTATAGACAGACAAAGCTTATGGTATCTTTTAGTAAATGACTCTTCTCTAGTTGTTAACACATGGATCCTTATGGGTGATTTTAATAATGCTCTTTCTCCTAATGATAAAAGTCGTGGTTTACCTATACCTTATCAACATTTGAGAGAATTTCATAAATTTATTCTGAACTACTTTAACAAAAATAAACCCATGGGCTTCCAATTTACTTGGCGTAGGAAAGGGAATGCTACCTATACTGATAAAGTTTTGGTAAACAATCGTTGCTTACAACAGTTCTTAAACATGAAGGCTTTATCTCTTTTTCAACATTCCAGTGACCATAATCCTATTTTGTTAGATCTCATTCGTACTCAACCATCAAGGGGATATCCATCTCGTTATAAGAATTAATGGTCTAATATACTTGGATTTTGGGAATCTATTCAAAAGGGGTTTCATTATGTTACTTGGGGTTTTCAGAGTTACCAGTTCCTTCAGAAACTTCAAAGTTGAAAATCTGAATTGAAATATTGGAATAAAGTGAGGGATAAAAAAAACGCAAACCTGAATCATGCAGAACATCTTCTATCAAATCTGGAAATTGCAGCATACCATAATCCTGATGATTTATTGTTATATGATAATTTTCTTCAAGTTAAAAGGAATTTCAGAGGTTACATAAGATTTATTTTGAAGGCTTCAAACAGCAAGCAAAAGTCTCTTGGCTACAACAGAGGGATACTAATTCTAAAAATTTTTATGCTCGAATGTCTAATCGTAGATATTTCAATCATGTTAGAACATTAATTGATCAACATGGCAATCCTTTATCAAAGCCTAAAGATACAGAGAGACATAGGCAATTAATTATTTTTCAGATTTGTTCATCGGTTGCATCCCTACTCCATTTTCCAATTTCCAACCTATTTCTGTAATCAATGAGCCAAGACATAATTTTCTAATGAACCAAATCTTTAATGTGATAACTCTATTGAATTGGAAACACCATTTCCTTTCCATTGAAATCGATCTCAACACCTAATTTTTTCTCAGTCAAAAGTTATCCCGTGTACAAAACTGACAGGGGCAAAATAGTTATAATTAAAATTGATAAAAATTATCAATATGTCTAACATCCCCATTACCTGTATATCAAAATATGAGAATGATCCAACCCTCAGGAAATTAAATAAAAATATTTTACGATCCTCTGATATGTAAAATGTGGGCTATTACATTCTCCCCACATAGGAATTTCGTCCCCGAAATCGTAAGCAAACACAAGCAACAAGAACAATTCTGCTTGCCTATCATCCATGAGCAGCCAACTTACCATCCAAACTAGTATCCATTAAGCCATGCATTCATAGCCTAATCCTAACATGCGGAATTCTAACAACAATAGTACAAGTTATAATGATGTAAGGTGACACGACATTAATGGGTCATAGAGACGAAGAGTTCTGGATGGATCGTCTTCATACTCTATTCCATCTCCCACCTACAATCGTCGTCATCCTCACTCCTTTGTACCTTGACTAACTTAACTATCTACCCCCTAAGTTGTTTCGTGTCGTTCCCTATAGTGCGAAGCAGCTTACGAGGCTTCGTAATTACGAACCTACTTTCAGGTCTTCGTACTGATCTGGAGTTACCATTAAATTCGAATTGTGCATGCACTTCTCCAAAAAAGACATATGAAAAAAATTATGCATACTTGCATCTTCTCAGGTAATTCCAATCTATATGCGAGCTTTCCAATTCGCTTGATTATCGGAAACGGTCCAACAAACTTTGGGGCTAACTTTTCTTTGCCTCTGAACCAAACAACATTCTTCAATGGTGAAATATTCATGAAAATCGTATTGCCAACATTGAATTCCAAATCCTTACGACCACTATCGATGTAACTCTTCTGACAGTCTTGGGTTGCCTTCATTTGTTGCCGAACTATCTCTATACAATCCGATGTTTATCTTATCATCTCTGGTCCAAGTATCAACTTATCTGCAGTCTCTAACCAACATGCCGAAGAATTACACGGTCTACCATACAACGCCAAGTATGTTGTCATCCCGATGCTCAACTAGTGACTATTTATATAAGAGAACTCAACAAGATGTAGATGGTTTTCCCATGATCCCCCAAAATCCAATACCCAATCTCTAAGGAGATCTTCCAAAACTCGATTAACCCTCTCGGTTTGACCATCAGTCTAGGGATGATAATTCGTACTCAAACACAACTCGGTTCCCAAAGTCTCTTGCAAACTTTTCCAAAATCCACTCATGAACAATGGATCTCTGTCACTGACTATGCTCTTAGGGATACCATGGAATCGAACTATTCATTTTGCATATAGCTTAGCCGATTTCGATGCTGTCCTAATCGATCTGACAGGAATAAACCTCGCGCTTTTGGTCAAGCGATCCACGATGACCCAAATCCCTTCATTTCCTTCCCTGTTTCTTGGTAGTCCATCGATAAAATCCATTAACACCTGCTCCCACTTCCACGTAGGATCTTCCAATGGATGAAGAAATACACTCAGCCTCTTCTGTTCAACTTTCACCAACTGACAGTTCATGCACTTGAAAATAAAATTTCCAACATCCTCCTTTATACCTTCCCAGTAGTAAGCTCACTTCGTGTCCTAATACATCTTATTACCACCAGGATTAATCATCAACTTCTAGTGATTACATTCTCTCAGAACCTCATCTTTTAATCCGTCGATATTAGGAACAACCAATCGTCCTTTCTTTCAAAGCCAACCCACTCGATCGACCTCAAACTCTTTATCCTCTAGTTCTAACTTTTGGATAATCTCTACAAGCTTTACATCTTGCTTTTGGCACTTTCCAATCCTTTCAATGGGAGTAGGTCTTATTGATAAGCTTGCCAACATTTTAGATTCCAACTCTCTCCCTGGTCTGAAATAAGATCTTGCCAAGTACTCGAGGTGTTCCATTCCATAAACATCGCTCCTAAACTTGTGTGTCTTCAACTCAATGCATCTGCCACTGTGTTACCTTTACCAAGGGTATGGGCTATACCAAAATCATATGATGCTAGAAAATCTAATTACCGTTGCTGGCGAAGATTCAAATCCTTTTGGAAGAAAAGATACTTCAACAACTTGTTATCCGTAAAAAAATCAAATCAAATTCCCAACAGGTAATGTCTCCACATCTTCAAAGCAAACACGATCGCAGCCAACTCTAAATCATGAGTTGGATAGTTCCTCTTATGCGGCTTTAGCTATCGACTCGCGTAGGCCACAAACTTTTCCTTCTACATCAGCATTGCTCCAAAACCAGTACCACATGCATCGTTGTATACCACCATTTATTCATTCCCACTTGGAATTGTAAAAACAGGAGCACTCGTCAGTCCCTCTTTTAGGATTCCGAAAGCTTATTCACACTTCGCATCCCATGTGAAAACTTGATTATTTTCGTCAATCCTGTTAATGGTGCATCCATCTTGGAAAAAATCCTTTATAAAACAGCGAAAATATCCCGCCAACCTAAGGAAACTCCAAACATCCGCCGCATTCTTAGTTCTATCCCAGTCCTTGATTGCTGCCACCTTAGCGGGGTCAACCGCTATTCCATTTCTAGAAAAACATGGCCTAAGAACCTCACTTTGCTCTTCTAGAAGTGACACTTCGAAAATTTAGCTCTCAGCTGATGCTTTCGCAAAATATCCAAAATAACTCTTAAGTGCATCTTATGCTCTTCCTCATTCCGGGAGTAAACTAGGATATCATCCACGAACACAAGTACGAATTCGTTCAACTGATCTATGAAAACCCTATTCATAACATCCATGAAATATGCTGGCTCGTTAGTCAATCCAAATGGCATCACCAACCATTCGAAGAACTCGGATGGTGTCCTAAAAGCAGTCTTCGGCACACTTTCCTTTGCCACCCTCAACTGTGGAATCCCATTGCCAAATCCATCCAAGAAAACACTTGGCTTCGTGAAGCTGAGTGAACAAGCCATTTATCCTTGGCAATGGATACTTGTTCTTCTTGGTCACCCTGTTCAGCTTACAATAGCCCACACACAATCTCAAAGATCCATCTCCCTTGGTTGCAAACACAATTGGTGCACCCCATTCGGAGACACTTATCCTAATGAATACTTTTCCCAAAAGGTCATGAACTTGTACCTCTAACTCTCGCTATTCCTTAGGCGCCATCCGCCTAAGAGGCATAACGATCGGTTAGCACCCTCGACCAAATCGATACTGAACTCAATCTCATGATGCAGCGGCAACCCTTTGACCTCGTGAAAGACATCCTTATACTCAGTTGCGATTGGCACCGATGACAAGTCTTCTCCTGGAATCACAAGTGAATACAAATAGCTCACGAAGGTACCATCTTCGGGATTACACTGAATCACAACCATTCGTCCTTCCACATTCCCGACTGTCACCTCCATGTTCTCGCAGTCCACTTTTTCCGCATACCTCTTGAGCCAGTCCATACCAAAGATAACCCCAAATCCAATGAAGTTCAAAATGAAGCAATCACACACAAATGAGAAACCGTGACTTGACAACACTAGACCACGACAAATCATACACAAACTGGATGAACCCCCAACTGGATTAGACACAAGAAAAGGTCTATCACAAATCTTGGGTTCCAAAACCCGAGCGGAACACAAGCACATTACAAATGAAAGAATGTGATGCTCTAGTATCAAACAACACATGAGCTGAAGCGTCTATAACGGAAAGGATACTTTGAATTACGAGGCCCTTCCCTTTGTCCTCTACAATAGGAGCCTTCGAAGAAGATGGCACAACCTCTAAAGCATAACCCTTCACTATCTACTTCCTTTTCGCTAGCTCCGGACAATCCTTCTTATCATGCCCAGGTTTTCCACACTGGAAACACTTCTCTTCAGCTTAAGGATTCTTACATTCATCAACAAAATGGCCCTTCTATTGACAATTATAGCAAATCGCCTCACTTTTTGGTTTCTTCTTTCCATCCTTTCCATTCGGCTATTGTTGCTTACTCTTCTTATTATTACCACCTTATTGTAGCTGCAATAACAACAGCTTCTTCCTTAGGAAAAAAACTCTCATGTCTCACAACTTTTTCCATAATCTTCTCTTATGGATTGTCTTGATGATCCACTAATGGTCTCCCAATGTGGGTATCCAAACCCATAACAAACTTCTCATTCTTATGATAAGGAGTCTCAATATACGAACAAGCATACTTGGATAAAGCCTCAAAATATGACACACCAACACTGGTCGACCATTCTGCTTCAACTCCACAAACTTGATCTAAACTTTGTCTCAAACTTGACATGGAAATGCTCCCATGTGATATCGTCCTATAGGGTCTCCGAAGTGGCAAAGTTCCACCAATCCATAGCTCTGCTCTGTAGCTGCCTTGATGCAAGCTTTCTCTTAGTCCCAAAATCAATGCCCAAGCCTCCAAAAATCCGAATACAAGTATCTAGCGAACCCATAATCTCAATAGTCGGCTCAGTCCCTTTGAACGGAATTCGTCCAAGAGAAGCGAAGGCCTTGCGCAACTTTTCGAAGTCCACAACCCTGGGTACATGCACATGAAACCTAACATCTACCGTGGCTTTTCCTGGAGCGGGTAACCTTCTCATGATCATTGCCATCATAGCCTCGAACATAGCTGGGTAGTCTGGAATACGTCCATCACTCCCTCTAGGAACAGTCTCTTCCCTAGAAGCATGTCTCAATGGTCTACGGCTCATTCTAAATCTGCAAAATTGAATGATTAGTCTACATCCGAGAAAACTGCAATGGAGTACAACACTATTATATTATACACTTACATATAGTATACATCCATCAGAAATCTACAAATATGTCTTTCATATGTAATTACGTCCTTGAACTTTGGCTAAAATCGATAACCAGAGCTTTGATATTAAATGTGACGATCGCCCATAACTCCTTCTCTAAACAAGAGGAAAACTGCACTGAAAGACATGCCAGGCAGCTATGGACGATCACCAGAGAAGGATAACACAAGAGGAACCTGTCGTGTAACTCACAACGCAGGGATAAAATATAATAGAACATATACAATATGCAATAATAGTGAAGGATATTTGAGCAGAAACGTAAACCTTCATAACACTAGAAAGAATATCCATACATCCTTGAATTACAACATAAGTGTCTGTAGAAACTGCCTCACTACATCGCTCTCAAAGAATCATACAAAAGAACAATAGCGGAGACATCTAATATGTATAATAGAGAAACTAATACGCAAGCCTCCACGACATCTCTCTGCAATATCGTCCACTAAGATCTGGTACCTGTAACCTGCTACTCAATCTGCCTATCCCAACAGGATGAACAACCCACGGTAGTAAGAGGAAACATAAAACCTTGAGTTAGGCAACAGTCTTAATGAGTGATAAAACAACTATCTAACATCATCAAAGAAGTATATGAGAATAGGTAGATAAATCAACAAATCTACCAACTCAACCACAGAGAAGAAACCCAACCTCGTCTTCCTCACATTTGGTAGTGATAGCCTTTACAAACAATCAAACATAAACAAGTAGATAATGGAAATCATATCAGCTAGTTATATCCCATGTACACCATCCTAATCGAGATCAACATTTCCTAAGAACAAGCCCCGAAGGCCTAAACCAACACCATAAAAACACATAAGAAATACCTCCTTCGGCGTTGGACAATCTATTTGAGATGGTACAAGAAAACAATCAACATCCATGACTCTGGCAATCACTGCCTATCCTGCTTCGAAACCGCCACTAGTCGTGTGACTGGCCAACCCTACCATACATCAAAGGCTAATGGTAACCCTAGTTCTAGCAAAAACTCCATACACCTTTTAACGATATGTATCTCTAGACCTTTCAACGATACCCAGTACTCGACCAGCTACCTTCTAGTCTTTTGGGTGCCCCCATTTTATGCTTGCTTCGAATCTGCTAGAATCTACGACAACGATTATCTCTCAACCTTCGATATCTCTAGTCCTCCTCCCTGACGGCTATTCATAGCCCAAGCAACCTTCTCAAGCAACCATTATCCATTAACTCACTACTTTGAGTCATCTTTACATTCCTGGCATTACAACGATCAACAAACATACCAATAACACTTCAAACATTCCTATTTGAATTAACTTTGAAGTCACAACGATCAACAAACATACCATAACACTTCAAACATTCCTATTTGGTCGGTATTCCATTTCATAAAATTTCCAGACTTTTCGCTATGAAAAACAAACCATAACGTTTAAGTCTTCATTCACAGCATTTATAAATATTGTCATTTCCCTTAGGTCGCTTAAAAACCTAACTATATCAAGTCGTTCTAGCATCCTAAGTCCTTAGGTCGTCCTATGACTTAACTTTGCCTTGCTCCTAATGACCCGACGTCTCAATGACCCATGAACAACGTCCCGTCCTAAGAGCAATGATGACCTTATTCTTAGAAGCCAACGACCTGATGCCACCACCTTCCAACGTCCTAACTTCTTGCGACCTAACTCCAAGCTTGAACGACCCGACTGGCTTCGTCATGCCAACGACCTGACTTTGCCTTGCATGGATCCACCTTCTGCCACGTTACCACCGACCCAATCTCCAACGACCTAGTGCAAATGACTTAAGCACCAGCGACCTGACCTACCTATCTTGGAGCACAAGCCACGACATGACCTATCTCTAGACGACTCGACTCCAGGATTTGGCAATCTAACTTAAATCTCAACCAGTCCATCGCCAATCAATGTGACCAACTCATAAAAACCATCCAATTCAACCACAAACACTTTTTGAAATCATCATCAATGCTAAAAAAAATTATTCATCAATAACCATATAGAATTCACCAAATAATGATAAATCAACAAATAAACTAAAAAAATGGATATAACTTACATAAACATATGAATTAACATAGAAATTATCGGTTTTAAGTTTCTAGTTTAGATCCTTGATGATTCGTGTGAATATATACTTACAGTGATGTGGATCTAGGTGAAAACAACCTGAAATGATGAAAAATAAGATCAAACAAACCATGTAATTAATTGAATACGGATGAGAGATGCTTATCACTTCCCAATCATCTATCTATCTTAAAAATAATGATTCTCGAATCCGGACAGTGAAGATCTATCTTCTTTCCACTTGATTTGATGCGATCCACCTTCTCTAGACGAAGATCTAGCTTTAGTCAATGTAGATCATCAATCTCTTCGCGTAGATATAGAATTTTAATGATGGAAAGGTGTATTTAATTGATCATGGAGGATCACGAGCTCAACCAAATGAGAAAGTGAAGAAAGCAAGCTATTCTCCATGCCTTTACTATTTATTTATAACCTCAAACCAGCACAATAATGGGCCACCCCAAATCATCCTATTAATGACTAGCCAAACCTGTACAGAAAATGTGTTGCACTAAAACAACGACTCCCAAACTGCTTAACCAAATCTTTTATGTGCCCACTCTTCGGAATCGGCAACACCATTTCCTTTCTACTGAAATCGATCTCAGCACCTAATTCGATATCTGTCAAAAGTTATCCTTGTACAAAATTGATAGGGGAAAAACAGTCATAATTAAAATTAATAAAAAATTATAGATATGTCTCACATCCCTATAACCAACATATCAAAATACGAGAATGATCCAACCCTCAGGGAATTAAATAAAAATATTTTACAGCCCTCTAATACGTAAAATGCGGGTTGTTACATAATGTATTTTGGGATAATTATTAATGTACCTGTTATCTTCTAAGACTTGTTGTATTTGACATTTATAGTTTTATATATGACACATCTATTTACGAAATATTATGTTTTATCCCTTCTGCTGCGTGAGATTCTGATTTCGTTTAGATTACTCTATGATATCTATTTTTAGTATTTCCTTGTAGGAAACAACGATCCATTTAGAATGGCTTTAAGTTCTGATGGGATGTTTCTAGAATGGAATTTGGGCCCATTTCGGGTGGATTGTTACATTTGGTATCAGAGCATAGGTTACCCAGTTATAGGGAAATACATGTAAGAGAGACATATTTGTTATTTGAAAATATTTGAAAAACTATGTATATATATAAGTACTATACGCCCAGAAACATATGCAATTATACTAAGCAACCTTATCTGTCTTCCTTTTTGGGCCTCGGTACTATTGTAGGAAGTTCACTGAAGGGTTTTTCCTTTTTTAGACAGTAGAAATGGATGGTAGCCAACCCGAGCAGGGGAATTCAGCAAGGCCTAGGTACTTGCTTGAATGGGTCAAATAGTACCTTAAGACTGTGGAACATGTCCCTACTGGCAATCTTTCCCCAACGGAACCAGCAGCTCAACCTACTAAAGAGGCCCTCAACTTTCCTCGTCTTTGCAAAAATTTCACGAGCTTAGAGGCAAGCCATTTTTGGGAACTGAGAGCTTCCTTTAAGTTAAAGCTTGGATAACCGAGTGCAAACAGATCTTCGAGGCCACCGGATGGGACGACCAGCTTAAGCATAGGTTAGCGATTTGGTACTTGAAGAGATAGGCCCTATAGTGGTGGAACATGATTTCGGAAGAAAATATGGGTAGAGTGTGTACTTGGGCAAAGTTTAGGACCTGCTTTGAGACTATGTTCTTACCTAATACTCAGATGAGCCTACAGAAAGAGGAGTTTATTCAGTTGAGCCAAAACGTGTTTAAGGTGCCACAAAAAAGGGCATTAGGCGAAGGACTACATAGTGAACTTAGCGAAGCCAAAATTCAAAATGAAATGATTTATTTGCTACAAGGATGGGCACTTTGCAAGGAACTTCCCTAAACCGAGTGTAGTGCAGATTAAAAAAAACAATGACTTGGAGAAAACACTGATTCAAAGTCAACCCCTATAGATCAAGGACAACTAGCATTATCTGATGATCGTAGACCCTCACCCTTTGAACCGACTATAAACCACACAAGTCCAGTCCGAAAAGTTAGCATCCACGTGATATCCTACGATAAACCAAATTCCCGATCTTCAATAGTCGATACTTAACACATCCTTGGTGTTCATGTACTGCAAAACCAAATCTCGCAAACTCAATTCATCAAGGTTTATCAGAGCAAACACAAGGGAAAAGAATAAGAGACAAGAACAAAATCTCATAGCGGAATAGAATAAATATAATATTCAATACAATTTTTTCAACGGAATTTTTTTCAAATAATTAGAATGAACATACCATGGATAGTTATAAACTCCACCCTCACATAATAAAACCATGACATCTAAGTAAAGATAGCAGAATACGCCCTGCCTCCTAATGAAAATCACCAGCTCCCCTGGAATCATTTGGGAACTCTTCGAATCCTGTCTAAACCTGAAATACACTCGGATTTGACCTGAGTGCCAAAACACTCGAGTCAGGCTTGGATTTACTAACTTGAGACCTAGTTAATAGACCATACATTTATCAACCAATCATAAAAAGGGTTTTTAAATCTTCATGCACGATTTTAGGAAAATGTAGCTGCCATAAGATCTACATCCTTTCACAATGAAAACACACAACGTTAGGAACCTACAGACCCTCACCCTCTGAACCAACTATAAACCACACAAGTCATGTTCAAAATGTAAGCATCCACGTGATGTCCTGTGATAAACCAAATTTTCGATCTTTGACTGTCGATACTTAACACATCCACGGTGTTCATATACTGCGAAAACCAAATCTCGTAAACTCAAGTCATCAGGGTTTATAAGAGAAAACACAACGGAACAGAAAAGAGACAAGAACAGAATCTCATAGCAGAATAGAACAAATAAAATATTTAATATGACTTTATAGCAAAAACATTTTTAAATAATCAAAATGAACATACCATGGATAGTTATAAACTCTATCCCCACATAATACAACCACGACATCCAAGAATCCCGTCTAAACCTAAAATACACTCCGATCTTGCCCGAGTGCCAATACACTCGAGTCAGGCTCAGATTAACCTGCTTGAGACTTAGGTAATAAACCATACATATATCATACACTCATAAAAAGGGTTTTCAAATGTTCGTGCATGCTTTTTGGAAAATGAAGCTACCATAAGACCCGCATCCCATCACACAACGCAAACAGTGCAAGTTTTACCTTATGATAACCCACGAAAATCATTTGATATTATCATTAATGTCTATCTTTGTAAACTTTTCGAGAAAATGTATAAATCTTAGTAGAGGTAGGTACCCTTATATTACGCCTATATGCATAGATTACAACTAAAACTATAAGGGTTCGTATTAGAGGTTGGATTCCAACAATGACCAAGGTAAAGGATCTTATTTAAACGTTTTGGGAATTTTTCTAGCGGGATGACCTAGGATCACATATGCTCCTTTCCTGTAGCGGCAAAGCCGACCAACCTATACTAGCTGTAGTTCTGGTTTCTCCTGAACATAAAGTCTCTCGGTCGCAACCAACCATTATCTGAGATGCCTCGATTTATCATACGTTAAGTAAATTTCCTAGGCTCCATACCACAAAATCACTTTCTCAACTAGAAGGAAATGCTTGTCCTTAACTCTACGGTATTTCATCCTGTTTCGTCTCATTACCGGGTAGTGAGACCCTAAAGTCATGCTTCCACACAAATCTCTGCTTTTCAACAAAATCTTTAATCATATATAGCTCAACACTTACATGCCACATTGTCAATTCACAACATATAATATGTGTCTATTAATATATAACCCTCTGAGTACATTTGTCCCAAAGGATGGTGTTAAGATAAGAGGATAAGTCCTCCACCACCTAGTTGATATATCATCAATAGAAACCAATTTATATTGCCATAAAATACAACGTTAGACACACATTCATTTACAAGTTCATTCTGGGTTGTGAACGAAACCGAAGGCACTTTATTCCACGACCCCGCCTGGGTGCGAAAGTCCTTGCAATGCGAAATATCTCCAAGTACGGTTGGATTGCTGTCATTATATAACCCCACAATAGGTGGCCACCTGTTTGAGGCATCAATTAGCAATCCATCCGATGTGAAGATCTCTGGTCTTCAATCCCTGTCATTTCCATTTCCAACTTATCTTAACACATCGTATAGTTATTGACAATGGGTTGAAACCCAACCTTTTTGAATAACTAGCGCATCTTTAAAATCAACAGATATACAAAAATATCATGAGTCTCATTCCATTTTGGAATATTATTTTACTCAAATTATTTTTTATATTGGGTATGCCCATTCAATTCTAATCAAAGATTTGCTTACTTTAAACACTTGTATAAATCTTTCCTTTGAAATTATTTCAAATGATTACAAAATCTCATTTCACAAATTTAACCCAAACCAAGGTTTCTACACTTTGTTGAGATTATTAAACCACACAAAAAGGAAATCTCTCAAATCATTATCCCATTCCCATCTTATCCATCCCATAGAGCAAAACTAGCAATACCCCATATCTAATTTCCCTTGCATTTCGGTAATTTAATTACCTTTATTAATTCCATTTTTCATTCTAATATGACTTAAAGTTTTCATTTATATTTACGGAAAAACATATTTACCCAAACCTAACCCATGCATTCATCACTGATTAGGGTAGATTACTTTATCTTTCTTGATCATATCTCTAGCCCAAAATCGTACTTATGATTTCTTAATCTTATCATCATGGAAAATCATTCATTAACCAAAATTAGTTCTCGATTGCACAACACCAAGAGAATAATCTATCAAGTGTATGACCCCGAAGGCCTAAACCAACATCAGATCAAACACCTAAAACATCACCCAAATAAATGATAAATCAATCAAGTTACAACTTCTTTCTTTTTCCCAAAATCTTATTTAAGATTCAATCTTATCTTTACGCGTAAAACATGCTTCTCTTCTTTTAAGCAATCCTTAAACTTTGTTCCCGTTATTGTTTGATCGGGGAAATTCTTTCATTAAATCTTTATAGTCAAATTAAATAAAGATTTCACTTCAACTTAACTTGGAAAATCATCTTTCCTTTAAATGGGTTATAGAACAAATGTTATTTAAGATTTCGTTCACAATAAACCCAAAATCATACTTTCATTCTAATTGAAATCTTCGTGGAAATCATATCAGCTCATAATCGATATAAATTCTTGTATTGGATTAATACTATAAGCATAATAATAGAAAATCCTTTTAAATTTCTTAAATAGTAAAGTCTTCATCCACAGAGACCCATCCCAATTATCCCCAAATCCATTCCTATTCAATTCCAATTTAATTCATTAATTGGAAAACTTAAGGTTGGTTTCATACTCTTTCTAATCCCAAATGTTTTAAAATCCTCATTATAATCCTTTAGATACATTTGCAAAACCTTTGAGTATTATTGGTCATATCAAAACCTTTTTACTTCAACACGTTGCAAATAGCGTTGCTAAGACAGCTTATTTTCATTAAATAGCTTTTTAACTTTCCAAAAATTGGTATATTCAATAAAAATCACTTTTAAACCATTTATCATGATTTATCATATGTTATTCCTATTTTTAATAACTTAAAAATAGCACATTTCATAAAAATCCAAGTTTAGGTCCTAAACTGTACTCGTGCTGTTTTTATTCAAATTTGATTAAAAACTTATTTCAAAATCTAACCATTGGATTATAAAACTATCTTTTGCATTCAAAAACTCTTTTCATTTCGAATCAAACGTTTTTCGAATCGGGAAAATCCAATGGTCGGATCTCCCGGTACGTCAATTTGAAGTCAATGATCGAAATATCTAGCATCATTCGATTTTTCCATTGAGAATACCCCTAGAAAGGGTAATGTCATAGCTGGCGCTTTGAGTTCGAGGCATGCTAAACTTAGTTTGATCACCAAGAGGAGGCAGTTAGAGTTTCTTTCTAGTTTCAATTTTTAGCCACCAATTGAGCCAGCCAAAGGATTTGTTAGAGTTGACTAGTCTTGATAGAAAGGATTGAGAGTAAAAAGGACCACGATAATGAGTTGTGGTCATTAAAGGAAGAGGTTTCTAAGGGGAAATCTTTTTCTCATTTGGATAGATATTATGTTGATAGTAATAGTAATTTGTGGAGAGATGGCCAACTTTGTGTCCCTAGGTGTGAAGATGCGACGACCGCCCATAATCCCTGCACTAAACAAAAGGAATAATGCGTTAAAAGGTGTGCATGACAGCTATGAACGATCATCAGAGTAGGTAATCACAAATGGAACCTGTCGTAGAACTCACAACGCAAGTTTAAACTATAGTAGAAAATATACAACATGTAATAATAGTGAAGCATCACATAACAAACTTTTGAAACTTTCACAACATCCTGAAAGATTATCCAAACAACATAAGAAATACCAAAGTTTGTACAAAAGGCCTCAATACATCACTCATAGAGCAACTAAAACAATGAAAACAAATACAATATAGTAATAAACTGGTACGTAAGCCTCTAGCTCGCCTTCGCACAACAGCATCGTCCTCACTAATCACCTGCTACTTAGTCTGCCTATCCACAACCGGATGAACAACCCAAGGTAATAGAGGAAACATAAAACCTTGAGTCAGACAACAGTCTTAGTAAGCGATAAAACAACTTACAAACTTCAACAATAAAGTATATAAGAATGGATAGATAAACATACTAATCTACCCACAACACCAGAGAAGAACTCAACCCTATTTTCCCTACATCGGACAGTGATAGCTTTTACAATAAACAATTAAACCATTCATCCATGGAAACCAGAACACGCATTCAATCATGGTAAAGAACTCATGACATCCAGATTATATATCTCATGTGGACCATCCTAATCGAATTCAACATCCCTCAAGTACAAGACCCAAAGGCCTAAACCAATATCAGACAAGCACTCAAGGAACATCCCCTTCGATGTTGGAAAACCGACATGATATGGTATAAACATAATAACCAATCATCCATGACTGACTCTGGCTATCACCGCCAATTCTGCTTTGAAACCATCGTTAATCGTATGACGACCAACTTTGCCATATGTCAAGGGCTAATGGTAACCCTAGTTCCAGCATAAACTCCATACGCCTTTCAACGATACGTAAGTATGTCCAACCTTGACAACTAGGCCTTTCAATGATACCCAGGGTACTCAACCTAAAACCGGTATTTTGGGTGCCCCCATCGTACCCTGGCTTTGAGCCTGCTAAAACTTACAACAATGATAATCTCTCGGCCTTCACATCTCTAGTCCTCCAACCTGACGACTTTTCATAGCTCGAGCAACCTTCTCAACAAACCATTATCCACCAACTCACAACCTTTGAGTTGTCATCTCATTCGCTTTTCAACACCGATCAACGAACACCTTTCAACACTTCGAACCTTCCTACTTGAATTTACTATGAAGTCACACCATCACTGAGCCAATTACATCACTGCGTTGTGGCTAGGGTTCGGAGGGTTACCACTAAAAATGTTTTTCAGATCTTTTTGTCCGCATCTGAGTCATACCCAAAGAATAATTTTTTCAAAAATAATCCTGGAGCACCGATCGCTCCCCCCCCCCAGAGCACCTACCGATCGGTTCCCCCTAGAGCACCCACTGTCTTTCGTGAAACACACACACTGATCGGCCTGAAGCACCCACCGATCTGTGTGAAGCACTCCCACTGGTCTCCGTGAAACACACCTACCTATTGGCCCCGAGCACCCACCGATCAGTCCACCTGAATCACCCACTGATCGGTACACCCGAAACATCTAACGATCGGCCTTATAAAACTCCATCGGTCGATTCTATGAAGCACCACCGACTGGTCCTTTGAAGCACCACCGATCGGTCCTCTGAAGCACCACCCCTGGCTTGTTCCCCAAGACAAGGTTTTAGACCGATCGGTCCACTGTACAGCCCCAATTCAACTCCAGTTTCAACCAAAACTTCGTCAAACAACTATATTGACGAATTCTACTCATCCAATACATCTAATACAATCATAATTATGTTATGAAACTACTAACATCATGAAAATGACAATTATCATCAAATTATGCAAATTTCACCAAAAACCATAATAAATGAACATATGACCTAAATTGAGAATCTAACTTGCATAAACATGCAAAATGGCATAAGAATTACCAGTTTAAACATGCTAACTTAGATCATAGGGTGATTCATATGAAAATGGACTTAACATGGTACAGATCTATAAGGACACGGATTTCGCCTGGACCTAATCGATTGCTAAATCGACCAAGACCATTCGAATCCCGCATACTCTAACTTTGGGCATACAACACATCAGAATAAATAACAGAAGACTTTTATTAACATCATAATAATGTTACATCAGAGTATAGAATATCATAGTTCATCGATATAAAATACAACGGAAGATTAATTTACAATAGATTTAATACAATGCAGCGGAACAAATAAACTAATACAGCAGAAGACTATCAATGCTATGGACACAGCTATAAGCTTCGATCTAGAAACCTGCTCAATATATGAATATCTGCAAATAAAGCTAGTCGACTGCCCGTGTGGATAATAAGGGCACCTGAGTTTGCAAGTGAAACAAACTACAGGTCAGTCATGGGACTGGTATGAGAAATCTACTTAACTTATCTAATAATAAGGCTAATCACAGGACCACGCCGCTAATGCGGAACGGGTTTACTCCATTGGATTGCCAGTGCATAAATATCAACCATAAATAGACATATGGATCTACAATGCATCAATCAACATGCAATTCCTTAATCTACCCATTTAGGCTTAATCCCTAAACTTAGATTTCAAAATCCAATTCACTTTACAGAAATTATTTCTTTGGACTTTATTTCCGGATTTCTTTTATTTCAAATCATTTGAAATACATATCTATTTTTTTTATATCGAAGTAGATTTCACTTCTGGATTTGAAAACAAAACATTTGGAAATATGAATTCCAAAACGTAACAAAACATACAAACAAGTATGAAACCAAATATTGGTCATGTTCCCTCAGGACCGGGCAGTACGCACCCTAACCGAACCAATATGTATATGTGTGCACCTAATGGATACACTGACAATGCACCATCCCACCAATTGGGGAAGACATGCACGCCCTCACACTGTTAGTCAATTTCGGGTCACCCGCATCTTCAACCACATACTTGCTAAATCATTTTATATCCCGAGTAGGGAAAATCATTTCGCAACATAATCCCAAGTATAATCAAATCTATATAGATTTTTAGTTTCAAATCATTTCGAAATCATCGGGTATAGCCCTCAAAATCCTTTCTGTTTATAAAATATTTTATAAAACATTCCCTGTCCAAAATCGGGAATACTATTCTTTTTACTTAAGAAAACACTTTTCAAAATCAATCAATAATTTTGAAATAAACAATATCGCTAACCACCTTATAGTCAAATTGTAACACCCCGCCTCCGCTAGGGTCACTCGGAAAGGAATGCACTAGCTTTAGAGGGGCATTATTGGTAAACATGCACAGAAATATCACAAGACAGAACATATAAAATAGCGGAAGTAAAATCAACCTTTCATAACATGAATAAATAAGGTCTAAAGCCTTTTACATCAGAGTACATCAAAACCTGTCTTGCAATAGTAAAGAAGCATAAAGACATTCTCATAAATTATTCCCTAAGTAAAAACAGTAAAGTAGCCATAGCCAAGAAAAGTCCAAGCCATCCATGATGACCTTCAAGCAGGAGAAGTCCGAACTAAACAACAGTATTTCCTCCCTGTAACCTTGGGGGGGGGGGAAACGGAAGAAAAGAGGCGAAACAAAACGGGTCAGTCAAAAAGACTGAGTAAGCCCTATCTACTATTAGTATAAAAACTAGTAAAGTTAACTGTCATGAGGAACTGAGATGAACATGAGCATGATAACAAGATAGACAAGCTAAATCAAAATAACAGGATGAACTACTGAACTCAGATAAACTAAAGTGTCATGATAAATTACGATGTTAAAATGAAACAAGGCATCACATCGTCAGGTTTCTATCAAGTATAATATCCCAAGATATTTATCACGCATAACGTCCCATGGTATCTATCCTGTATGCCCGCTCTGCACCTACCGTACTAGTATCCCAATTGTATCACGTGTTATCCGTGAATGACCCTTACTCAAAAGTCGTGTAATGGTCCATGTCAACCTAATATGCCGCATATATAGGTTACTCAACTCATATGTTTCTTTCCATGTATAAGTTCAGTTCTTTGCCGTAGGCTGTACGGGCTTTCCCATGTAAACGGTTTATCCTTGAAGTTGTTTTGGACTGCAACCCTTGATCTAGTTGTGTTTCCTTACCATGAACTATCGCGCGTCCACTTAGGATTTATGCCATCTAGGACCGCTAGGGATTATGCTACCTAATGAACGTTTGCGTGTCTCGGTTTGGGTTTTGGCCACCTAGGACCACTAGGGATTACGCCACCCGTCAACCGCGCCCTTGATCCCACTTATGTATCTTGAATCGTTTTCCATGTCTAGATGTACATGTTCCCCAATGTGCCATCCGAGTTCCATGCCAGGGCAAATCAAGAAATACGGAACTCGGTCGGGAGCTTTAAATCGTCTGCCGATGCAGATATCAAGGTCTGTTTTTGAACCCGTGGCTATGGTCCCACGTGACCCCCTCCCTCAACTACTGAAAGGCAATCCAAGAAAAATCATGTATAAGAACCACTCCACGGCCCCACTATAGCCCACTTTCCTACGGGCCAACCTCACCCATGACTCGATAGCAAGCACATGGTCTGTTGGGGGTTCCGTGCCTTTCCGCACTACACGATTGACTAAAGATTGTAGGTAGTCGGCGATGCGCTATCCAGGGCAAAAACAAGAATCGTCGACTCCATGCTAATCCATCCCAGTCTTTAGGTTGCTCGCATAGCAACCAAGGCATACTCTTGGTCCTTCTAACGCAGACCTTAACCTCTCATGGGCCTAGTATAATTACCTGGCAGCCCACAGAGGGATCCCAAGAATATCCTCACGTCCCCCGAAGCTTCCACTTCGGCACCCAGTGCGCTGGAGCTTTTATCCAAGTCCGATAACTTGCTCCCCCTCGTATACTAAGCGATGACCTACCGTATCAGGTTACTCATCGTTTTGAGAATTAGCCCTATGTCCTTAGCTAAGAATTATTACTTAGTTACCCTTAACTAAGGTTTACCACTTAGCTTCCTTTCCCGTTATCCTTGATTAACCACGGTTTTCTACCTAGTTCTTCTTGCTAGGGTTTGTCTATTGGGTTAAGTGTTATCATTCAAGTCCATGACTTAACCCGCCCACGAATCACGTCAAAGATTGGCTAAGTATTTAAGTTCAAGACTTAGTCCCACAAGTTGGTTAAGTGTACCCAGAGGCTCATGACTTAACCTTATCAAGTCAAATTGGTCAAGTACTAGCTTACCTTAATCCTATCGGATTATCTTGCTAGATCGATTAAGCATAGATTATCTTAATCCCATCAAATTATCGAGTCGGATTGGTTAAGTATAGGTTGGCTTAACCCCATCCTCTAATCGTACTATAATGGTTAAGTATATTCCAAAAAAGGTCTTGTGACTTAACCTTATCAGGTCCGTAACCCCATCAAATCATCATGTATAATTGGTTAAGTATAAGTTGCTTAACCCCATTAAATTGTCACGTTAAGTTGGTTAAGTATTGGTTACTTAACCTCATTGAATTACCGAGTTTAAATTGGTTAAGTGTTTAACTTAACCCCATCGAATTGCCGTGTTTAGATTAGTTAAGTGTCGATTAGTTAACCCCATCTAATTAACGTGTCGGATTAGTTAAGTGTAAATTACTTAACCCCATCCCCTAATCATCTTGTATGGTTAAGCGTCATTAAGAAAACTTACTTAACCTTGTCAAATTATCATGTTGGATTGATTAAGTGTTGGTTAACTTAATCCCCGTCCACTCGTCGTATAAAAATGGTTAAGCGTCATTAGGCAAATCAAATCACTTAACCTACCCAACCTTGTCATGTTTTGTTAAGTATCATTAGCCTAACCAATTTACTTAACCCATTTACCCATGTCATATTTGGTTAAGAGTCATTAATCAAATTAACTTAACCCTATCATGTGGCATTAATTACTTAATGCACCCCAACCTCTCACATTAGACTTTGTTGTGGTTACTAGTTAAGGCGGTCGGTTCCGGGTAGCTTTACACCACAACTTGGTCTAACCTCGGGTTCAAGCACAACATGACCAACTTCTCACATTGGGTCTTATTGTTTGCAACCACTAGTTAGGCCGGTCGGTTCCGGGTAGTTTTACTTTGCAAACTCAACCCAACCTCGAGTTGGCCACTTTCATGTTTAGTCTAGTGTCATGTTCATAGTCAAGTTTTCAAGCAATTGGGTAGACCTAACTTAATAGGTAAGTTACCAATGGGTAGACCTAACTTAATAGGTAAATTCCCAAGCTTATGTTTTTATGCATACTTACATGTCAACTTCCATGTTATATTTCAAGTCATGTTTTCAAGTATAAACACATGTCATATTTAACGTTACATGTTGTCATGTTTATACCCATTTACCCAAGTCATATTCATGTCATTATGTTTCCCCATAATGTGACCCCAACGCTTTTTAAACTAGCCTATACGTTCGCAACAACGTGATGGATTAAAAGAAGAGACTTGGCAAAGGAATGACAAAAATGGGTATTAAGCCACAAGTTAATCATGGTGGCAAATGAGGCACAAATGTGTTCATTAGCTTGCATGTTACATTCTTAAGCCTCAAAAACATGCATAAACCCAAACTTGGTACATAAGCGAATCATGGTGACAAAAGATATGGAATGATGGCTAGAAACTCGCATATATCATCATATAAGGATTATGACTTCATATGCAAGTTGACATAATGATTATGAAGATTCTCATGTTGCATAATGCAACATTTCAACATAAAGGTTGTGGCTTTTTGCTCACAAGATCAAGATAATGACTTCATAAACTTGCATGACATGATAGCATGTATCATACTCAATGATCAAACCCAAACTTGCAACATGAACATTTAACTTCATAGTTAATATCTAAGAGTAGGGAAAGGGCTTACATTGCTATGAAGGCCTAAATCGATTAAACTAAAGCTTGTGATGAAGCTTATGCATGCCATCATCCAAAAACCCAAAGATGGATGCTCCAAATCAACAAATACACCATCTTTATGAACAAAGACCAAAACTTTTGCCTTGAAATCAACTTGAGGAGCTCTCATACTAACATAGGGACTCTCTAATACTCTCATGATCATGAAACCTCTCATAGAAATGAAGATAGCATTTTGGCAAGAGGATGGAGGCTAGGGTTTTGAGTGGAGGCCATGATCACTAGAAATTTTGGCATAGTTTAGTTGTAGGATCAATTAATGAGGGTTTAGGCTAGGTTAGGGGTCTTTTTATAGAGATTAGGGGTAGTTTAGGCCGTTAGATTAACCCTAGGATAGATCCCAGCCCTCAAAAATCGTCACAAGCCTCCAAAACAAGACCAAGGGCCAAAACAGGTGCACCAGGCCAGCCAGGGTCAAGCCAGAAGGCTGTGCAGGTTTCTGGCTCGACACGGGCGCACTTCCCAAGTGCGCCAGTGTATTTTTGTGCTGGCGCACTTCACAAGTGCGCCAGTGCATTCTGGCTTGTTTTCGGTTTTTCTGCCTAACTTCGTTCGTCCATATCTTCTTCATACGGACTCCGATTTACGAAATTTCGGACTCTATTTCGCGTATTTTTCCGAGACGAACGCAATGTCGCAACCCGTTTATCCTGATTCAGATTTTATAATTTAATTCTGCCTTGATTCTTGTCTTAACACGTTGCTAAAAATTCGGGTTGTTACACAAATCGTGAAGTGTTCCACAAGGTGTTAGCATACATATATTTTTCCCAATCCAATGCTAAATGTAAAAACATATTTTTCTCATAAACTGTTCGAGCACAATCTAAACATTTCATATGTATAAATAAAAAGAAGAATTTTATTTATACAACATTTCTATATTTTATATCACAAATAAAAAGAGATTTTACTTGCGTAACAATTTCACTATTTTCTAATGACAAATATAAAGAATATTTTATTTGCATACAAATTTCTACATTTCATATATTCAATAAAAGGAGAATTTTATTGCATCAACAATTCTATGTTTCTAATGACAAATAAAAAGAATATTTTATTTGCATACAGATTTATTTCAACAAAACACATATGAATGATAATTTTATTATGTTGACAATTCTATTTCAACAAAATATATAAAATGATATTTTTATTTTGTTGATAATTCTATTACAACAAAACATATAAAATGATATTTTTATTTTGTTGACAATTCTATTTCAACAAAACAAATAAAATGATAACTTTGTTTTGTTGACAAAACATATAAAATGATATTTTTATTTTGTTGACAATTCTATTTCAACAAAACAAATAAAATGATATCTTTGTTTTGTCGACAATTCTATTTTGACAAAACACTAAAATGATAATCTTGTTTTGTCGACAATCCTATTTCGATAAAACACTAAAAATGATAATCTTGTTATGTCAATTCTAAAACAAAAAAAACGATATGATTATTTTGTCAATTCTAAGTTCAATAAAAATGACATGATTAATTTGTCAATTTTAATACAACATAAATGACATATCTATTTTGTCAATTTTTAATACAACATAAATGACATATCTAATTTTTCAATTTTAATACAACATAAATTGACATATCCATTTTCTCAATTTTAATACAACATAAATAGACATATCTATTTTGTCAATTTTAATACAACATAAATGACATATCTAATTTGTCAATTTTAATACAACATAAATGACATGTCTAATTTGTAAATTTTAATACAACATAAATTGACATATCTATTTTGTCAATTTTAATACAACAAAAATGACATATCTAATTTGTCAATTTTAATACAGCATAAACTGACATCTATTTTGTCAATTTTAATACAACATAAATTGACATATCTATTTTGTCAATTTTAATACAACATAAATGACATATCTATTGTAACAAGACATTATTCTAAATAAATGACCTATTTATTCATATATGACATTTCTAAAAAAATGACATTTTTATTCTAAATAAACATTTCTAACAAAAGTGATGTTTTTATTCTAAACAAACATTTCTAACGAAAGTGATGTTTTTAATTCTAACATGGCATGACCTTGCAAAAATGACATATTTAATTAACATGACATGATTATAGCAAAATGATATTTTTAATGATCACCATATGTAATAAAAATATAATCTTTTTATTGTTGAAATATTTTATTTCATCAATGAATATATTTTTTTGACTAACACAAATAAAATTAACGAATGATTATTTTATTATTCGTTAACATGCTAAGGATAACAAATTTTAACGAACAACATATATTTAGATCCAACATCACAACCAAAATCAGTTTATATATATATAATTTATATTTTAAATTTAAAATGAGAAATCTCACATTGGGTTTTGAATTCTTCAAAATTTTAGATCGCTCCATTTTAGTTCTGGTCTGTCCCATTCTATAGATCTCGAAAATATGGTTCCAACGCTTCCGACCACATCGAATTCTATTTAGATTTGAATAAGATATGAATATTTTTACATTGGACAATTTAAATAAATAATTAACTATTAGTTTAAATAATTAATTATTTCTTAACCGTAAATTTCTTAATCCCATCGTTCTTCTTCTTGACGTTCTACAGGTCTACGCATAGAATACCAAAACCGAACCCATCTTGACATTGCAAACCTCCACCTCGCGCCGCTAGAACAACCACCGATCTAACACCTCCACTCTGTCCGGCTCGACGCATCCATCCACCACCTGGAGCAGCTCCAGGTCCGAACTCCACTAACGCTCCAAAAATCCAATCAAACAACGTGACTTTGACCTTAGAACTCGTGAAATCCACAAAACGATAAACTATCTTAGCCGTTGAAATTGAAGAGGTCGAAGTGCTTTGCATTTTTGTAATTGATAAGTTACTCGTTCAATTCATGGATGAAGAGAAAGAATGGGGAGAAGTTTCGAAGATATTGGCCATTCATTTTCAAAGTGGCGGCTGGTTTCTAGTGAATTAGGGTTTGAGTAGTTAGGTTATTTATAATCATTTTTTATTAATATTATATAAATTTAATTCAATTATAACTTGCTTATCGGTCCGGACTCCAAATGAGGCCCAATGACTATCGCCCCTAGCTAAATACCCATATTCCGAACACAATGGACTATGTCCCGTCAGCCCATTTGATCGTCTCAGCCCACTTTTTTAATTTAAAATATAAAACATTTAATTATTTAATTTGATCGTACATTTTAATTTACCGGGGCCACATATTGACTCTAAAAATTCCAAAAAATTTATATATAGCTATGTTTTGATGATACGGTCCGAACAAAATTAATTTCCTCGAATTTTGAGACCGTTTGAAAAATGGCCATTTTCTAGTCGATCCAAATTGACTAAAATTGACAAAACACATTTTCTTTCGCTATGCTCACATATTAATTCCAAAAATTATGAAAATTGGAATCCTACAATAATTTGACATTCCGGATCCAACCAGGGTGGTTTCACCAAAAACGGAGGTCGTTTGCAAAATGGCTATTTATACGGGCTATATATTATATTAAATTTTATAGCGACTATTCTGAATTTTCAACTAGCCATAACTTTTGATTCCCACTATGAAATTTCAATTTTTCAGATTCGTTGGAAATATATTCTTAAACAGATTTAAATATTTTTAGTTTCACCAAAATCTGATTTATTTTGCATCATGTACATTCATTTGAAATTTGAAATCGAATTTTCAAACTACCACGCCATTTCAGGCTCGTTTTACAACTAAAATAAAATTATTCGTTCTAACTTTGATTTCAATTAATTTTTCATCGTTATTATTTAAAATAAATTATTTTAAATATCCTAAATCCATTAAAATTGTTAAAATAAAAAATTTAAATTGGTTCAGAATTTCCGGGTTGTTACAAGATCTATGGTAAAACACTTGAATTTGATGGAAAACATGATCAAACATTCATATACTTCATTTAATCCATGTGAGAGATGTAAATCGCTCACCGATTATCCCAAACAAGCAAAAATCAATGCAATAACATTCAGAACAATAAGCAGTTCGAACCAAACTGCTTGATCCGATGAACTCCCTCTTCAATTGATGTTGATCTAGCTTCCAATGGTGTAGATCTTTAATTTCCTTCTCTTAGAAGTTGATTTTAATGGTGGAAAGGTGTTAGAGGAAGGAGGAACATAGGCACCTTATGAGAGAACGGAGAAACTAAACAATTTCCCATATCTCTCACCCTCTATTTATACCGTTCTAATAGCCCACTAATGGGCCTTCCCAAATCAGCCCATTGTGGCTCTCCAAACCTGAACAGCCAACCAAAAAACCATAAAACATCGATTCCTCCCAAACTGCTGAGTCAAAAATTAATGTAACCACTCTATGGAAAGGCAATCATCAATTCCTTTCCAATGGCACAGGTCTCACCCTTTGATTCGACCTGAGTCAAAAGTTATGCCCTGTACAAGACTTACAAGGGAAAAATGGTCCCAAAAAAATCGGTAAAAATTATGGACATGTCTCACATCTCCATAAGCAACATATCAAAACATGAGAAGGATCCAACCCACAAGGAATAAAATAAAAATATTTTACGATATTCCGATACGTAAAAGATGGGTTGTTATCGAAGACCTTAGGAAGGAGATTCTAAGGGAGTGCCATAGGTCAAAGATGACCTCATACCGCGGAGGAGATAATTTTTTTAGGGATACAAAAAGAAGCTTTAATTAGGAAGGAATGAAGAAGGATATTGCAGAATTTGTTTCTAGACGTTTTACTTGTCAAAAAGTCAAGGATGAGCAAGGTAAGCCTGAATAGTTATTATTACCAGTAGAGATTCCCACCTGGAAATGGAAAAAAAATTCTATAGATTTTGTTGATGATCTTCCTAGGAGTCGAAAACGAAATGAAGGTATTTGGGTCATCGTGGATTGGTTAACGAAAAGCACACATTTTTTCTCGATTAAGAAATGTAGGACCGCCTCTTTATTAGCTCAGTTATATGTCAAGGAGGTTCTTAGGCTACATGTAATTCCGACTTCTATAGTTAGTGATAGAGACCTGATGTTCAATTGTGAATTTTGGAAGAATGTTCAAGAAGCTTTAGGCACGACACTGAGTTTGAGTACAACCTAATATCCACAAAGCGACGGTCAGACAGAGAACGTTAACGGAGTTCTAAAGGATCTGCTTAGAGCCTGCATCATCGTCTTTGGAGGAGCTTGGGAGAAACACTTGCCTTTGCTAGAGTTCTCTTATAACAATAGTTACCAAGCGACTATTGGTATGGATCCTTATGCGTCATTGTATTTACGACCCTGAAAATCACCTACTTGTTGGTGGGGAACTACCGACAAAATTCTACTCGAACTAGACTTTATCCGGGAGTCTACAGAGATTATCTCTTTGATTCAGAAGAGAATGAAGGTTGCCCAAAACCGGCAGAAGTCATACGCGAATTAGAGGAGGAAGGAACTAGAATTTAGTGTTAGAGACTTGGTATTTGTTAAAGTTTCCCCTTGAAAAAGACAGTCCGACTTGGAAAGACTAGGAAGTTGGCTCCCAGATTTGTTTGTCTATTTAGAATCGTGGATAGGATAAGGAAGATGGCCTATCATATAGATCTTTCCAAGCGTTTAACGTGGGTCAATAACGTTTTCCATGTTTCTCAGCTTCGAAAATGCCTTCATAATTCAGTCAATAGACTCGAATTAGACGATACTGGGGAGTTAGGAAGCTTCAAGTTGAAGTCTAGGTTACCGCGTGCCACCGCTAATATCATGGAGCACGAAATCAAAAAACTTCGCAACAAATCCATTCACCTAGTCCGGGTACATTTGGGAGATAAACCTACGGAAAACACTTGGGAAACTGAGGAGGAGATTAGGCAAATTCATCTAGAGCTTTTCTCGGGTAATTATTTCCTCTCAAATTTACGTTTTTGGTTGCATTATGGTTGCTAGATTGGATGGTAGGAGATGGTTGCAACATAAAAGCACCATGCACTCATACAGAACTAAATGCAAAATAGGGTGTTTTGCATACATATGGCATCACTTATTAAGCATGCACGATAGGACCGAGCTCATTTAAGCAAGTCTGTAGTTCATAATCACCATGAGTTATGCATGTTTATGGATGCTTATAAAATAAATGGCTGTACAACATGGTTGTTTATAGCGAGCTGTGTTCTTCGCCCCTTCAAAAGATTTTAGAATGAAATCACTTATAAGAAGGGAAGAATGTAACACCCCGTAAAATAAACCTAAATAGACGTTAGGTAAATTAATTTAAAATAATTAATACTAATCGATAACAAGTTAATGTACTGAAAAATGGAATTTTGGATAATTGGGGAATGGGCCACGAAGGTGTTACTAACACGCTCCTGGTGAGATTCTGATCTGTTTACATCTTTTATTTACTGAAAATGGAGCTCGTATGTAAAAGATAATAATAAAACAAGTTGTGCATAAAAATTAGCACACAAGGTTTGAAATTAAAATTGAGTATATCAAAAACTGGAATATGTTATATTATATATTAGCATGAAAGAATATTCGAAGTGGATTTGAAATTACGTGTATATATTCATATACAATGGGGGACAAGGATAATAAATCTAAGGAAACAAATATTCAAAATTTACAACAAAGCGATGTTAAAGGAGAATTAAATTCTCCCAGCCAACCCCAGAAGGGGGTCGACCGCCCCTATAGGAGATGGTCGGTCTGGGGGTTGCCACCTTCCTATAGAGGGGGTCGACCACCCTCCTGAACGTAAAGGTGGGAATGAGTGTAATATTAGGGAGTTTTATACAAATTGCATCATTTGATTATACAGATTTAATCTAAATAATCTAATGTTCTACACTAACACTTGCAACTATAAAAAGAGCTCCCTAGCCACACTTAAAACCCTATTGTTATTCCTCTCTATGCCTCCATTCTGCCCTTCTTCCATTGCCAATTCCAGAGAAAGGTTAGGATCTCTTCTACCTCCCTTATGTTCATTATATCTTCTCTAATCTAAGTTCTCAATAGAATTAGGATTATGGAATTTGGTTTATATATATGTATGAGGTTCTAATTCTTATGTTTGTGTTTGTATGTATGTATGTATATACATACATATATATATTATAAGGATTGATGTAACAACCCGAAAATCTGGGCCAGTTTAAAATTTTTATTTTGGCAATTTTAGCGAATTTTGATTATTTAAAATGAATTATTTTAAATAATATCGACGTGAAATTTATTTTGAATAGAATTAGAACGTATATATTATATACGTCGTCGTTAGAATATATAATAGTTATATATAAATATAAAAGGAATTGAAAATGGCGCGGTAGTTCGAAAATTCGATTTCTAATTTCAAATGAATATACAGAATTCAATATAAGTCAGAATTGAACGAAACAAGAAATATTTGAATCTGTATAACTATATCTTTGTAACGAAGTTAACAAACTGAGATTTCATCTTAGAAATGATAAGATATGTCCAGTTTAAAATTAGAAATAGTCGATGTGGAATTTATATATATTTTTATATATATAAGGCCCTTAAAAATAGCAATTTTGCAAACGACCTCGGATTTCGACGAAACCAGTTTTGTTGGGTCCGTGGTGTTAAGTTATTGCTAGATTCCAAATTTCATAATTTTTCGAATCAATATGTGAGCGTGGCAAAGGAAAACGCGTTTGACCAGTTTCAGTTGATTTTAATCGACTGGAGAATGGCCATTTTTCTAACGATCTCAGAATTCGACGAAACTAGTTTTGTTAGGACCGTATCGTCAATACGAAGCTAGAAAATATTTTTCTGGAATTTTTCTAGTTAGTATGTGGCCCCGGTAATTTGAAATGTACGTTTAAAATTCAATATAGTGATTTAAATGAAAATTCAAAAGGAAACTGATTGTAACAATCGAATCAGCTTGCGATACATATCCCATTGTGTTCGGAATGAGGGTAATACGCTATGGACGACAGGCGGTGGGCCTCGTTTCGAGGTCATATGTAAAAGTCAACTTTTAAGGAATAAAATAAATAAATAAATAAAAATTTCAATTCTCTCTCCTCCCTTTTATCTATCTGGCCCCCCCTCTTCTTATAATCGATATTCAGATAAAAAAAAAAAAACAAAGAAAGAAGAAGCGCCATCGCGCGCCGCTCCTGTCGGCGGTGCCCCTCCGCGTCGCCACCCCGCATCCGCCCAGGCGCCCCCCTTCTTCCTCTGGATCCTCTCTCTCCTCGATGCATTGAAGGCCCCGAAACCCTAACTCAATCGCGACGTTCCCTCCTTCACCTGCGGTAACCGCGACCCCCCCCCCCTCTCCGATCTACAAACCTCGACGAAGCCCCCCCGACCACTCGACAGCCCCCCTGTGTAAGTTTTATTTATTTGATTTTTATTTTATAAAAATGGAAATTAAATCTGAATTTCATTTGTTTAAATAGTAAATGAAAACTGATTTTTTTTATAATGTTAGAAAACTGATTTTATATAAAATTTAAAACTGATTTTATATAAAATTTAAAACTGATTTTATATAAAGTTTAAAACTGATTTTATATAAAATTTAAAACTGATTTTATATAAAGTTTAAAACTGATTTTATATAAAGTTTAAAACTGATTTTATATAAAGTTTAAAACTGATTTTATATAAAATTTAAAACTGATTTTATATAAAGTTTAAAACTGATTTTATATAAAGTTTAAAACTGATTTTATATAAAGTTTAAAACTGATTTTATATAAAGTTTAAAACTGATTTTATTTTAAAGGGTTTAAACGTTAAAATAGAAAAGGTATGATCTTTATATGTTTAAAGTGATTAAAAATATGATTTCTATATTTTTAAAGTATTAAAAATATAATCTTTACTATATAGAAATGTTAAAAATATAATTTTTACATGATCGGGATATTAAAAATGTCATCTTTATATATGTAGAAAAATAAAAATGAGATTTTTATAAAGATGAAATCTTTAAATTTGAGAAAGCAAAGTCCACGTTTTTATAAAGGCGAAATCTTTATTTTAAGAAAGGCGAAATCTTTTTATATAGTAGCGTAAATAAAAATTCGATTTTTATATATTGAACTTTGAAATAAAAATTCGATTTTTATATACTGAATAGCGAAGTAAAAATTCGATTTTTATATATTGAACTTCGATAGAAAAATAGAATTTTTATATATTGAACTTCGATAGAAAAATAGAATTTTTATATATTGAACATCGAAGTAAAAATTCGATTTTTATATATTGAATAGCGAAGTAAAAATGTGATTTTTACGTATGTAGTGAAAGCATCAACGAAGGTGACAAAAAGGCGAAACGACGAAGACTTCTGCAAAAGAAGAGCCGTGGAGCTAGGATAGCTATAAGTGAGAACTTCTCACTCAAATTCTCTTTTTCTAGTTATATATATATAATAGGATGCAGACGGTGCTTAGTAGCACCCGACACAATCGTCCACAAACCATGGACTTGTTTGTTTTGGTTGCATAGATTAGTTAGATGATTTGGTTTGAATTGAATTGTTTGGTGAATTGAAATGGATTTGATTGATGTGTGAATGGCGTGGGCCTTCACTAGACCGGGGATAAGGCTAGGCCTCGTCCCGTTTCTGGTATCGTGCCGTTATGCCGCCGAAATTTTCTAAAATAAGTTAGAAAAATAAAAATACCATTTTATTGAATAAATGAATTGAATAGAAATTCATATGTTGGAATAAAATGTTTTATCGTTAAAAATATAATTTTTAACGTGTGAATGAATATCGTGAATGTGAATAAATAAATATTCATTTACAAACCAGACGGTTTGTTTATGTACACCTATTTGAAGGACATTGATTGGGACGATAAATTTTACACATCGCCCAACTGCACGAATAAAATATTTGTTTGATTGTTTGAAACCCCACACGGGTGTTGGGATGAAACTTGAAGTTCACTCATCCTGATTGATTAAATGTGTCGATCGATTGATTGACAGGCTGTTATAAGCGTTGAATATCTATATTTGATGCTTATACAGTGTAGTGCACTTTGGTTGATGATTGATTATTTTTCAATGTAATTATATACATGTGTTGTATGAAAATCCATATAATTAACTTTATATGGTAATTGATTGGGCCTCATTTCAATTTGAAAAATAAAGAATATTATAAAATAAAAGTTCATGTGTTGACAGTACTCATTCATTGAGATTGGTCATGTGTTGAACGAAATATTTTGATAATAACAACTATTTTGAAAAAGAAATATTTGAAATAGAATATTTGAAAATAGAAATTTATGAAGCCGTGTTGATTAGATTGACGCCATTTTGACGTGAACGATATTTATATCGATTTTATTCATCTTAAAAATGAAAATTGAAAAGTGATTTCGAAATCGAATATTTTGAATTGAATTGAAAACGATTTCGAAATGAATTGAATTGAAAACGATTTCGAAATGAATTGAATTGAAAACGATTTCGAAATGAATTGAATTGAAAACGATTTCGAAATGAATTGAATTGAAAACGATTTCGAAATGAATTGAATTGAAAACGATTTCGAAATGAATTGAATTGAAAACGATTTCGAAATGAATTGAATTGAAAACGATTTCGAAATGAATTGAATTGAAATTTGAATTGAATAGAAATGAATTTTGAAACGAATTTATAAAGAAGAATTCAATTTTGATTTGAATTGAAAAGGAAGTTGAAATTGCTTTTGAAACGAATTTAAAACTATTTATATAATTCGTTTTAAATAGAAATCGACGAAGTATATATTATATATATTATATATATAATATAATGGCCTGAATAGAACGCGCCGCGCCGCGGCAGTTCGTGAATTTCGACCATTTATTTCAAACGGACATTGCGGGAGATCCGACCGTCGGATTCTCCTAAAACCGGAACCGTTGGGTTCGTATCGAAAAGAGCTTTCTAATGAATGTTAGAAATTTGAAATCTAACGGTTGGATTTGGAGATACGTCCAAATCAAATTCGAAAAAGGTCGATGTAAGTGCAGTTCGATGGCCGTTAATGGAAATCGACTGTACGGGCCTTGATAAAATTATTAAAAATAGTAATAATTTGTGTAAAATCATAAGAAATGATTTAGAAAGAATTGGGATGAAAAACTCCCTATTTGAAAAGATAAAAATAGATTTTTATCGAAATGAACTAGTTTTGAACTAGAATTATAATTCTATTTATTTTTAAATAAATAAATTGAATTTGAAAAGGGTTTTGAAAATAACCAAAATTTCCAATGATTGCATTGGAGTGGATTTGAATCGAAATTGTCTTCGGAATATTTCGATGTTGGAATTTGTGATTATACGGATGTTGTTACGGAAATTTGAAAGATATATATTTATATCGTTATTTCCAATACGACATTTGTTAATCGTAGAATTTGATATTGAATATAGGCCGATATATTTTCTATTCAGAGCCTTATATTGAATATCAAATGTGATTTGGGTTTGTCGTGAATGGTGTCTTCACTAACACTGTTCTTGAACCCAGTTGAGAAAAGATTAAATCTTTTTATTTAGATTTAATGAAGTGTACCAATTAAATAATATTTAATTGGAATTGAATTGATATTGATTTTTGGGTTTATCGTGAACAGTGTTTTAAATAACACTTGTTCTTTAACCCGATAATTAATGAATGTGATTTGGGTTTGTCGTGAATGGTGTCTTCACTAACACTGTTCTTGAACCCAGTTGAGAAAAGATTAAATCTTTTTATTTAGATTTAATGAAGTGTACCAATTAAATAATATTTAATTGGAATTGAATGGATATTGATTTTTGGGTTTATCGTGAACAGTGTTTTAAATAACACTTGTTCTTTAACCCGATAATTAATGGAATGTGATTTTGGGTTTATCGTGAACCGTGTTTTAAATGACACTGATTCTTTAACCCAGTTAACGATTAAAACTAAGTGGAGTTTTAATGAATCTTTAATTAGATTGAAAAGATCGAAAATGGAGTATCACCAGTTTTGCTCCAGGCGATAGTTAAATCTTTAATTAGATTTGAACGTGAAATGGTAATTGAATTTACCGATAACACTGTGGTGTTAGATATGAAGTATTACCAGTTTTACTTCATGGGATGAATAGGTTGGGATTGGGAAATTAAAACAAATGATTACTTCGGTAAGGTTCGCTAATCCCGACTAGTTTGAATTGATATTCAAAAATGGACTAAAGAAAAAATTCAAGGAATTTATCTTTGATAAAATTAATGGGAATCTTTCCCCATGGATGTGAAATTTAGAAACTAACTGTCGGTTGGCCAAGCAGAATGGTTTTCTGGATATTGATCTGATGTTGGTTTCGGCCTTCGGGGTTAATATTTGGGGAATTATTCTCTTGATTAATTTACGGTTAGTGACTAATGAATTGGAATGAGGCGTATGTTGTGTTTGTGTAACACTTTTATAATATATACGCGAGTTATTCGGAAAGACCGGGTTTATCCCATTCTGAATAACTGATACGACGATAAGTCGAAGATGAAGACGATGGTCGAAGACCGGAGGTCTTCACGTCGTTTGGGTGATAACTGATGATCTTGATTGGGCTGTACACCCAAGAAGATGGAAACAGTTGGTGATCGTCCAGACGTACTTGGAGATCGATGGATATGCGGGGTACTAGGTGCCTCCGGTTTCGTTCAGACCCAGAACGGACTTGTAAATGGACTGTGTGTCTGACATTGGATTTTAGTCCGTGTGATTGATCTCTATTAAATATATATCTGTTTGGCGGCGGAGAATTTATTCTCTTGCTTAACGCCCTTCTCTGAGACGTACGAGCTCAGGGGTTATATATATTGATGGATATCAAACGCATGGAGTGAATTGCCTATGTGGCATGCCTAAGTGGCAAATGATCAAGGCTTCTGTTGAAAAGCAAAGTCTTGTGGTGATGATCAAAGCACGGCCTTTGTGGCGTAGCTTTGTGTAACGTTTACCTCGCGTGTTTCACACCCGGTATGAACCAAAAACGGGAGAGGACGTCAGGGAGGGCATGCGTTTCTTCCTAGCTAGAAGTGGCGTCAGTGGTTTTACACGCCCTGACGAGTTTGACTTATGTGGTTGTTGCTGTTGCGAGGCGCCTCGGATTGATCGGTCGTTCTCGAACCGATGGAGTCATTTAGTTGGCTCGTTTACGCCCCATAGGGCGGAGAAACGCATGTTCAGGCATTTTAATCCACTCCGTGTGGACCGGCCCTGAGGATCCAAGGGTCACTCGAGCTCTGATCCTGAGACTCGGGCTAGGCAGTCTCGAATCGGTTGAGGACTATCTTTTGCCTCGGTTCATAGACGGAAATCCAATTTCCAAATACGTGATCTTGCGGTTTTAGTTGTAATCCTATATATGGCGACATAGTGGGATGGGGCGCTCATGCCGCCTATGATTGATACTTATGATTTGAAGTGTTTTATACACTATGCACTTATATTAGTATCAAATGATTTGTTTTAAACGTATCAAGCATTCTTTGGTTGTTATAAGGGAAAACCCTATCCTCGACTGCGTTGCATTGTGTGATGGGACCTGGGTCTTATAACAGCTTCATTTTTCTTTATTTAGCATTGCGCTGTTGTTTTATGCACTGGTATTCTTGGGAGGAAACCCGTTCCGTGTTATACGGCGTGGTCCCTTGATCTACCTATCTTTAAAAATAAAGATTAATAACTGTTTTAGTTCTCACACCAGTCACATGACTGACCTGGAGTTTATTGTTTTAACCTAAACTCTGGGTGCCCTTATTTTGACACGGGCAGCTAGTAGTTTTGGTTTTGCAGATTTATATTCACAGGATCCTGGTTTACAGCTGGAACGATATCCGGAAAGCTTTGTATCTGTATATCTCATTCTAGTTGTGTATTGTATTATTTTTCCGCTGCGTTGAATTTAAATGTAATTTAAATCTCTGATAATTCTGTGTAATATTCATTTATACTCTGTATATTCTTGTAATCTGGTGCATTGTTGTAATATACAATGAAATGTTCTTCTGTTTGTGTTCTATTTTGTCGTGTTCTCAACGATAGGGCGTTTCGAACGGTCTGGGTCGGTTTAGCGACTGGTTCGGACCGAGCGAAATTCCGTGCTGTCACAGTTGGTATCAGAGCTTTGGTTTACAAAGCTCAGAGAACAAGACACATTAGAACCATACGAAAGAATTCATAAGATATTGGATTAGTAATATCCAATGAGGATGACTCGTTAGAGATGGGATCAGTAGTATCCTAGAACGAGTGTGAAGAGTAAATTTTTAAAGTGAAAACAAATTTTGTTTTGAAAATTTAAATCAATTATTCGTATTTGATTATTTATTTATATTGATGTGGACAATCCAGTATATATAGATTTTGCGTATACGTCTGATCCGCGTGTATTCGAAGTTTTAATATATTGGATAGATATAGAATCACACTCTAGTCGCCCGGAGAAGGTACTGATGATAGCACGTGCATCATCAGTATTTATGTTCGTGTTTCGAAGGTGTGATTTTCTATATATTTCCATTGGACTGGTGTGAGAACCAAAACTAATATAGTTAGAACACTTTGTTGTGAATTGGCATCAAAAACACGATTTTAGTATATGTATCAAAATTATGAATTTGAAACTTTAAATTCACTAACTGATTGATGTTTGTGTTGTTTGTTCATTTGTTTGCTAATTTTGAACCATTATGCCTAATTGAATCAAATATTGAATGATATCGAAAATTGGTTGCATTTGCTTGCATATACATGTATATCATTGAACAGGTCATAGCAAGGAGGCTAGAGCCAGAGAATAAAATTTGTTTGCCCGACAAATAGGTACATGTTTACTACATAATTTCCTGTTTTGTTTGGGTGATGATGATTTTGTGAGCCTATTGGCTAGCCGCTTGGCTTTTTCTTTTTTGAGATCTGAAGGACCGGGGAAGCTATTTGAAATTCCCCGATGCTCCCGGTGCAGGGGAGGTTATGGCGAAATTTTTCGAAAATTTAGGGTGTTAGCCAAATTTTTGAAATTTTGAAAATTCTCGGAAACTAAAGAGTTGGAGAATGGAAGCCAGATCGAAGGTAGAGTTGATTAATCAAACCACTTTCGACTTTGTTCCTTTTCGGGGACGAAAAGTTTTAAGTGGGGGAGATTGTAACAACCCGAAAATCTGGGCCAGTTTAAAATTTTTATTTTGGCAATTTTAGCGAATTTTGATTATTTAAAATGAATTATTTTAAATAATATCGATGTGAAATTTATTTTGAATAGAATTAGAACGTATATATTATATACGTCGTCGTTAGAATATATAATAGTTATATATAAATATAAAAGGAATTGAAAATGGCGCGGTAGTTCGAAAATTCGATTTCTAATTTCAAATGAATATACAGAATTCAATATAAGTCAGAATTGAACGAAACAAGAAATATTTGAATCTGTATAACTATATCTTTGTATCGAAGTTAACAAACTGAGATTTCATCTTAGAAATGATAAGATATGTCCAGTTTAAAATTAGAAATAGTCGCTGTGGAATTTATATATATTTTTATATATATAAGGCCCTTAAAAATAGCAATTTTGCAAACGACCTCGGATTTTGACGAAACCAGTTTTGTTGGGTCCGTGGTGTTAAGTTATTGCTAGATTCCAAATTTCATAATTTTTCGAATCAATATGTGAGCGTGGCAAAGGAAAACGCGTTTGACCAGTTTTAGTTGATTTTAATCGACTGGAGAATGGCCATTTTTCTAACGATCTCAGAATTCGACGAAACTAGTTTTGTTAGGACCGTATCGTCAATACGAAGCTAGAAAATATTTTTCTGGAATTTTTCTAGTTAGTATGTGGCCCCGGTAATTTGAAATGTACGTTTAAAATTCAATATAGTGATTTAAATGAAAATTCAAAAGGAAACTGATTGTAACAATCGAATCAGCTTGCGATACATATCCCATTGTGTTCGGAATGAGGGTAATACGCTATGGACGACAGGCGGTGGGCCTCGTTTCGAGGTCATATGTAAAAGTCAACTTTTAAGGAATAAAATAAATAAATAAATAAAAATTTCAATTCTCTCTCCTCCCTTTTATCTATCTGCCCCCCCCCCCTCTTCTTATAATCGATATTCAGATAAAAAAAAAAGAAAGAAAGAAGAAGCGCCATCGCGCGCCGCTCCTGTCGGCGGTGCCCCTCCGCGTCGCCACCCCGCATCCGCCCAGGCGCCCCCCTTCTTCCTCTGGATCCTCTCTCTCCTCGATGCATTGAAGGCCCCGAAACCCTAACTCAATCGCGACGTTCCCTCCTTCACCTGCGGTAGCCGCGACCCGCCCCCCCCCCCTCTCCGATCTACAAACCTCGACGAAGCCCCCCCGACCACTCGACAGCCCCCCTATGTAAGTTTTATTTATTTGATTTTTATTTTATAAAAATGGAAATTAAATCTGAATTTCATTTGTTTAAATAGTAAATGAAAACTGATTTTTTTTATAATGTTAGAAAACTGATTTTATATAAAATTTAAAACTGATTTTATATAAAATTTAAAACTGATTTTATATAAAGTTTAAAACTGATTTTATATAAAATTTAAAACTGATTTTATATAAAGTTTAAAACTGATTTTATATAAAGTTTAAAACTGATTTTATATAAAGTTTAAAACTGATTTTATATAAAGTTTAAAACTGATTTTATATAAAGTTTAAAACTGATTTTATATAAAGTTTAAAACTGATTTTATATAAAGTTTAAAACTGATTTTATATAAAGTTTAAAACTGATTTTATTTTAAAGGGTTTAAACGTTAAAATAGAAAAGGTATGATCTTTATATGTTTAAAGTGATTAAAAATATGATTTCTATATTTTTAAAGTATTAAAAATATAATCTTTACTATATAGAAATGTTAAAAATATAATTTTTACATGATCGGGATATTAAAAATGTCATCTTTATATATGTAGAAAAATAAAAATGAGATTTTTATAAAGATGAAATCTTTAAATTTGAGAAAGCAAAGTCCACGTTTTTATAAAGGCGAAATCTTTATTTTAAGAAAGGCGAAATCTTTTTATATAGTAGCGTAAATAAAAATTCGATTTTTATATATTGAACTTTGAAATAAAAATTCGATTTTTATATATTGAACTTTGAAATAAAAATTCGATTTTTATATATTGAACTTTGAAATAAAAATTCGATTTTTATATACTGAATAGCGAAGTAAAAATTCGATTTTTATATATTGAACTTCGATAGAAAAATAGAATTTTTATATATTGAACTTCGATAGAAAAATAGAATTTTTATATATTGAACATCGAAGTAAAAATTCGATTTTTATATATTGAATAGCGAAGTAAAAATGTGATTTTTACGTATGTAGTGAAAGCAGCAACGAAGGTGACAAAAAGGCGAAACGACGAAGACTTCTGCAAAAGAAGAGCCGTGGAGCTAGGATAGCTATAAGTGAGAACTTCTCACTCAAATTCTCTTTTTCTAGTTATATATATATATACTAGGATGCAGACGGTGCTTAGTAGCACCCGACACAATCGTCCACAAACCATGGACTTGTTTGTTTTGGTTGCATAGATTAGTTAGATGATTTGGTTTGAATTGAATTGTTTGGTGAATTGAAATGGATTTGATTGATGTGTGAATGGCGTGGGCCTTCACTAGACCGGGGATAAGGCTAGGCCTCGTCCCGTTTCTGGTATCGTGCCGTTATGCCGCCGAAATTTTCTAAAATAAGTTAGAAAAATAAAAATACCATTTTATTGAATAAATGAATTGAATAGAAATTCATATGTTGGAATAAAATGTTTTATCGTTAAAAATATAATTTTTAACGTGTGAATGAATATCGTGAATGTGAATAAATAAATATTCATTTACAAACCAGACGGTTTGTTTATGTACACCTATTTGAAGGACATTGATTGGGACGATAAATTTTACACATCGCCCAACTGCACGAATAAAATATTTGTTTGATTGTTTGAAACCCCACACGGGTGTTGGGATGAAACTTGAAGTTCACTCATCCTGATTGATTAAATGTGTCGATCGATTGATTGACAGGCTGTTATAAGCGTTGAATATCTATATTTGATGCTTATACAGTGTAGTGCACTTTGGTTGATGATTGATTATTTTTCAATGTAATTATATACATGTGTTGTATGAAAATCCATATAATTAACTTTATATGGTAATTGATTGGGCCTCATTTCAATTTGAAAAATAAAGAATATTATAAAATAAAAGTTCATGTGTTGACAGTACTCATTCATTGAGATTGGTCATGTGTTGAACGAAATATTTTGATAATAACAACTATTTTGAAAAAGAAATATTTGAAATAGAATATTTGAAAATAGAAATTTATGAAGCCGTGTTGATTAGATTGACGCCATTTTGACGTGAACGATATTTATATCGATTTTATTCATCTTAAAAATGAATATTGAAAAGTGATTTCGAAATCGAATATTTTGAATTGAATTGAAAACGATTTCGAAATGAATTGAATTGAAAACGATTTCGAAATGAATTGAATTGAAAACGATTTCGAAATGAATTGAATTGAAAACGATTTCGAAATGAATTGAATTGAAAACGATTTCGAAATGAATTGAATTGAAAACGATTTCGAAATGAATTGAATTGAAAACGATTTCGAAATGAATTGAATTGAAAACGATTTCGAAATGAATTGAATTGAAAACGATTTCGAAATGAATTGAATTGAAAACGATTTCGAAATGAATTGAATTGAAATTTGAATTGAATAGAAATGAATTTTGAAACGAATTTATAAAGAAGAATTCAATTTTGATTTGAATTGAAAAGGAAGTTGAAATTGCTTTTGAAACGAATTTAAAACTATTTATATGATTCGTTTTAAATAGAAATCGACGAAGTATATATTATATATATTATATATATAATATAATGGCCGGAATAGAACGCGCCGCGCCGCGGCAGTTCTTGAATTTCGACCATTTATTTCAAACGGACATTGCGGGAGATCCGACCGTCGGATTCTCCTAAAACCGGAACCGTTGGGTTCGTATCGAAAAGAGCTTTCTAATGAATGTTAGAAATTTGAAATCTAACGGTTGGATTTGGAGATACGTCCAAATCAAATTCGAAAAAGGTCGCTGTAAGTGCAGTTCGATGGCCGTTAATGGAAATCGACTGTACGGGCCTTGATAAAATTATTAAAAATAGTAATAATTTGTGTAAAATCATAAGAAATGATTTAGAAAGAATTGGGATGAAAAACTCCCTATTTGAAAAGATAAAAATAGATTTTTATCGAAATGAACTAGTTTTGAACTAGAATTATAATTCTATTTATTTTTAAATAAATAAATTGAATTTGAAAAGGGTTTTGAAAATAACCAAAATTTCCAATGATTGCATTGGAGTGGATTTGAATCGAAATTGTCTTCGGAATATTTCGATGTTGGAATTTGTGATTATACGGATGTTGTTACGGAAATTTGAAAGATATATATTTATATCGTTATTTCCAATACGACATTTGTTAATCGTAGAATTTGATATTGAATATAGGCCGATATATTTTCTATTCAGAGCCTTATATTGAATATCAAATGTGATTTGGGTTTGTCGTGAATGGTGTCTTCACTAATACTGTTCTTGAACCCAGTTGAGAAAAGATTAAATCTTTTTATTTAGATTTAATGAAGTGTACCAATTAAATAATATTTAATTGGAATTGAATTGATATTGATTTTTGGGTTTATCGTGAACAGTGTTTTAAATAACACTTGTTCTTTAACCCGATAATTAATGAATGTGATTTGGGTTTGTCGTGAATGGTGTCTTCACTAACACTGTTCTTGAACCCAGTTGAGAAAAGATTAAATCTTTTTATTTAGATTTAATGAAGTGTACCAATTAAATAATATTTAATTAGAATTGAATGGATATTGATTTTTGGGTTTATCGTGAACAGTGTTTTAAATAACACTTGTTCTTTAACCCGATAATTAATGGAATGTGATTTTGGGTTTATCGTGAACCGTGTTTTAAATGACACTGATTCTTTAACCCAGTTAACGATTAAAACTAAGTGGAGTTTTAATGAATCTTTAATTAGATTGAAAAGATCGAAAATGGAGTATCACCAGTTTTGCTCCAGGCGATAGTTAAATCTTTAATTAGATTTGAACGTGAAATGGTAATTGAATTTACCGATAACACTGTGGTGTTAGATATGAAGTATTACCAGTTTTACTTCATGGGATGAATAGGTTGGGATTGAGAAATTAAAACAAATGATTACTTCGGTAAGGTTCGCTAATCCCGACTAGTTTGAATTGATATTCAAAAATGGACTAAAGAATAAATTCAAGGAATTTATCTTTGATAAAATTAATGGGAATCTTTCCCTATGGATGTGAAATTTAGAAACTAACTGTCGGTTGGCCAAGCAGAATGGTTTTCTGGATATTGATCTGATGTTGGTTTCGGCCTTCGGGGTTAATATTTGGGGAATTATTCTCTTGATTAATTTACGGTTAGTGACTAATGAATTGGAATGAGGCGTATGTTGTGTTTGTGTAACACTTTTATAATATATACGCGAGTTATTCGGAAAGACCGGGTTTATCCCATTCTGAATAACTGATACGACGATAAGTCGAAGATGAAGACGATGGTCGAAGACCGGAGGTCTTCACGTCGTTTGGGTGATAACTGATGATCTTGATTGGGCTGTACACCCAAGAAGATGGAAACAGTTGGTGATCGTCCAGACGTACTTGGAGATCGATGGATATGCGGGGTACTAGGTGCCTCCGGTTTCGTTCAGACCCAGAACGGACTTGTAAATGGACTGTGTGTCTGACATTGGATTTTAGTCCGTGTGATTGATCTCTATTAAATATATATCTGTTTGGCGGCGGAGAATTTATTCTCTTGCTTAACGCCCTTCTCTGAGACGTACGAGCTCAGGGGTTATATATATTGATGGATATCAAACGCATGGAGTGAATTGCCTATGTGGCATGCCTAAGTGGCAAATGATCAAGGCTTCTGTTGAAAAGCAAAGTCTTGTGGTGATGATCAAAGCACGGCCTTTGTGGCGTAGCTTTGTGTAACGTTTACCTCGCGTGTTTCACACCCGGTATGAACCAAAAACGGGAGAGGACGTCAGGGAGGGCATGCGTTTCTTCCTAGCTAGAAGTGGCGTCAGTGGTTTTACACGCCCTGACGAGTTTGACTTATGTGGTTGTTGCTGTTGCGAGGCGCCTCGGATTGATCGGTCGTTCTCGAACCGATGGAGTCATTTAGTTGGCTCGTTTACGCCCCATAGGGCGGAGAAACGCATGTTCAGGCATTTTAATCCACTCCGTGTGGACCGGCCCTGAGGATCCAAGGGTCACTCGAGCTCTGATCCTGAGACTCGGGCTAGGCAGTCTCGAATCGGTTGAGGACTATCTTTTGCCTCGGTTCATAGACGGAAATCCAATTTCCAAATACGTGATCTTGCGGTTTTAGTTGTAATCCTATATATGGCGACATAGTGGGATGGGGCGCTCATGCCGCCTATGATTGATACTTATGATTTGAAGTGTTTTATACACTATGCACTTATATTAGTATCAAATGATTTGTTTTAAACGTATCAAGCATTCTTTGGTTGTTATAAGGGAAAACCCTATCCTCGACTGCGTTGCATTGTGTGATGGGACCTGGGTCTTATAACAGCTTCATTTTTCTTTATTTAGCATTGCGCTGTTGTTTTATGCACTGGTATTCTTGGGAGGAAACCCGTTCCGTGTTATACGGCGTGGTCCCTTGATCTACCTATCTTTAAAAATAAAGATTAATAACTGTTTTAGTTCTCACACCAGTCACATGACTGACCTGGAGTTTATTGTTTTAACCTAAACTCTGGGTGCCCTTATTTTGACACGGGCAGCTAGTAGTTTTGGTTTTGCAGATTTATATTCACAGGATCCTGGTTTACAGCTGGAACGATATCCGGAAAGCTTTGTATCCGTATATCTCATTCTAGTTGTGTATTGTATTATTTTTCCGCTGCGTTGAATTTAAATGTAATTTAAATCTCTGATAATTCTGTGTAATATTCATTTATACTCTGTATATTCTTGTAATCTGGTGCATTGTTGTAATATACAATGAAATGTTCTTCTGTTTGTGTTCTATTTTGTCGTGTTCTCAACGATAGGGCGTTTCGAACGGTCTGGGTCGGTTTAGCGACTGGTTCGGACCGAGCGAAATTCCGTGCCGTCACAGTTGGTATCAGAGCTTTGGTTTACAAAGCTCAGAGAACAAGACACATTAGAACCATACGAAAGAATTCATCAGATATTGGATTAGTAATATCCAATGAGGATGACTCGTTAGAGATGGGATCAGTAGTATCCTAGAACGAGTGTGAAGAGTAAATTTTTAAAGTGAAAACAAATTTTGTTTTGAAAATTTAAATCAATTATTCGTATTTGATTATTTATTTATATTGATGTGGACAATCCAGTATATATAGATTTTGCGTATACGTCTGATCCGCGTGTATTCGAAGTTTTAATATATTGGATAGATATAGAATCACACTCTAGTCGCCCGGAGAAGGTACTGATGATAGCACGTGCATCATCAGTATTTATGTTCGTGTTTCGAAGGTGTGATTTTCTATATATTTCCATTGGACTGGTGTGAGAACCAAAACTAATATAGTTAGAACACTTTGTTGTGAATTGGCATCAAAAACACGATTTTAGTATATGTATCAAAATTATGAATTTGAAACTTTAAATTCACTAACTGATTGATGTTTGTGTTGTTTGTTCATTTGTTTGCTAATTTTGAACCATTATGCCTAATTGAATCAAATATTGAATGATATCGAAAATTGGTTGCATTTGCTTGCATATACATGTATATCATTGAACAGGTCATAGCAAGGAGGCTAGAGCCAGAGAATAAAATTTGTTTGCCCGACAAATAGGTACATGTTTACTACATAATTTCCTGTTTTGTTTGGGTGATGATGATTTTGTGAGCCTATTGGCTAGCCGCTTGGCTTTTTCTTTTTCTTTTTTGAGATCTGAAGGACCGGGGAAGCTATTTGAAATTCCCCGATGCTCCCGGTGCAGGGGAGGTTATGGCGAAATTTTTCGAAAATTTAGGGTGTTAGCCAAATTTTTGAAATTTTGAAAATTCTCGGAAACTAAAGAGTTGGAGAATGGAAGCCAGATCGAAGGTAGAGTTGATTAATCAAACCACTTTCGACTTTGTTCCTTTTCGGGGACGAAAAGTTTTAAGTGGGGGAGATTGTAACAACCCGAAAATCTGGGCCAGTTTAAAATTTTTATTTTGGCAATTTTAGCGAATTTTGATTATTTAAAATGAATTATTTTAAATAATATCGACGTGAAATTTATTTTGAATAGAATTAGAACGTATATATTATATACGTCGTCGTTAGAATATATAATAGTTACATATAAATATAAAAGGAATTGAAAATGGCGCGGTAGTTCGAAAATTCGATTTCTAATTTCAAATGAATATACAGAATTCAATATAAGTCAGAATTGAACGAAACAAGAAATATTTGAATCTGTATAACTATATCTTTGTAACGAAGTTAACAAACTGAGATTTCATCTTAGAAATGATAAGATATGTCCAGTTTAAAATTAGAAATAGTCGCTGTGGAATTTATATATATTTTTATATATATAAGGCCCTTAAAAATAGCAATTTTGCAAACGACCTCGGATTTCGACGAAACCAGTTTTGTTGGGTCCGTGGTGTTAAGTTATTGCTAGATTCCAAATTTCATAATTTTTCGAATCAATATGTGAGCGTGGCAAAGGAAAACGCGTTTGACCAGTTTTAGTTGATTTTAATCGACTGGAGAATGGCCATTTTTCTAACGATCTCAGAATTCGACGAAACTAGTTTTGTTAGGACCGTATCGTCAATACGAAGCTAGAAAATATTTTTCTGGAATTTTTCTAGTTAGTATGTGGCCCCGGTAATTTGAAATGTACGTTTAAAATTCAATATAGTGATTTAAATGAAAATTCAAAAGGAAACTGATTGTAACAATCGAATCAGCTTGCGATACATATCCCATTGTGTTCGGAATGAGGGTAATACGCTATGGACGACAGGCGGTGGGCCTCGTTTCGAGGTCATATGTAAAAGTCAACTTTTAAGGAATAAAATAAATAAATAAATAAAAATTTCAATTCTCTCTCCTCCCTTTTATCTATCTGCCCCCCCCCTCTTCTTATAATCGATATTCAGATAAAAAAAAAAGAAAGAAAGAAGAAGCGCCATCGCGCGCCGCTCCTGTCGGCGGTGCCCCTCCGCGTCGCCACCCCGCAACCGCCCAGGCGCCCCCCTTCTTCCTCTGGATCCTCTCTCTCCTCGATGCATTGAAGGCCCCGAAACCCTAACTCAATCGCGACGTTCCCTCCTTCACCTGCGGTAGCCGCGACCCCCCCCCCCCTCTCCGATCTACAAACCTCGACGAAGCCCCCCCGACCACTCGACAGCCCCCCTATGTAAGTTTTATTTATTTGATTTTTATTTTATAAAAATGGAAATTAAATCTGAATTTCATTTGTTTAAATAGTAAATGAAAACTGATTTTTTTTATAATGTTAGAAAACTGATTTTATATAAAATTTAAAACTGATTTTATATAAAATTTAAAACTGATTTTATATAAAGTTTAAAACTGATTTTATATAAAATTTAAAACTGATTTTATATAAAGTTTAAAACTGATTTTATATAAAGTTTAAAACTGATTTTATATAAAGTTTAAAACTGATTTTATATAAAGTTTAAAACTGATTTTATATAAAGTTTAAAACTGATTTTATATAAAGTTTAAAACTGATTTTATATAAAGTTTAAAACTGATTTTATTTTAAAGGGTTTAAACGTTAAAATAGAAAAGGTATGATCTTTATATGTTTAAAGTGATTAAAAATATGATTTCTATATTTTTAAAGTATTAAAAATATAATCTTTACTATATAGAAATGTTAAAAATATAATTTTTACATGATCGGGATATTAAAAATGTCATCTTTATATATGTAGAAAAATAAAAATGAGATTTTTATAAAGATGAAATCTTTAAATTTGAGAAAGCAAAGTCCACGTTTTTATAAAGGCGAAATCTTTATTTTAAGAAAGGCGAAATCTTTTTATATAGTAGCGTAAATAAAAATTCGATTTTTATATATTGAACTTTGAAATAAAAATTCGATTTTTATATATTGAACTTTGAAATAAAAATTCGATTTTTATATATTGAACTTTGAAATAAAAATTCGATTTTTATATACTGAATAGCGAAGTAAAAATTCGATTTTTATATATTGAACTTCGATAGAAAAATAGAATTTTTATATATTGAACTTCGATAGAAAAATAGAATTTTTATATATTGAACATCGAAGTAAAAATTCGATTTTTATATATTGAATAGCGAAGTAAAAATGTGATTTTTACGTATGTAGTGAAAGCAGCAACGAAGGTGACAAAAAGGCGAAACGACGAAGACTTCTGCAAAAGAAGAGCCGTGGAGCTAGGATAGCTATAAGTGAGAACTTCTCACTCAAATTCTCTTTTTCTAGTTATATATATATACTAGGATGCAGACGGTGCTTAGTAGCACCCGACACAATCGTCCACAAACCATGGACTTGTTTGTTTTGGTTGCATAGATTAGTTAGATGATTTGGTTTGAATTGAATTGTTTGGTGAATTGAAATGGATTTGATTGATGTGTGAATGGCGTGGGCCTTCACTAGACCGGGGATAAGGCTAGGCCTCGTCCCGTTTCTGGTATCGTGCCGTTATGCCGCCGAAATTTTCTAAAATAAGTTAGAAAAATAAAAATACCATTTTATTGAATAAATGAATTGAATAGAAATTCATATGTTGGAATAAAATGTTTTATCGTTAAAAATATAATTTTTAACGTGTGAATGAATATCGTGAATGTGAATAAATAAATATTCAGTTACAAACCAGACGGTTTGTTTATGTACACCTATTTGAAGGACATTGATTGGGACGATAAATTTTACACATCGCCCAACTGCACGAATAAAATATTTGTTTGATTGTTTGAAACCCCACACGGGTGTTGGGATGAAACTTGAAGTTCACTCATCCTGATTGATTAAATGTGTCGATCGATTGATTGACAGGCTGTTATAAGCGTTGAATATCTATATTTGATGCTTATACAGTGTAGTGCACTTTGGTTGATGATTGATTATTTTTCAATGTAATTATATACATGTGTTGTATGAAAATCCATATAATTAACTTTATATGGTAATTGATTGGGCCTCATTTCAATTTGAAAAATAAAGAATATTATAAAATAAAAGTTCATGTGTTGACAGTACTCATTCATTGAGATTGGTCATGTGTTGAACGAAATATTTTGATAATAACAACTATTTTGAAAAAGAAATATTTGAAATAGAATATTTGAAAATAGAAATTTATGAAGCCGTGTTGATTAGATTGACGCCATTTTGACGTGAACGATATTTATATCGATTTTATTCATCTTAAAAATGAATATTGAAAAGTGATTTCGAAATCGAATATTTTGAATTGAATTGAAAACGATTTCGAAATGAATTGAATTGAAAACGATTTCGAAATGAATTGAATTGAAAACGATTTCGAAATGAATTGAATTGAAAACGATTTCGAAATGAATTGAATTGAAAACGATTTCGAAATGAATTGAATTGAAAACGATTTCGAAATGAATTGAATTGAAAACGATTTCGAAATGAATTGAATTGAAAACGATTTCGAAATGAATTGAATTGAAAACGATTTCGAAATGAATTGAATTGAAAACGATTTCGAAATGAATTGAATTGAAAACGATTTCGAAATGAATTGAATTGAAAACGATTTCGAAATGAATTGAATTGAAATTTGAATTGAATAGAAATGAATTTTGAAACGAATTTATAAAGAAGAATTCAATTTTGATTTGAATTGAAAAGGAAGTTGAAATTGCTTTTGAAACGAATTTAAAACTATTTATATAATTCGTTTTAAATAGAAATCGACGAAGTATATATTATATATATTATATATATAATATAATGGCCTGAATAGAACGCGCCGCGCCGCGGCAGTTCGTGAATTTCGGCCATTTATTTCAAACGGACATTGCGGGAGATCCGACCGTCGGATTCTCCTAAAACCGGAACCGTTGGGTTCGTATCGAAAAGAGCTTTCTAATGAATGTTAGAAATTTGAAATCTAACGGTTGGATTTGGAGATACGTCCAAATCAAATTCGAAAAAGGTCGTTGTAAGTGCAGTTCGATGGCCGTTAATGGAAATCGACTGTACGGGCCTTGATAAAATTATTAAAAATAGTAATAATTTGTGTAAAATCATAAGAAATGATTTAGAAAGAATTGGGATGAAAAACTCCCTATTTGAAAAGATAAAAATAGATTTTTATCGAAATGAACTAGTTTTGAACTAGAATTATAATTCTATTTATTTTTAAATAAATAAATTGAATTTGAAAAGGGTTTTGAAAATAACCAAAATTTCCAATGATTGCATTGGAGTGGATTTGAATCGAAATTGTCTTCGGAATATTTCGATGTTGGAATTTGTGATTATACAGATGTTGTTACGGAAATTTGAAAGATATATATTTATATCGTTATTTCCAATACGACATTTGTTAATCGTAGAATTTGATATTGAATATAGGCCGATATATTTTCTATTCAGAGCCTTATATTGAATATCAAATGTGATTTGGGTTTGTCGTGAATGGTGTCTTCACTAACACTGTTCTTGAACCCAGTTGAGAAAAGATTAAATCTTTTTATTTAGATTTAATGAAGTGTACCAATTAAATAATATTTAATTGGAATTGAATTGATATTGATTTTTGGGTTTATCGTGAACAGTGTTTTAAATAACACTTGTTCTTTAACCCGATAATTAATGAATGTGATTTGGGTTTGTCGTGAATGGTGTCTTCACTAACACTGTTCTTGAACCCAGTTGAGAAAAGATTAAATCTTTTTATTTAGATTTAATGAAGTGTACCAATTAAATAATATTTAATTAGAATTGAATGGATATTGATTTTTGGGTTTATCGTGAACAGTGTTTTAAATAACACTTGTTCTTTAACCCGATAATTAATGGAATGTGATTTTGGGTTTATCGTGAACCGTGTTTTAAATGACACTGATTCTTTAACCCAGTTAACGATTAAAACTAAGTGGAGTTTTAATGAATCTTTAATTAGATTGAAAAGATCGAAAATGGAGTATCACCAGTTTTGCTCCAGGCGATAGTTAAATCTTTAATTAGATTTGAACGTGAAATGGTAATTGAATTTACCGATAACACTGTGGTGTTAGATATGAAGTATTACCAGTTTTACTTCATGGGATGAATAGGTTGGGATTGGGAAATTAAAACAAATGATTACTTCGGTAAGGTTCGCTAATCCCGACTAGTTTGAATTGATATTCAAAAATGGACTAAAGAATAAATTCAAGGAATTTATCTTTGATAAAATTAATGGGAATCTTTCCCTATGGATGTGAAATTTAGAAACTAACTGTCGGTTGGCCAAGCAGAATGGTTTTCTGGATATTGATCTGATGTTGGTTTCGGCCTTCGGGGTTAATATTTGGGGAATTATTCTCTTGATTAATTTACGGTTAGTGACTAATGAATTGGAATGAGGCGTATGTTGTGTTTGTGTAACACTTTTATAATATATACGCGAGTTATTCGGAAAGACCGGGTTTATCCCATTCTGAATAACTGATACGACGATAAGTCGAAGATGAAGACGATGGTCGAAGACCGGAGGTCTTCACGTCGTTTGGGTGATAACTGATGATCTTGATTGGGCTGTACACCCAAGAAGATGGAAACAGTTGGTGATCGTCCAGACGTACTTGGAGATCGATGGATATGCGGGGTACTAGGTGCCTCCGGTTTCGTTCAGACCCAGAACGGACTTGTAAATGGACTGTGTGTCTGACATTGGATTTTAGTCCGTGTGATTGATCTCTATTAAATATATATCTGTTTGGCGGCGGAGAATTTATTCTCTTGCTTAACGCCCTTCTCTGAGACGTACGAGCTCAGGGGTTATATATATTAATGGATATCAAACGCATGGAGTGAATTGCCTATGTGGCATGCCTAAGTGGCAAATGATCAAGGCTTCTGTTGAAAAGCAAAGTCTTGTGGTGATGATCAAAGCACGGCCTTTGTGGCGTAGCTTTGTGTAACGTTTACCTCGCGTGTTTCACACCCGGTATGAACCAAAAACGGGAGAGGACGTCAGGGAGGGCATGCGTTTCTTCCTAGCTAGAAGTGGCGTCAGTGGTTTTACACGCCCTGACGAGTTTGACTTATGTGGTTGTTGCTGTTGCGAGGCGCCTCGGATTGATCGGTCGTTCTCGAACCGATGGAGTCATTTAGTTGGCTCGTTTACGCCTCATAGGGCGGAGAAACGCATGTTCAGGCATTTTAATCCACTCCGTGTGGACCGGCCCTGAGGATCCAAGGGTCACTCGAGCTCTGATCCTGAGACTCGGGCTAGGCAGTCTCGAATCGGTTGAGGACTATCTTTTGCCTCGGTTCATAGACGGAAATCCAATTTCCAAATACGTGATCTTGCGGTTTTAGTTGTAATCCTATATATGGCGACATAGTGGGATAGGGCGCTCATGCCGCCTATGATTGATACTTATGATTTGAAGTGTTTTATACACTATGCACTTATATTAGTATCAAATGATTTGTTTTAAACGTATCAAGCATTCTTTGGTTGTTATAAGGGAAAACCCTATCCTCGACTGCGTTGCATTGTGTGATGGGACCTGGGTCTTATAACAGCTTCATTTTTCTTTATTTAGCATTGCGCTGTTGTTTTATGCACTGGTATTCTTGGGAGGAAACCCGTTCCGTGTTATACGGCGTGGTCCCTTGATCTACCTATCTTTAAAAATAAAGATTAATAACTGTTTTAGTTCTCACACCAGTCACATGACTGACCTGGAGTTTATTGTTTTAACCTAAACTCTGGGTGCCCTTATTTTGACACGGGCAGCTAGTAGTTTTGGTTTTGCAGATTTATATTCATAGGATCCTGGTTTACAGCTGGAACGATATCCGGAAAGCTTTGTATCCGTATATCTCATTCTAGTTGTGTATTGTATTATTTTTCCGCTGCGTTGAATTTAAATGTAATTTAAATCTCTGATAATTCTGTGTAATATTCATTTATACTCTGTATATTCTTGTAATCTGGTGCATTGTTGTAATATACAATGAAATGCTCTTCTGTTTGTGTTCTATTTTGTCGTGTTCTCAACGATAGGGCGTTTCGAACGGTCTGGGTCGGTTTAGCGACTGGTTCGGACCGAGCGAAATTCCGTGCCGTCACAATTGAAGCACGGTTATGTAAGCTAAATCTAGATTCAATTCTGCAACAAATTCTACTGTTTTCTATCTCAAATCAATGTGAGTGGAAATCATTTAAGTTTTTTATTCACTATAAATTGATAGTATAACTTTGGATTATTGTGCCGACAAAAATTTGGTTTATACGAAAAGAAAATAATATCTAATCCCTTAAATCTTCCATTTTTTTATGTTTTTACGTATAAATGGTTAATCAATTATAGTTGGGTTACGATTATTTATGTAAAGGAAGAAAAGACATTTCGGTGTTGGTATGATTCTTGAATATGGTCTAATTCCCTTATTGTCAATTTGTGTGTGTGTGTATATATATATATATATGTATATATATTGGTTGCTAAAGCTTAACGACTTGAATATTGCAATTTGAATAGGTTAATGCATCTATTTCTAAAATAGATCGTTTGAACATATTACTTGAAAATTATTAAAGTATTAAGGTTTTAAACACGGAAATTACATAAAAAGTGGATTAGTACGAAAAAGAGGATTTCACTTATATATGTCGAAATATTACACATTGTCTCTATTCTATAATTGAAGTAATCATTCAAGCCTTGGTTATAAGTTGTATGTAAATGTTGTTATTTCCATTTTATCATTTATTATGAATATGCATGTTGGACCATGTTAGTTGATAGGGAAATTAACTTGTATACCTTAATAGTGATTGCTAGGATTGACATTTCAAACATGGTTAGGTTTTTATTCTCGTTTGCATAATTCACGCATATTTATATATGTTGCATAATAAATTGTAATATTATTGCGTATTAAATGCATAACTAAATGCGTTTAAACTAGGAAATAGAAATTGAATGTCCCTATAGGAATTTGTATGCATGTATGTGCATTAATGGCTTTAATTACAATTAATGACACATAGACATGAGGTTAATCATTACTTGTAGTAGAAGCCTACCCGGAATCGATTGACATATCCAGCATCTACAAGTAAGACTGGTTGATGTGAGAGATCTAGGTGTCATGGGCCATTATAATTAGTACACTTAGTGTGAGGTTAAGCCCAACTTGTACTAGAAGCCTGGCTAGAACAACCCGACAAATCCAAAATCTACATGTGGATGGCTTAATGTGAGATGTCTAGTGTGTGTGTATATCTGTGTGTGTGTGTATATATATATGTGTGTGTGTGTGTGAAGTAGGCCTGCCTTGGGGAAGGTATTAAGTGGATGACCTGCCTCTTGTTGGGTATTAAGTGGTTAGGACTAGGTATGTTCCAAAGGTTCACTCCTTGGTTCTAGACTCAAGTCATGGGATCCATCCTTCGAGATTTTGAGTAGTCTTTGGGTCCGCCTTTCTCTTATATAAGGTCTTAAATGATAGTGTATGAGTAGAGTAGTTCTCCAAGTTATGTTTCCTTCTTATTTTAGGGCTTCGTGAGGGCTGGCCTAGGGACGATATATATGAAAAGGCCTAAAGGAACCTCCTTCTAAGGGAAGTATTAAGTTGTTAGGAGTTCACCCGTAAGGATAGTTGGATAGTAATAAGATGGTCAACCAGGAGGGTCTTAAATGAAAATATGTTCCTACCTAAACCTAGTATAAGTGGATATTACTATTTCTCGACCTACAAGGAGAGTATATATATTTAGTAACATTGACGTTGGGATGAAGTCTTAAGTGGCTAGGGGGCCTCTATGGGTATTAAGTGACTATAGGAATGTCCCCCTTAATAAGTTAATAAAGGCCTTAGGTGACTAGGTATAGTTCGCTTACAGGGTTTAAGTGATTATAAGGATGTGCACCCTTAGATTTACTTATGGGGTATTAAATGACTGTAGGGATGTTCGCCCTAAGATTAACATGTAAGCCTTAAGTGATTGGAAGGATGTCTGCCTTGTATGCTTAGTTGTGTTTTTTTTTGCGTGGACATGATATGAAGAGTTTACACTGCCAAATATAGGAAATAGTCATTCCTAAACTTATATGTTTTTCATTCACTAGAACTTTATGTTATGACCTCCCTCCTCTTAACATAAGCTTGTTAGTATGTGATGACAATGGATCAATGATGATTAGCGATCGTTTGGACATGGAGACTTTCAATGGAGATTTACTTATTTTTGATAGTAGTACTATTATTATTGTTATCATGTATTTTAGGATAATTATTGATGTACATGTTATCTTATGAGACTTGTATTATTTGACATGTACCATCATTTATGGGATATTACATTTTATCCCTTTCGTTGTGTGAGGTTCTGATTTCGTTTAGATTATTCAGTGATATCTAATTTTAGTATTTCCTTATAGGAATCAGCGATCCATTTGGAATTGCTATAAGTTCCGATAGGCCTTTTCTAGGTCGAAATTTAGGCACATTCCAAGCGGCTTGTTACAATGAGGAAATGTTTGAGGTAATGAGAAAGTACCAAATGAAATTGATTCCTTAGAAATGCCGTTTTGGAGTCCACTCAGGGAAACTCTTTGGTTACATCATAATCAAACAAGGAATAGAGGACAGTCCAGCGCAAATCAAGGCAATAAGGGAAATGGCCGAGCCTAGAAAAAACAAAGTGTGATGAGCATTAATGGAAAAGTGGCGGCTCTAAATAGATTCATCTCAGAAGAAACCCGCGTGCAATTCTTTGGCATAATCAAAAAGAAGAAAAACTATGAAGGGGGAGAAGAATGACGAAGGGCTTTCCAAGAGTTAAAAGATCAGTAGGAAAAATCCCCTATAATGTCAAGCCCAAAAGATGGAGAAAACCTATATCTCTAAATGATAGTTTCGGAACATTCTGTCAGCACAGTCTTAATAAGAGAGGAAAACAGAACCCAACTTCTTGTTTATTACGTAATTCAAAGGATAAAGGGTGCCAAAATATGCTTTCTAGTTATAAAAAAATTGGTTTACAGATTGATCATAACCACCCAAAGGCTATGGTAATATTTCCAAGCACGTCCGATTAAGGTTTTAACTAACACACCCCTTAAGCAGGTTTTTAGCAAACCAGAAACCTCCGTAAGATTTGTGAAGTTGGGAATTGAACTAAGATAGTATGACATTGGATAAAAAATTTGGACAGCTTTTAAAATCCAAGCCCTAGCAGATTTTGTAAATTAATGCACTGAATTTGTCAAACAACAATCCGAAAAGGAAAAAGATTTAGAGCTGAAATGGCAATTGTTTGTAGATGGAGCATCTAGTGAGCAAGGCTCGGTAGCAGGTTATGTCAATATAACACCCGATAGGCTACTTTATACCATGAAACAGGGTTCCCCTACCACAAATAATGCGTCGAAATATGAATCTATGGATGATGGGTTAACCTTGGCTAAGAAACTTAAAATTTCACGAATCCAAATTTTCAGCGACCGTCAATGAATGTTAAATATCATACAAAGGATCAGAAGCTATATTGATATGTTAAGAAAATATTGAAAATGTTAGTAGTCTTCAACGACATCTCAATACATCAAATCTTGAGAGGGAAAAATTTCCAGGCTGATTCTTTAGCTAAATTAGCGAGCTCAAGGGGATCTCCAAAAAGTCGGATATTCTCTGTTAGGTATTAGGCGCCACCAAGCATCGATGAAAGAGAGGTTGAGAAGGAAAAGAATCTTTGGTATTAACTAAGTTCCAAGCAAGGGACTAAATGGAAAATGAAAAGGGTATAAAACAAGAAATTCCAACCAAAATGGAAAAGTCTTCTAAGAATAATGTCGAAAGTGATTAAATGACACTAGTACTTCAGTATTTGAATAATATGCCTATGCATAATAATGATGCTAGGAATATTAAAAGACATGCCTCAAATTTCATTATCTTGGATTAAATCTTATACAAGAAAGGTTGTGTAGTGCCATACCTAAAATGCATAACCATGAGGATGGGTTAAGGTTTCTAAAAGAGGAACACAAAGGGTTCTGTGGGGACTATGCCAATGGAATAAATTGGCTAAGAGAATGGAACGACAAGGAATCTTATGCCATAAATGACCAAACAAGCCATTGATTTGGTTAAAAGGTGCGATAAATGCCAAAGATACTCAAAATTTATTCGCATACCATCAAGCAACTTAACTTCCATAACAAGCCCATAGTCCTTTGATGTGTGGGGAATAAATTTTCTCATCCCATTACCAATTTCAAAAGAAGGTGCAAAATATGATGTGGTAGCCGTCGACTATTTTACTAAATGGGTATAGCAGAACCGCTTTCAAAAATCACATCCAGGAAAGTTCTAAGATTTGTCGTTAAGAACATAGTCACTTGATTCGGTGTTCCTTATAATATTATAATTGATAACGGAACACAATTAGAAATCCAGGATTTCTCATGGTCCTGCTTCAGTAATGATCTCATAAAGAGTTTTTCTTCCCTTGTACACCTGAAGGAAAATGGTGCTGTAGAAGCTGCTAATACGAGCATCAAAACCATATTAAAGAAACGGTTGAATAAGTCAAAATGAAATTGGGTGGAAGAATTAGACCCGGTGCTATAAGCGTACTGAACCTCTACTAAAACGGTAATGAGCCATATGCCCTATTCACTAACCTTCGGAAGCCTATGCCTTCGACAAAAATAAAGAGCTAAAGAAGGAATCCTTAGACCTAATTCCCGGCTTCAAGAACAAATACGTTGTTCGAATAGTGGAGTATCAAAGAAGACTAACCCAATACTACAACACAAGAGGAAGATAAAAAGCATTCAAGAGAGAGGACCTAGTTCTCCAAATGGTAATGGAAAATACTAAAAATCTGACAGATGGGCCAGTAAGGGCAAATTAGGAGGGACCACTTATCACCCATACAGTAATACCTCTGGGAGCTTACCTCTTATGCCACCCTGATGGTAATATGGTTTTGAGAGCAAGGAACATTTGAGTTTGTACTTCCCCTCCTTAAGTGAATCAAGGGAAATAATTCTATAAAGTGTTAAATGAATTCACCCTAAGTGTGAGGAAAAGGGAATAATACTCAAATAAGCATTGTCGAATTCATCCATATGGATAAAATAATGAATAAATGGCTTTTGAATGGAAAATCAAATAAGAAATTATACTTGGTTAGGGATGAAATTCATTTGCATAAGTGGATATCCTTAAAATGTCGTTGATGAATCAAGGTTCTCTCCGAAATGGAGGATGGGTAAGCCCGAGGGATTCACTCAGTGTAGCAACCCGGAAATTTTGGATATCGAATTTCGACACTAGTACATCCCGTGTCCAAACTCAAGTGCCGAAAACCCAAAAAGCTAAAAAAAGGAACAAGAGGGTGAGAGAAGAAAGGAATATTAGAATAGAAGAATAAGAAGAAGAACCAACATAGAATCATATTTTCGCATCACATCGGAACAAAATATAATATAGAAATAAATCTTTATTGAGAGCTTAAAATAACACTTACAATTATCAGAGTACAACAGACATTCAATACATCTGGACAGTTATAAAAACCTACACATGGCGGAATAAATATTAGATATCATACGTCTGGACTTCTCCAACTCATCTCTGGACTTCTCAGCCTCTGGTAGCCTGAACTGCAAAACTCAGTTTGACCCGAACATTGCAAACGCCATGGATCAACCTGTTGAACCAGCGTGAGAAAAACTCACTAAGTTTATAGGTATCATCCAACTTGATTTTAAAGTAAAAAAATCTTTTCGAAAGAAAGGGTAGTCATATGACAAGTCCACACATAAATACAGACAGTTTTTACCTTATGATAACTCAAAACATTCGAAATCATATCTATTCTGGTATTATAATAGTGTCTAAATCAAATAAATAACCATCTAGCAGAACGCTTGCATCTCACGCACTACATAAATAGTCTATAATCAAAAACTACGGGCTCTTATTGGAGAATGGATTTCCAACTATAGCATGGTACGGGACTACCTTCCGATTTCGTATTACTAGAGAGGAATACACTAGGTTTCAACAAGAACATCTCGCAACCTTGGCTAAACATGACCTACTACTCATTTCTATTGAGTTCTTAGAATATATTGTCACCTTACGGCTACGCGGCTACCATATTCCCGGGAGATACAAAAATGAAAGAAGAACAAATAGAAATTCTCTAGATGGTGACAATACACTCTAACGAGAGTGACCCACATAGCCATTCAACCTACCCGATTTTATACCACCTTCCGATTGATGAGGCTTAAGGTTATACTTACCTTTTTTAGAACATTTGGCCACCATTTACTTTGAATGTCACATTGTCAGATCTGCAAAAATACTGATTAACATCCACAAATATACCGTGGGTGTTAAGCTAAAAGAAGGTGTCTTCTCCGCCACCAATAGAAGTACATTTGAGGAAATCAACATTTGTGTCCCCTTTGGAAATACTCTGTCAGACATCCATCTATACAAGTTGTCCTAGGACCGAACAAACCGAAGGCATCCTCCTACCATATCCCAAGAATCACCCTATGGATTAGTAGCGAGTAGTCCTTGCAATCCATATATCTCAATCTCGACAGAATCACTATCAAATATATATCTCTAGATCAGCTAGAAAAATTCAACAAGTAGTTCTTCCGCTCATGAAGATTTACAGTTTTCAATTGCTCCATCTTGACCAGCATCAGATATCATCTTCAGTTCAGAATGGTTTTCGAATATGAATTTGATCTCGGACTTTCCGACCAGCAACGCATTACGCTAGATTTTGATAGTCGGTTATTTAACTATCAAAATAAACAAACATAAAAATAAAATAGGTCCATCGATTTATTACACAGCGTCACTTACCCTTTTTAATTTTCCGTCCATTAATCATAACCTTTAACAATCTTTTAGAACATTATATGCAAGCCTTAATTCTATTTTAAATAGAACCCTTTATAAAACATCTGATAAGTTTATTTCAAACCCATTTTAGTTATATCTCGAATAAAACCTCATCCCTTATTTAATATAGCAAATTTAGATTGCATCTTTATAACTTAACTTGCTTGACCACTTTAATTCAAATTTGGGTTTCAGTTTTGATTTCCATTTCCATTTCCATTTCATACATTCATCAGTTCTGATCGTAAATCGATAAGAGAATAATCCTCTAAGCATCAACCCCGAAGACCGAAATCAACATCAGATCAATACTTAGAAAATCATTTAACTCAATCAATCTCCAATTAGGATCCAATTATTTAATTTCATATCTTGAGCTTTTATTTCATTCATAGGCCATTTTACGTTTAAAATTGAATAACTTATTCCGATAACATATTCATTAAAAATCGGGTTTTATAACTTTGTCTAACTTGGAATTTATAAAATTCAATTAAATAGGATTCCAATAAGAATTCAATTAAACATAAATTTAAACTTAACTTATATTACTATTAATATCAATTCGCTTAAAGCTTCATTAAACTGTAAACAGGCTTTAAACTTCATAAACCTCCATCAAAAAAAATCAAATTCCAAGATTACCACTTCAATTATTCTTAAATAACTAATAATCAAATTTCAACATTTACTGAAAAATAAAAATGGTTTACTTTACCATTAACTACTTCCATTAATTTAACAAACTAATTTAATAATCAATTTCAGTTAAAGCAGTTGACTTTTGTTAACTCTAAACATAGTTAACTCATTGATAAATTCCAATGAGTCTTTTCATTTAAATTAATTAATAATCTCACTAATTTAAATAACCTCATTTAATCGTATCTTGGAAAAAATTAATCCAACTCTTAACCCTTAGGTTAATTTTAGCTCACTTGCTTTTAAAACTTATTAACATAAGAACTAGCTTTTAATTACTTATAAACTTAAATAATAAATATCTATTATTTATTTCCTTTATATAAGCTTCCATTCAAAATAATAGATTTCAAAATCTATCTTCAGTTATAAAATAAATTTTATAACTTCATTCCTATTAATTCTACTGACGGTAAATTAACCTTTATAGAATGATTTATTTTTAGGCAATCTACTACCCATTTCTTAACCAATACTGTCCTTGGGTTAATAACAAAACAAAGTTGAATTTGGATTCAACAATCAATAACTAAATTAATCATCAAATCAAACTGGTTAAACAGTTCATGTAATATAATATAAAAATAAACAATAAATTTGAGGAATCCAATTAGATCCGTCCAACCTACTTTTCCCTTCATCCAAATAAGTTACCTCAAATAAAAAAATTCATTCAATTATCTACTATAATAAACATGCATAATTAATTCAATAGATAACGGTCAACTATTAACAATAATTCAAGCATCCAGTTTAATTTAATACGTTTATATTAGACCAAAATCTTGTACTAACACCCAAATAAGGTATGAATTTCTCATAATTACATATCACAGATAAGAAGCAGTAAATAACCGAAGACACATGAGGTTTTTATAGTGGTTCGGCTCAAACCAAGCCTACGTCTACTTTATATTTTCTTAAATCCTAAGAAATTACAAATACAATGACGTCTTACAATTGTAACACCCCGTGATTTTAAAACGGGACATAAGAGAAAATTAAAGAATAATTAATTATTAAAAGAAGAATTATATGAAATGGGTTATGACATTGCATTCGTCTAGGAATTCTTCTTGAGATAGAGTCTAAGTTTGCGTAAAACGGATACCGTATGTAGAAGATATGGACGAACGAAGTTTGGCAGAAAAACCGGAAGTCGATCAGAATGCACTGGTGCACTTCACAAGTGTGCTAGTACAAAATTGCACTGGCACACCTGCCAAGTGCGCCCATACTAATCCAGCACAGAATTCTGGAGTGTTCTGTGATGGTGTGTCTTCTCCTGAGTGGCCGGATCAAGCGTATTTGAGCTGGGTGGTTCTGATGGACTCCTAGTTCATCTAAGGGCTCTAAATAATCCTAAACTTCTATATAAGCAACTTAAATCTAAACCCTAATCACAAATATTCATACTAAAAGCCGTCATACTTTCAATGGGGAACCTAGAGTAGCCGTCATCTCTTTCAACTCAAAGATAAGATTAAAGCAAGAATCAAATTAAATCAAATATAATTTAGAGTATTCAACGATCTACATCAAAGGCGAGCAATTCAGTTTCAGAATACATATTCCAGAAAACAAGACTTGCCTTTGTTTTGTAAGTTCACGATTACTTTCAGATTTAGACAACCAATTATAGTATGGATATGGAATAAAATGAATTTGGACATATGCTTGATTTTCTATTTGGATCTATTCTTAGCCTTTGTGAATTTATAACTTTGGGTTGCTTCTTATCGATCCCATCGAACCTATATAAGTTGTCGAACCGAGTTTATTATTCAAGCCTTTCATGTCCATAATATTGTTCATAATCAGATTGCCTGCAATGATTCTAAATCAGTTTATTCGGTTATGCTGTAATTCTATTAGATCTGTAATTCTTGTGTTTTGGGACTATCATCTTGTGCCAGTTCTTATGCCTATCTTTGTCATATTATTCCTATTTGTTCCTTTTTATTTGTGAATCTAAATTTTCCTATAATCTAGGTTGAATCACGATATACGTACGATGGGAATACGGGGAAGGTTTGGGTTATTGGGGCATAAACATGAAATTGAAAATATTGGCATAACATAATTGGGGAAAGTAAGTGAACATAACATATTTGGTGAAATGGTTGGGCAAAACTTGTAATTGACATTGGGGCCTTGTTATCATTATAACGAAAGTTTCGGTTAGTTGGCTTGTAAACCAAGTTTTGGCCATACATTGTAAACTAGAATATTAAAACTAGATTGGGCTTAACTATTGATTTGGAACGCCAAATATATGACATAGTGATTTTGTGAATGACTATTATTGCAAGTTTGGGAAGACGGGGTATAGCCTATTTTGATTAATAACTTGAAATTTCATGTAATTGACATATTTGGCTCATAACCATGTAAATGGTTTATGGCGTGTAACGGTATAATTTATATACCAAAGATTATGAACATGATTTAGAAGGGAAGTGGGCTATGACAATAATTGATTTATAATTTACATATAAATATGAAGGGTAAAAATGAAAATTTCATGGCATAGATTGGTTCATGAAATGGTATATTTAGTATACCATTAATTGTGAGCATAATTAAAAGGACAATTATGGCATTATTAAATTGGGAATAATTTACATATGGAATTTGTCATAAATAAGAAATATGTAAATTGTAGGAAAAATGAATATGCCTAACCCGAGGTTAGATTGAGTTGTGGTGTAAAACTGCCCGGAATCGCCCGGCTGTCCAATAGCCACAACAATACATATCTACTGTGGGAGGTTAGGGCATTGAGCCCAATAAGAACCCGAGGTTAGACGGAGTTGCGGTGTAAAACTGCCCGGAACCGACCGGCACATCCAGTGACCGCAACAATACCTGTCTAATGTGAGTGGTTGGTGCTTTAATGAATGAATTAATGCTATTGACACATGCTAAGTATGGGAGGGTTAGATTAATTGATACTTAACCAATATGACATATGGGTGGGTTAAGTTAAACATGAATGGACAAAGGACACCTAACCAACAAGACATGATATAGGGTAGGGTTAAGTTAACTAAGGGATCACTTAACCGTTATAACATGTTAACTAAACAGATGGTAGGGTTAAGTTAACTAAAGCAGCACTTAACCGTTATAACATGTTAATTAAGCAGATGATAGGGTAAAGTTAACTAAAGCAACGCTTAACCAATATATAATGACTTGTGGTAGGGTTAAGTAACACAAGAGGATACACTTAACCAATATATAATGACATGTGGTGGGGTTAAGTAATACAAGAGGAAAACACTTAACCAATTATATAACACGATGTATGGGAAGGGTTAAGTTAACACGAGAGGGAAACAATTAACCAATATAACATGGTTTGAGGTAGGGTCAAGTTAACACCAGAAGGAAACACTTAACCAACATGACAAGACGAGTGGGTGGGTTAAGTTAACTTGAATTGATTAATGACACTTGACCAATATAACTTAATGAACGAATGGGGTTAAGTTAAATAGGAAATACTTAACCAATATAACCTGATGAATGAACAGGGTTAAGTTAATAAATCACACTTAACCATCCAACATGATAAGCGAGAAAGGTTAAGTTAATAAGAACCACTTAACCAACACGACTTGACGAGTAGGAGGTTAAGTACACGTCGGGTTGGTGGGTAATAATAGTAAATATAGGCCCACAAAACTTAACCATTAAATAAAAATGCTTGAACCCGTAGGAATGTTAAGTACACGTCGGGTTGGTGGGTAATATTAGTAAATATAGGCCCACAAAACTTAACCATTAAATAAACATGCTTGAATCCGTGGGAAAGTTAAGTACATGTTGGGTTGGTGGGTAATATTAGTAAATATAGGCCCAAAAAACTTAACCATTGAATAAACATGCTTGAATCTGTGGGAATGTTAAGTACACGTCGGGTTGGTGGGTAATATGAGTAAATATAGGCCCACAAAACTTAACTATTATATAAACATGCTTGGATCGGTGGAAGGGTTAAGTAATATCGGGTTGGTGGGTAATATTAGAAATTATAGGCCCACAAACTTAACCAGCAGGAAACCCTAGTAACGGGGACCCATTTCAGCAGTAACCCACATAGATGTATCATGGTAACCTGAAACTAGGCAGGGTGAGGCACGATTATTGGGCTGATTGTAAGCGGTCAAAGCAGCGGCAGGGGGTACGTTCGTGTAGGTTCCGATGGTTTTCGGGCGTGCACGTACTCCGGAGTGGGAAAAAGCAGGCACTAAGTACCAGTAGTTATACACTGTGCATCTTGATTCGTGTCGGGTTGTCATCATAAGGATTGATACAACTTATGGTGGGACCAACACAGGGTATCTACACGCAAGAGAGGGCCGATTGACACAGACACATGGAACATTTGTACAAGTAGGGAGCCGATCGATAGAGTAGTAAGGGTACTTCTAACATCTTCATGGCAATTAGGTCGATTGAGGTGGAATCCTCATAATAGATGTACACCTGAAGGCTACCACAATTGTGGGGATTGGGATCACGTTGTAATATTATCCTTTATACAGATTACTAGTTGGGACACTCGTTAGGTGGCGCAGAGATATAGAAATCATAATAACAGGGTAGTAGCGAAGCAGAGAATAGTTAACATGCGATGTTATACTTAGTTTATCTTGCCTATTGCTTATCCTGTGTATCCTATTTTCCTTATCATCATGCTTATGTCTTTATTCAGTTTAATTCATGTCATGTTGTTCTTGCTTGTTCATATGCTGAAAGTATCAGGACTTACCAGACTTATGTCTGACCTAGTTTTGTTTCACCTCTTTTCTTCCATTTCCCCCCCAGGTTCTCAGGGAGGAATTCTTAGCTTGGATTACTTGTTGCTTCAAGATCATCATGTATTGCTTTTGATTCAATCTCATTTCAGCTATGGCTTGCTTTACTCTATGGGGAATAAATCGATGTTATTTTTATGCTTCTTTTATACTTGGAAGTTTTTAAATCAAGACAAAAGTTCTATGTATTACTTTTAGTGTGATTGATACAACTGTTGTAAAAGCTTGACTGAACCACATTGTTAATAAAAATGACTTTATTTTCCGCTTTTTTATTTGTCTGTCTGGTAATTTATCTGCATATTTTACCTATAATGATCCACCAAAGTTAAGTTATTCCCTTTGTGAGTGACCTTAACGGAGGTGGGGTGTTTCACTTGGTATCAGAGCTGAAGGTTACCTGATCAGATAAAAGATTTGAAAAATTATTTTCAAAACAGTTTTAAAAGAAGCATTTTCAAAAGAAAAGTTTGTTTTAAAGGCATATTCCCCAAAGCCATATGCATTATCTTTTGATCCTTTGTTTGAATCCATGTTTCCTTCTTTCCTACGTCTCCGGGGCTCCTGGCTTTCTGGGAGGTAACCTCATCGTGGCATGGTTCCGTAGGCTCGACTAGACTACGACACTTGTCAAAGGGGCAAATAAGTGCCCAACTTCCATCTATAGCTGCTGTAGTTTCACTATGGCTAATTTTCTTTCGAGCTTTGTAGGATTTTCCGTGCGATGGAGGCAGCTTTCAAGAGACTTGTCAACGTGTTACACAAGGATAGCAAAGATGAGAATGAAGGAGTTTGACTAAGGAGCACAACCAAAGGATGAAGAACTCATGGATATAGACTTGGTTCACAAAGGAGGTAAAAAGGAAGGAATAGTAAAACCTAAAACAAGAGGAAGTATCTTTAATTATGGAATAACGGGTCATATAATTAAGGACAAGGGAAGGAACAAAGGACAGGATTTTCTGGAAGGCAAGTGCATGCTCTCACCGCCAACATACCTGAGAGAGAGGTAGTAAAGCTTCGGTTGAAAAAGTTTAGTTTTCTGTTGATCATCCTATTAGTACTCTTTTGATTTTTGCGCTTCACATTCATTTATATCTGCTTCCATAGTTGAGTCTCTACCCCCTAGAGCTTGTATAGTAAAGGATCCCATTATTGTCTCAAATCCTATTGGTGGTTCAGCTCATTTATCTTTGGTTTGTAAGGATTTGAGATACTTATGCTTTTGGGTTTCATGGGCTATGGGTTGATTCTAGGCATGGATTGATTAGCTAGTCATTGTGAAAGGATGGTAGTTAGACTTTCGACTTGCCTCGGGAATACCCTCGAAATTTCGTGCGATCCTAAGGGATCAGTTTGTCTTAGCTACCTATAATCACTTTATGTATTTATCGATGATTTTCGATCCGTTGGAGTAGCCCATGAGTACGCAGATGTTTTGATTAAGGGGTTTGTCCCCTAAAACGTGAGGTAGACTCCCACATATATCTAAATGACAATGCAAAGCCAGTTATGCGGCCAACGATAGTTTTGGGAGCAAGATTGGCGAGGATAGCCAAAGTCGGTTAAGTGCTCAATTGTTTGGTTGTTTTTCTAGTATCATCTCACATAAATCGTCCAAATTCGGAGGATGTATTCCTTGGGTGCTTGTCTAATATTGGTTTAGGCCTTTGGGGCTTGTACTTGAAGGATGTCAAGTTCAACTAGGATGGTTTGCGTGAGAGATATCGACCCTCTGATTTGTGGCGTGATGGATAAGCTAAGTATAGGAGAGACCTCTAATCAACTTAGTATATACACTTGGTATCATGGTTAACATCTATTTATCTTGGAAAGGTAATTCGACTACGTTGAATACCCTCTAGCATAGTGAGTGATCGAGGTTCTATCTTTACTAGTAAGTTTTGTAAACTGGAGGTCGAGATGCTTCGCAATCGTGAAGTCAAGACAGTCAGAGCACAATGAAGTGAAGCTCAAGAAGATGAGACTTAGAAGACTTAAGACTAGATACGCGCATCATACCCTTTTTAAGGGTATACCCTTGATTCCTCTTTTTCTGTAAAGTTTATTTGCATGCGAGTCTTTATCTTTTAAGAATATCCTCTTGGTCCTATCCTCGATCCTTAGGTAGAAGCCAATGGATGTAAACATGTGTTTGAGACATGTTATGTTTGGTGGATGCAAGTGGTTGCAAGTGTTTGCTAGTGGTTGCTCGTGGATGCATATACACACCTTAGGCACTAGATCGGTTCAGTCACTTTCATATTGCATATGCATGAGTGAATTTTTATACATATGAATTGAAACTTGATGTGTTATCATATGGATGTTGCATTTGTATGAATGATTAAAGCACTCATGTAGAAATTATAAAGTACGATTAGGAATAATTGCATACATGATGGAATCATGGCATTGACATAATTCGTATCAAGGAGGTCAACTGAATCAGTAGACCGCCTGATTTTGCATTAGGTAAGGACATATACACACATTGTGCATATGATCATGAAAGAATTAGAATTCTTTTCTAAGGACAATGGACACCTGTGATTGAATGGTTGAATAGATGGATGTTGGAAGTTAGGATATACGTTCTTCCTAACTTGAAGATTTCGGAGACGAAATCCTTTAAGTAGGGGGGAATGTAATACCTCGTGATTTTAAAATGGGACATAAGAGATAATTAAAGAATAATTAATTATTAAAAGAAGAATTAGATGAAACGGGTTACGCCATTGCATTCATCTAGGAATTCTTCTTGAGATAGAGTCCAAGTTTGCGAAAAACGGGTAACATATGAAGAAGATATGGACGAACGAAGTTTGGCAGAAAAACCGGAAGTCGATCAGAATGCACTGGCGCACTTCACAAGTGCACCAGTACAAAAATGCACTGGCACACCTGCTAAGTGTGCCCATACTAATCCAACACAGAACTCTGGAGTGTTCTGTGATGATGTGTCTTCTTCTGAGTGGCTGGATGATGTGTATTTGAGCTGGGTGGTTCTGATGGACTCCTAGTTCATCTAAGGGCTCTAAATAATCTTAAACTTCTATATAAGCAACCTAAATATAAACCCTAATCACAAATATTCATACTAAAAGCCGTCATACCATCAATGGGGAACCTAGAGTAGCCGTCATCTCTTTCAAATCAAAGACAAGATTAAAGCAAGAATCAAATTAAATCAAATCTAATTTAGAGTATTCAACGATCTACATCAAAGGCGAGCAATTCAGTTTCAGAATACATATTCCAGAAAACAAGACTTGCCTTTTTTTGTAAGTTCACGATTAATTTCAGATTTACAAAATAAATTATAGTATGGACATGGAATAAAATGAATTTGGACCTATGCTTGATTTTATATTTGGATCTATTCTTAGCCTTTGTGAATCTATGACTTTGGGTTGCTTCTTATTGATCCAATCGAACCTATATAAGTTGTCGAACCGAGTTTATTATTCAAGCCATTCATGTCCATAATTTTGTTCATAATTAGATCTATATGCCTGCAATGATTCTAAATCAGTTTATTCGGTTATGCTGTAATTCTATTAGATCTGTAATTCTTGTGTTTTGGGACTATCATCTTGTGCCAGTTCTTATGCCTATCTTTGTCATATTATTCCTATTTTTCATTTTTATTTGTGAATCTAAATTGTCCTATAATCTAGGTTGAATCACGATATACGTACGATGGGAATACGGGGAAGGTTTGGGTTATTGGGGCATAAACATGAAATTGAAAATATTGGCATAACATAATTGGGGAAAGTGATTGAACATAACATATTTGGTGAAATGGTTGGGCAAAACTTGTAATTGACATTGGGGCCTTGTTATCATTATAACGCAAGTTTCGATTAGTTGGCTTGTAAACCAAGTTTTGGCCATACATTGTAAACTGGAATATTAAAACTAGATTGGGCTTAACTATTGATTTGGAACGCCAAATATATGACATAGTGATTTTGTGAATGACTATTATTGCAAGTTTGGGAAGACGGGGTATAGCCTATTTTGATTAATAACTTGAAATTTCATGTAATTGACATATTTGGCTCATAACCATGTAAATGGTTTATGGCGTGTAACGGTATAATTTATATACCAAAGATTATGAACATGATTTAGAAGGGAAGTGGGCCATGACAATAATTGATTTATAATTTACATATAAATATGAAGGATAATGGTTCATGAAATGGTATATTTAGTATACCATTAATTGTGAGCATAATTAAAAGGACAATTATGGCATTATTAAATTGGGAATAATTTACATATGGAATTTGTCATAAATAAGAAATATGTAAATTGTAGGAAAAATGAATATGCCTAACCCGAGGTTAGATTGAGTTGTGGTGTAAAACTACCCGGAATCGCCCGGCTGTCCAGTAGCCACAACAATACATATCTACTGTGGGAGGTTAGGGCATTGAGCCCAATAAGAACCCGCGGTTAGACGGAGTTGCGGTGTAAAACTGCCCGGAACCGACCGACACATCCAGTGACCGCAACAATACCTGTCTAATGTGAGTGGTTGGTGCTTTAATGAATGAATTAATGCTATTGACACATGCTAAGTATGGGAGGGTTAGATTAATTGATACTTAACCAATATGACATATGGGTGGGTTAAGTTAAACATGAATGGACAAAGGACACCTAACCAACAAGACATGATATAGGGTAGGGTTAAGTTAACCAAGGGAACACTTAACCGTTATAACATGTTAACTAAACAGATGGTAGGGTTAAGTTAACTAAAGCAGCACTTAACCGTTATAACATGTTAATTAAGCAGATGATAGGGTAAAGTTAACTAAAGCAACGCTTAACCAATATATAATGACTTGTGGTAGGGTTAAGTAACACAAGAGGATACACTTAACCAATATATAATGACATGTGGTGGGGTTAAGTAATACAAGAGGAAAACACTTAACCAATTATATAACATGATGTATGGGAAGAGTTAAGTTAACACGAGAGGGCAACACTTAACCAATATAACATGGTTTGAGATAGGGTCAAGTTAACACTAGAAGGAAACACTTAACCAACATGACAAGACGAGTGGGTGGGTTAAGTTAACTTGAATTGATTAATGACACTTGACCAATATAACTTGATGAACGAATGGGGTTAAGTTAAATGGGAAATACTTAACCAATATAACCTGATGAATGAACAGGGTTAAGTTAATAAATCACACTTAACCATCCAACATGATAAGCGAGAAAGGTTAAGTTAATAAGAACCACTTAACCAACACGACTTGACGAGTAGGAGGTTAAGTTCACGTCGGGTTGGTGTGTAATATTAGTAAATATAGGCCCACAAAACTTAACCATTAAATAAACATGCTTGAATCCGTGGGAAGGTTAAGTACACGCCAGATTGGTGGGTAATATTAGTAAATATAGGCCCACAAAACTTAATCATTAAATAAACATGCTTGAATCCGTGGGAAGGTTAAGTACACGTCGGGTTGGTGGGTAATATTAGTAAATATAGGCCTACAAAACTTAACCATTAAATAAACATGCTTGAATCTGTGAGAAGGTTAAGTACATGTAGGGTTGGTGGGTAATATGAGTAAATATAGGCCCACAAAACTTAACCATTATATAAACATGCTTGGATCGGTGGAAGGGTTAAGTACATATCGGGTTGGTGGATACTATTACTAAATATAGGCCCACAAACTTAACCAGCAGGAAACCCTAGTAACGGGGACCCATTTCAGCAGTAACCCACATAGATGTATCATGGTAACCTGAAACTAGGCAGGGTGGGGCACGATTACTGGGCTTATTGTAAGTGGTCAAAGCAGCGACAGGGGGTACGTCAGTGTAGGTCCCGACGGTTTACGGGCGTGCACGTACTCCGGAATGGGAAAAAGCAGGCACTTGGTAATAGTAGTTATACACTGTGCATCTTGATTCGTGTCGGGTTGCCATCATAAGGATTGATACACCTTATGGTGGGACCAACACAGGGTATCTACACGCAAGAGAGGGCCGATTGACACAGACACATGGAACATTTGTGCAAGTAAGGAGCCGATCGATAGGGTAGTAAGGGTACATCTCACATCTTCATGGCAATTAGGCAGATTGAGGTGGAATCCTCATAATAGATGTACAACTGAAGGCTACCACAATTGCGGGGATTGGGATCACGTTATAATATTATCCTTTATACAGATTACTTGTTGGGACACTCGTTAGGTGGTGCAGAGATATAGAAATCAGAATAACAGGGTAGTAGCGAAGCATAGAATAGTTAACATGCGATGTTATACTTAGTTTATCTTGCCTATTGCTTATCATGTGTATCCTATGTTCCTTATCATCATGCTTATGTCTTTATTCAGTTTAATTCATGTCATGTTGATCTTGCTTGTTCATATGCTGAAAGATGGACTTACCAGACTTATGTCTGACCTAGTTTTGTTTCGCCTCTTTTCTTCCGTTTCTCCCCCAGGTTCTCAGGGAGGAAACACTTCTGCTTAGCTTGGATTACTTCTTGCTTCAAGATCATCATGTATTGCTATGGATTCAATCTCATTTCAGCTATGGCTTGCTTTACTCTATTGGGGAATAAATCGATGTTATTTTTATGCTTCTTTTATACTTGGAAGTTTTTAAATCAAGACAAAAGTTCTATGTATTACTTTTAGTGCGATTGATACAACTGTTGTAAAAGCTTGACTGAACCTCATTCTTAATAAAATGACTTTATTTTCCGCTGTTTTATTTGTATGTCTTGTAATTTATCTGCATCTTTTACCTATAATACTCCACCGAAGTTAAGGCATTCCCTTTGTGAGTGACCTTAACAGAGGTGGGTTGTTTCAACAATCCATAGGACTCATTCACATACCACAATCTTGTATTTTATGAAGAAGAATAGAAAGGAGAATGAAGTTATACACGAAATCCTCGTGTTAATTAGATTAGAGAAGCACTAAGTCCTTGCGTTATAGAAATGGTGGATGCTATCAAGAACAAATGCCAAAAGTCCCTTGAAAATCCTTCCATTGGTGTATTTATGGCTGTAGGCGAATTCCGATTCGGATGCCAGGTGGCGGGAATCCCTTTAATCTCGAAAGGTAATGGAAAAGGTGAAGAAATCCTCTCTAGTTCATGCTTTGCCAAGTGGAGTAAGATTCGGGTTAATAGGAGGTAGTTGTGGCATAAGAATCGACCAACACAGCTGTGAAGAACTCGTCTAGGTGGGTCGGATCGGTTTAGCCCGAACTGAACCGGTGTCTCCGATCCGAACTGGTGGTGTGCTCTTCCGTGCATTTGGTGTCAAGGCGGATTAGGTCCACTATATCTACCCGAACCGAACCAGTGCTTTTCCATGTTATCTGGTTTGGTTGCCTCATATTCAATCTGAGCCGACATACCGATCTGACCTGAAATGGTTGTGCTAATTCCAAAATCCAAGTTTTCGGTTCTTCACGCGTTCACGGAAATGGGCGTAACTTCCAAACCGTAAGTTCGTTTTGCCCAAACAATAGTTCTACCTGAAGCTAATTCATAGGGCTATAAGAATAAGAGCAAAGCTTCGTAATTGATGTTTCCGGGCCCAAAAGAGGTCATCTAATAGGAGTTATGGACCACTTTATGTTTATGATGCGACTTCAACCAAATCATTTCCTGTCTTCTGACAATATCCCCGATACTTAAGCGTATTTTTAACCAGAGATTTCAAGTGTGACGGCTTTGACCAAAAAGCATGTCAATAGTTTATATTATTATAAACGCAACCAACAAGGTAAGTTACCTCATTTGGAAATAATCATTAAAAATAATGATTGGTTTCGATTAAATCAAACGAAAGTCTAATTTAATCAGTTATATTAAATTATTCAGCATATATTCAAACAATCATCAAATCATCCAACAATTAGCAAACATAGCACACAAATATTAAACCCGACTTATATAAGATATAAAAGGGACAACTGAGTGATTTATATCCACCTTGATTTCCATTTTTGTTAAAACGGTTTGTTTTAATTAAATTAAACGAGCATTAAATTTAATTAAAAATTATAGCTACTTCCAACTCTGAATAAACCAGCTCCATCGTGTAGCCTACGTCCATAATGTTCCAATGTGAACAACCGCGCTCAAATTTGATAATGTATGTGCGAGATATTGCATTAGTAAGATTATACAAGAATTTATTTTAAATAAACTTTAATTTTAAATCAAACGGGACTCAACCCAACCCATATCAGCCCACGTACCCGCATACCCTTCTCTATAGTAGCTTGTTCCCCAATCGTCCCCCTAAAACCCATTCGTGTACATTCCTATGCATGTTTTACAGTGACACCACGAAATACTTTATGAACCATTATTTAAACAACACCAATCAACTCCCCTAGCCAAGCTCGTCTTGTCGACACCAAGTTCCCCCACTCTGACGGTCTACAGCTTCAACTGACGTGAGACACCTTCGTCCAGGTGCGACATATTTTATTGCCTGATTTTGCAAAAAATCACCACTGGAATGTCTCACTACGCTGATCAAATCCCCACTCCTGAATTCCCATATTGGTCTCTATATCGCGAGATAAATCCAAACCTAGTTCGCGACTTTTATAGTCGAGAAGCTTAATTCAACAATCGGAGATGGTGATCATATAGAGGTGGATTTAAGGGATTCAAGGCAACTTAATTCAATATTTTATGTGGCATATACATGATGAAATAATTTTTCAAAGATCGGCACCATTTTTTATTTACTATATAAAAAATGAAGATCGTGATGATGCATATTTATAAGCAGAAGGTCCTTAGCCATCTCGTATGTAACACCCCGTAATTCTGTAACATTAAGTTTTACAAATTAAAGTATAATTAAATTTTAAAAGAAGAATTAAGGGAAACGGGTTACGCCATTGCGTTCGTCTCGAAATTTTGCTTGAGATAGAGTCCGAGTTTGCGTAAATTGGACTCCGTATGAAAAAGATATCCTTAAATTAAATATTGCAGCAAAACATGAAAAAAAAGAGGAATGAGAAAAGAATAATGTTTAGCATTGTTCTAAATTTTGTAAGCAAAATACTTAGTAGCTCATTTGGTTGGAACACATGACTTACATACAAGAGGTACATAGTTCGATCCCCGCCAGCGCCCTATTTTTGTTTTAGGGGAATGGCTTAAAATAGCCTAGTGTGAACGCAGTTCAAAAAGTGGTTTAGTGTGAAAATGGGTAATTGGGAAGATAGATAAAAAATATATATAATGTATATATATATATACATATACGTATACATATACATATATATATATATGACGTGTACGCATCATATGGCGTACGTTGCACAATTTTGGTTGTCAAGGAATTGTTTTTTTTTTGTAAAAAAAATAAAAAAAAAATCAAATGGCCTTCTCTGATTGGATTTATGACAAATATTTAACATATTAGTACATAAGTGCATTTATGTCATAAACATACAAATTTAATAAAAATGTGTGGATGCATGCAGTAAAAAGAAAGATTTATGCATACGGTAAATGGGGATTTTTAAAGAGGAAGAATATGTATACGGTAAAGGGAAGATGTATCTATTAAATACATATTTATGCTTGATGGATTGGCTGTAAATAATAAATGTTGATAATGTACATTAAGAGAGTAATTATGGCATAAGTGAATTAGGAATTATTTACATATAGAATTTGTCCTAAATGAGAAATTTGTACATTGTAGCAAATATATATATATGCTAAAACGTGAAATTACATGTAATTGGAACAGTAATTATGACATAATTTAAAATGGGAGTAATTTACAGTCCTTAATTGTGAACATTTAATACGCTGAGTCATTTCTGACTCATTGCTGAGTCAATAGGATAATTCTATCTTGACTGAACGGTTGTGGTCATTTCTAGGGTTAATCAAACGGCCTAAATTAATCCTAAAATTCTATATATACAACCTAGCTCTTAACCTAATTCACACAATTAAACTTGGAGCCGTCACGCTGCTGTAAGATAGCTTGGAATGGCCGCCGCCTAAAGCTTAAAGACAAACAAAGCTAGAACAAAGCTAATTCAAATTCGATATTAAAGCTACTAATAAAATCAAAACAACAATGTCTACCCAAAAGAACGCATCTCAATTTCAGAACCTCAGATCTTAGAAAAACAAGACCGTCTTGCGTTGTAAGTATAGTGGCTCTTTAGAAGGGAATGCGATTAAGACATGATTTGTTGTATATTGTAATATGGAATTATATCATTACTAACGATGTTGTTTTATATTTGTTATGTGATAATTTGAATGATTGTGGTGATTGAATCTTTTATGTATTGTGAATCAAACAATCAACACCTTATGCGAATTGTATGTATACAGTTAGATCTAAATATATGCTTATGCAAGTTATAGGTTGCAAGTTAGATTTACACAAATATTTATATCATTCATGTAGGCTCTATGTATATATGTTTAAACCAATTGTGCCTACATGACTAGAATAGATCTATATTCACATGTTTTTATGCAAGTGAGAACTTATAATCGGATCCATGTCAAGATCCGTTTAGGATTCATATGAAAGTTTATTATTAGATCTATGTTTATACATATGTGTTGCAAGTTCACACTCTTAAGTAGTTGTCAAAGTTATACATATAGTTTTGTCTTACGCCAGTTTTATGTTTGAGGTTATGCCTAGACCTATCCATTAACATGTTATACCATGTTTTAGTAGATTCATATGACACCTATTAGGTTATACTATGTTATACCTTTATGTTAGGCTAAAACTATATGATTCATGTGACACCTATTTAACTAGGCCCAATATTTATATGCAAGTTTGTGGAATGTTATGCAATGTTATGATATTCATGTCGATTATTTTGCAAGTTCACACATATGATATTCATGTTGATTATTTTGCAAGTTCACACCTATGATGTTCATATTGACTATGTCGAGAATGCCAAGTTTACACCTATGACATGTTTATGTTAATGAATTATTTTTATACCAATTTTGTGTATGCTAAATTAGGCTAAGTTTTTAGCCTAATATTATATGACAAAATCATGCGGACGGAAAATTAGGCTAAGATTGTTAGCCTAATATTTAGACGAGGTAATGTTGGGTAAAATTGGTAATTATAGGAAACTTGACATAAATTGGTTAAAAATCACATAAGTGATTTATGGCATAAAATGGTATTAATTATATACCTAAACTAATGAGATTGATTGGAAACAAATTTGGCAGTAACTTGAATTTGAATAATTTACATAATTAAAATGTAAATTAGAAAATACTAATATGCTTAACCCGAGGTTGGATTGAGTTGTGATGTAAACCCGCCCGACTGTCCAGTAATCACAACAATACCTATCCAATGTGAGAGGTTAAAGCATTGAGTCCAATAAAGACCCGATGTTAGACTGAGTTGTGGCGTAAGACTGCCCGGAACCGACCGGCATACAGGCAGCCACAACAATACCTGTCTAATGTGAGTGGTTGGTGCTTTAATAAGACAATTAAAGTTAAGTTAGGATTGGTAGGGTTATGTTTACTAAAACACTTAACCAACTTAACATGTTAACAAGACAAGACTTGTAGGGGTTAAGTAACTAAGAAAACACTTAGCCAATTTAACATGTTAACTAGACTAGAAGGTGAGGTTAAGTAAAGTTAATACACTTAATCAATTTAACATGTTAACTAGACTAGAAGGTGAGGTTAAGTAAAGTTAATACACTTAAACAATTTAACATGTTAACTAGAGTAGAGGTTGGGGTTAAGTAAAATTAATACACTTAGCCAAATTAGTATGTTAGCAGGACTAGAGCGTAGGGTTAAGTAAACTTAGAACACTTAACCATCATAGTGTGATAAATGAATAGGGTTAAGTTAAAGCATGAAAGGACAATACTTAACCATTAGAACATGTTAATTAAACGGATGTTAGGGTTAAGTTAACTAAGGGAACACTTAACCGTTATAACTTGTTAGTTAAAACAGATGGGCAAGGTTAAGTCAACGTGAATTACTGATAACACTTAACCAGTTTAACATGACAAATGAATAGGTTAAGTTAACTTGTATCGACTAATGACACTTAACCAATCCAACTTGACGAGAAAGAGAACTAAGTAGTAAACCTTAGTTGAAAGGGGCTAAGTAGTAAACCTTAGTTAAGAAAACGATGATTCAGGAAACTAAGTGGTAAACCTTAGTTAGGAAAACTAAGTAGTAATTCTTAGTACAACACGAGGAGGAGCGAACGTCCATCTAATCTTAAAAATGGCTCCAACGAATTGGGTTACGAAGCCCGAGGCTTCGAGGGGACGTGAGGGTACCCTTGGTATCCCTCTGTGAGAATGCATATGATCCTCTTGGGCTCACAGAGGTTAAGGTCTGCGTTACAAGAACCAAGGGTATGCCTTGGTTGCAATATAAGGCAACCTAAAGACTAGGATGGACCAGCGTGATTCGGTGGGACAAATGGCCCTGTGATAGCGACCCGTCGTCTACCTACCATCTTGAGTCAGTCGAGATACATAAAGCGGAAAGGCGAAGAACTCCAAAAGACCATATACTTTCTATCTAGTTATGGGTGAGGATGGACATAAGACAGTAGCGCATAGGGGGCCTGCGTATAGTTCTCAATTTTTCAAGGGTGGCCTTTCATTAGTTGAGGGAGGGGTCAGGTGGGACCATAGCCACTGGGAAAACAGACCTTAGCATCTGCATCGGCAAATATCTGAAAGCTCCCGACCGAGTTCTGTGTTTCTAGAATAGCCCTGCCACAGGACTCGGGTCGCACATTTCAGGACATGTGCATCTAGACAGCAATAAGCGATTCGCGACACATATGTGGGGAAAGTCTAGGAATATATACCACTCTAGGTTGTGCGTCCTAGACTAGGGGCATCGTTTGACAGGTAGCATAATCCCTAGTTGGACCCAGGTGGCATAAATCCTGAATCCGAGAAGTATTAGATAAGTCGCATAAACCCTAGTTGAATCTTGGAAGTGCTCGATAAGAAAACCCTAGATTAGATCTAGGTAATAAATAACAGATGTACACCTAAAGGCAACTGCAATTACAGGGATTGGGATCACGTTATCATCTTTATACAGATTACTAGTTGGGATACTAGTTAGGTTGTGTAGAAGTATAGAATGGGGTGTGATAGTATATTCGGTTTAAATTGTCTTGCTTTGGTTTATATTAGTCTGTTATTCTGTTACTGTCCCATTTTCCAGTTTACTCCTGTCATGAACTTTATCCTGTTCACATGCTAAAAGCCACTAGACTTACTCAGGCTTTATGTCTGGCCCTGTTTTTCTTTCATCTTCTTTTCTTCCGTCCCCCCCCCCCAGGTAGTCAGGGAGGGAATAGCTCTGCTTAGCATGGACTGTTACTCTTTCCGAGCTTGAAGACTCTTGGATATATCGCTTCGGACTCTCTTATCCGCTGCTATGGCTGGCTTATGCTACATTGGGGAATATAAATGTTATTTTATGCTTCTTTATTTTGTAAGACAGATGATACTCTGGTATTGGAAAGCAATTGTTGTACAAACTATTTTATCAATAAAGTAAAGTTTATTTTCTGCTATTTTAATTTTGTCTGTCTTGTAATTTATCTGCATCTTTTACCTTAAATGCTCCACAGAACTTAGTGCATTCCCTTTGTGAGTGACACTAATCGATGCAGGGTGTTACACGTGGTATCAGAGCTGAAGGTTACCGGATCAGATAAAAGGTTTGAAAAATTATTTTCAAAATGGTTTTTTTTTTAAAAAGAAGCATTTTCAAAAGAAAATATTTGGTTTAAATGCATATTCCCCAAAGCCATACGCACTACCTTCTGATTCTCTGATTGGATTCTTGTCCCCTTCTTTCTTGAGTCTTCAGGGTTCCTGGCTTTCTGGGAGGTAATCTCATCACAGCATGGTTCCGTAAGCTTGATAAGACTACGATACCTAACGAAGGGCGAAGCAGTGCCCGACTTCCATCTATAGTCGCGGTAGTTTCACCTGCGGCTAATTTACTTGCAAGCTTTGTAGGGTTCTTTGTGCGATAGAGGTAGCTTTAGTGAGAACTGTAAACATGTTACACAAGAATGGTAAAGGTGGGAGATGAATAATTGTGGCAGATGCCCTAGGTAGGAAGAAAGACTGACCTTAAGAGAGGTAAAAAGAACATAGCAACCTTTAGCTTTAGACCCTCAGATTTGTAACATGATGGATAAGCTAAGTAGAGGAGAGATCACTAATCATCTTAGTATATACACTAGTATCAAGGTTAACATCTGTTTATCTTGGAAATGGAGGTGAAGAAGCTTCGCAATCATGAAGTTAAATTAGATAAGGTACCGTATAGTGAAGCTCAAGAAGGTGCGACATATAAGACTGGAGACTAGACACGAGCATCATACCCTTTTTCTTAAGGGTATGTCCCTGATCTCTTTTTCTAGGAATTTTATGCATACTTTCTAACTTTTAAGGTATATCCTCTAGGACGTATCATCGATCCTTAGGTAGAAGCCAATGGATGTAAACATGTATTTGAAACATGTTATGATTGATGGTTGCAAGTGGTTGCTCGTGAATGCATATACACACCATAGGCGCTAGAACAACTCAGTCACTTTCATATTGCATTCACATATATGTAATTGTTTACAGATTGAACTCAATGTGTTATCATATGGACGTTGCATTTGAGTGAATGGTTGTGCACTCATATAGAAATGGTATGTATCATTAGGATTGCATACATGATTGGACGCATGGCACTGACATAATTCGCATTAAGGAGTTCGACTGAATCAGTAGACCGCCTGATTTTGCATTAGATAAAGACATATACACACACTATGCATATAAATATGAAAGCATTTAGAAATCATTTTAAGGACAATGAATGCCTGTGATTGAATGGTTGAGTAGATGGGTGATTGGATGGTAGGACACATTCTTCCTAACTTGAAGATTTCGGGGACGAAATCCTTTTAAGAAGGGGAGAATGTAACACCCCGTAATTCTGTAACATTAAGTTTCACAAATTAAAGTATAATTAAATTTTAAAAGACGAATTAAGGGAAACAGGTTACGCCATTGCGTTCGCCTCGAAATTCTGCTTGAGATAGAGTCCGAGTTTGCGTAAATTGGACTTCGTATGAAAAAGATATCCTTAAATTAAATATTGCAGCAAAACATGAAAAAAAGAGGAATGAGAAAAGAATAATGTTTAGCATTGTTCTAACTTTTGTAAGAAAAAGACTTAGTAGCTCATTTGGTAGTAACACAGGACTTACATATAAGAGGTACAGAGTTCGATCCCCGCCAACGCCCTATTTTTGTTTTAGGGGAATGGCTTAAAATAGCCTAGTGTGAACGCAGTACAAAAAGTGGTTTAGTGTGAAAATGGGTAATTGGAAAGATATATATATATATATATATATATAATATATATATACATATACATTGTAATAACCCGGAAATTCTGAACCAGTTTAAAATTTTTATTTTGGCAATTATAGCGAATTTTGAATATTTAAAATAGATTATTTTAAATAATATCGACGAAAATTTATTTTGAATATAATTCGAACGTATATATTTATATACGTCGTCGTTAGAATATAAATAATTATATATAATTATATATAGAATTGAAAATGGCGCGGTAGTTCGATAATTCGATTTCAAACTTCAATTGAACATACCAGGTGCAAAACAAACCGGATTTTAGTGAAACCAAAAATAATGGAATCTAATAGAGAATATCTTTCCAACGAATCCAAAAAATCAAAATTTCATAACGGGAATCAAAAGATATGTCCAGTTGAAAATTCTGAATAGTCGCTATGGAATTCAGGCCCTTAAAAATGGGAATTTTGCAAACGACCTCGGATTTCGACGAAACCACTTTTGTTGGATCCGCGGTGTCAAGTTATTGCTAGATTCCAAATTTCATAATTTTTCGAGTCAATTTGTGAGCGTGGCAAAGGAAAATGCGTTTGACCAGTTTCAGTTGATTTTAATCGACTGGAAAATGGCCATTTTTCCAACGGTCTCAGAATTCGACGAAACTAGTTTTGTTAGGACCGTATCGTTAATACGAAGCTAGAAAATATTTTTCTGGAATTTTTCGAGTTAGTATGTGGCCTCGGTAATTTGAAATGTGCGTTTAAATTGGATATATAAAGATTTATACTTTAATTTAAATCAAAACTAGTCGAAACGATAAAATTGGCCTACGTGGCATATCCCATTGTGTTCGGAATGGGGGTAATTAGCTATGGACGACAGACGGTGGGCCTCGTTTCGAGGTCGAAAATAAAAGTACCTTTTTAGAATTAAAAAATTAAATAAATTAAATAAAAATATTCCCCCTTTCTCTCCTATACCCTCTAGCCCCCCTCATTCTCACTTTTCAGAATCGAGATTAAATAAAAAAAATTGGCGAATGGCGGGGGGGAAGGATCCGCCGCCGCCGCCAGCGCTGGTGTGGGCCACCGCACCCTCTTTCCCCCTATCGCTCCACCTCCCCTCGCCTGGCACCCCATCGCGACAGGACACCCCCACCCCCCTCTCGTTCGAAGGCCGACGCATCCGAATCCCACCCCGACGCCACCCCGAGCCTGCGCCACCTCCTCCCTCCGCCTCCCTTCTTCTCCTTCCGATCCTCTCTCCCTCCGACGAGCGCGCAACCGAACCCCCAGCAGCCCCCTTTCTCTGAAATTCAAAAGTAAGCCTTCTTTACTTATGTAATTTTATTTTTCAGCTTTCTTTTATTTAAATTAGCATAGGTAAAAACTGATTTTATTATATAGAGATTTAGGATTTAAAAAAAAAAAAACTAATTTTGTATGATTTTTAAAACTGAAAATTACATGACTTTAAAACGGAAAATTATTTGATTTTATAACGGTAAAAGACGTGATTTTTATATGGTAAAAGACGTGATTTTTATACGGTAAAAGATGGGATTTTTAGAATTGAAAAGGCGAGAGTTTTTAATTGAAAAGGCGAGAGTTTTTAATTGAAAAGGCGATATTTTTATATTTGAAAAGACGATATTTTTATATTTGAAAAGACGATATCTTTAAATTTGAAAAGACGATATCTTTAAATTTGAAAAGACAATATTTTTATATTTGAAAAGACGATATTTTTAAATTTGAAAAGGCGAAATCTTTATATAGAAAATAACGATGTAAAAATATAATTTTTATCTATATAGTAACGAAGTAGAAATTCGATTTTTATATATTGAATAGCAAAGTAAAAATTTGATTTTTATATATTGAATAGCAAAGTAAAAATTCGATTTTTATATATTGAATAGCAAAGTAAAAATTCGATTTTTATATATTGAATAGCAAAGTAAAAATTCGATTTTTATATATTGAATAGCAAAGTAAAAATTCGATTTTTATATATTGAATAGCAAAGTAAAAATTCGATTTTTATATATGTAGTGAATACGGGCAACGAAGACAACAAAAAGGCGAGAACGACGAAGATCTCTACAATAGAAGTGCCGTGGAGTTAGGATAGCAATCGGTGAGAATTTCTCACTCTTCAATTCATTTTCTAGTTATATATATATATACTAGGATGCAGACGGTGTTTAGTAGCACCCGACACCCGTCATCCACAGACCATGGATGGCTTGGTTGTTAAATTGTTTGGCTGTGTAGTTGGTTAGTTTATTTGGTTTGAATTGAATTGTTTAGTGAAATGAATGGATTTGATTGATGTGTGAATGGCGTGGGCCTTCACTAGACCGGGGATAAGGCTAGGCCTCGTCCCGTTTCTAGTATCGTGCCGTTATGCCGCCGAAATTTTCTAAAATAAGTTAGAAAAATAAAAATATCATTTTATTTAAAGAATGAACTGAATAGAAATTCATATGTTAAAATAAAATGTTTTATCGTTAAAAATATAATTTTTAACGTGAATATGAATATAGTGAATGTGAATAAATAAATATTCATTTACAAACTGGACGGTTTGTTTATGTACACTGATTTGACTGACATTGATTGGGATGATAAATTTTACACATCGCCCAACTGCACAAATAAAATCTGTGTTTGATTGTTTGAAACCCGACACGGGTGTTGGGATGAAATTTGAATTTCACTCATCCTGATTGATTAAATATGTCGATCGATTGATTGATAGGCTATTATAAGCGTTAGATATCTATATTTGATGCTTATACAGTGTAGTGCACTTTGGTTGATGGTTGATTATTTTTCAATGCTATTATATACGTGTGATGTATGAAAATCCATGTAATTAATATTATATGGTGATTGATTGGGCCTCATTCCAATTTAGAAAATAAAGAATATTATAAAATAAAGGTTCATGTGTTGACAGTACTCATCCGTTGAGATCAGTCATGCGTTGAACGAAATATTTTATAAAATAGAAATATTTGAAATAGAAATATTTGAATAGGAAATATTTGAAAAAGAAATATTTGAAATAGAATATTTGAAAATAGAAATATATGAAGCCGTGTTGATTAGATTGACGCCATTTTGACGTGAACGATATTTATATCGATTTTATTCATTTTGAAATGAATATTGAAAAGTGATTTCGAAATCGAATATTTTGAAATGAAATTTGAATTGAATCGAATAAAAACCAATTTGAATTGAATCGAATAGAAAACCAATTTGAATTGAATCGAATAGAAAACCAATTTGAATTGAATCGAATAGAAAACCAATTTGAATTGAATCGAATAGAAAACCAATTTGAATTGAATCGAATAGAAAACCAATTTGAATTGAATCGAATAGAATAAGGAAAAATTCAATTTTGATTTGAATTGAAATGGAAGTTGAAATTGTTTTTGAAAGGAATTTAAAACGATTTATAAAATTCGTTTTTAAATAGAAATCGACGAAATATATATTATATATATTATATATATAATATAATGGCCTGAATAGAATGCGCCGCGCCGTGGTAGTTCGTGAATTTCGACCATTTATTTCAAACGGACATCACAGGAGATCTGACCGTCGGATTCTCCTAAAACCGGAACCGTTGGGTTCGTATCGAAAAGAGCTTTCTAATGAATATTAGAAATTTAAAATCTAACGGTTAGATTTGGAGATACGTCCAAATCAAATTTGAAAAAGGTCGCTGTAAGTGCAGTTCGATGGCCGTTGATGCAAATCAACTGTACGGGCCTTGATAAGATTATTAAAAATATCAATAATTTGTGTAAAATCATAAGAAGTGATTTGGGAAAAATTGGGATGAAAAAATCCATATTTGAAAATATAAAAATAGATTTTTATCAAAATGAACTAGTTTTGAACTGAAATTAAAACCCATTTATTTTTAAATAAATAAATTGGATTTGAAATGGGTTTAAATAGAATTGATTCATGGGTTTATCGTGAACGGTGTTTTAAATAACACTAGTTCTTTAACCCGATAATAATTAGAATGTGATTTGGGTTTGTCGTGAACTGTGTTTTAAATGACACTAGTTCTTTAACCCAGTAAAAGGAGTTTTAACGAATCTACAATTAGATTGAAATGTGAATTGATAATTTAAATTATCAAATATAGAAAGTGAGCGAGAATGGAGTATCACCAGTTTTGCTCCAAAGCGATAGTTAAATCTTTAATTAGATTTGAACGTGAAATTGTAATTAATCTTACCGATAACACCACGGTGTTAGATATGGAGTATTACCAGTTTTGCTTCATGGTATGAATAGGTTGGGATTGGGAAATAAAATAAATAATTACTTCGGTGTGGTTCGCTAATCTCGACTAGTTTAGAAAACCATAATTTGGTTTGAAACTACATCCAAAGGAAGATTAAAGAATAAATTTTAAAGAATTTATCTTGGATAAAATTAATGGGAACCTTTCCCTATGAATTGAAATTTAGAAACTAATTGTAGGTTATTTAAGAAGAATGGTTTCCTAGGTATTGATCTGATGTTGGTTTCGGCCTTCGGAGTTAATATTTGGGAAATTGTTCTCTTGCTAATTTACGGTTAGTGACCAATGAATTGGAATGAGGAGTATGTTGTGTTTGTGTAACATTTGTTTTTAATATACGCGGGTTGTTCGGAAAGGCCGGGTTTATACCCATTCTGAATAACCGATTCGACGATAAGTCGAAGATGATGACGGTGGTCGAAGACCGGAAGTCTTCACATCGTTTGCATAATTACTGACGATCCTGATTGGGCTGTACACCCAAGAGGATGGAAATAGTTGGTGGTCGTCCAAACGTACTTGGAGATGGATGGATATGCGAGGAAAGTGCCTCCGGTTTCGTTCAGACCCAGAACGAATTTGTAAATGGATTGTGTGTCTGACATTGGATTTTATTCGGTGTTGATTGATTTCTGTTAAATATATATCTGTTTGGCGGCGGAGAATTTATTCTCTTGCTTAATGCCCTTCTCTGAGACGTACGAGCTTAGAGGTTATATATCGATAGATATCAATCGCATGGAATGAATTGCCTGTGTGGCATGCTGAGTTGCATGGATCAAGGCTTCTGTAGAAAAGCAAAGTCTTGTGGTTGATGATCAAAGCACGGCCTACGTGGCAGCTTTGTGTATAGCGTGGACTCGCGATCCTCACACCCCGGTATGAGTTAAAAACGGGATACAGACTGCAGGGAGAGCACGACATTTCTTTCTAGCTTTGGTGGTGTCAATGACTTACCAGCCCTGACATTTATATACTTTTCACCTATGTGGTTGTTGGATGAGGCGCCTCGATTTTAGGTCTGTAAGGACCGGGAACCGTGTGTTCAGGAATACTAATCCTCTAACGTAAGTGAGGACCGGCCCTGAAGCATCCAGGATTGCCTAGAGTGTGTAGTCCTGAGACATTTGCTAGAGCGTCTCGAAAGCGGAGAGGAGCTTGCCCCTTGCCTCGACTCATGACGGAAATCTAATTTCCAATACGTATAATTCTGTTTTAATTGTAGAACTAGTATGACGACATAGTGGTATGGGGCACTTATGCCGTCTATGATTTATATTTATGGTTGAAATTGTTCTGACACTATACACTCATTATAGTATCAAATGATTTGTTTTAAACGTACCGAGCATGTTTGGCTGTTATAAGGTAAAACCCTATCCTCCGGCTTGCGTTGCATTGTGTGATGGGACCTGGGTCTTATAATAGCTTCATTTTTCGAAAAAGCATTGCGCTGTTTATTTATATGCACTGGTATTCTTGGGAGAAAACCCGTTCCGTGTTATACGGCATGGTCCCTTGAATTACTCTCTTTTAAAGTAAAGTTTTAAATAACTGTTTTAGTTCTCACACCAGTCACATGACTGACCTGGAGTTTATTGTTTTAACCTAAACTCTGGGTGCCCCTATTTTCCGCACGGGCAGCTAGTAGTTTTGGTTTTGCAGATTTATATTCACAGGATCCTGGTTTACAGCTGGAATGATGCTCGGAAAGCTCTGTATCCGTGTATTACTTTCAGTTGTGTTTTATATTGTTTTTCCGCTGCTATGTAATTTATTGTAATCTCTGATATTTATCGAATATAATTTATTCAATTATACTCTGTATATTCTTGTATCTGATGGAATTGTTGTAATAGCAATGAAATGTTCTTCCGTCTGCGTTCTGATTTGTCCTGTTCTCAAACGAACAGGGGTTTCGAACGGTCTAGATCGGTTTAACGACTGATTCGGATCAAGCGAAATCCCTTGTCGTCGCATAAGTATACATATATATATGACGTGTACGCATCATATAGCGTACGTTGCACATTTTTGGTTGTCAAAGAATTGTTTTTTTTGTAAAAATAAAATAAAAAAATCAAATGGCCTTCTCTGATTGGATTTATGACAAATATTTAACATATTAGTACATAAGTGCATTTATGTCATAAACATACAAATTTAATAAAAATGTGTGGATGCATGCAGTAAAAAGAAAGATTTATGCATACAGTAAATGGGGATTTTTAAAGAGGAAGAATATGTATACGGTAAAGGGAAGATGTATCTATTAAATACGAATTTATGTTTGATGGATTGGCAGTAAATAATAAATGTTGATAATGTACATTAAGAGAGTAATTATGGCATAAGTGAATTTGGAATTATTTACATATAGAATTTGTTCTAAATGAGAAATTTGTACATTGTAGAAAAAATATATATATATATATATATGCTAAAATGTGAAATTACATGTAATTGGAATAGTAATTATGACATAATTTAAAATAGGAGTAATTTACAGTCCTTAATTGTGAACATTTAATATGCTGAGTCAATGCTGAGTCATTTCTGACTCATTGCTGAGTCAACAGGATAATTCTATCTTGACTAAACGGTTGTGGTCATTTCTAGGGTTAATCAAACGACCTAAATTAATCCTAAAATTCTATATATACAACCTAGCTCTTAACCTAATTCACACAATTAAACTTGAAGCCGTCACGCTGCTGTAAGATAGCTTGGAATGGTCGCCGCCTAAAGCTTAAAGACAAACAAAGCTAGAACAAAGCTAATTCAAATTCGAGATTAAAGCTACTAATAAAATCAAAACAACAAAGTCTACCCAAAGGAACGCATCTCAATTTCAGAACCTCAAATCTCAGAAAAACAAGACCGTCTTGCGTTGTAAGTATAGTGGCTCTTTAGATGGGAATGCAATTAAGACATGATTTGTTGTAAATTGTAATATGGAATTATATCATTATTAACGATGATGTTTTATATTTGTTATTTGTGATAATTTGAATGACTGTGGTGATTGAATCTTTTATGTATTGTGAATCAAACAATCAACACCTTATGCGAATTGTATGTATACAGTTAGATCTAAATATATGCTTATGCAAGTTATAGGTTGCAAGTTAGATTTACACAAATATTTATATCATTCATGTAGGCTCTATGTATATATGCTTAAACCAATTGTGCCTACATGACTAGAATAAATCTATATTCACATGTTTTTATGCAAGTGAGAACTTATAATCAGATCCATGTCAAGATCCGTTCAGGATTCATATGAAAGTTTATTGTTAGATCTATGTTTATACATATGTGTTGCAAGTTCACACTCTTAAGTAGTTGTCAAAGTTATACATATAGTTTTGTCTTACGCCAGTTTTATGTTTGAGGTTATGCCTAGACGTATGCATTAACATGTTATACCATGTTTTAGTGGATTCATATGACACCTATTAGGTTATACTATGTTATACCTTTATGTTAGGCTAAAACTATATGTTTCATGTGACACCTATTTAACTAGGCCCAATATTTATATTTGTGGCATGTTATGCAATGTTATGATATTCATGTCGATTATTTTGCAAGTTAACACCTATGATATTCATGTTGATTATTTTGCAAGTTCACACCTATGATGTTCATATTGACTATGTCAAGAATGCCAAGTTTACACCTATGACAAGTTTATGTTAATGAATTATTTTTATGCCAATTTTGTGTACGCTAAATTAGGCTAAGTTTTTAGCCTAATATTATATGTCAAAATCATGCGGACGGAAAATTTGTCTAAGATTGTTAACCTAATATTTAGACGGGGTAACGTTGGGTAAAATTGGTTATTATAGGAAACTTGACATAAATTGGTTAAAAATCACATAAGTGATTTATGGCATAAAATGGTATTAATTATATACCTAAACTAATGAGATTGATTGGAAACAAATTTGGTAGTAACTTGAATTTGAATAATTTAAATAATTAAAATGTAAATTAGAAAATACGAATATGCTTAACCCGAGGTTGGATGGAGTTGTGATGTAAACCTGCCCGGACCCGCCCAGCTGTCCAGTAATCATAACAATACCTATCCAATGTGAGAGGTTAAGGCATTGAGCCCAATAAAGACCCGAGGTTAGACTGATTTTTGGCGTAAGACTGCCCGGAACCGACCGGCATACAGGCAGCCACAACAATACCTGTCTAATGTGAGTGGTTGGTGCTTTAATAAGACAATTAAAGTTAAGTTAGGATTGGTAGGGTTAAGTTAACTAAAACACTTAACCAACTTAACATGTTAACAAGACAAGACTTGTAGGTGTTAAGTAACTAAGAAAACACTTAGCCAATTTAGCATGTTAACTAGACTAGAAGGTGAGGTTAAGTAAAGTTAATACACTTTGCCAATTTAACATGTTAACTAGACTAGAAGGTGAGGTTAAGTAAAGTTAATACACTTAACCAATTTAACATGTTAACTAGACTAGAGGTTGGGGTTAAGTAAAATTAATACACTTAGCCAAATTAGTATGTTAGCTGGACTAGAGCGTAGGGTTAAGTAAACTTAGAACACTTAACCATCATAGTGTGATAAATGAATAGGGTTAAGTTAAAGCATGAAGGGACAATACTTAACCATTAGAACATGTTAATTAAACGGATGTTAGGGTTAAGTTAACTAAGGGAACACTTAACCGTTATAACTTGTTAGTTAAAACAGATGGGCAAGGTTAAGTCAACGTGAATTATTGATAACACTTAACCAGTTTAACATGACAAATGAATGGGTTAAGTTAACTTGTATCAACTAATGACACTTAACCAATCTAACTTGACGAGAAAGAGAACTAAGTAGTAAACCTTAGTTGAAAGGGGCTAAGTAGTAAACCTTAGTTAAGAAAACGACGATTCAGGAAACTAAGTGGTAAACCTTAGTTAGGAAAACTAAGTAGTAATTCTTAGTACAACACGAGGAGGAGCGAACGTCCATCTAATCTTAAAAAAGGCTCCAACGAATTGGGTTACGAAGCCCGAGGCTTCGAGGGGACGTGAGGGTACCCTTGGTATCCCTCTGTGAGAATGCAGATGATCCGCCTGGGCTCACAGAGGTTAAGGTCTGCGTTAGAAGAACCAAGGGTATGCCTTGATTGCAATATAAGGCAACCTAAAGACTAGGATGGACCAGCGTGATTCAGCGGGACAAATGGCCCTGTGATAGCGACCCGTCGTCTACCTACCATCTTGAGTCAGTCGAGATACGTAAAGCGGAAAGGCGGAGAACTCCAAAAGACCATATACTTGCTATCTAGTTATGGGTGAGGATGGCCATAAGACAGTAGGGCATAAGGGGACTGCGTATAGTACTCAATTTTTCAAGGGTGGCCTTTCATTAGTTGAGGGAGGGGTCAGGTGGGACCACATCCACTGGAAAAACAGACCTTAGCATCTGCATCGGCAGATATCTGAAAGCTCCCGACCGAGTTCCGTGTTTCTAGAATAGCCCTGCCACGGCACTCGGGTCGCACATTTCAGGACATGTGCATCTAGACAGCGATAAACGATTCGCGACACATACATGGGGAAAGTCTAGGAACATATACAACTCTAGGTAGTGCGTCCTAGACTAGGGGCATCGTTCGACAGGTAGCATAATCTCTAGTTGGACCTAGGTGGCATAAATCCTGAATCCGAGAAGTATTAGATAAGTCGCATAAACCCTAGTTGAATCTAGGAAGCGCTCGATAAGAAAACCCTAGATTAGATCTAGGTAATAAATAATAGATGTACACCTAAAGGCAACTGCAATTACAGGGATTGGGATCACGTTATCATCTTTATACAGATTACTAGTTGGGATACTAGTTAGGTGGTGTAGAAGTATAGAATGGGGTGTGATAGTATATTCGATTTAAACTGTCTTGCTTTGGTTTATATTAGTCTGTTATTCTGGTACTGTCCCATTTTCTAGTTTACTCCTGTCAGGAACTTTATCCTGTTCACATGCTAAAAGCCAGTAGACTTACTCAGGCTTTATGTCTGACTCAGTTTTTCTTTCATCTTCTTTTCTTCCGTTCCCCCCCAGGTAGTCAGGGAGGGAATAGCTCTGCTTAGTATGGACTGTTACTCTTTCCAAGCTTGAAGACTTTGGGATATATCGCTTCAGACTCTCTTATCCGCTGCTATGGCTGGCATATGCTACATTGGGGAATATAAATGTTATTTTATGCTTCTTTATTTTGTAAGACAGATGATACTCTGGTATTGGAAAGCAATTGTTGTACAAACTATTTTATCAATAAAGTAAAGTTTATTTTCTGCTGTTTTAATTTTGTCTGTCTTGTAATTTATCTGCATCTTTTACCTTAAATGCTCCACAGAACTTAGTCCATTCCCTTTGTGAGTGACACTAACGGATGTGGGGTGTTACATCGTAAGAGGTTCGTAAGGCACACATTGGAAGGGTAGGCATGTGTATTAGATGTAGGTCTACTGTTCTTTCCTTTTCATTATTGTGTGATTGACTTCAAAAGGCCTTTATGTGTTGAGTTTTAGGTAGTCTAGATTCTTAGAAGAGTAGCATGTGCGTGCGGAGCTTAGGACACAAGAAATGTTTTTGGTACAAGATGGGATATTGTAGGCATAGGTAGGCAAAAGAATAGGTAGATGTGTTTGTTTAGGGTAGGCAAATATTTAGGACATAACATGTGCGTGGATGGCTGTTAGAGTAGGTTTTAGGAGAAGATAGTTAGGGTACGTGTATTTATTTTTACTTTGGGGTGAAGTTTTACATTATTTCATTTTAATATGACTTATTTAATTTCTACCACTATTTAATGTTACACGTTAAATATATGCACCGTCATACACGAACTCTAAACGCAACGAAAATGGACACATTGCTATGTCTAAACGTTTTGGATCCAAGTAAATTAATTTCATCGAAATCCGATTCTGTTTGCAAAATAGAGATAATTTCAATTTATTTATCGGTTCACTTTCCAATCTCACACGCTCGCAAAACAACTCTGATTGGCTCTAAACTAGAAACCTAGTAATAATCAGCTATACATATTCTAATAAAATTCGTTTTGTTGAAAATGAAGGTCGTTTGAAAATTTGCCATTTCTAAGGCTTATATAAAATTGAAAAATATATAAATAAATTCCAAAACAATTCAATTTAATAATAATAATGAATTATTATCATCATATATATCCAAATTGAAAAATATACAGCTTCTAATTCAACCAACATGGAATTATAACTCAACATTTACATTTTGAAAATTTCATCTTGGGTTTTCTAAATAGTCTAAGAAGGCTTCATATTTCCAGAAAAAGATTTATGGACTTCTTATATTTTTACACCTGAATTTGGGTTTTGAATCTTCTAAATAACCGAAAGAGGCTTTGTATTTCCCGGAAAAGGTTTCATCATTTTTATTATTTAATATTTGAATCTAGTTTTCGGGATTTGTAATAGATAAAAAAGGCTTCAAATTCCAGAAAAAAGCTTTTGGACTTCTAATATTTTAAAATCCATGTCTGGGTTTCGGGTCTTTTATATAGACGATAGAAGATTGGTGTTTCCAAGGTTTTTGGACTTATGATATTTTAATACCCAAATCTCAGTTTCGGGTCTCCTAAATAACCATACGAGGCTTTGTTTTTCAAGAAAAGCTTTCTAGACTTCTAATACTTTATTACCCAAATCTAGGTCTTAGTTCTATTTTAACCCATATGGGGTTTGCATTTATTTTCGGAAGATAGTTTTGGACTTTTGTTTTAATATCTAAATCGGGGTTTCAAATCTATCATTAAGAAATGTAAGGCCTCACATTCATTTAAACAATAAAATGAATATTAGCTAATTAAATACTCAGAATTAGATAAAACCGACTGTACCATTGCGTTCGTCTCGGAATTCTGGTTCAGATAGGTACCAAGTTTGTGTAAAATGGATAACGTATGAACAAGTTATGAACCTTAGAAGTTTGTAAACATATAAGAGGCTTATATGTATAATATTAAAATTAATTCAAATCTTAAGACAACACATAGGGAGGACCCATGTTGGGCTTGGGTCGACCTATGGGTTGACCCATGTAAGGGTCGTGTTGACCCTAGTGTCGACGCAGGTGTTAGGTAGGGTCAACCCAAGCGTGTATAGCGCGTTTTTATGACATGTTTTTGATGGTTTGTGCGGTTCATAGCTTTCTATTACGCCTAAAATAGATTAGTAGGGTCTAGCTTCATTCTTAAATTTTCTAATGTTCTTCCCAGGCTTTGGTATTCTCTTCTTCCTCCAAACCTTTTCAAAAAAATAAAATATTAGTTCTTAGGCTTCTGATTCATGATTCGAAGATAAGAAATATAGATCTACAGTGTAGGCATCTAGAAATCTAATATACGTGAGGTAAGTTCTCGAATCTGATCTTTTTAGGTTTCTTCCTTTCTTCCCCTTTTTCTTTTAGAATCAGATTTGTAAATATGTGGTTGTTTTATATTAGATTTAGTTAGGGAGACCAAGGAATAAAAAATCTGGATCAGATTCATGGATGGAAAGCTGTTAGGTGAGTGGATTTAAGTTATACCTTTTGATAATGGTATATCTATCGTTTGCATTCCCTGTTAATGTATATAACGAACCTGCTGAAATGTTTAAACTGATGAACTAATTAAGTTATTGAACTGTTTAATATGCTAGAATGTGAAATTTAATGAAATGAACAACCGGTTGAATTGTTTAATCAATTGAAATGTGAAGCCTATTGAAATGTATAACGTGCTGAAATATGTTGAAATCATTACTGTTATATAAATCTGAATTGCATCCATCATTTGAATTATGAAACTTCTGCAATACTGTAATCCTGTAACCCTAAAGAGAATAGAACATGAAAATACGATATGCCTGATTTGTATGAGAATTTACAGTACTTGAGAAATGATATATAACTGCATTTAGACACGAGGTTAAGTTCAACTTGAGGCGGAAGCCTGCCCGGAATCAATGGCAAATCCAACATCCACAAGTGGTCAACTTAATGTGAGGGAACTAGTGCCTAAACATGTATAGAAATATATGTACGTAGTAGATAATAAGAAAATAAATTAATATACTTGTTGTGGTTAAAAAGAAAAGATTTCAGTGAAGTAGAAATTAAATGTCTAACTGAGAAAATAAGAAAGGGAAAGTATGTAATGGGCTGAGTTAGTGGGATGCAAAGGAAGAGTGATGTATTTCCCTAAGTGAGCTGTCCTGAGAACGTTGTTGCAAGTAAGACATAGTAAACAAAGTAAAATAAAAGAAATTACTTTCATCTTCGGATTTGGATGGGAATACATTATGAAAATAAATCACTGATTCTTTCTGTATATCAAACTGATAAGGTGCATTAAGTGTTTTCCTTAATGAGATAAGGAACTTATGTTACAATAAATGAAGGATAATTAATTACAACAGTCAAAGAATTGGAATGAACGGGGAATGATAATAACCTATTGTGAATAAACTTGAATGTGAAAATGAAAGATAATAGGTAGGCTTGCCTTCGGGACAAGTGGAAATTATAACGTAGTTGACAATAAACGATACAGAAAATGAGATAACTTATGGAATGAAATAAGTTGTACTTAATTATAAATTAATTAATCTGGAAACCTGAAACTTGTTGATTAAGAAAAAAAGAACCTATTATTGTAACTTATAAACCTGAGATTAGACGGAGAATGATAGGAAATAATGTAAGAAGATGGTAGATTTCAGACCTTGGATTACAATCTAAAGAATAACATGTTAAAGGCTTATTAATGAACTTAAATGGGTTAAGTCATATAAGTGAAATTAATAAGTGAGAGGGGTCCATTCCTTAGAGATATAAGGGGCTCAGAGGGAACTTGGTAACTTGAAGTATAAGTCAATAAGATCGGAGATAACCAAGTTAATGAGAAACCCGATGAGAAAGAGCAAGCGCGTAATTGAACATTTAGACATAGGGTCTAATAACATGTTAACCTGATGCGCTTGGACCAGCCCATACATCGAAAGGTGGTGAACCCAATGGGGTTGGGCCACGGTGGTGTCAGAAGGCATAAGGGGCACGCATGTCCATCTGATTTTCTGCTTGCTTGCTGGCTCCGAGGAACTGGATAGAAGCACGCTGCTTCCGAGGGACATGGTAGGGTACTCCAAGATGGTCCGCTGTTGCGTTGCATGCTCAAGCTGTGCTCGTAGAGGTTGGGTCTACGCGGTACCATCAAGTGAGTGTACCTTGACTGCAACGTAGTTTGCAGTCAGAAGGCTGTGATGGGTGACATTGGGTGATTCGACGGTTTGCCTACAGAGAGGCTGGTCAAAACCAAATTAAGGATAGTAATCGTTGGGTACCCGTCATCGGCAGTCAATGTGATGCGGAAAAACTAGAGCTAAAACCAAGAGACCATCGACCTTTTACAATCGAGGCTTTGGGTTGCGGGATACACCAATTTGGATGTAGATTACTTGCTAGAGGCACATCATTTAGCTCTTGATATAGTCTTTCATTAGTTGAGGGAGGGGTCGGGTAGGACCATAGCCATCGTGAAATGAAAACCATAGTTTAGATTTTTGCACTGTAGGCCTCTTGGGCGGACCTTTATAGATATAGAAAAAGGCTCCTGACAAAGTTCTATGCACTAGACACAGCCCTTTGCAGGGCTCAGTAGACAGTACGTGCGAGATACATGCATGTCGTTCTGGGTGTTGTGTCATGGACAAGAGGGCATCAGATACGTTTGACGATACGTATGTGTAAGGGTCTAGATACATGCATGACCGCTCCAAGTAGTGTATCGTTGACATTTGGGCATTACTCCATGACAAGACCCGATAGGGCGATCTGTACGTCTCTCTGATGTAGGATGGGTACGACGTGTGTGTAAGCCTTGAGTGCTATTAACCCAAACAACCAAATTAACAAGCAAATATGATTGAATGTTATATGTATGGTTATTCAGAATGCGTAGTTTAAATCTAGTCACAAGAACTTGTGTTCTGACTCCCTCATCATAACACACTCGCAGGTTAGGTTTGTGGCAGAGATGTTATAGCTTTGGATACTGGCTAGATAGTGTTAAAATCTTGGTAAGGCTATACTTAAGTATATTATACTTTATTCCGTTGTGATTTGTTTTTCTGAGCCCTAATATATTTTATACCTCTATCTTTTCTGCAGGATACCAAATAAGCCAACACGAGTTTCGATGAATTAGAATTTTGAAAAAAAATTGGTTTATCAGAATTCGGATTGTTACATTTGGTATCAGAGTTTAGGTTTAGGATTCCTGTATAAATAGTGAGTGAACGTATTTTTACTTTCAAAAATATAAATATATTATATATACACACCTAGATCCATAGGGGAACCCATTAAATAGAAAGAGTAGAATATGGAAAGAGTTGGGATATTTGTTTTGTACACTAAAGGAATGATCATGGAAATATGAGACCCTTAGGTAATTTGAGTGGGAAGTGTAGAATATGCTTTGTATTAGAGAAAGATGTATCCCGTCTGTTAGTATTTGATATGTTAGTATTTCTGATTAGTGTGTTTGGCAGTACTTCTTTATAAATTAAAAGTAAAAAGATTAAAAAAGAGGTAATGGATTGGGAATATATATAATTGAGAGAATTGACTTTGTGGGAGTGTCTAAGAAAGCCTAGGTAAGTTGGGAACCCACTTTGAGTCTAATCCCGTTATTAACTTTTAAGAACATGAAGTTTGTAAAAGCTTTTGAAAGATGGCTTATGATATTTTCGAGTTTTGATTTTAAAAGTGGTTTTGATGAAAAATATGTAAAGAACATATTTAGTCCGTATTGAGTTTTGAAGTAAAATGGGGTATATTTTGGAAAACAATGATTTTTTGTGAATGTTTTGTCTTAAATGAGTTCTCTCAGAAAAAGGTGCACATTATAGAGCATGTATAGCTTGCTAGTTTTCATATTATATATTATGAAAGGATTAAAAAGCAAAGCATAGAAAATGTTGCATTTTGTTTTCAGTAAAGAAAGTTCTGAAATCTCTATTCTTTTGACAATCATTTTGATCATTGTTTTAACAAGAAAATTTTGTTGGGTAGACAAAATAAGCAGTAAAAATTAAGAATAGAGTAGATGTTCGCACCTAGTAGTAAGTAACAATAATGACATTGTAAGCAAGAATAGTAGAAAACCTGATTGGGAAATAGTTGTCCTTGTCTACTCCTGTTTTAGTGATTTGAAAAAAAATGAGTTACATTTTTATGAGAAGGCATTTTTTTATGGTTTGGCAAAAATAAGTTTTGATGAGGAAAATAAAGTTTTGACAATTTAGAAAGAAAAATACATTGAGGAAGCCAAGCTATGTTTTTAAAAATCATGGAGTACATAGGGATTAGTTCCTAGGGAGAATGGGAAAAGTTTTGAGGCTATGAAATAGATAGCGGGGATTATCTTGGAATAATAGTAAGTTCCCGTAGAATGCGTAAGCATTGTAAGGCCTAGGATTGTTGCTTGGAAAAGAATGTTAGCACACATCAAGGGCTAGTGGTGACTACTAGATATTGAAGTGAAAGTAAGTGTTTAGATAATGTTGTTTGGACTTTTCTTTGGTGACATAGTCCTAAGATTCTTGGCCTTTAGCAGTAGCTGCGTAGAGTGCTTGTTTTCGTGTTTTAGTTGAAAGATTAAAAGGATTATTTGAAAACTAAAATTAGATAAGAGGATTAAGTTAAATAAGCTAAGAAAAGAAAAATGGTATAACCAAAAAGGAAACAATAAATTCAGTAAAGCAACAAACATAACAGTTAAGAAAAATGAAATTTCTGAGAAAAGGTGAGTAAAAAAAATTCTTCCAAGATAAGTCGAAAAAGAAAATCTGTAATAAGGAAAGTTTTCTTATGTGGGATGTGCTTGGATGGGAAAATAGGTAATCTTTATATAGTAGTTGCATAAAATCCAAGTACAGATTGAAAAGGTACATAAAAGGAAAATGGGGGAAAGTGAAGTTTTCTGTTTTCTACCTTTTTGTAACATAAGAAATCGAATTTAGAAAATTAGTTTTTTATAAAATTCAAAAATTAAAGTTGCTTGGTAGGGTTTTGGATGCAAAAAATTGGTTGAACTACGCTCTTGCTCTATAAGAGTGTGGGAAAATTTGGATGAAAAAGTATTTCGATTTTCTAAATATTTGCATTCATATAGAACTGCCGGTATATTTATGATGTGTGCATCATGTTTTCAAAAGATTTTCATGAATAGTTTACATTTATATACGGGGTACCGGTTAGTCATACATTACATTCATATATTACTATGTTGTATTGCACTTTGCATGAGTGCACAGATGTTTGCAAAATTAGATTCACACATAATGGATGTATACTGTGCGAGGGATTACTTAATTTGACCCTTAACAAATTTTGAGGACAAAATTTTCTAAGGGTGGGAGAATGTAACACCCGCATTCATATAAACAACAAAATGAATATTAACTAATTAAATATTCATAATTTGGTTAAACCGGTTGTACCATTGCATTCATCTCGGAATTCTGGTTCAGAGAGACACCAAGTTTGTGTAAAATGGATAACGTATAAACAAGTTATGAACCTTAGAAATTTGTAAACATATAAGAGGCTTATATATAATATTCAAATTAATTCAAATATGAATACAACACATAGGGAGGACCCATGTTGGGCCTGGGTCGACCTATGGGTCGACCCATGTATGGGTCATGTCGACCCAGGTGTTAGGTGGGTGGACCCATAAGGGTAGGTGGGTCGACCCAAGCATGTGTAACGCATTTTTATGATGTATTTTGATGGTTTGTGTTGTTCAAGTTACATTTAATTTAATCCGATGGTTCAGAGCTTTCTACTACGCCTATAAATAAATTAATAGGGCCTAGCTCCATTCTCATATTTTCTTTCGTGCTTCCTAGGTTCTGCCATTCTCTTCTTCCTCTAAACCTTTTTAGAAAATAAAATATTAGTTCTTAGGCTTCTGATACAAGGTTTGAAGATAAGAGAAATAGATCTACAGTGTAGGCATCTAGAATTCTGATACATGAGGCAAGTTCTCGAATTTGATCTTTTTAGGTTTCTTCCTTTCTTCCCTTTTTTCTTTTAGAATCAGATTTGCGAATTCATGTTTGTTTTTTATTAGATTCAGTTAGGGAGACCACGGAACAACAAATCTAGATCAGTTTCAAGGATTGGAAAGCTTTTAGGTGAGTGGATTTAAGTTATACCTTTTGATAACGATATATCTATCGTTTGCATTCCCCATTAAAGTGTATAATGAACCTGCTGAAATGTTCAACCCGATGAACTGATTAACTTGCTGAAATGTTTAATATGCTAGAATGTGAAATTTGCTGAAATGACTAACCGGTTAAATTGTTTAATCAGTTGAAATGTGAAGCCTGCTGAAAGGTCTAACCTGATGAAATATATTGAAATCATTACTATTGTATAAATCTGAATTGTATCTTTCGTTTGAATTATGAAATTTCTACAATACTATAATCCTGAAACCCAAAAGAGAATAGAACATGAAAATACAATATGCCTGATTCGTATGAAAATTTACAGTACTTGAGAAATGATAGATAACCGCATTTAGACACGAGGTTAAGTTCAACTTGTGGTAGAAGCCTGCGCGGAACCAACCGGCAAATCGAACATCAACACGTGGTCAACTTAATGTGAGGGGTCTAGCCCTAAACATGTATAGAAATATATGTAAGTAGCAGACAATAAGAAAATAAATTAATATACTTGTTGCGGTTAAAAAGAAAAGATTTCAGTGAATTAGAAATTAAATGTCCAACTCGAAAAATAAGAATGGGAAGGTATGTAATGGGTCGAGTTAGTAGGATGTGAAGAAAGAGTGATGTATTTCCCTAAGTGACATGTTCTCGGAAAGTTATTGCAAGTAAGCCATAGTAAAAAAAAGTAAAATAAAAGAAATTACTTACAACTACGGATTTGGATAGGAATACATTACGAAAATAAATCACTGATTCTTTCTGTATATCAAACTGACAAGGTGCATGATGTGTTTTCCTTAATGAAATAAAGAACTTATGTTACAGTAAATGAAGGACAAAGAATTACAACAGTAAAAGAATTAGAATGAACGGGGAATAATAATAACCTATTATGAATAAACTTGAATGTGAAAATGAAAGATAATATGTAGGCTTGTCCTAGGGACAAGTGAAAATTATAACGTAGGTTATAATAAACGATAGAGAAAATGAGATAACTTATGGAATGAAATAAGTTGTACTCAATTATAAATTAAGTAATCTGGAAACCTGAAACTTGTTGATTGAGAAAAGAAGAACATGTTATTGTAACTTGTAAACCTGATATTAGACGAAGAATTATAGGATAATAATGTAAGAAGATGGTAGATTTTAGACCTTGGATTACCAACTAAAGAATAACATGTTAAAATCTTATTAATGAACTTAAATGGTTTAAGTCGTATAGATGAAATTAATAGTGAGAGGGGTCCATTCCTTACTGATATAAGGGGCTCGAAGGGAACTTGGTAACTTGAAGTATAAGTCAATATGATTGGAGATAACCAAGTTAATTAGAAACATGAGGAGATAGAGCAAGCGCGTAATTGAAAGTTTAGAGTTAGGGTCTAATAACACGTTAACCTGATGCGCTTGGACAAGTCCATACGTCGGAAGGTGCTGAACTCAACGGGGTTGGGCCACGGTGGTGTCATGAGGCACAAGGGGAGCGTACGTCCATCTTATTTTCTACTTGCTTGCTGGCTCCGAGGGACTAGGTTGAAGCACGCTGCTTCCGAGGGACGTAGTAGGGTACTCCAAGATGGTCATGTGTTATGGTGCATGCTAAGGCTGTGCTCGCATAGGTTGGATCTGCGCAGTACCATCAAGTGAGTATACTTTGACTGCAACGTAGTTTGCAGTTAGAAGGCTGTGACGGGGTGACATTGGGTGATTCGACGGTTTGCCTACAGAGCGGCTGGTCAGGACCAAATTATGGATAGTAACCGTCGGGTATCCATCATCAGCAGTCAGTGTGATGCGGAAATACTATAGCCAAAACCAGGAGACCATCGACCTTTCACTACTGAGGCATTGGGTTGCGGGACACGCCAATTTGGATGTAGATTTCTTGCTAGGGGCACATCATTTAGCTCTTGATATAGTCTTTCATTATTTGAGGGAGGGGTCGGATGGGACCATAGCCATTATAAAATAATGACCATAGTTTAGATATCTTCATTGTAGGCTTCTTGAATGGACCTTTACAGATATAGAAAAAGGCTCCCGACCGAGTTCCATGCACTAGACACAACCTTGTTACGGGACTCGGTCCATAGTAGATAGTACATGTGAGATACATGCATGCCGTTCTGGGTGGTGTATCCTGGACAGGAGGGCATCAGATACGTTTGAAGATACGTACGTGTAAGGGTCTAGATACATGCATGATCGCTCTAGGTGGTGTATCGTGGACATTAGGGCATTATTCCATGACAAGACCCGATAAGGTGATCCGTACGTCGCTCTGACGTAGGATGGGTAACTTGGCACCGCTACGTATAAATCCATATGTCACTCTGGCATAGGATAAGGGATTGTGTACGCTTCCGCAGTGTAACGGCTGAGACTGTGCGAGAAGGGTACTACGGGAAGTACTTTGATTTTTGGGGGTAGCTATACATATGCTATATTAGATTAATCTGTTGGGAGGTAGATTGGTACGACGTGTGTGTAAGCCTTGAGTGCTATTAACCCAAACAACCAAATTAACAAGCAAATATGATTGAACGTTATATGTACGGTTATTCAGATTGCATAGTTTAAGTCTAGTCACGAGAACTTGTGTTCTGACCCGCTCCTCATAACACACTCGTAGGTTAGGTTTGTGGCAGAGATGTTATAGCTTTGGATACTGGCTAGGCAGTGTTAAAATCTTGGTAAGGCTATACTTGATAATATTATATTTTATTCCGCTGTGAGATATTTTTCTGAGCTCTGATATATTTTATATCTCTATCTTTTCTGCAGGATACCAAATAAGCCAACACGAATTCGATGGATTAAAATTAAAAAAAAAATATCGGTCTATCGGAGTTCAGGTTATTACATTCAATATTAGAGCTTAGGTTTAGGATTCTTGTATAGATAGTGAGTGAACGTACTTGTATTTTCAAAAATATAAATATATTATATATACACACCTAGATCCATAGGGGAACCCACTAAATAGAAAGAGTAGAATATGGAAAGAGACGGGAAATCTATTTTGTACACTAAAGGAATGATCATAGAAACATGAGACCCTTAGGTAGTTTGGGTGGGAAGCGTACAATATGCTTTGTATTAGAGAAAGATGTATCCCGTCTGTTAGTCTTTGAGATGCTAGTATTTCTGATTAGTGGGTTTGGCAGTACAACCTGATAAATTGGAAGAAAAAAGGTTATAAAAGCCGAAATGGATTGGGAACATAAATAATTGAGAGAATTGACTTTGTGGGAGTGTCTAAGAAAGCCTAGGTAAGTTGGGAACCCACTTTTAGTCTAACCCCATTATTTACTTTTAAGAACTTGAAATATGTAAAAGCTTTTGAAGATGGTTTATGACGTTTTCAAGTTTTGATCTTAAAAGTGTTTTTGATGAAAAATATGTAAAAAACATATCTAGTACATTTTGAGTTATAAAGTGAAATGGGGTATATATTGGAAAACATTGATTTTTTGTGAAGGTTTTATTTTAAATGAATTCTCTCAGAAAAAGGTGCACATTATAGAGCATGTATATCTCGCTAGTTTTCATATAATATAGTATGAAAGGATTAAAAAGCAAAGCATAGAAAATGTTGCATTTTGTTTTCAGTAAAGAAAGTTTTGAAATCTCTATTCTTTTGACAATCATTTTGATCATTGTATTAACAAGAAAATTTTGTTGGGTAGACAAAATAAGCTATAGAAATTAAGAATAGAGTAGATGTTCGCACCTAGTAGTAAGTAACAATAATGACATTCTAAGCAAGAATAGTTAAAACCTGATTGGGAAATAGTTGTCCTTGTCTACTCCAGTTTTAGTGATTTGAAAAAAAAATGAGTTACATTTTTATGAGAAGGCATGTTTTTATGGTTTGGCAAAAATAAGTTTTCATGAGGAAAATAAAGTTTTGACAATTTTGAAAGAAAAATACATTGAGGAAGCCAAACTATGTTTTTAAAAAATCATGGAGTACGTAAGGATTAGTTCCTAGGGAGAATGGGGAAAGTTTTGAGTCTATGAAATAGATAGCGAGGATTATCTTGGAATAATAGTAAGTTCCCATAGAATGCGTAAGCATTGTGAGGCCTAAGATTATTGCTTGGAAAAGACTATTAGCACACAGCAAGGACTAGGGGTGACTACTAGATAGTGAAGGGCAAGTAAGTGTTTAGATCTTGTTTTTTGGACTTTTCTTTGGTGACATAGTCCTAATATTCTTGGCCCTTAGCAGTAATTGTGTAGTTGCTTGTTTTCGTGTTTTAGTCGAAAGATTAAAAGGTTTATTTGAAAACTAAACTTAGATAAGAGGATTAAGTTAAATAAGCTAAGAAAAGAAAAATGGCATAGCTAAAAAGGAAACAATAAATTCAGTAAAGAAACAAAAATAACAGTTAAGAAAAGTGAAATTTCTGAGAAAAGGTTAGTAAAAATAAATTCTTCCAAGATAAGTTGAAAATGAAAATCTATAATAAGGAAATTTTCTTATGTGGGTTGTGCTTGGATGGAAAAATAGAGAATCTTTATGTAGTAGTTGCATAAAATCCAAGTACAGATAGAATAGGTACATAAAAGGGAAACGGGGGAAAGTGAAGTTTTCCGTTTTCTACCTTTTTGTAACATAAGAATTCGAATTTAGAAAATAAGTTTTTTCTAAAATTCAAAAATTAATGTTTCTTGGTAGGGTTTTGGATGCAAAAACTAAATGACCTACGCTCTTGCTCTATAAGTGTGTGGGAAATTTTGGATGAAAAAATATTTTGATTTTCAAAATATTTGCATTCATGTAGAAGTGTCTGTTTATTTAGGATGTGTGCATCATGTTTTCAAAAAAAATTCATGAAAAGTTTACATTCATATAGGCATACATTACATTCATATATTACTATGTTGTATTACAGTTTGCACGAGCGCACAGATGTTTGCAAAATTGGATGCACACATAATGGATATATACTGTGCGAGGGACTACTTAATTTGACCCTTACCGAATTTCGGGGATGAAATTTCCTAAGGGTGGGAGAATGTAACACCCCGCATTTATATAAACAATAAAATGAATATTAAATAATTAAATATTCATAATTAGGTTAAACCAGCCGTACCATTGCGCTCGTCTCAGAATTTTGGTTCAGATAGACACCAAGTTTGCGTAAAATGGATAACGTATTAACAAGTTATGTACCTTAGAAGTTTGTAAACATATAAGAGGCTTATATATAATATTCAAATTAATTCAAATATGAATGCAACGCATAGAGAGGACCCAAGTCGGGCCTAGATCGACCTATGGGTCGACCCATGCAAGGGTCATGTCGACCCAGGTGTGAGGTGGGTCGACCCATCCCCTAGGGTTGACCTATAGGTCAGCCCATGGGGGTAGGTGGGTCGACTTAAGCGTTTGTAACGCGTTTTTATAACGTATTTTTGCTGGTTTGTGTGGTTCGGATTACATTTAATTTAATCCGATGGTTCAGAGCTTTCTACTACGCCTATAAATAGATCAGCAGGGCCTAGATTCTTTCTCATATTTTCTGAGGTGCTGCCCAGGTTCTGCCATTCTCTTCTTCCTCCAAACCTTTTCAGAATAAAAAATATTAGTTCATAGGCTTCTGATTCAAGGTTTGAAGATAAGAGATACAGATCTATAGTGTAAATGTCTAGAATTCTGATAGATGAGGTAAGTTCTCGAATTTGATCTTTTTAGGTTTCTTCCTATCTTCCCCTTTTTCTTTTAGAATCAGATTTGTGAATCCGTGGTTGTCTTGTATTATAATCAGTTAGAGAAACCACGGAGCAATAAATCTGGATTAGATTCAAGGATTGGAAAGCTGTTAGGTGAGTGGATTTAAGTTATACCTTTTGATAACGATATATCTATCGTTTGCATTCCCCGTTAATGTGTATAATGAACCTGCTAAAATGTTTAACCTGATGAACTGATTAACTTGTTGAAATGTTTAATATGCTAGAATGTGAAATTTGCTGAAATGAATAACCGGTTAAATTGTTTAATCAGTTAAAATGTGAAGCCTGCTGAAAGGTATAACCTGATGAAATATGTTGAAATCATTACTATTGTATAATTATAAATTGTATCCTTCGATTGAATTATGAAAATTATGCATTATTGTAATCCTGAAACCTGAAAGAGAATAGAAAATAAAATTACAACATGCCTGGTCCGTATGAGAATTTACAGGACTTGAGAAATGATAGATAACCACATTTGGAAACGACATTAAGTTCAACTTATGGTAGAAGCCTGCGCGGAACCAACCGGCAAATCCAACATCCACAAGTGGTCAACTTAATGTGAGGGTCTAGTGCCTAAACATGTATAGAAATATATGTAAGTAGCAGACAATAAGAAAATAAAATAATATACTTGTTGCAATTAAAAAGAAAAGATTTCAGTGAATTAGAAATTAAACTTCTAACTTGGAAAATAAGAAAGGGAAGGTATGTATTGGGCTGAGTTAGTGGGATGCGAAGGAAGAGTGATGTATTTACCTAAGTGACATGTTCTAGGAACATTGTTGCAAGTAAGCCATAGTAAAAAAAAGTAAAATAAAAGAAATTACTTACAACTACGGATTTGGATGTGAATACATTATGAAAATAAATCACTGATTCTTTATGTATATCAAACTGACAAGGTGCATGAAGTGTTTTCCTTCATGTTACAGTAAATGAAGGATAATGAATTAAACCAGTAAAAGAATTAGAATGAATGGGGAATGATAATAACCTATTATGAATAAACTTAAATGTGAAAATGAAAGATAATAGGTAGACTTATCGTACGAACAGGTGGAAATTATAACGTAGGTTATAATAAACGATAGAGAAAATGAGAACTTATGGAATGAAATAAGTTGTAATTAATTATAAACAAGTAATATGGAAACCTGAAACTTGTTGATTGAGAAAAGAAGAACATGTTATTGTAACTTGTAAATCTGATATTATACGAAGAATGACAAGATTATAATGTAAGAAGAGGGTAGATTTTAGACCTTGGATTACCATCTAAAGAATAACATGTTAAGGCTTATTAATGAACTTAAATGGGTTAAGTCATATAATTGAAATCAATAAGTGAGAGGGGTCCATTCCTTAGAGATATAAGGGGCTCGGAGGGAACTTGGTACTTGAAGTATAAGTCAATATGATTAGAGATAACCAGGTTAATTAGAAACCTGAGGAGATAGAGCATGCGCGTAATTGAATGTTTAGACTTAGATTCTAATAATACGTTAACCTGTTGTGCTTGGACAAGTCCATACGTCGGAAGGTGGTAACCCAACGGGGTTGGGCCACGGTGGTGTCATGATGCACGAGGGGAGCGCACGTCCATCTCATTTTCTACTTGCTTGCTGGCTCCGAGGGACTAGGTTGAAGCATGCTGCTTCTTAGGGACATAGTAGGGTACTCCAAGATTGTCCTCTATTATGGTGCATGCTAATGCTATGCTCGCATAGGTTGGATCTGCGCGGTACCATCAAGTGAGTACACCTTGACTGCAACGTAGTTTGCAGTCAAAAGGCTGTAACGGGGTGACGTTGGGTGATTCAATGGTTTGCCTACATAGAGGCTAGTCAGGACCAAATTAAGGATAGTAATCGTTGGGTACCCATCATTAGCAGTCAGTGTGATGCGAAAAGACTATAGCTAAAACCAAGAGACAATCGACCTTTCACTACCGAGGCTTTGGGTTGTGGGACACGCCAATTTGGATGTAGATTGCTTGCTAGGGGCACATCATTTAGCTCTTGTTATAGTCTTTCATTAATTGAGGAGGGGTCGGATGGGACCATAGTCATCGTGAAATGCAGACCATAGTCTAGATATCTATATTGTAGGCCTCTTGGATGGACCTTTACAAATATAGAAAAAGGCTCCCGGGCGAGTTCCTTGTACTAGACACAATGAAACACCCCACCTCCGTTAAGGTCACTCACAAAGGGAATGCCTTAACTTTGGTGGAGGTTTATAAGTAAAAGCCACAGACAAACTCAAGATACATATAAATACACATATTTTAAACAGCGGAAACCAAACAGACTTTTATTTCATCAATACATGTTCAAACAAAACATTCCATAATTGTCTCAAAATACTTTCAACATTACAGCCTTATTACTGTCTTGATTATTAAAGAAGCATAAATCATAAATAAAGTGACAAAAATCCCCATAGTGATATCCGAAGCCATAATCCGAGCAAAAGAGATCCAAATCATACATCTACGTTCTTGGAGCTTGTAAAGAGTCTGACTGAGCTGAGTTGTCTCCTCCCTGTGGAACTGAGGCCGGGGAGGGGGGACGAAAGAAAAGAAGACGAAAAGAAAATAGAGTCAGACATAAAGCCTGAGTAAATCTAGTAACTCTTCAGTATGTGAATAAGAAAAATGGCATGATAGACATAAATTGAAAATAGGAAAGCGTCACAGACTAAGGAAGTGTCAAATGTACTATCGCACTCGTACTATAACTCTGCACCTACTTGAGTTTATTCTAACCGGCACCCCATGCTAAGGGTGAAGTGATCCCCATTTTTATTTAAAGATCGGCTCCTACTCGCGTTAACATGTGTCATACGACCCCAAAGAATTGTAGATACCTATGCTGGTCCGACCATGGGGTGTATCAAGACCCATGGTGGCGGCCCCGACAAAAATTCTAGAAGGCATAGGTTATACTACTGGTGTCCCCAGTGCCCTGGTTGTCTGCTCTGGAGTGTGTGCACGCCCGCACCCCGTTAGACCTACATGGTGCACCCACCGCCATCGTTTGACCGCTTACAATCAGCCCAGTAATCGTGCCCCACCCTGCCTAGTTTTAGGGTACCATGATACCTAACTTGGGTTACTGCTGAAACGGGTCCCTCATTACCAGGATTTTCTAGTCAAACATGTTAAGTTGTTAAGTGTCTGTATTTACCTAACCCCACCCATCAATTCTTGTTAACAAGTTGAATTTGGTTAAGTGTTATAGTTGACTTAACCCTACCATCTGTCCTTAGCCTCTTAGAGACCCTGACCACTCACATTAGACAGATATTGCTATGGTTGCTGGATGTGTCGGTCGGTTCCGGGCAGGTTTACACCGTAGCTCAGTCTAACGTCGGGTCATTATTGGGCTCAATGCTTAACCACCCACATTGGATAGGTATTGTTGTGACTACTGGACAGCCGGGCCGGTCCAGGCAGGTTTACATCACAACTCAATCCAACCTCTGTAACAACCCGAAAATCTGGGCCAGTTTAAAATTTTTGTTTTGGCAATTTTAGCGAATTTAGTATATTTAAAATAGATTATTTTAAATAAAATCGATGAGAAATTTATTTTGAATATAATTAGAACGTATATATTATACGCGTCGTCGTTAGAATATATAATAATTATATATAATTATAAAAGGAATTGAAAATGGCGCGGTAGTTCGAAAATTCGATTTCTAATTTCAAATGAATATACAGAATTCAATATAAGTCAGAATTGAACGAAACAAGAAATATTTGAATCTGTATAACTATATCTTTGTAACGAAGTTAACAAACTGAGATTTCATTTTAGAAATGATAAGATATGTCCAGTTTAAAATTAGAAATAGTCGCTGTGGAATTTATATATATTTTTATATATATAAGGCCCTTAAAAATAGCAATTTTGCAAACTACCTCGGATTTCGACGAAACCACTTTTGTTGGGTCCGCAGTGTAAAGTTATTGCTAGATTTCAAATTTCATAATTTTTCGAATCAATATGTGAGCGTGGCAAAAGAAAACGCGTTTGACCAGTTTCAGTTGATTTTAATCGGCTGGAAATTGGCCATTTTTTCAACGGTCTCAGAATTCAATGAAACTAGTTTTGTTAGGACCGTATCGTCAATACGAAGCTAGAAAATATTTTTCTGGAATATTTCGAGTTAGTATGTGGCCCCGGTAATTTGAAATGTACGTTTAAAATTCAATATAGTGATTTAATTGTAAATTCAGCGGAAACTGATTGTAACGATCAAACCAGCTTACGATACATATCCCATTGTGTTCGGAATGGGGGTAAAACGCTATGGACGACAGGCGGTGGACCTCGTTTCGAGGTCGTATGTAAAAGTCAACCCTTTTGCAAAACTTAATAATTAAATAATAATAAAATAAATAAAAAAAATTATTACCTTCCCTCCTTTTCTCTTCTGCTTGCCCCCCCCCCCCCCCCGCTTCATTATACAGAATAAAAAAAAAGAAGAAAACCTAATCCTAAATCGCGCCGCCCCCTGACGCTCGAGCCGCCGACGAAGCCCACCGCCAGATCGCCGTCCTCTGTCAGACTTCCTCCCTCCAGGCATCGCCTGAACCTTCGAGCAACCCAACCCCGACACCTCCGAACCCCAGTCGAAGCCTCCGAACCTCGGCGCGACACCCCCTGAACCTCCGAACGCCGCCTGAGCCGCCCTCGACTTCCCTCCTCCCCTTCGCATACCACGGTAAGCATTTAATTTATTTTATTTTTATTTTTGTTTTATAAAACTGATTTATAGCTAAATACTGTATTTTTCTTTTAGATTTGAAAACAGGATTTTTAAAAGAAAAGAAAAACAGAATTTTTAAAAGATTTAAAAACAGATTTTTTAGAAAAAGATTTAAAAACAGGATTTTTAAAAGAAAAGAAAAACAGAATTTTTAAAAGATTTAAAAACAGATTTTTTAGAAAAAGATTTAAAAACAGGATTTTTAAAAGATTTAAAAACAGAATTTTTAAAAGATTTGAAAACAGAATTTTTGAAAGAAATAAAAACAGAATTTTTGAAAAGAAATAAAAACTAATTTGATAAAGTTTAAAAACTGTTTTGAAAAGAATTTTGAAGACTGATTTTTAAAGAAAATAAAAACGGAGTTTATTTTAAGGTTAGAAAAAAAGGGGTTTAAACTTTGAAATTAAAAAGGTTGAATCTTTTAAAAGAAAAAGATTTGAACTTGCAAAAATAAAGATCATATTTTTAAAAAGAGAAAAGTCGGAATTTTTGATAAGTAGAAGAAGTAAGATATGATTCTTATATTTTTAAAGGAATAAAAATATAATTTTTACATCATAAGAATATTAAAAATATAATCTTTGTTTTTAAAATATGATCTTTATATATTGAATAACATAGTAAAAATTCGATTTTTACTTATGTAGAGAATACGGGAAACGAAAGCGACAAGAAGACGAAATAGACGAAGATTTCCATAAAGGAAGAGTCGTGTGAGTGGATAGCTATTGGTGAGAATTTCTCACCTTTCAATTTAATTTTTCTAGTTATATATATATACTAGGATGCAGACGGTGCTTAGTAGCACCCGACACAATCGTCCACAGACCATGGACTTGTTTGTTTGGTTGCATAGATTAGTTATATGATGTGATTTGAATTTGGTTGTTTGGTGATTTTGATTGATGTGTGAATGGCGTGGGCCTTCACTAGACCGGGGATAAGGCTAGGCCTCGTCCCGTTTCTAGTATCATGCCGTTATGCCGCCGAAATTTTCTAAAATATGTTAGAAAAATAAAAATATCATTTATTGAATAAATGAACTGAAAAGAAATTCATATGTTGAAATAAAATGTTTTGTCGTTAAAAATATATTTTTTAACGTGAAGTGAATAAAATAAAATATTCATTTATAAACCGAGCGGTTTGTTTATGTACACCTATTTGAATGACATTGATTGGGACGATAAATTTTACACATCGCCCAACTGCACAAATAAAATATGTGTTTGATTGTTTGAAACCCCGCACGGGTGTTAGGATGAAATTTGAAGTTCACTCATCCTGATTGATTAAATATGTCGATCGATTGATTGACAGGCTGTTATAAGCGTTAGACATCTATATTTGATGCTTATACAGTGTAGTGCACTTTGGTTGATGGTTGATTATTTTTCAATGCTATTATATACATGTGTTGTATGGAAATCCATATAATTAACTTTATACGGTAATTGATTGGGCCTCATTCCAATTTGAAAAATAAAGAATATTCTAAAATAAAAGTTCATGTGTTGACAGTACTCATTCATTGAGATTGGTCATGTGTTGAACGAAATATTTTGATAACAACTATTTTGAAAGAAAAGAAATATTCGAAATAGAATATTGAAAATAGAAATTTATGAAGCCGTGTTGATTAGATTGACGCCATTTTGACGTAAACGATATTTATATCGATTTTATTCATTTTAAAATGAATATTGAAAAGTAATCTCGAAATCGAATATTTCGAAATGAATTGAATTGAAAACGATTTCGAAATAAATTGAATTGAAAACGATTTCGAAATGAATTTGAATTGAAAACGATTTCGAAATGAATTGAATTGAAAACGATTTCGAAATGAATTGAATTGAAAACGATTTCGAAATGAATTGAATTGAAAACGATTTCGAAATAAATTGAATTGAAAACGATTTCGAAATGAATTGAATTGAAAACGATTTCGAAACGAATTGAATTGAAACGAATTCAAGTTGAATTGAAAGCGAATTGAAATGAATTCAAATTGAATTGAAATTTGAATTGAATAGAAATGAATTTTGAAACGAATTTATAAAGAAGAATTCAATTTTGCTTTGAATTGAAATGGAATTTGAAATAGGTTTTGAAACGATTTTAATACTATTTATATAATTCGTTTTGAATAGAAATCGACGAAATATATATTATATATATTATATATATAATATAATGGCCTGAATAGAACGCGCCGCGCCGCGGCAGTTCGCGAATTTCGACCATTTATTTCAAACGGACATTACGGGAGATCCGACCGTCGGATTCTCCTAAAACCGGAACCGTTGGGTTCGTATCGAAAAGAGCTTTCTAATGAATATTAGAAATTAGAAATCTAACGGTTGGATTTGGAATTATGTCCAAATCAAATTCGAAAAAGGTCGCTGTAAGTGCAGTTCGATGGCCATTGATGGAAATCGACTGTACGGGCCTTGATAAAATTATTAAAAATAGTAATAATTTTTGTAAAATCATAAGAAATGATTTAGAAAGTATTGGGATGAAAAACTCCATATTTGAAAGGATAAAATTAGATTTTTATCGAAATGAACTAGTTTTGAACTAGAATTATAATTCTATTTATTTTTAAATAAATAAATTGAATTTGAAATGGTTTTGAAAATAACCAAAATTTCCAATGATTGCATTGGAATGGACTTGAATCGAAATTGTCTTCGGAATATTTCGATGTTGGATTTCGTGATTATACAAATGTTGTTAGGGAAATTTGAAAGATATAGATATATATCGTTATTTCCCATACGATATTTGTTAGTCGTAGAATTTGATATTGAATATAAGCCGGTATATTTTCTATTCAGAGCCTTATATTGAATATCAAATGTGATTTGGGTTTGTCGTGAATGGTGTCTTCACTAACACTGTTCTTGAACCCAGTTGAGAAAAGATTAAATCTTTTTATTTAGATTTAATGAAGTGTACCAATTAAAAATGATATTTAATTGGAATTGAATTAGTATTGATTTTTGGGTTTATCGTGAACAGTGTTTTAAATAACACTTGTTCTTTAACCCGATAATTAATGGATTGATTTTTGGGTTTATCGTGAACAGTGTTTTAAATAACACTTGTTCTTTAACCTGATAATTAATGGATTGATTTTTGGGTTTATCGTGAACAGTGTTTTAAATAACACTTGTTCTTTAACCTGATAATTAATGGAATGATTTTTGGGTTTATCGTGAACAGTGTTTTAAATAACACTTGTTCTTTAACCTGATAATTAATGGAATAATTTTTGGGTTTATCGTGGACAGTGTTTTTAAATAACACTCGTTCTTTAACCCGATGATTAATGAATGTGATTTTGGGTTTATCGTGAACCGTGTTTTTAAATGACACTGATTCTTTAACCCAGTCAAAGATTAAAACTAAGTGGAGTTTTAATGAATCTTTAATTAGATTGAAATGATCGAAAATGGAGTATCACCAGTTTTGCTCCAGGCGATAGTTAAATCTTTAATTAGATTTGAACGTGAAATGGTAATTGAATTTACCGATAACACTGTGGTGTTAGATATGAAGTATTCACAGTTTTACTTCATGGGATGAATAGGTTGGGATTGGGAAATTATAACAAATGATTACTTCGGTAAGGTTCGCTAATCCCGACTAGTTTGAATTGATATTCAAAAGTTGATTAAAGAATAAATTCAAGAATTTATCTTTGATAAAATTAATGGGAACCTTTCCCTATGAATGTGAAATTAGAAACTAACTGTCGGTTAGCTAAGTAGAATGATTTTCTGGATATTGATCTGATGTTGGTTTCGGCCTTCGGGGTTAATATTTGGGAAATTATTCTCTTGATTAATTTACGGTTAGTGACTGATGAATTGGAATGAGGCGTATGTTGTGTTTGTGTAACACTTTTATAATATATACGCGAGTTATTCGGAAAGACCGGGTTTATCCCATTCTGAATAACTGATACGACGATAAGTCGAAGATGAAGACGATGGTCGAAGACCGGAGGTCTTCACGTCGTTTGGGTGATAACTGATGATCTTGATTGGGCTGTACACCCAAGAAGATGGAAACAGTTGGTGATCGTCCAGACGTACTTGGAGATCGATGGATATGCGGGGTACTAGGTGCTCCCGGTTTCGTTCAGACCCAGAACGGACTTGTAAATGGACTCTGTGTCTGACATCGGATTTCATTCTGTGTGACTGATATCGGTTGCATAGGATGGTTTGCCTGTGTGGCATGCTAAGATGCAAATGATCAAGGCTTCTGTTGAAAAGCAAAGTCTTGTGGTGATGATCAAAGCACGGCCTTTGTGGCGTAGCTTTGTGTAACGTTTACCTCGCGTGTTTCACACCCGGTATGAACCAAAAACGGGAGACGGACGTCAGGGAGGGCATGCGTTTCTTTCTAGCTAGAAGTGGCGTCAGTGGTTTTACACGCCCTGACGAGTTTGACTTATGTGGTTGTTGCTGTTGCGAGGCGCCTCGGTTATATCGGTTTCGGCCGAATGCATTCTGGTCGGCTGACGGACCAGACTTACACCCCATAGGGTGGGGAGACGTAGTGTTCAGGCATAATAATCCACTCCGTGTGGACCGGCCCTGAGGATCCAAGGGGCAGTTGCGGCTGTTCCTGAGGGGCGGGCTAGAGCGTCTCGAATCGGTTGAGGACTATCTTTTGCCTCGGTTCATAGATGGAAATCCAATTTCCAAATACGTGACATTTGCGGTTTTAATTGTAGAACTAGTATGGCGACATGATATATGGTACCCATGCCGCCTATGATTGATACTTATGATTTGAAGTTGTTTTATACACTATGCACTTATAACAGTATCAAATGATTTGTTTCTAAACGTATCAAGCATTCTTTGGCTGTTATAAGGTAAAACCCTATCCCCCGGCTTGCGTTGCATTGTGTGATAGGACCTGGGTCTTATAACAGCTTCATCTTTCTTTATTTAGCATTGCGCTGCTGTTTTATGCACTGGTATTCTTGGGAGGAAACCCGTTCCGTGTTATACGGCGTGGTCCCTTGATTTACCTAACTTTTAAAATAAAGAATAATAACTGTTTTAGTTCTCACACCAGTCACATGACTGACCTGGAGTTTATTGTGTTAACCTAAACTCTGGGTGCCCTTATTTTGACACGGGCAGCTAGTAGTTTTGGTTTTGCAGATTTATATTCACAGGATCCTGGTTTACAGCTGGAACGATATCCGGAAAGCTTTGTATCCGTATATCTCATTCTAGTTGTGTATTGTATTATTTTCCGCTGCTATGTATTTAAATGTAATTTGAATCTCTGATATTTCTGTGTAATATTTATTCATTTATACTCTGTATGTTCTTGTAATCTGATGCATTGTTGTAATATACAATGAAATGTTCTTCCGTATGTGTTATGTTGTGGTTTGTTCTCGAACTATCCGACGCTTTCCTTTACGGGGAAGTTGCGGGTCGTCACAGTTGGTATCAGAGCTTTGGTTTATAAAGCTCAGAGAACAAGGCACATTAGAACCATACGAAAGAATTCATCAGATAATTGGATTAGTAATATCCAATGGGATGACTCGTTAGAGATGGGATCAGTAATATCCTAGAACGAGTGTGAAGAGTATAATTTTGAAAGTGAAAACAATTTTGTTTTGAAAATTTAAATCAACTATTCGTATTTGATTAATTATTTTATATTGATTTTGGACAATTCAGTATATAAAGAATTTGCATATACGCCTTGCAAACGTATATTCAAAGTTTTAATATATTGGATAGATATAGCATCGCACTCTAGTCGCCCGAAGATGATATTGATGATAGCGATCGCATCATCAACATTTATGTTCGAGTTTCGAAGGTGTGATTTTCTATATATTTCCATTAGACTGGTGTGAGAACCAAAACTAATATAGCTAGAATTCATTGTTGTGATTTGGCATCAAAACATGATTTTCTTTATATGTATCAAAAGTTATGAATTTGAAACTCTAATTCACTAATTGATTGATGTTTTGTGTTGTTTGTTTATTTGTTCGCTAATTTTGAACCATTATGCCTAATTGAACCAAATATTGAATTGTATTGAAAATTGGTCGCAATTTGCTTGCATATACATATACATCATTGAACAGGTCATAGCAAGGAGGCTAGAGCCAGAGAATAAAATTTGTTTGCCCGACAAATAGGTACATGTTTACTACATAATTTCCTGTTTTGTTTGGGTGATGATGATTTTGTGAGCCTATTGGCTAGCCGCTTGGCTTTTTCTTTTTCTTTTTGAGATCTGAAGGACCGGGGAAGCTATTTGAAATTCCCCCGATGCTCCCATTGCAGGGGAGGTTATGGCGAAATTTTTCGAAAATTTAGGGTGTTAGCCAAATTTTTGAAATTTTGAAAATTCTCAGAAACTAAAGAGTTGGAGAATGGAAGCCAGATCGAACGTAGAGCTGATTAATCAAACCACTTTCGACTTTGTTCCTTTTCGAGGACGAAAAGTTTTAAGTGGGGGAGATTGTAACAACCCGAAAATCTGGGCCAGTTTAAAATTTTTGTTTTGGCAATTTTAGCGAATTTAGTATATTTAAAATAGATTATTTTAAATAAAATCGACGAGAAATTTATTTTGAATATAATTAGAACGTATATATTATACGCATCGTCGTTAGAATATATAATAATTATATATAATTATAAAAGGAATTGAAAATGGCGCGGTAGTTCGAAAATTCGATTTCTAATTTCAAATGAATATACAGAATTCAATATAAGTCAGAATTGAACGAAACAAGAAATATTTGAATCTGTATAACTATATCTTTGTAACGAAGTTAACAAACTGAGATTTCATTTTAGAAATGATAAGATATGTCCAGTTTAAAATTAGAAATAGTCGCTGTGGAATTTATATATATTTTAATATATATAAGGCCCTTAAAAATAGCAATTTTGCAAACGACCTCGGATTTCGACGAAACCACTTTTGTTGGGTCCGCAGTGTAAAGTTATTGCTAGATTTCAAATTTCATAATTTTTCGAATCAATATGTGAGCGTGGCAAAAGAAAACGCGTTTGACCAGTTTTAGTTGATTTTAATCGACTGGAAATTGGCCATTTTTTCAACGGTCTCAGAATTCAATGAAACTAGTTTTGTTAGGACCGTATCGTCAATACGAAGCTAGAAAATATTTTTCTGGAATTTTTCGAGTTAGTATGTGGCCCCGGTAATTTGAAATGTACGTTTAAAATTCAATATAGTGATTTAATTGTAAATTCAACGGAAATTGATTGTAACGATCAAACCAGCTTACGATACATATCCCATTGTGTTCGGAATGGGGGTAAAACGCTATGGACGACAGGCGGTGGACCTCGTTTCGAGGTCGTATGTAAAAGTCAACCCTTTTGCAAAACTTAATAATTAAATAATAATAAAATAAATAAAAAAATTATTACCTTCCCTCCTTTTCTCTTCTGCTTGCCCCCCCCCCCCCCCCCACGCTTCATTATACAGAATAAAAAAAAAAAAGAAAACCTAATCCTAAATCGCGCCGCCCCCTGACGCTCGAGCCGCCGACGAAGCCCACCGCCAGATCGCCGTCCTCTGTCAGACTTCCTCCCTCCAGGCATCGCCTGAACCTTCGAGCAACCCAACCCCGACACCTCCGAACCCCAGTCGAAGCCTCCGAACCTCGGCGCGACACCCCCTGAACCTTCGAACGCCGCCTGAGCCGCCCTCGACTTCCCTCCTCCCCTTCGCATACCACGGTAAGCATTTAATTTATTTTATTTTTATTTTTGTTTTATAAAACTGATTTATAGCTAAATACTGTATTTTTCTTTTAGATTTGAAAACAGGATTTTTAAAAGAAAAGAAAAACAGAATTTTTAAAAGATTTAAAAACAGATTTTTTAGAAAAAGATTTAAAAACAGGATTTTTAAAAGAAAAGAAAAACAGAATTTTTAAAAGATTTAAAAACAGATTTTTTAGAAAAAGATTTAAAAACAGGATTTTTTAAAGATTTGAAAACAGAATTTTTAAAAGATTTGAAAACAGAATTTTTGAAAGAAATAAAAACAGAATTTTTGAAAAGAAATAAAAACTGATTTGATAAAGTTTAAAAACTGTTTTGAAAAGAATTTTGAAGACTGATTTTTAAAGAAAATAAAAACGGAGTTTATTTTAAGGTTAGAAAAAAAGGGGTTTAAACTTTGAAATTAAAAAGGTTGAATCTTTTAAAAGAAAAAGATTTGAACTTGCCAAAATAAAGATCATATTTTTAAAAAGAGAAAAGTCGGAATTTTTGATAAGTAGAAGAAGTAAGATATGATTCTTATATTTTTAAAGCAATAAAAATATAATTTTTACATCATAAGAATATTAAAAATATAATCTTTGTTTTTAAAATATGATCTTTATATATTGAATAACATAGTAAAAATTCGATTTTTACTTATGTAGAGAATACGGGAAACGAAAGCGACAAGAAGACGAAATAGACGAAGATTTCCATTAAGGAAGAGTCGTGTGAGTGGATAGCTATTGGTGAGAATTTCTCACCTTTCAATTTAATTTTTCTAGTTATATATATATACTAGGATGCAGACGGTGCTTAGTAGCACCCGACACAATCGTCCACAGACTATGGACTTGTTTGTTTGGTTGCATAGATTAGTTATATGATGTGATTTGAATTTGGTTGTTTGGTGATTTTGATTGATGTGTGAATGGCGTGGGCCTTCACTAGACCGGGGATAAGGCTAGGCCTCGTCCCGTTTCTAGTATCGTGCCGTTATGCCGCCGAAATTTTCTAAAATATGTTAGAAAAATAAAAATATCATTTATTGAATAAATGAACTGAAAAGAAATTCATATGTTGAAATAAAATGTTTTGTCGTTAAAAATATAATTTTTAACGTGAAGTGAATAAAATAAAATATTCATTTATAAACCGGACGGTTTGTTTATGTACACCTATTTGAATGACATTGATTGGGACGATAAATTTTACACATCGCCCAACTGCACAAATAAAATATGTGTTTGATTGTTTGAAACCCCGCACGGGTGTTAGGATGAAATTTGAAGTTCACTCATCCTGATTGATTAAATATGTCGATCGATTGATTGACAGGCTGTTATAAGCGTTAGACATCTATATTTGATGCTTATACAGTGTAGTGCACTTTGGTTGATGGTTGATTATTTTTCAATGCTATTATATACATGTGTTGTATGGAAATCCATATAATTAACTTTATATGGTAATTGATTGGGCCTCATTCCAATTTGAAAAATAAAGAATATTCTAAAATAAAAGTTCATGTGTTGACAGTACTCATTCATTGAGATTGGTCATGTGTTGAACGAAATATTTTGATAACAACTATTTTGAAAGAAAAGAAATATTCGAAATAGAATATTGAAAATAGAAATTTATGAAGCCGTGTTGATTAGATTGACGCCATTTTGACGTAAACGATATTTATATCGATTTTATTCATTTTAAAATGAATATTGAAAAGTAATCTCGAAATCGAATATTTCGAAATGAATTGAATTGAAAACGATTTCGAAATAAATTGAATTGAAAACGATTTCAAAATGAATTTGAATTGAAAACGATTTCGAAATGAATTGAATTGAAAACGATTTCGAAATGAATTGAATTGAAAACGATTTCGAAATGAATTGAATTGAAAACGATTTCGAAATAAATTGAATTGAAAACGATTTCGAAATGAATTGAATTGAAAACGATTTCGAAACGAATTGAATTGAAACGAATTCAAGTTGAATTGAAAGCGAATTGAAATGAATTCAAATTGAATTGAAATTTGAATTGAATAGAAATGAATTTTGAAACGAATTTATAAAGAAGAATTCAATTTTGCTTTGAATTGAAATGGAATTTGAAATAGGTTTTGAAATGATTTTAAAACTATTTATATAATTCGTTTTGAATAGAAATCGACGAAATATATATTATATATATAATATAATGGCCTGAATAGAACGCGCCGCGCCGCGGCAGTTCGCGAATTTCGACCATTTATTTCAAACGGACATTACGGGAGATCCGACCGTCGGATTCTCCTAAAACCGGAACCGTTGGGTTCGTATCGAAAAGAGCTTTCTAATGAATATTAGAAATTAGAAATCTAACGGTTGGATTTGGAATTATGTCCAAATCAAATTCGAAAAAGGTCGCTGTAAGTGCAGTTCGATGGCCATTGATGGAAATCGACTGTACGGGCCTTGATAAAATTATTAAAAATAGTAATAATTTTTGTAAAATCATAAGAAATGATTTAGAAAGTATTGGGATGAAAAACTCCATATTTGAAAGGATAAAATTAGATTTTTATCGAAATGAACTAGTTTTGAACTAGAATTATAATTCTATTTATTTTTAAATAAATAAATTGAATTTGAAATGGTTTTGAAAATAACCAAAATTTCCAATGATTGCATTGGAATGGACTTGAATCGAAATTGTCTTCGGAATATTTCGATGTTGGATTTCGTGATTATACAAATGTTGTTAGGGAAATTTGAAAGATATAGATATATATCGTTATTTCCCATACGATATTTGTTAGTCGTAGAATTTGATATTGAATATAAGCCGGTATATTTTCTATTCAGAGCCTTATATTGAATATCAAATGTGATTTGGGTTTGTCGTGAATGGTGTCTTCACTAACACTGTTCTTGAACCCAGTTGAGAAAAGATTAAATCTTTTTATTTAGATTTAATGAAGTGTACCAATTAAAAATGATATTTAATTGGAATTGAATTAGTATTGATTTTTGGGTTTATCGTGAACAGTGTTTTAAATAACACTTGTTCTTTAACCCGATAATTAATGGATTGATTTTTGGGTTTATCGTGAACAGTGTTTTAAATAACACTTGTTCTTTAACCTGATAATTAATGGATTGATTTTTGGGTTTATCGTGAACAGTGTTTTAAATAACACTTGTTCTTTAACCTGATAATTAATGGAATGATTTTTGGGTTTATCGTGAACAGTGTTTTAAATAACACTTGTTCTTTAACCTGATAATTAATGGAATAATTTTTGGGTTTATCGTGGACAGTGTTTTTAAATAACACTCGTTCTTTAACCCGATGATTAATGAATGTGATTTTGGGTTTATCGTGAACTGTGTTTTTAAATGACACTGATTCTTTAACCCAGTCAAAGATTAAAACTAAGTGGAGTTTTAATGAATCTTTAATTAGATTGAAATGATCGAAAATGGAGTATCACCAGTTTTGCTCCAGGCGATAGTTAAATCTTTAATTAGATTTGAACGTGAAATGGTAATTGAATTTACCGATAACACTGTGGTGTTAGATATGAAGTATTCACAGTTTTACTTCATGGGATGAATAGGTTGGGATTGGGAAATTATAACAAATGATTACTTCGGTAAGGTTCGCTAATCCCGACTAGTTTGAATTGATATTCAAAAGTTGATTAAAGAATAAATTCAAGAATTTATCTTTGATAAAATTAATGGGAACCTTTCCCTATGAATGTGAAATTAGAAACTAACTGTCGGTTAGCTAAGTAGAATGATTTTCTGGATATTGATCTGATGTTGGTTTCGGCCTTCGGGGTTAATATTTGGGAAATTATTCTCTTGATTAATTTATGGTTAGTGACTGATGAATTGGAATGAGGCGTATGTTGTGTTTGTGTAACACTTTTATAATATATACGCGAGTTATTCGGAAAGACCGGGTTTATCCCATTCTGAATAACTGATACGACGATAAGTCGAAGATGAAGACGATGGTCGAAGACCGGAGGTCTTCACGTCGTTTGGGTGATAACTGATGATCTTGATTGGGCTGTACACCCAAGAAGATGGAAACAGTTGGTGATCGTCCAGACATACTTGGAGATCGATGGATATGCGGGGTACTAGGTGCTCCCGGTTTCGTTCAGACCCAGAACGGACTTGTAAATGGACTCTGTGTCTGACATCGGATTTCATTCTGTGTGACTGATATCGGTTGCATAGGATGGTTTGCCTGTGTGGCATGCTAAGATGCAAATGATCAAGGCTTCTGTTGAAAAGCAAAGTCTTGTGGTGATGATCAAAGCACGGCCTTTGTGGCGTAGCTTTGTGTAACGTTTACCTCGCGTGTTTCACACCCGGTATGAACCAAAAACGGGAGACGGACGTCAGGGAGGGCATGCGTTTCTTTCTAGCTAGAAGTGGCGTCAGTGGTTTTACACGCCCTGACGAGTTTGACTTATGTGGTTGTTGCTGTTGCGAGGCGCCTCGGTTATATCGGTTTCGGCCGAATGCATTCTGGTCGGCTGACGGACCAGACTTACACCCCATAGGGTGGGGAGACGTATTGTTCAGGCATAATAATCCACTCCGTGTGGACCGGCCCTGAGGATCCAAGGGGCAGTTGCGGCTGTTCCTGAGGGGCGGGCTAGAGCGTCTCGAATCGGTTGAGGACTATCTTTTGCCTCGGTTCATAGATGGAAATCCAATTTCCAAATACGTGACATTTGCGGTTTTAATTGTAGAACTAGTATGGCGACATGATATATGGTACCCATGCCGCCTATGATTGATACTTATGATTTGAATTTGTTTTATACACTATGCACTTATAACAGTATCAAATGATTTGTTTCTAAACGTATCAAGCATTCTTTGGCTGTTATAAGGGAAAACCCTATCCCCCGGCTTGCGTTGCATTGTGTGATAGGACCTGGGTCTTATAACAGCTTCATCTATCTTTATTTAGCATTGCGCTGCTGTTTTATGCACTGGTATTCTTGGGAGGAAACCCGTTCCGTGTTATACGGCGTGGTCCCTTGATTTACCTAACTTTTAAAATAAAGAATAATAACTGTTTTAGTTCTCACACCAGTCACATGACTGACCTGGAGTTTATTGTTTTAACCTAAACTCTGGGTTCCCTTATTTTGACACGGGCAGCTAGTAGTTTTGGTTTTGCAGATTTATATTCACAGGATCCTGGTTTACAGCTGGAACGATATCCGGAAAGCTTTGTATCCGTATATCTCATTCTAGTTGTGTATTGTATTATTTTCCGCTGCTATGTATTTAAATGTAATTTGAATCTCTGATATTTCTGTGTAATATTTATTCATTTATACTCTGTATATTCTTGTAATCTGATGCATTGTTGTAATATACAATGAAATGTTCTTCCGTATGTGTTATGTTATGGTTTGTTCTCGAACTATCCGACGCTTTCCTTTACGGGGAAGTTGCGGGTCGTCACAACCTCGGGTTAAGCATATCGTGTTTTCTAAATTTACATATTTTATTATTTCTCAATTATATATGTAAATGTCATATCTTTTATTCTTGGGTATATCAATTCATATCGCTTAAATGTCATTGTCGTTGGCACGTGCCAACCATGCCAACATATATTTTCATGTTTTACACCTAATGTTATTACCCAAGTTTGTTCGCAACATGTGTTGGGCTTGTCACAATTCGGCCCAACTTTATAAACGTGAGAAAAAGGGGAAATCAAGAACATGTAATACATAAAGGTGTGTGGCGCATGAACTTGCAATTTAGCGATACTAACATAAATGATGGGTCATGTGAGCTTGCATTCAAATCAAAGTATAACTAAGTAGGTAACATATGAAATGGCATAGTTTAGGCTAATACAAACTTGTGTTTAAACATGTTTAACTTGGCATAATGTCAACCACAAAACTAGCATGTTGTATATTCACCAAAATGTCCAATTATAACATCTAATCACATAGACTATTTCAACATGAACTTGCATAGGTTATGAAAGCCAAACGATACTTAACATAGATCCAATTATACTTGCAAATAAACATGAACTTGCATAGTTTATGAATCCCAAACGATACTTAACATAGATCCAGTTATACTTGCAAATAAACATGAGAACGATATCATAGTTTTTGGGTCAAGTAGGCATAAAAGGTTTCAAATCTAGAACATGTTTACATAAGCCTTGATTTAGACATAGTGAATGTATATAGCCCATGCCATAGGTATAAACATAAAGGGATGAAATTCTAGTTTTTGCCACAAACTTGCAAGTGCCATTGTTTTCATATACAATGGTTCAATAGGCTTGAAACAATCAAATTTATGCCACAAACATCAATACACAAGTCATGATAGAGCCATTACAATACACAGAATTTATACAATAACACAATTCTATTTTCATTTACATCGAATCACATCACAGTTTTTATTCATATTCTGATAGGTCACTATACTTACAACGAATGCAGAATCTTGAATTCTGGATTCTGAATTATGAAATTGAGATGCGCTCCTATGGGTAGACTAACGTTGCGTTGATTTTGATTAAACTTTAATCTTCTTCTTAATTTGATTCATCTCTTAGGCTTTTCTCTCTTGACGGCTATGTTCAATTCCTCCCTGGCAGCATGACGACTCCTTTCTTATTTTTTTGTGTGAATTTTCAGTTGAGACTTAGGGTGTATTTATAGATTTTTAAATCGTTTTGAGCCGTCAGATGAAGACAGGAGAAATCTAGACCATACAAACTTCAAAGAGCCAATCAAGAGGTGACACGTCAGCCCTAGTGACACACAGCCACAGAAATTTAAGCCAGAGCCAGACCTAGCCAGCCAGGTCGACCAGGCGGGTCGACTGGCAGGTCGACACCCGGGTCGACACTATGTTCCACCTGGGGTGGCCAGGTCGACACCATGGTCGACCCTATGGCCGACCTGGTCTCTAGGCGGGAATTTTCCTGCCCAGCCCAGTTTGAACCTGTTTTCGAATTTCGAATTTAAAACTGAGCTGTTTGAATTTAAATTTTATTCTGAAACTTCCGAAGGTCATAACTCCTTCATACGGAGTCCGATTCGCGCAAACTCGGACTCTATCTCAAGAAGAATTCCGAGACGAACGCAATGGCGTTACCCATTTCCCTTAATTCTTTCATTTAGAATTAATTACACTTTAATTTGTGAAGCTTAATGTTATAGAATTCACGGGGTGTTACATTCTCCCCCCTTAAAAGGATTTCGTCCCCGAAATCTTCAAGTTAGGAAGAATGTATATCCTACCATCCAATAGTCCATCTACTCAACCAACAAACACAGGTGTCCACTTTCCTTAAAAGACTTCTAATGCTTCGTGATCATATGCATAGTGTGTGTACATGTCCTTATCTAATGTAGAAATCAGGCGGTCTACTGATTCAGTTGACCTCCTTAATGCGAATCATGTAAGTGTCATGAATCCATTACGTATGCAAATTTTTCCTACTCATAATTCTACATGAGTGCACAACTATTCATACAAATGCGACGACCATATGACAGCATATCAAGTTTCAACCATATACAAATGAGAATACATATATGCAATATGAAGTGACTGAGCCGATCTATAACCTAGGGTGTGTGTGTATATACATCCACTAGCAACCACTAGCAATCACTAGCAACCATTTGCAGCCATCATCCATAACATGTTTTCAAATACATGTTTGCATCCAGTTGTTTTCTACCTAAGGAGTTAGGAAAAGGACCGAGGAGATATACCTAAAAAAATAGATAAAGCATAACTTAAGGAAAAAGAGAGATCGAAGATGTACCCTCAAAAAGAAGAGGGTAGGCAGCGCGTATTCTGTCCTCAGTTTCCCAAGTTGCGTTTTCCTCGGCGTCGCTCCACTGAACTTTAACGAGTTTGACTTCGCGGTTGCGTAGCTTTTTCACTTCAGTTCCTAAGATGCGGGTTGGAACTTTCCTCACTGTTGCTTAACATTCCACTTCAGCTTCTTCCAGAATGCTAGGTTCCACCACTTCCGCAGACTCATGCAAACACTTCCGGAGGTGAGAAACATGAAAGACGTTTTGAACTCCGGCCAGTCTCTCGGGTAGCTCTAATCTATAGGCCATCTTCCCAACCTTCTCGATGATAGGGAACGGTCCTACAAATCTTGGTGCTAGCTTTCCTGCGGATCCAAAGAGAACGACGTTCCTTAAAGGAGATACCTTAAGGAAAACCCTATCCCCAACCTCAAACTCAAGGTCGGTCCTTCTTTTGTTGGCGTAGGATTTCTATCTGTCTTGGGCAGTATTCATTCTCCTACGTATCAAGTCCACTTTCTCCGAAGTCTCTCGAATCATGTCTGGCCCAAGTATAAGCTTATCTGTAGACTCCCACCAACAAGTTGGTGATTTGCACGGTCTTCCATACAAGGCTTTGAAGGGTGCCATGCCTATGGTAGCTTGGTAGCTGTTGTTGTAGGCCAATTCTACTAAAGGAAGGTGATCCTCCCACGTCCCTCGAAAGTCAAGAACGCAAAGTCTTAAAAGATCCTCCAAAATTCTATTCACACTTTCCGTCCGGCCATCATTTTGGGGGTGATAGGCCGTGCTCAAACATAACTGTGTGCCTATAGCTTCTTGCAGACTCCGCCAAAACTCACTTGTGAAGATAGGGTCTCAGTCACTAACAATGCTGGAGGGTATCCCATGGAGTCGAACTATTTCCTTGAGATAAAGAGATGCTAGAGATGCGGCAGTCCTTCTACTCTTGATAAGTGTAAAGTGGGCGCTTTTAGTAAGCCTATCCACTATTACCCAAATGCTAGTGTTGCCTCTTCTCGACCTAGCCAGTCAATCAATGAAGTCCATTGAAATGCTATCCCACTTCCACTGTGGGACCTCTAAAGGATGAAGTAGTCCTCCAGGCTTCTTATGTTCCGCCTTGACCTGTTGGGAGGTCATGCACTTAGAAACGAAATCTGCCATGTCATACTTCATGCCGCTCCTAATGAAAGTCCTTCTTATATCCTTGTACATCTTATCACTACCAGGGTGTATAGTCATCTGGGAATGATGTGCTTCCCCGAGAACCTTCTTTGTCAACTCCCTTGCTTGTGGGACGCATAATCTTCCATCTCGCCTCAGCCAACCCTTATCATCGATGGCGTATTTACTGAGGTGACTAGAAGTCTCACCCCTAATAAGTTTATCAATCACATCAACAAGCTGAGGGTCTTCACGTTGTGTAGCCCCTATTGAGTCCAAGAGAGTAGGGCATACTTCGAGAGATGCTAGTAAACCCGGTACAAAATCCGAGGAGGGCCTAAAGTTAAAACAGGCTACATACTCCAAGCATTGCCTTTCCACAAAGAGCGGGCTTAAGGTCAGTTTCTTTCGGCTCAACACGTCTGCTACCACGTTGCCTTTTCCGGGAGTATAGGAAATTTCAAAGTCATACGAGGCAAGAAACTCCATCCATCTTTTCTGCCTCAAGTTAAGATCCTTCTGCGAGAAGAGATATTTCAACGATTTATGGTCAGTGTATAATTCAAAATTCTCACCTAGGAGATAATGGAGCCAAGACTTAAGCGCAAAGACGATGGCGGCTAACTCAAGATCGTGGGTGGGTAGTTCTTTTCATGAACTTTCAATTGTCTTCCGCCATAAGCTACTACCCTTCCTTCTTGCATTAGAACAGTGCCTAGTCCCGTTCCCCATGCATTCGTGTATACTGTGAACATTTTGCTTCCATCTGGCAAGGTCAGAACTGGGGCTGTTGTGAGAGCCCTTTTTAATCGTTGGAAAGCAAACTCGCAGTCCAAATCCCAAGTGAACACCAGATTCATCTTTGTTAGCCTTGTGAGTGGGGCTGAGATTTTCGCGAAATCCCTAATAAACTTTCGGTAAAAACCGGCTAGCCCAAGAAAGCATCGAACTTCGGTTGCATTTCTTGTTGTCCTCTAATCTTGTACTGCCACCACTTTCGCGGGGTCCACAGCCAACCCCTCTTTGGACACTATATGCCCCAGAAAGCTTACCTCCTTTCTCAAAAAGTGGCACTTGGAGAATTTGGCTTTTAGCCGATGTGAACAGAGAGTTTCCATGATTTCTTTCAGATGCTGAGCATGCTCTTCCTCATTCTTTGAAAAGATTAAGATATCATCTACGAAGACAACCACGAATTTGTTGAGGAATTCTCTGAACACCCTGCTCAATAGGTCTACAAAATAAGCGGGTGCATTTGTCAAGCCGAAAGGCATGACAAGCCACTCGAAGAAACCGTCTGGGATTCTGAACGCCGTCTTATCAATGCTATCTTCAGCTACTCTTAGCTGATGGAACCCAGTTGCCAGATCAAGTAGGGAGAAAACCGACGCTGCTACAAGCTGATCAAACAAATCGTCGATTCGGGGAAGAGGGTGCCTATTTTTCTTGGTCAATTTGTTTAACTCCCTATAGTCGACGCAAAGGCGAAGTGAACCGTCCGCTTTGGTTGCGAACACCACCGGAGCACCCCATTCCGAAATGCTCCGTCTAATGAACCCTTTTCGAGAAGTTCTTTAACCTGCTTACTGAGCTCCTTTCTCTCCTTTGGAGCCATGTGTCTGACAGGTAAAGCTATAGGCTTTGCATTATCCACAAGATATATGCAGAAGTCTATTTCCCGCCTCGGAGGTAAGCCATTCACCTCCTCAAAGACATCCGGATATTCCCGGACTACTCTAACTGATTGCAAATTCTCATTAGAAGCATCAAGCGACTCTAGATAACTAAGCATAACAGCATTCAAGGGATTACAAGAAATTTCTAGAGTGTTACCAAGCCGAGTCAAGAGTCTAACTACTCTTTTCTCACAATCAAGGATGACCACATTACTGGATAACCAGTCCATGCCTAAGATCAAACCATATCCCGAGAAGCCCAAGACAAAGGCATTACAACTAAACTCAATGCTGAGAATAGAGATTTTCAAACACAAACAAACCATTGACAAGTAAGCGGAGCCCCCAATTGGATTTGAAACTACTAAGGGATCTTCTACCATACTAGTGTCTAGATGCAGAGATTCTACTAAGGCAGATGAAATAAAAGAGTGTGATGCGCCAGAGTCAAATAGTGTGCGAACTGGATGATCATAAAGATAAACTACACTTTCTACAGAAATATTACTACCTCGTTCCTGCTTAGGTGCCACTAGCGCATGAACTTGACCCCCTGAAGTGGATCCGACTTTCTGTCCCTGCCCTTTCTTCTTTGGACAGTCCTTAGCCTTGTGTCCAGTTTCTCCACAATGGAAGCAACCACCCATCTTCGCCTTCCTTTTTCGGCAGTCTTCTGATATATGTCCCACAATGCCACAGAAATTGCACCTTCTCTTCTCACGGGGCTTGTTTTTCTTTCCTCCTTTCTTGAAGTCTGTTTTCTTTGTTTGTAGACCCTCTTTCTTCTCTTCCACCTTAGTTTCTTTCTTGCCGTGGTCTTCCTCGTGTAGCAAGGCCATGTCCACCAAGCTTTCATAAGTCGCTCCCGTGGATAAATGGGTCATGGCAAGGCTGTGTAGAGGCTGATTCAAACCTTTGACGAAGCGAAGTGCCTTTTTTGTTGGATGTTTACTAAGTCTAGCCCAAATCTGGCCAACTGATTAAACTGATTAACATACTCCCTGATTGTCATACTTCCCTGTTTCAGAGTTAGGAACTTCTCCATTTGCAGGCTTCTTTCAGCTTGGGAGAGGAATTTCTTCTCAAACCTTGTCCTGAAGTCTTCCCATGTTTCCACCGCCCTCTGAGCATTGGTAATTTCCCACCAATAGGAAGCTTCGTCCTTAAGCAACCATACCGCTAGTTGTATCTTTTGCCTGTCATCAACTCCGAAGATGACAAACAGATCCTTAGTCTCCTTTAGCCAGTTTCTAGCTCCTACAAAGGATTCTGTCCCATAAAAGTCTTTTCCACCCATTGCCTTGAAGTCTCTACATGTTTTTGCGAAGGCATTTCCACGAGGAGGAGGAGGAACCGCGACCACTGGAGGAGGGATGTCTGCTGGGCCCGCGCCATTGGCCCTTGCTTCTAAATACCTCCTAAACCAGCCGGGTATCGGTAATCCTTCAGGAAGGTTAAGGTCTCCAGACATACTGAAACAGAAAGGAAAGATTCAAAACGAAGGATAGAGAGATAGTGCATATGGCTTTGGGGGATTATGTCTTTTAAAATATAACACTTTTTCTTGAAAAATGCTTCTTTAAACTTTCTTTTTGAAAACAATTTCAAAAACTTTTATCTTGTCTGGTAAAGCTATGCTCTGATACCAAGTGAAACACCCCACCTCTGTTAAGGTCACTCACAAAGGGAATGCCTTAACTTTAGTGGAGGTTTATAAGTGAAAGCCACAGATAAACTCAAGACAGATATAAATACATATATTTGAAACAACGGAAACTAAACAGACTTTTATTTCATCAATACGTGTTCAAACAAAACATTCCATAATTGTCTCAAAATACTTCCAACATTACAACCTTATTACTGACTTGATTGTTAAAGAAGCATAAAACATAAATAAAGTGACAAAAATCCCCATAGTGATATCCAAAGCTATAATCCGAGCAAAAGAGATCCAAATCATACACCTACGTTCTTGGAGCTTGTAAAGAGTTTGAATGAGCTGAGTTGTTTCCTCCCTGTGGACCTGGGGAGGGGGAACGAAAGAAAAGAAGACGAAAAGAAAATAGAGTCAGACATAAAGCCTGAGTAAATCTATTAACTCTTTAGTATGTGAATAAGATAAAGGGCATGATAGACATAAATTTAAAATAGGAAAGCGTCACAGGCTAAGGAAGTGTCGAATGTACTATCGCACCCATTCTATATCTCTGCACCTACTTGAGTTTATTCTAACCGACACCCCATGCTGAGGGTGAAGTGATCCCCATTTTTATTTAAAGATCGGCTCCTACTCGCATTAACATGTGTCATACGGCCCCCAAGAAATGTAGATACCTATGCTGGTCCCACCATGGGGTGTATCAAGACCCATAGTGGCGGCCCCGACACAAATTCTAGAAGGCATAGGTTATACTACTGGTGTCCCCAGTGCCCTGGTTGTCTGCTCCGGAGTGTGTGCACGCCCGCACCCCGTTATACCTACACTATGCACCCACCTCCGTCGTTTGACCGCTTACAATCAGCCCAATAATCGTGCCCCACCCTGCCTAGTTTTAGGGTACCATGATACCTAACTTGGGTTTCTGCTGAAACGGGTCCCTCATTACCAGGATTTTCTAGTCAAACATGTTAAGTAGTTAAGTGTCTGGATTTACCTAACCCCACCCATCAATTCTTGTTAACATGTTGAATTTGGTTAAGTGTTATAGTTGACTTAACCCTACCATCTGTCCTTAGCCTCTTAGAGCCCCTGACCACTCACATTAGACAGATATTACTACGGTTACTGAATGTGCCAGTCGGTTACGGGCAGGTTTACACCGTAGCTCAGTCTAACCTTGGGTCATTATTGGGCTCAATGCTTAACTACCCACATTGGATAGGTATTGTTGTGACTACTGGACAGCCGGGTGGGTCCGGGCAGGTTTACATCACAACTCAATCCAACCTCAGGTTAAGCATATCGTGTTTTCTAAATTTACATATTTTATTATTTCTCAATTATATATGTAAATGTCATATCTTTTATTCTTGGGTATATCAATTCATACCACTTAAATGTCATTGTCGTTGGCATGTGCCAACCATGCCAACATATACTTTCATGTTTTACACCCAACATTATTACCCCCGTTTGTTTGCAACATGTGTTGGGCTTGTCACAATTCAGCCCAACTTTATAAACGTGAGAAAAAGGAGAAATCAAGAACATGTAATACATAAAGGTGTGTGGCGCATGAACTTGCAATTTAGCGATACTAACATAAATAATGGGTCATGTGAACTTGCATTCAAATCAAAGTATAACTAAGTAGGTAACATATGAAATGGCATAGTTTAGGCTAATACAAACTTGTGTTTAAACATGTTTAACTTGGCATAATGTCAACCACAAAACTAGCATGTTGTATATTCACCAAAATGTCTAATTATAACATCTAATCACATAGACTATTTCAACATGAACTTGCATAGGTTATGAAACCCAAACGATACTTAACATAGATCCAATTATACTTGCAAATAAACATGAACTTGCATAGTTTATGAATCCCAAACGATACTTAACATAGATTCAATTATACTTGCAAATAAACATGAGAATGATATCATAGTTTTTCGGTCAAGTAGGCATAAAAGGTTTGAAATCTAGAACATGTTTACATAAGCCTTGATTTAGACTTAGTGAATGTATATAGCCCAAGCCATAGGTATAAACATAAAGGGATCAAATTCTAGTTTTTGCCACAAACTTGCAAGTGCCATTGTTTTCATATACAATTGTTCAATAGGCTTGCATCAATCAAATTTATGCCACAAACATCAATACACAAGTCATGATAGAACCATTACAATACACAGAATTTATACAATAACAAAATTCTATTTTCATTTACATCGAATCACATCACAGTTTTTATTCATATTCAGAAAGGTCACTATACTTACAACGAATGCAGAATCTTGAATTCTGTATTCTGAATTATGAAATTGAGATGCGCTCCTTTGGGTAGACTAACGTTGCGTTGATTTTGATTAAACTTTAATCTTCTTCTTAATTTGATTCATCTCTTAGGCTTTTCTCTCTTGACGGCTATGTTCAATTCCTCCCTGGCAGCATGACGACTCCTTTCTTATTTTTTTGTATGAATTTTCAGTTGAGACTTAGGGTGTATTTATAGATTTTTAAATCGTTTTGAGCCGTCAGATGAAGACAGGAGGAATCTAGACCATACAAAGTTCAAAGAGCCAATCAAGAGGTGACACGTCAGCCCTAGTGACACACAGAGCCACAGAAATTCGAGCCCGAGCCAGACCTAGCCAGCCAGGTCGACCAGGCAGGTCGACACCCAGGTCGACACTATGGTCGACCTGGGGTGGCCAGGTCGACACCATAGTCGACCCTATGGTCGACCTGGTATCTGGGCGGGAATTTTCCCGCCCAGCCCAGTTTGAACCTGTTTTCGAATTTCGAATTTAAAACTGAGCTGGTTGAATTTAAATTTTATTCTGAAACTTCCGAAGGTCATAACTCCTTCATACGGAGTCCGATTCGCGCAAACTCGGACTCCATCTCAAGCAGAATTCCAAGATGAACGCAATGGCGTAACCCATTTCCCTTAATTATTTCATTTAGAATTAATTACACTTTAATTTGTGAAGCTTAATGTTATAGCATTCACGGGGTGTTACACACAACCTTGTTACAGAACTCAATGCACAGTGGACAGTACGTGCGAGATACATGCATGCCATTCTGGGTGGTGTATCGTGGACAGTTGGGCGTCAGATACATTTGAAGATACGTACGTATAAGGGTCTAGATATATGCATGACTGCTCGGGGTATTGTATCGTAGACATTAGGTGATTATTCCGTAGCGAGACTAGATAGGTTGATCTGAATGTCGCTCTAACGTAGGATGGATAATTTGGCGCCGTTATATGGAGATTTGTACGTCGTTCTAGCGTAGGATAAGGGATTGTATATGCTTTCGTGGTATAGCGGCAGAGATCGTGTAATAATGGTACTACGGGAAATACCTTGATATTGGGGTTAGCTACACATATGCTATATTAGGTTAATCTACTGGGAGGTAGATGGGTACGACGTGTGTGTAAGCCTTGAGTGCTATTAACTCAAACAACCTAATAAGTAAGCAAATATGATTGAACAGTATATGCAGGATTATTCAAAATGTGTAGTTTAAGTATAGTCACCTGAATCTGCATTCTGACCCCTCCTCATAACACACTCGCAGAGTGGGTTTGTGGTAGAGATGTAATAGCTTTGGATACTGGCTAGGTAGTGTTAAAATATTGCTTAGGCTATATTTGATTGTATTATATTTTATTCCGCTGTGAGATGTTTTTCTAAGCTCTGATATATTTTATATATCTTCTTTTCTGCAGGATACCAAACAAGCTAACACGAGTTTCGACGGATTGGAATTTTGAAAAAAAAATCGGCCAGTCGGAATTCGGGTTACAAGCGAAGATCAGCTTCGCATATGTTTTTAATTTCTATCTTAATCTAAGTTTCACACATTGGAAGAAACGTTGGTCTTCCGCCGTTTTTGGTCTTCATTAAACTAAAGAACTTGAATCCAAGTTACAAATTTCTTGCACGAGAAAACAGTTTCTGTCAAACTGACCTTAAAGTACAAGATTTTCACGGTTTCATTTCCCAAAATTGGGATTTGCTTAAAGCCAGAAGAGGATTTGGTAAAAGAAGACAAAAGGTTTTCCACCATATTAGTTTTCAACACTAAAAATTCTAACTTCTAGTTATATAATTAAGTGTATTTATATGCATATTCAATTAATAAAGTTTCTAACCAATGTCAATGCGAATATGAATAATCTTGTAGGTAAAAATAAGACAAAAGCATTCATGGTCTTTGTCCTAAAAAACAAAGGTTTCTTTCACAGTGGGAGGGGGCTAAATATTAGCCAAAATTCACTCCTTTAAGAAAATAGGGTCAAAGAAGGTCGAGGCATAAGGAAAAGTACTCGAGAGAAGCAAGGAAAAGAAAAGTTCCTTGATAAGTTGTCCAAATCAAAGGTTCGAAGAGAAAGCAAAAGCTTTGTACAAGCCACCGAAAAAAGCGCATCAACAAGCAAGGCAATGGTGTAATAATATCCTTCCGGCGTGGTAAAGAAAATGCCCCTTTCGGTAATACCGGAGGGTGTGTCCTGCAAGAAAGCATATTTATGGCCTAATAACCAAAGCATAACTTCCAAGGAAACCCAAAAATTTGTTTCCGAAGAACCTCACAAGGAAAATTTCATAAACCAGATGAAAGGTTTATCGTACAAGAGACCATTCGCACAAAGATAGTTTGTTATGACAAGCTGGAAGATTGCATGAATACATGCCTCCTGTGGCAAACAAAAAAAAAGCCGTGGAAGGTATCTCTAGATGAACCGCAAGTAACAGCTGCGCCTTCGTTAAAGATCTGAGAAAAGCCTTTGGAAAAGGGCCCATATGAAGCCTTGTAAACAAAAGGGGTTAACCTACACATATAAACATGATCGCAGGGTCCGGAATTTAGATGATCAATTCATTCTAAAAATTTCAATCATAAAGTTATGGAGTGCAACCTTAATTTCTAAATCAAATTGGAGATTTTCTGTTATTCTTGTAATCTTATTTGGCACTTTGTAGTAAACGAAGTAGGACTGAGGATCTTGACATGTGGAGTTTAGTTTTAAGAGAAAGGGGACCAATCATTTTGGATATTAATTTATTTAATAACCAACTACCCTGATTCTGATTCCAACTTTTTATTCTTAACCAAAACCAAGTTGAGAATCACATGAGAATGGATAGCGTAATGGGGTTCATAAGTAGTAATGCTTATCTGAAAGAAATAAGATAGATTACTGCCAAAAGGGTTTGTATTCCCTTTGTTGAGTTTCATGACATAACATTGTTGTTGTATTAAGTTCTAAAATAAAGGCTACCCAAAAGGGTTGATAATCTCTTGAAAGGAACCATCTCTCAGTGCATTAAGAAATTTTGGTCCAATTAGACATACGAAACCTTAGCCTAATAAACCTTTGGTAGCCCATGCCTTGAAAGTCATAAATGTATGTCCGTGCAAAATAAAAGCTTTTAGAGGCAGTAAAAGCCAAAGAACATTCCCTTTTGGGTTGTTTAATTAATACGAAAGTCGTTACTTTTGAAAATTATCTATTAGTAGCTACTTTGGGGGGAGGTTAACCATTTTTATGCTAACACTAAACTTCCACAGTATTTCAAACATCTCAGTTAGATTATCCATATGATTTATTGCCACTCACTACTTAACTAATATATCATCTACATACACTTCCATGGTTTTTCCAATTTGTGAAATGAACATTATTTTGGCAAGTTGTTTGGAGGTTTCCTTGACATTTGGAATTACTCGATAGCAATGTAGCACCAAATTGATGATGAAGCTTGTATTTTATTGGCACGGTTTATGCATCATGATCTAGTTATATACCAAATAAGCATCCATGAATGACAATAGTCGATGACGTGATGTCCTATCTATGAGTTAATACATTCGAGGTAATAGAAAGCAATCTTTAGGGCATGCCTTGTTACGATCAAAGAAATCTACGCAGACATACCATTTTCCATTTGATTTCTTAACTAGCATAGGATTTGGAGACCATTTTGGATATGTTGAATCTAACAAGTCCATTTTCCGTAAACATGTAGACCTCTTCTTTTAGAGAAGATGATCTTTTTGGACCTTGAGCATGCCCCTTTTCCTTGACTGGAGTGTAATAGGGGTTTATGTTCCATGCATGACAAGCCACCTAAGGCGAGATTCCATATGTATCTACATGACTTCATGCAAACATATCTAGGTTAGCTTTAAGAAAGGAAACTAATTCCCTCTACATCTTTCGGTTGAGTTGATATCCTATGATCCGCACTTGCATTGGATCCTTTGGAACTATTTGTACATGCACCATAATTTCAATTGGTATTACACGATTGTCCCCACTCCATTCTCCAGGATCCATAGCCTTATGAGTACGGTTATGTTCCTCAGTTCATGGGCTCTCCTTCGATTGCTATAATGTGGACTCTCAAATGTGGAGGGTTCTCCCCACACTCTTACCCTTCTCCTTCCACTTTTCCTCCTTTAACTTAGCAAAGTAGCATTCTCGAGTGTCACTTTAGTCTCAATTCATCACATTCTCCATAGGAAACTTCGTAACTAAACTCCACGGTGTCAAGGATATTCCGATATCCATCAAAGTTGGCCATCCACGGAAGGCATTAAGCAGAAAACTCATCGACTATAACAAAAATCATGATCAAAATGACTCTCCTATATCCTTCTTTGAGCTTAACGGGTATGTCAATCGTCCTAATGGATTGCTTCAGTTCACCAGAGACTTGGATTTTTATCTGACACGTCGACACATCCGTCATATAAAAATTCATTTGATTGAATTTTTTTCCAAATAGAATATTCACTACCACCCCATAATCGACAAGCAATCTTTCCACTGTTGTTGGTCCAATTCCTATGGTCAACATATGGAATCAAATTTTCGAGCTTCTATTCCTTCGGAATCCCTTGTTCTGAAAAAAATCATTAAATGCCCTCTACTGCTTTACGATCTACCATTGATAAGAAACTTTCCATATCCAGAGCTGTTTCAGAGCGATTGCGTACCTTTCAATTTTCCCTAAATTTTATGCATTGGATGAGGGCCACTTGAGATGTTGTTGATAATGAACTTTCCATTGTTCATTTCCCTACTCGATTACTTAGGCTGGGTTGATTCCTTGGAACCTCATGTCCTTACGTCATTGGTGATGGATCTGCTACGACTTCACAACATACTAATGTAGCCTGTTCTTCGTAATAAGCACTTTGAATGTCGACACTCATAGTTTCGTGTCCATAAGCACCATCAAAACTGCACTATCTTTTGGATTTCCTATTCTTTTCCTTCACTCTTAGGGGAGGTGGTTTTGGGAATCAATCTTTATCTTTCATGGGTAGAAAGATATTCTCCAAGGTATTATTTATAGGAGTGAAGTCACTTCGTCGGACGTACCTGAGGCAATTGTTGTCTTTCTCACCTTTTTTTATTCTCATTTTCTTTCCACTGATTCGTCAATTTCCCTCCATTTTTCTAGACATTAATATCCTTCTTTGGATCGACTATATCTTGATTATGAACACTACCTACAACATTTCCTATTGCAGACTTAGCATCTTCAAACCTAATAAATTCATCAACATTTTTATAGAATTTCTCTAATGACTTGGGTTCCTTCATTTTGACGTACTTTCTAAATTATGTCTCTTTGTTAACAACGCACAATTACATCGTTGATAACATTTTGGTTCTGGATTGCCGACTTCTATCACAGCGGTATCAAACCGATACATGAAGGCTTTTTGTAACGACCCGCATTTTACGCATCGGAGGATCGTAGAATATTTATTTTATTTACATACGAATTTGTATGGTTGTGTAACTTTGGGGAACAATTATTAGGGTCATTTCCCATGTTCATGATTTTTGCCGATTTTTAAATGACCATTTTAGCCCTGGTGAATCCTGTTTCGCCTATAACTTTTGATTGGTAAGGAGTTTTTCCCTGAAACCACTTCCATTGGATTTGAATGATAGACTCTCTTTCTGTAGAGTGGTCACATTAACCAAACGGACTTACCGTTTGGGAGATATGGTTGAAATAATGTTTAGAGGGTGAAAACCAGCTTAAACGGGCTTAATAGGGTAATTAGTGGATGGGCCCATAACCCATTTCAGGATTGGGGTTATTGGGAGGCTGAAATGAGTTAGGAAACCATCTCATTTCAATTTCTCAGCTGCCACTTTCATTTCTTCACACCTAGTAATAGCCTTCACCTTCTAAACTACCTCCTAATCACATTCTAATCAAATATTGAGCAAATCAATATAAAATCATGGCAAATTAACATCAAATTGGAGGTAAAGTTGCTGTGTTGCATAGAATTTCGAATGTAATCAGAGATATTTTTAATTCTGAGATTAATTTGTGGCTAAGGTGAGTGATTTGCACTTTTATTCACTAATTACGACTAATTAGGGGTGATTAGTAATAATTAACGAAATTATGCATGATAAAAATATGTATAAATTCTAAAATATTATTTTATGCCTCTGTTACAAATTTGGGTTAATTTGGATTAAGTTTGCTAATCATATTGCAAGATATTTTTAAACATGATTAAGGGGAAAACATGTGTTTTGGGTATGTTTGATCCATATTGACATGTTAAATTGTTGTTTTACTGTTTGTGGTTGATTCTAGTTGTTGCTACTATTGTTTGGTATGATTTGTGATTGTTTAGCAAAATTAGAGTGGTCGAAAACGTTGTCGTATGGCGTAAATAGCTTGCTGGAAAAGTTACAGAAATTGGTCAGACCCGACCCGTTCGTGAACGTGCATCACGAACCGCCCACGCGTGAGTCGCATGAAGGACCATGACCCGAGCTCGACCACGAACAGAGTGATGGAGGGATCCACGAGCTATCTCGAGCCAGAGCACCATCGCCTCCACGAACCGATGCAACATCACGAATCTCTAGGAGCTCGGAGTCATGACCCAATATCACGAGCCACAAGCTGGTCCAGGAAGAGAGTGCCACAAACTGGAACAGGACCCACGAGCCGTAGATGACCATGAAACGCAAGCCACTTATGTATCGTGAACCGAATGGAAACTGAAGTGCGAACGGTATAATGACCAAAACCCGAGATGCAAAGGTAGTTCAAATGAGAAGTTAACACTTAGGATCCAGATGGGAACCAACGAATTAACTTCATGAGTTGGACTTTGCTGCAGGACGTGTGCAAAGGGGTTATGGATATTTATAGCTTTGATTCACTATGATGGAAGGGCATTGGCTATGGACCAGTGCGGTGGGGTCAAAGCTGTATGGAGCTAAGTTCCATCAGGACCCCCAAGGGCAAAAGTGGTCGTAGTAAAGGATGTCTGGAGCTAGGCTCCGTTGTAGCCCCAGGTGGTTCTGGTGACCAAAGCGGTGAATATCGTATGCTTTATTCACTGAGTGAGAGGTGTGAGGGTGATTGCTATGGTTGATGTTTGCTATCACCATGACATGCACACTCCCATTTTCACACTTTATGTTAGTGTTACCTTAGAGTATTGTATATCTTGTCATGCTGACTCTTTGGTTGTAGGTCTAGGTTCTGGTATGATTTATTTATACCTGTTATTATTTTGTTCTGTTTTGTTTCCTATCGCTCATACCAGACTTTTGTCTAACCCAGAGTTTTATGTCTCTTCTTATTACTATAGGTGCTCCTAAACTAGCAGACTAGAGACATGTTAGGTGGTGATGTGCGAGTAGATTTCCAGAGACGAGCATAAGGCTTCCACGTATTATTTACATATATTCCCCCGTGTTGTTGATGGTCACTGCTTTGGGCATTAGTAGTGTACCTCTTTCTTTTTCTTTAGAGATAGTATTTTGAAGTTGTAATAATGGTTTGGATCATAAGCTGTATTTTGGATTTCCGCTGCTATGATGGTTTAGTTTTCATCTTATGCACTGTCTCACATGTTTTATGTCAAGTTATGTTACTATTATATTTTATTTCATGCGCTGTGAGATATACTACAGGTTCTTTGGTGATTCTTCGTTTCAAAACCCTTTTCTTTTTATGACTGTCCCATGCTAGTCGGGCATTGGCACATCGCATTTTGGGGAAATGTTGGCTGGTCCGGGGCGGGCCGTCACACTTGGCATCAGAGCGTAGGTTGCATAGTTAACCTAGGGGAAGACGTCAGGGAGAGATAATATACGTATATGAGAGCTCGTGTTTGTGATATTTTGGTTTTGGAAAGTTATATATATATATACTATTAGCATATCTAAGGATGAAGTCGCACTACATCGGCACCACTAAGGAGATGGTTAGTCGTTTTCTCTTTAGAGATAAGACGAGGAGCCGAAATACGAGGAGTACGGATTCAGGGGATAACAATAGGAATGTCCCTGATATGAGGGTGATGTTTACTACCTTCATGCGAGAGATGCTTAGAGATGTTCAGAGAGCAGTTCCTCATGCTGCTAACGGTGGTGGTGCAGTTATGTAGGTGCCTAGAGCCGATTTCGCCAAGCTCAACAAGGATTATACTAGTCTTGGTGGTAAGCCATTCCATGGAAAGGAGTCGGCAACAAAAGTTAAAGATTGGCTTGATAGTTGTGAACGCATCTTCGAGGATTTGGGGATCGAGGATGCAATGAAGAGGAAGCTAGCATTTTTCAACTGCAAGGACGAACTATGAATTGGTGGAATGCTATTAATGCGGCTACTCCTGAGAATCAAGTTACTTGGAATCAGTTTAAGACTCGCTTCAGTGATAAGTTTATTCCAGCTGCTCAGAAATCGGGATTGTTTAGGAAAATTTTGGAGCTTAAGAAGAATGGTAGGGCAATCTCAGAATATATTGCTGAATTCGATATTTATCGAAATATGGATTATCCCTTATCGATACTACCGAGAAAAAGAACAATAAGTTCATAACTGGCTTAGATACGTACTTGGGAGAAAGGCTTATAAACCATATTGATGAGACTTTCGAATCGGTTGTTGGGAAAGCATTGAGATCAGAGAGCCTTTATCCTAAGTCCAGGACTGAGGTCGCTGTTACATCTGCAGAGAGGCCAAAGCCGCAGGTAAGCGGTGGAGGCAAGTATAATTCTCAGAATAAAAGGAAGCAAAATCGGACCAAGGATGGTTAGAAAAAGAGGGATAAGAAAGATGTAGAGTGCTATAGATGTGGCAAGAAGGGCCACTATGCTAAAGAATGTCGAGCCAAGCCAGCGGATAGGAAGTGCTTCAATTGCGACCAAGTGGCACATCACAAGGATAGATGTCCACAACCTCCTAAAGAGCAGCAGAACGTGAAAGCATATGCTATCAGCGTTGTTCCTTCTTCGTCGAATGCCCCAACTACGGTAGAGAAAGGAAAGAATGTCGTTATTCAAGGTATGCTTTCTATTTATGATGTTCCTATTCGAGTTTTGTTTGATACCAGGGCTTCCCATTCTTTCATATCTAGTGACCTGGTAGATAGGTTGGAATTGGAACCCAAGATAGTCAATAGGCCTTTAGTTGTGACGAACCTGATCGGTGGTTCGACTAGCCTTAGTATGATTTGCTGAAATTTGGTCTTATCGAGTCATGGATGCATGTTTGTTTGTGATTACTTTGTTTTGGGTTTTATTAGGTTTGGCATTATTTTGGGAGTCGATTGGCTCCAAAGATATGGGGTGGTGGTAGACTGTGAGGGCATTTTGGTGACAGTTAGAGCGGATGATGGGCGAAGGGTGGCATTTGGTAGCCTACCTAATGATGGGGTGATAGCTAGTTTTCTATATTCCCTCGACATCCCGCATGATGAGTTCTCAGATGTGCCCATTGCTGGCCAGTATCTGGACATCTTCGGGGAAGCGACCGGACTTCCACCACACCGAGAGATTGAGTTTCAGATTGATTTAGTGAAAGATGCCAGACCTATAGTGATGCCACTTCGCCGTATGGTGCCAAAGGAGCAGCGAAAGCTCGAAGTGCAAGTTGGCGATCTTTTGAAGAAGGGTTTTATCAGAAGGAGTGTTTCCGAGTGGGGAGCACCAGTTGTATTTGCTACTAAGGCAAATGGTTCCCTTCACTTATGTGTGGACTACCGCGAGTTGACAAGGTGACGAGGAAGAATAAGTATACTCTTCCGCGGATAGAGAATTTGTTTGATCAGTTGAATGGAGCGAGAGTGTTTTGCTAGTTAGATCTCGCGGCAGGTTTTCATCAACTCTGAGTAGCAGCTGAGAGTATACCTAAAACGGCATTTCGGACGCTGTCTGGATTCTATGAGTGGTTAGTCATGCCATTCGGGTTGACCAATGCACCAACATACTTTGTGGGTCTTATGGATAGGGTTTTCACAGATCAGTTAAATAAGTTTGTTCTTGTGTTTGTGGATGATATCTTGGTTTACTCGAGGACGAAGGAAGAACACAAGGAACATTTGAGGACAGTTATGAAGGTGTTGAGGAAACACCAATTGAAAGCGAAATTTTCTAAGTGTCACTTCTAGAGGAGGGAAGTGAGGTTCGTAGGCCATGTTATTTCAGACAATGATATCATCGTGGATCCTGCAAAGGTGGCTACGGTGCAAGATTGGTCTACGCCCAAGAATGCAACAGATGTAAGAAGTTTCTTGGGATTAGTTGGATATTACTGTAAGTTTATTCAGGATTTCTCCAAAATAGTGGCACTGTTAACTCAGTTGACCAAGAAGAACCAAGCTTTCGTCTTGAACGAAAAGTGTGAGAACGAATTTAAGAGCTTAAAGGAAAAGTTGATGTGTGCACCAGTGTTAGTTATTCCAAAAGGAAACGAAGAGATGACGGTATACACAGATGCTTGTGGTACCGGACTAGGTGTTATACTGATGCAAGGAGGTAGGGTTGTAGCTTATGCTAGTCGACAACTAAAATTCATATGAGAATAAATATCCTACCCATGATTTGGAATTGGAAGCGATTGTATTCGCGTTGAAGATATAGAGACACTATCTGTTGGGAGAAAGATTTGAATTGTTTACCGATCATAAGTCATTGAAGTATCTTTTCGCTCAAAAGTATTTAAATCTTCGTCAGCAAAGATGGTTAGAGTTCTTGGCTTCATATGATTTCAATATCACATACACACCTGGAAAGGGCAATGTAGTAGCTGATGCATTAAGTAGGAGACATGCCAGTTTAGGGGCTATGTTTCTAGAATGGAAGCAATTGGAGTATATCACAGGATATGATTTCAGGCCTAAGTACGAATTATACACAGAAATGTTAGCAAGTTTAACGACCATACCGACTTTGATTGAGCGGATTGGTTCCAGTCAGAAGGACGATCCTAATCTATTGGAAATCATCTCCAAGATAGAGATAGCTAACGATGGTGAGGAGATGAACAAGTATGGACTTGATCGAGAAGGATGGATTCGAAAGAATGAAAGATTAGTTGTGCCCAATGTTAATGGCTTGAGAGATGAAGTTCTTAGAGAGTGCCATCACTCAAAGCTGACTATACATCCCGATGGTAAAAAATGTATCGAGACATGAAGCAGACCTACTACTGGGAAGGAATGAACAGTATATGAAGTGGGTAGTCAGATTTCATGGAGTACCCGAAGGTATTGTGAGTGACCGAGATCCATTATTTACTAGTGGGTTTTTGTAATGACCCAGATTTTTAGCGACTTTGGTTATCGACATACACACGATGATGATGAACCAAACATCGAAAAAATACCGGTCATTAATGTAAGAAATTAGAGGGTGAGGAAAGATAAGATAGAAACTTATAGAAAAGAAGAAGAAGAAGAAGAACACAACATCAGAGTAACACGAACCTCACAGCGGAACGAATAACATATAATATATATAACATAACTTGAAATATACATCTGTACTTGAATATACATCATTATCAAAGTACAACACTTACAACACAGCGGAAATAAACTATAGCTATATGATCCTGAAGCCTCCTACTCTAAGCTCTTCCAGTATATCTGTAAATCCCGACTACTTGACTGCTCGTACAAATTTAGGCACCCAGGAGTTTAGGGAAACAAACAAATAAACTCCGGGTCAGTCATGGGACTGGTGTGAGTAAAACAGTTTAAAACAGTTCAAGCAAGTAAATGATATCTCATAAGACCACGCCGTATAACAGAACGGGTTTTTCCCTTATGAGAATCCAAAATATCTTTATATCAAAAACCTTTTGATATTATAATAATGTCTATCAACCACAATATAATAATCATCTAGCAGAAACGCTTTCATCTCACGTTCTACTTATATAGTATACAATAAAAACTGCAAATACGTATTGGGTAATGGATTTCCAACTATGACAAGGTATGGAACCACATTTCGCTAGTGTACCTCTAGAGAGGAATACACTGGGTTCAACAAGAACATCTTGCAACCCAGCCACACATGACCGACCACTCATTTCGCTTGAGTGTATCGAATGTATATCACCAACGGTTGGGATCAACAACCGTTTCCCGAATGGGACAACATCAACAATAGATTTTTAGAAGTAAACGAAACTCTAGATCAGGTGATTATACACCCTACTTCGGTGCGACCGACTTAGCCATGCTGCCTGCCCGATTTTTGTCATTTACCGGATGTGAGGCTAGAAGCTACGCTTTATCATCACACCAGATTCAGTTTGAACGCCACATCGTCAAATCCATCAAATCATTGATTGACGTCCTCAACCAACATTATGTGTTAGCTAAAAGAAGTTTCCTTCTCCACTTCCACTCTTGGTACGGTTGGAGAAATCAATATACGTGATCGTCTGGAAACACTCTGTCAGACATCCGTCCATACAAGTCATCCAGGAATAGAATGAACCGAAGGCACTATTCTGTAAACAGGATAGCCCTTGCATAACTCCGTCTTCAATTTCCTTTGGCATATATGATTCGCAACGCTTATGCCAATACAGAGTGGTTCTTTGGATAATAATCCAACCGGTCTCTCCATATTAACAACGTTAAAATGGTCAAAACTTCGATAGTCTGTGATTTAACCATCAAAGGAAACAAGTGTGCAAACAACGATATTATTTCCAGATGGAAATTCTATCACCCAATCATGAATCATATATATATATATATTCATATTTCCTATTTCAATATTTGATTATGTTTCTGATTCTATTTGGAAAACATTTCCAAATCTTCTTTACTTGGATTTAAACAGATGTTTAAATCAACATCGCGACGACAACTCGAACCACTATACTTATTTACTAAATTCACCTAACCACTTTCACTCTCGAACCTTACCCATTTCTAAATTAGAACGAAGTCAATCTAGTTGGGGTATAACTACCTCTCAGACCTTAACTGAACAACATTTCAAATCTCGAAATAGGTCAAGTTCATCTTTTAACCCTTTAACACTTCCTTACGTGACTCTCGTTCGAATACATCTCTATTCGATAACTCCTCCCTTCGAATAAGGTATATTCGATAACTCTATTCAATTTATTCTATTCGATTAACCCTTATCAATTTACCCTATTGGACTAACGCTATTTGATTAACTCTATTGGACTAACGCTATTGATTAACTCGTCTCACTTAACTCCTTTCGAATAAACTATATTCGATAACTCCTTTAACTCTATTCGAATAAACTATATTCGATTAACTCCTTTTACTTTCTATTCGAATAAACTATATTCGATTAACTCATTTGCTTTAACTCTAATCGATTAACTCCATCTAATAATTAAATTCGATAGCTCCTTCGAATAACCAAATTCGATAATTCCTTTTGAATAAACTATATTCAATTACTCACTTCGATTAAACTAATCGATAACTCTTTTCGATTAAACTATAAATCGATGACTCTTTTCCTTTAACTCTATTCGAATAAACTAATATTCGATAACTCTATTCAATTTACTCGACTCGACTAACCCCTTTCGAATAACTAATTCGATTTACTACTTTCGAATACCATATTCCATTTAACTCCCTTCGAATAACTAATTCGATTTAACTCCTTTCGAATACCATATTCGATTTAACTCCTTTATTCGCTTTATAAAGAGTTCCCTTTTAACAACGTTTATTCATTTTAAAGATTTACTTTTAGTAACGGTTCTCCACTTCAAAATGATTTCCTTCTTATAACAGTTTCCTTTTTATAACGTTTTCCCTTTTTCTAAATATCTCCTATTTAAAAGTATTCCAATTTATAAATATTTCTTATTTATAAATATTCCATTTATAAATATTTTATTTTCAAATATCACTTTGACAAATTCCCCTTTATCAATATTTCGGTATGTATGGTATTCAACATAACAAATCACGATGATCAGTATCGTCCAAACACATATAATCGACAACAGATTATATATCACATCATATATCACAATATATGAAAAACAGTAAAATAAATGTTGAGGAACCCAGTTGGATTCCTCCAACCTATTTCCTTGCATCCACAGATGTTACACAATAAAATCAACATCACTTTCAGTTCCATATGATATATTTTGTTAAACAGAATCAATATAGAAATTTAACTAACTGACTAGTAGTTCAATCAAACAATCAACACACAGTCAATCAGCCAATTTTTAACAGTTCTAAAAATACAACACGAAATTATAAACTGTTCAGAGTTAGTGAGATTTACTCACATTTGCAGTTCATCGTTAAAGAACGATAAACTGTTGTTTGATTTGAATCAAACAGTTTATTTCGCCATAAATCGTAACGAGCTCGGATTCACTCCTAGTCTGCTCCATGCGTAGCTCTCGTCCATACGATCCCAACGCAACTTACGGTTCGTGATTCTGATTTCATATGTACGAGATATTCAATTAACAAGTTAATACATATAATTGAATTAAATAAACACTTTTAAAAAGATTGTTTTGGGCCTCACCACACTTTTAATAGGCCCGTTTTCATCACAGCCCAAATCCACCTCACGTTCTCTTTTTCCCCGAATCTCATTTCATGTTGGAACCGCAACACAGTGCCATTACCCAACATTCCTGTCCATCTTCCGACCTCAATCCCCCATGGTTTTAAAAACCCAACACACCACTGCTCTGCTCTCGAGCTCCTCTCCCAAACCATATCAGAAACATCCCCTTCGAACTCAATCACTAGAATGCGACCTCGGCCTTCCCTGTACGAATCAGTACGTCGCTCCACTCCAAAAGGTGCCGAATCCCACCAAAATTCAACTACAAGTGCTAAAACACTCCTTGATCCCAAATCCGAACTCGAATCAAGCCAATACCCCTTCGTTTTGATTGAACCCTTAACCCTAATTCACTACTCATAAAACGAGCATCTCAAAAATGTATCGCACTCTGTAAAAACCCCTCCAGATCGAAGAGAAACATTCATGGATCATGGATATATAAGTATTTCGATTTTTAGATTTTTGTTTGGATTTGTATTGGATTTTACAAAGAGGATTTCCACGTTTTTATTTTACTGGAGGTTGTGGCTTGAAGAAGCTGGTTTTATAAAGGGGCAAAATCTTGTGTGGTTGTAAATGAGGGGGACGTGGCCTTTGTTTTGTCCTCAAAATGAACTTTAGATATTTTCGTTTATTATTTTATATTTATATCCGTCTTCTAAAAATCCATACGATCATATATGATACCTAAAAATCACGAAACTGGACATGCAGCTACAGTTCGACATTACGGTCCAACGAAACTGGTTTCGTCGAATTCCGACTCCGTATGCTCACACAGCGTATTTTTAACCGTCAAAATACAGACTGTTCTTCACATTAAAATCCCGTGCGGCCACATACTGACTTCAAAAATCATGGAAACTAAACTCTAGCAATAATTTAGTATTGCAGATCTAACAAAATTAGTTTCGTCGAATTCTGAGGTCGTTTGCAAAACTGGCTATTTTTAAAGCTCTGGATGACCCATTTAAATATATAAATATATTTAAATATAATTAAGTAAATTATTAATAAATTAACATTGTCGTATATATTCATAGTCGAATACCATACAGCTTCAGAATATTCCTATATGAATTTCTAACTGGATATTCAAATCTGGGTCAACCCGATATTCGATTTATATTCAAATTCCTTTTTAAAATATAAATAATTCCTTTATAAATTATAAAGGAATTCCACAGCGACTTTTCTGAAATTTGTTTTGGATGTGAATCAAAATCTACACGACGAAATCCTGATTTTTCTCTTCCACTAGAAAGATATACTCCACCAGCTCCACACATTTCTTGTTTTACAGAAATCCGGCTTAAAACGAACCCTGTACATTCAGTTGAAGTTCAAATTGCCAAATAGTGAACAGCAGCGCCATTTCGAGCTCGATTTTACTTATATTATAATTCCATGTTCAAACTGTCGTTTATATAATATATTCGTTATTCAAATTCAATTCCAAGCTGAATTAAATATCACAGATGATCCGGTTCACACCATATCGTCATTTCAGCCAATTCTGATTATTTCAAATTAAATATATTATTTAATTTATTATTTTAATTAAATATTCACCATTATTTAATTCAACGACCATTAAATTCACTATATCACTATTTATACAATTAAATAAATTAATTATAATATCTCTGCCAATGCGGGTCATTACAATCTTTCCCACTTAAAATAATTTCGTCATCGAAATTGCTAGAAGGTAGAGGACGACCCTATCGACTGGTTAGAATATATTTGTTCACTTCTTAACTTCAGTTTCAACTGAACCAATTTAATTTCAATTAAATTATTAATTAATTCTTATCATCGAAAATTTCCAAAATCTTGAAAATTTTCTAACGCCTTAGCTCTTCGAAAAATTTCGCCAGCACCTCCTTTGTACTGGTCGATCGGTCAAACCACCACTCGCCTTTCTGGGCCATCTTCAACCCAAAAGAAAATCAAACAGCCAAGCGGCTTGCCAATTCGGCTTATCAAAATCTCATACCGTATGAAATATAAACTTGTACCTTTTTGTCGGGCATATCAACTCTATCACTTCCATATGCTATCAACTCATCATATACCAATGTTAACCCAATTAAATTCTGAAATCACTTTCATCTCCAACACAACCATTCGCTTTCTACCAAGCCAAATATCATTTCAACTCGAGTTTCCTCTCGATTCCCAACTCTTAACTTGATTATCCCATTACACTTCAAATTTGAATCTCACAATCTAATTTGTCTTGATATCATTCTAATTCAATCTCACTTACCACTTTACTGGCTTTACTTTAATTCAATTTTGCTTTCACAAATTTTTGTTAAATTTGTTTTTAATTCAAGCAGTCCTTCCCTGGAAGTTTTTAAACAGTTTATTTTTTTCAAAAATCAAATTTTCCTTTTGAACATGTCACTGAGCCCTTAACTAATATTCCATTAGTTAAATCACTTCTCTATTTCTTTATCAATATTTGTTAACCAAATATTTTCAATAACCATATTGGCCTTTTGTGTTATTTGGAAAACATTTCCGAATATCGCCTTCCTTTATTTTCTAAACTTTAGAAAATATATGCTATTTATAATTGGAAAATATTCCAATTACTTATCTCTTTTCCGATCTCGTTTATTTCTATACTTAGGAAATATTCTTTATTATATTTCCAAGCTTACACTTATTTGGGTTAAAACGGATGTTGTGTAAAACATCGTTACGACAACCCCAATACTATATTCAACTAACTCTTATTCAACATTGATCTTCAAGCCTGAAATCTTACTATTTATTTGTTAATAATGAAATCAATCAAGTTGGTGTATAAATACCTCTCAGACCTTGACTGAATAACATTTATAACGTCAAAACAGATATGACTACTTACTTGAATAATCAATACCATACAACTACTTATTCACTTTTAAACATGTATACGCTTCCTCTTTCTATTCTTACTAGATTTTATTCTTAGTCTTCCTTTTTGATTTTACTATTCTATTTCTAAGTTCGTTTCCTTATCGACTTCTATATATATTGATACGTTGATTTCTATCTATCAAATTATCATAAAAATATTCTAACTCCTTAAATTCCCGGAAAAAATTCGCCATAACCTCCTTTGTACTAGGAGCATTGGGATATTTCAAATAGCCTCCCATGGCCCTTACCAATCCAAAAGAAAAAAAAAACAAGCGGCTAGCCGATACAGCGCATAAAATCTCATATATGAATTAAATACATACCTTTTCGTTGAGCATACTATTTATATACCTTCATACCTTATCCATACCTATCTCATGTATATTTATACCTGCCAAATCTATTTTAATTATACCTGATCGTTTTAACTCAATTCGTTTATTAATTTGTTAATTAACTCTTTAGTCTATTTCACTTTTATATTTGAACATGACATGTTCAAATATATTTTAACTTGCTTATTAACTAATTTGAATCCAAATTTCAAATTTAAGTTCTATATTCGATTTCGAATATCCATTTACAAATCCAATTCACCTTTCAAAGTTCAACTTCAAATTCAAAACTCGATTAACTAATTCCTCTTCGACTTTAGTTAATTCTGTTCAATTTCTATTCAAATTCTATATTATAAATCCCATTTTGAATTTCTATATTCAAATTCTATATATTCAAATTCTATATTATAAATCCCATTTTGAAATTCAACACAACTTGCCTTTCCCAAAACAAATTCAAAACAGTATCTCTGGTAGTAATTCGTCACTTACAACTCGAAAATGAATGCTGATGATGCAGCTGTCATCAATAGAATCTATTTTCCAGCGATCGAAGTGAGTTCAATACTATAAAACCATTTCTAACATTTCCACTTTGAAATTCATTTCAAAATATAATTCACACTGCTTGTAAAACAATTTAAAATCTCCCAGGATCTCAAATTTTTCTTATTTTTATTCCAAATCCATTTACAAACACTTATCCAATTCTCTAGAGTTTTAAATCAAATTTCTGGTTTAAAATTTCAGATTCAACTCATCTGATTTCACATATTTCACCTATATGAATTCTGATTGGTTATTTACATACCCATTACATTCATAATCTTACTCGATTATAAACAACCAATATATCCAATATGTATCAAAATATACTTTGGGTAAAATTATTTTTAATTTACCCTCTTTTCAAAACATATCGTGACGACCCATAGTATTCGAGTGTTTAGTAACTCCTACCGATACAGTGGATCAAACTGATTGACCAGAACTCATAAAAAACTCAACCAATAAATCCACACAATATAAAACAAATTTTTATATCAGTAACAAATACGTTCACTCGTATATATACACTCAAACTCAATCTAGGGTATTACTAACCCTATCTCTACCAAGTCACGCCACAAAGCCAAGTTAATCAATTAACCTCGCTCTGATACCAACTGTAATGACCCAGATTTTTAGCGACTTTGGTTATCGACATACACACGATGACGACTAACCAAATATCGAAAAAATACCGGTCATTAATGAAAGAAATTAGAGGGTGAGGAAAGATAAGATAGAAACTTATAGAAAAGAAGAAGAAGAAGAACACAACATCAGAGTAACACGAACCTCACAGCGGAACGAATAACATATAATATATATAACATAACTTGAAATATAGTGTTGTACTATGATAATGATGTATATTCAAGTACAGATGTATATTTCAAGTTATGTTATATATATTATATGTTATTCGTTCCGATGTGAGGTTCGTGTTACTCTGATTTTGTGTTCTTCTTCTTCTTCTTCTTTTCTATAAGTTTCTATCTTATCTTTCCTCACCCTCTAATTTCTTTCATTAATGACCGGTATTTTTTCGATGTTTGGTTAGTCGTCATCGTGTGTATGTCGATAACCAAAGTCGCTAAAAATCTGGGTCATTACATTTTTGGAAAAGATTACAAGAGGCTTTAGGGTCAGAATTACATTTTAGTACCGCGTACCATCCTCAAACTGACGGTCAAACAGAGAGGGTGAATCATGTATTAGAAGATCTCTTAAGAGCTTGTATATTGGATTTTGGAGGGTCGTGGGATGATCATTTACATCTGGTTAAGTTCGCATATAATAATAGTTATCAGTCCAGTATTGGTATGGCTCCATTTGAAGCTTTGTACGGAATACCCTACAATTCACCATTATGTTGATTGGAAGCTGGTGAAAAGTTTGTGCTTGGACCGGATGTAATAAGAGAAACTTCAAATAAGATAAAGGTTATTCAACAACGAATGAATGCTGCCTAAGATAGGTAGAAGAGTTATGCTGATAAAAGGCGAAGAAATTTGAAATTCTCAGTTGGCAACTTGGTATTTGTCAAAATTTCTCCATTGAAGAGTGTGATTCGATTCAGATGGAGAGGTAAATTAGCACCAAGGTTTGTTAGTCCATTTCCTGTTCTCAAGCAAGTCGGGAATTTAGCATATAAAGTTGGATTACCAGACAAGATGGTAGGAGTTCACAACATATTACATATTTCTCAATTAAGGAAGTTTGTATATGACCCCGATATGACTACTTCACCAGATCAATTGGATGAGATCGATATAGATTCTAAGACAGTTAGGAGCCACATACCGATTTGTAATTGTCGAGAATGATATGAAACAACTTCGGAAGAAGACGGTGGAACCAGTCAAGGTCCAGTGGGGCAATAATAAAAATGATTGTACATGGGAAATAGAGGAGAGCATAAGGAAGTCGCATCCAGAACTCTTTCCCTGGTGAGATTTTAATAACGATATAGTTATTTCCCTGTTAGTAAACCGCATGCTAGGATAGGCTTGTTGTGTTATATATATTTGGTTGTTTGCAAATGGTTGATAGGCATGCGGGAACCCTTGTATGTTTTGGTTAAGGAATTTCAGGGGTGAAATTTCTTAAGGGGGGAGAGTGTAACGACCCGCATTCTACCCTCGGAGGATCATCGAATATTTATTTTATTTAAGTCATATGGTCGTGTAACTATGGGGAACAACTATTGGGGTCATTTCCCATGTTCATGATTTTTGCCGATTTTTAAATGATTGTTTTACCGCTGGAAATTCTTGTTTCGCCTATAACTTTTGATTGGTAAGGAGTTTTGACTTGAAACCACTTCCATTGGATTCGAATGATGGTTTCTCTTTTCGTAGAATGGTCACATTAACCAAAGGGACTTACCGTTTGGGAGATATGATGAAATAAGTTTGGAAGGTGAAAACCAGCATAAACGGGCTTAATAGGGTAATTAGTCGATGGGCCCATATCCCATTTCGGGATTAGGGTTATGGGGAGGCTGAAATGAGTTAGGAAACCATCTCATTTTCTCAGCCGCCACTTTCATTTCTTCAAACCTAGTAATGGCTTCCACCTTCTAAACTACCTCCTAATCACATTCTAATCAAATATTGAGCTAATCAACATCAAATCAAGGCAAATTAACATCAAATCGGAGGTAGAACTACTGTGTTGCATAGAAATTCGAACCTAATCAGAGATATTTTCAGATCTGAGATTAATTTGTGGCTAAGGTGAGTGATTTACACTTTTATTCACTAATTACGGCTAATTAGGGGTGATTAGTGTTAATTAACGAAATTATGCATGATAAAAATATGGAAAATATGTATAAATTCTAAAATATTATTTTGTGCCTCTGTTAGAAATTTGGGTTAATTTGGATTAAGTTTGCTAATCCTATTGCTAGATATAGTTAAACATGATTAAGGGGAAAACATGGGTTTTGGGTATGTTTGATCCATATTGACATGTTAAATTGTTGTTTGTGGTTGATTCTAGATGTTGCTATTACTGTTTGGTACGATTTGTGATTGTTTAGCAAAGTTAGAATGGTCAATATCGTCGTCGTATAGCATAAATAGCTTGCTGGAAAAGTTACAGAAATTGGTCAGACCCGACTCGTTCCTGAACAAGCATCATGAACCGCCCACTCGTGAGTCGCATGAAGGACCACGACCCGATCGAGCTCGACCACGAACCGAGTGATGGAGGGATCCATGAACCGTCACGAGCTGGAGCACCATCGCCTCCACGAACCGATGTAGCATCATGAACCGCCAGGAGCTTGGAGCCACGACCCATTGTCACGAGCTACGAGCTAGTCCAGGAAGGGAGGGCCACGAACCGGAATAGGACCCACGAGCCAGAGATGACCATGAATCGCGAGCCACTTGTGTATCGCGAACCGAATGGAAATTGAAGTGCGAACGTGATAATGACCAAAACCCGAGATGCAAAGGTAGTTTAAGTGAGAAGTCAGCACTCAGGATCCAGATGGGAACCAACGAATTAACTTCATGAGTTGGACTTTGTTGCGGGACATGTGCAAAGGGGTTACCGATATTTATAACAATGATTCATTATGATGGAGGGGCATTGGCTATGGACCAGTGCGGTGGGGTCAAAGTTGTACGGAGCTAAGTTCCATCAGGACCCCCAAGGGCAAAAGTGGTCGTAGTAAAGGATGTCTGGAGTTGGGCTCCATTATAGCCCAAAATGGTTCTGGTGACCAAAGCGGTGGATATCGTATACTTTACGCACTGAGTGAGAGGTGTGAGGATGATTGCTATGTTTGATGTTTGCTATCACCATGACACGCACACTCCCATTTTCACACTTTATGTTAGTGTTACCTTAGAGTACTGTGCATCTTGTTGTGCTAATTCTTTGGTTGCAGGTCTAGGTTCAGGTATGATTTATTTATACATGTTATTGTTTTGTTTTGTTGCCTATCGCTCATGCCAGACTTTTTTCTAACCCAGAGTTTTATGTCTCTTCTTATTACTCTGGGTGCTGCTAAACGATCAGACTAAAGACAGGTTAGGTGGTGATGTGCGAGTAGATCTACGGAGACGAGCAGGAGGCTTCCACGTACTATTTACATATATTCTCCCTGCATTATTGATGGTCACCGCTTTGGGCATTAGTAGTGTACCTCTTTCTTTTGCTTTAGAGACAGTATTTTGAAGTTGTAATAATGGTTTGGATCATAAGCTGTATTTTGGATTTCCGCTGCTATGATGGTTTAATTTTCAGCTTATGCACTATCTCGCCTGTTTTATGTCAAGTTATGTTACTGTTATATTTTTTTTCCCATGCGTTGTGAGATATACTACAGGTTCTTTGGTGATTCTTCGTTTCAAAACCCTTTTCTTTTGACGACAGTCCTGTGCTAGTCGGGCATTGGCACAACGTATTTCGGGGAAATATCGGCTTGTTGGGGGCAGGCCATCACACTTTTGATGATTCTTGTGGGCTCTGGGTCATCCCAGACTGTGACATAATGTCCTTAGCGTTCGTCTAACACTGCCCGAATTATTCCTTGTCAATTCTCCAAGTCGAGCAATAGTTTTTGTGGGGGTTTTGTGAATTACAGGGATGCAACTCACTTCAAATAAATAGGGAAATACCTGCATCTCAGCTCATCCGTAGTCAGTGCCCCACTCATATGTCGTTTGTATTTATGCAAAAATAGATTAGGATTGGTAATCCCATTGTATGCTGGCATAGTCAAGAGGGTGAATTTCTTTGGATAATTGGCATCTAAGATCTCTTGCATGAATGGAGTTCAATTAGGAGCAAATAACCAATCTTCGTTATCATCCTTCTTTTCCATTCTTTCCTTCATTAGCTTTCTGATCATCGTAGGGATATACATTCCTTATTGATGCAGTGTTCATGGGGAAGATGTCATTAGTGCCCCCGAGAACTTGACTTGGAAAACAGTCATGGTTAGCTCAATGAGGCCCTTTTCTTCCACAATGTGGAAGTATCCTCCGGTAGCGTTCGTTACCCATCGAGGAGGTTGTATCACGACCTATACTAAATTTGGCTGATCTCATGCACCTAAATTAGCATTGACCTTAGAATCTTCCATTTCAGCATCATGATCGCCATCTAAACCGACATTTTATCCTTGTCATTAGCAGCATTTACGTAGTAATCTAGATTATTCTTAGTACTAAGATTACTGGGAATAGCAATGTCGTTTCCACATCCGTTAGTATCACTCACAAAGGGAATGAACTAAGTTCTGTGGACCATTTTAAGGTAAAAGATGCAGATAAATTACAAGACAGACAGAAATTAAACAACGGAAAGTAAAACTTTGCTTTATTGATAAAATAGTTTGTACAATGATTCCTTTACAATATCAGAGTATCATCTGTCTTACAAAATAAAGAAGCATAATAATACATTTATATTCCCCAATGTAGCAAGAACCAGCCATAGCATCTGAAAAGAGAATCCAAGCAAACTTCGACAAATCTTCAAGCTAGGAAAGAGTGACAGTCCTGCTAAACCTGAGCTATACTATTCCCTCCTTTACTACCTTGGGGGGGGGGGGACGGAAGAAAAGAAGACGAAAGAAAAACAGAGTCAGACATAAAGCCTGAGTAAGTTCAGTAACTTCTAGCATATGAACATGGAACAACAACAAAACGACATGAATTAACTGAATACAAGATAACACCATGATGATAGGGTTGGCAAGATTAGACAAGATTAACACAAGATATGCTAAGATAAGATTAACTGGATATGCTCTAATACTTTCGCCGCTTCGTTATTTCCTAGTTATACTAGTTTCTATATCTCTGCACCACCTAACTAATGTCTCAACTAGTAACAATAACGCGATCCCAATCCCTGTATTTCCCATCGCCTTCAGGCATACATTTATTATTTGTTACCTAGATTTAATCTAGGGTTTTCTACCAAGTGCCTTCTAGATTTAACTAGAGTTTACGCTGTCTGCTGAACGCTTCTCGGATTCAGGATTTATGCCACCTAGTTCAACTAGGAATTATGCTACCTGTCGAACGATGCCCCCAAGTCTAGGACACATTACCTAGAGTGGTATATGTTTCTAAACTTCCCCACGCATGTATCGCGAATCGTTATCGCTTGCCTAGATGCACATGTCCTGTAATGTGCGACCCGAGTCCTGTGTCAGGGCAAATCAAGGAATACAGATCTCGGTCAGGAGCTTTCAGATATCTGCCGATGCAGATGCTAAGGTCTGTTTTTATTCTAGTGGCTATGGTCCCACTTGACCCCTCCCTCAACTAATGAAAGGCACACCTTGTAAAATGAGAACTATACGCCGGCCCCTGGTGCCCCACTATCCTATGGCCATTCTCACCATAACTAGATAGCAAGTATATGGTCTTTTGGAGTTCTCCACCTTTCCGTTTCACATGTCTCGATTGACTCAAGATGGATGGTAGACGACGAGTCGCTATCACAGGGCTACCGTTTGCTCACCGAATCACGCCGGTCCATCCTAGTCTTTAGGTTGCCATGTATTGCAACCAAGGCATACCCCTGGTTCTTATGCGCAGACCTTAACCTCTGTGGGCCCAGGCAGATCATCTGCAGCCTCACCGAGGGATACCAAGAGTACCCTCACGTCCCCTCGAAGCCTCGGGCTTCGTAACCCAATTCGTTGGAGCCTCCTTTTTACTCAGACGGACATTCGCTCCTTCCCGTGTTATACTAAGAATTACTAAGTTTTACTAACTAAGATTTACCACTTAGTTTCCAGAATCGTTGTTTTCTTAACTAAGGTTTACTACTTAGTTCTCTTTCCCGTCAATTTGGATTGGTTAAGTGTCATTAGTCAATTCGAGCCAACTTAACCCTCTTCATTCGTCCTGTTAAACTGGTTAAGTGTTATCAGTAACTCATGATGACTTAACCCTACCGCAAACCAAGTTATATTGGCTAAGTATTTCTTATTACTTAACCCTACCCGTTCATCCTGTATTGGTTAAGTATTTCTTTTTAACTTAACCCGGCCCGTCTGTTTTAATGGTTAAGTATTATCCATTCATGTTTTAGACTTAGCCCTATTCCTTTATCACAACCTGATGGTTAAGTGTTCAAGTTTACTTAACCCTACGGTCTAGCCCAGCTAACATATCAAATTGGCTAAGCGTATTTGATTTTACTTAACCCCAGCCTCTGGTCTAGTTAACATGTTAATTTGGCTAAGTGTATTAACTTTACTTAACCCCTACAAGTCTCGTTTTGCTAACTTGAGTTTGGTTAAGTGTCCCTATGGACTTAGCCCTCCCATTCTAGGTTAACTGTGTTAAGTTGGTTAAGTGTTCCTATGGACTTAACCCTCCCATTCTAGCTTATCTGTGTTAAGTTGGTTAAGTGTTCCTATGGACTTAACCCTCCCATTCTAGCTTAACTGTGTTAAGTGTCAGTCTGAACCTAACCCCACCCATTAGTCTAGTTATCATGTTGAACTGGTTAAGTGTCTTAGTTAACTCAACCCTACCATTCTTGTTCTAGCTTTACTTAAATAGATTAAAGCTGCGACCACTCACATTAGACAGATATTGTTGCGAATACTGGATGTGCCGGTTGGTTCCGGGCAGGTTTACATCGCAACTCAGTCTAATCTCGGGTTAGGCATATTCGTGTTTTCTAAGTTCAAAGGGTTTCAATTTATTTTCAAATCAAGTTTTGAAAGTAACCATCCCGTTCATCGGATCAGTTAGGGATAGCCAGGGAGAGCAGGAAACTTGTATTTTCCAAACCCAAGCCTGGACATTATCCTCTCTGTCACCCTAGAACTTTCTGGTGTGTCATTAAAAGAGATGTCGTTAAGAAACCTTTAATTTGTCTAAATTTATATTTCCTTATTCATGCCAAATTCGATAAGTAAATTATTTCTAATTTAATTATTTCCTAATTACTCTTTTAATGTTAAATTGTCAACATTCATTCTTATGGCCCATTTCCCCTTTTAAATCATATTTATGCTTTTTGGTTTGTGGACTATACCAAATTAAGTGTCACTAACCATGATTTTGCTAAACCTGCCAATTACTCCCAATTATGTCCAATTTCACATTTATGCCAATATACTTACCGTGCCAAATTAGCTAATCCAATTCCGATTCAACATTCTAATTCTAGACTTATTACTCTAGTTCACTATTCATGTAAATGCTAGATTCACACGTCAATACTAGTTTCAAATTACACATCTTATAATTCATGTCAAATTTATCAAATTTTCATTTCTATGAACATGCCATAATACATGTTCCCAATTTATGCCAATTTCCAAGTTAAACTACGTTTTTAGTAAATTTCATATTTTGCCCAAACCGCATTCCCACCGTTCGTATAATCGTGATTCAGTCTAGATTATAAATAATGCTAGGTTCGTAGAAAATAGGGAATGAACCAAAGATGCTATGCAAAAGATAGACATACTAACTGGCATAAAAAGGGTTGAATAACGATGTCGGTTCAAGAACATGGGTAGACCTAACTTAATAGGTAAATTCCCAAGGTCTAAAACCAAAGAAAACCAAGAATAGACAGGATAGAGACGTAGGTTCAAGAACATGGGTAGACCTAACTTAATAGGTAAATTCCCAAGGTCTAAAACCAAAGAAAACCAAGAATAGACAGAATAGATAATCGGGTTTAGACCCAATTTCATAGTCACAAAACTTAAGCAACACTTTCCTAGTCATAGGTGTTTAATCACACATGTCCTTGTTATGTCATAGGCAATAGTTTATATTCCTAATCAAAGGCATAGGCTTAGTCAAGGAAATAATCCTCATAATCACAGTCACAGTCATAGGCAATGTTCATAGTCATAGGCAATGTTCGTAGTTATAGGCAATGTTCATAGTCATAGGCAAGGGTTCATAGTTTCATAGTCACGGTCTTATTTGTCCTCGAATCATAACAATTCTTAATTAGGTCCAAGAGTATAGGCACTGATTCGAATAGAGAGAGAGAGAGAGATTTAGCATATTCTTTTATTCCTTTAATTTCGTGTCACGAACAGAGAAAACGTTCAAATCTAGAAATAACTGACTTACAGGGATTAGATTAGAAAAGAAAGACGGCGTTGCTATGATTCGTAGAAAAACAGTCGTTGTAGTCGTTCGAATATTCACTTGAATTCTAGCTTGAATCTCCTCTTTGAAAGTCTTTGAGCAACACCTCCTTGTCTTGATTTATTTTATATATATTATTTATTTATATATTTGACTAAGAGGAGGAGAAGAAGCCATGTTTGCCAAGAATCTTTGCAGCATAAGGGTAGAAAAGAATTGTGAATAGAGAAGGAGACCAGGGCTGTCTATATAGTTTAGAATTCAACGAATCGGGTCAGAATAGCGTCTAGATACAGAAGAACGAACTTGGTGCAGAAAGCTAGAAAAAGCGGGGGGGGTCAACCCCCAGGTCGACTACCCAGTCGACCTGGGTGCCTTGGGCGGGAAAATTCCCGCCCTGCACAATCTGGGTTTGTTTTAGAATTTCGAACTCGACCAGTTTTGAAATCTGAACTTCGTTGAATCTTCCGGAAGCCATATCTTCTTCATACGGACTCCGATTTACGCAAACTCGGACTCGTTTTCATACAACATTCCAAGGCGAACGCAATGGCCCAGCCCGTTTCCCTTGATTTTGATTTTAAATTTTAATTCTGCCTTGATTTGTAAATCTTACTATTACAAAATTACGGGGTGTTACATTCTCCCCCACATAAAAAGATTTCGTCCCCGAAATCTTCAAGTTAGGAAGAATATGTCCTACCGTCCTATCACCCATCTACTCAACCATTCAACCACAGGCATTCATTGTCCTTAAAAGATTTCTAATGCTTTCATGTTCATATGCATAGTGTGTGTACATGTCTTTATCTAATGCAAGATCAGGCGGTCTACTGATTCAGTTGACCTCCTTAATGCAAATCATGTTAGTGCCATGCGTCCAACCATGTATGCAAGCATCCCTAGTCATGTAAATACTACATGTGTGCACAGCCATTCATCCATATGCAACACCCATATGATAACATATCGAGTTCAATTTACAAACAAATACATATCTGTAAATGCAATATGAAAGCGTCTGAACCGATCTAGTGCCTAATACGTATGCATATGCATTCACAAGCAACCATTAGCAACCACTTGCAACCATCAACCATAACATGTTTCAAATACATGTTTACATCCATTGGCTTCTACCTAAGGATCGAAGATACGACCTAGGTGATATACTTTGGAAAGAGAGAAACAATTATACGTAAAACTCCTAAAACAAAGAAATCAAGGATGCACCCTCAAGGAAAAGGGTATGATGCTAGTATCTTGTGACGACAAGGAATTTTGCTCGGTTCGAACCAGTCGCTAAACCGATCCGGGCCGTTCGAAACGCCCTATCGTTTGAGAACACGACAAATCAGAACACATATAAAAGAACGTTTCATTGTATATTACAACAACGCATCAGATTACAAGAATATACAGAGTATAAATGAATATTACACAGAAATATCAGAGATTACAATAAATTACATTTAAATACATAGCAGCGGAAAATAATACAATACACAACTAGAAGAGATATACGGATACAAAGCTTTCCGGATATCGTTCCAGCTGTAAACCAGGATCCTGTGAATATAAATCTGCAAAACCAAAACTACTAGCTGCCCGTGTCGAAAATAGGGGCACCCAGAGTTTAGGTTAAAACAATAAACTCCAGGTCAGTCATGTGACTGGTGTGAGAACTAAAACAGTTTTTAATCTTTGTTTTTAAAGTTAGGTAAATCAAGGGACCACGCCGTATAACACGGAACGGGTTTCCTCCCAAGAATACCAGTGCATAAAACAAACAGCGCAATGCTAAATAAAGAAAAATGAAGCTATTATAAGACCCAGTTCCCATCACACAATGAAATCGCAAGCCGGAGGATAGGGTTTTCCCTTATAACAGCCAAAGAATGCTTGATACGGTTAAAACAAATCGTTTGATACTATTATAAGTGCATAGTGTATAAAACAACTTCAAATCATAAGTATCAATCATAGGCGACATGAGCGTCCCATGCCACTATGTCACCATATATAGGTTTACAAATAAAACCGCACATGTCGCGTATTTGGAAATTGGATTTCCGTCTATGAACCGAGGCAAAAGATAGTCCTCAACCGATTCGTGACTCTCTAGCCTGAGCCACAGGATCAAAACGCATCAACCCTTTAGATCGTCAGGGCCGGTCCACCGATGTGGATTATTATGCCTGAACACTACGTTTCCCCACCCAATGGGGCGTAAGTCTGGTCCGTCTGCCGACCAGAATGCATCGGCCAAACCGATATAACCGAGGCACCTCGCAACAGCAACAACCACATAAGTCAAACTCGTCAAGGCGTGTAAAACCACTGACGCCACTTCTAGCTAGAAAGAAACGCAAGTCCTCCCTTAGGTCCGTCTCCCGTTTTTGGTTCATACCGGGTGTGAAACACGCGAAGTAAACGTTACACAAAGCTACGCCACAAAGGCCGTGCTTTGATCATCACCACAAGACTTTGCTTTTCAACAGAAGCCTCGATCAATTGCCACTTAGGCATGCCACACAGGCAATTCACTCCATGCGTTTGATATCCATCAATATATAACCCCTGAGCTCGTACGTCTCAGAGAAGGGCGTTAAGTAAGAGAATAAATTCTCCGCCGCCAAACAGATATATATTTAATAGAAATCAATCACACAGACTAAAACCCAATGTCAGACACACAGTCCATTTACAAGTCCGTTCTGGGTCTGAACGAAACCGGAGGCACCTAGTACCCCGCATATCCATCGATCTCCAAGTACGTCTGGACAATCACCAACTGTTTCCATCTTCTTGGGTGTACAGCCCAATCAAGATCATCAGTAATCACCCAAACGACGTGAAGACTTCCGGTCTTCGACCATCGTCTTCATCTTCGACTTATCGTCGTATCAGTTATTCAGAATGGGATAAACCCGGTCTTTCCGAACAACTCGCGTATATTTTAAATAAGTGTTACACAAACACAACATACGCCTCATTCCAATTCATTAGTCACTAACCGTAAATTAATCAAGAGAATAATTTCCCAAATATTAACCCCGAAGGCCGAAACCAACATCAGATCAATATCCAGAAAACCATTCTGCTTAGCTAACCGACAGTTAGTTTCTAAATTTCACATTCATAGGGAAAGGTTCCCATTAATTTTATCCAAGATAAACTTCTTGAATTTATTCTTTAATCTATTTTTGAATATCAATTCAAAACTAGTCGGGATTAGCGAACCTTACCGAAGTAATCATTTGTTTTAATTTCCCAATCCCAACCTATTCATCCCATGAAGTAAAACTGGTAATACTTCATATCTAACACCACAGTGTTATCGGTAAACTCAATTACCATTTCACATTCAAATCTAATTAAAGATTTAACTATCCCTGGAGCAAAACTGGTGATACTCCATTTTCGATCATTTCAATCTAATTAAAGATTCATTAAAACTCCACTTAGTTTTAATCTTCGACTGGGTTAAAGAATCAGTGTCATTTAAAACACGGTTCACGATAAACCCAAAATCACATTCATTAATTATCGGGTTAAAGAACGAGTGTTATTTAAAACACTGTTCACGATAAACCCAAAAATCAATATCGATTCAATACCAATTAAATATTATTAAATTGGTACACTTCATTAAATCTAAATAAAAAGATTTAATCTTTTCTCAACTGGGTTCAAGAACAGTGTTAGTGAAGACACCATTCACGACAAACCCAAATCACATTTGATATTCAATATAAGGCTCTGAATAGAAAATATATCGGCTTATATTCAATATCAAATTCTACGATTAACAAATGTCGTATTGGATATAACGATATAAATATCTACATCTTTCAAATTTCCATAACAACATCTGTATAATCCCGAATTCCAACATCGAAATATTCCGAAGACAATTTCGATTCAAACCCACTCCAATGCAATCATTGGAAATTTTGGTTATTTTCAAAACCCTTTTCGAATTCAATTTATTTATTTAAAAATAAATAGAATTACAATTCTAGTTCAAAACTAGTTCATTTCGATAAAAATCTATTTTTATCTTTTCAAATATGGAGTTTTTCATCCCAATTCTTTCTAAATCATTTCCTATGATTTTACATAAATTATTACTATTTTTAATAATTTTATTAAGGCCCGTACAGCCGATTTCCATCAACGGCCATCGAACTGCACTTACAGCGACCTTTTTCAAATTTGATTTGGACATAATTCTAAATCCAACCGTTAGATTTCAAATTTCTAATGTTCATTAGAAAGCTCTTTTCGATACGAACCCAACGGTTCCGGTTTTAGGAGAATCCGACGGTCGGATCTCCCGTAATGTCCGTTTGAAATAAATGGTCGAAATTCGCGAACTGCCGCGGCGCGGCGCGTTCTATTCAAGCCATTATATTATATATATAATATATATTTCGTTGATTTCTATTTAAAACGAATTATATAAATAGTTTTAAAATTCGTTTCAAAAGCAATTTCAACTTCCATTTCAATTCAAATCAAAATTGAATTCTTCTTTATAAATTCTTTTTAAAATTCATTTCTATTCAATTCAAATTTCAATTCAATTTGAATTCATTTCAATTCGCTTTCAATTCAATTTGAATTCGTTTTCAATTCAATTCATTTCGAAATCGTTTTCAATTCAATTCATTTCGAAATCGTTTTCAATTCAATTCATTTCGAAATCGTTTTCAATTCAATATATTTCGAAATCGTTTTCAATTCAATTCATTTCGAAATCGTTTTCAATTCAATTCATTTCGAAATCGTTTTCAATTCAATTCATTTCGAAATCGTTTTCAATTCAATTCATTTCGAAATCGTTTTCAATTCAATTCATTTCGAAATCGTTTTCAATTCAATTCATTTCGAAATCGTTTTCAATTCAATTCATTTCGAAATCGTTTTCAATTCAATTCATTTCGAAATCGTTTTCAATTCAATTCATTTCGAAATCGTTTTCAATTCAATTCATTTCGAAATCGTTTTCAATTCAATTCATTTCGAAATCGTTGATTTCGAAATCACTTTTCAATATTCATTTTAAAATGAATAAAATCGATATAAATATCGTTCACGTCAAAATGGCGTCAATCTAATCAACACGGCTTCATAAATTTCTATTTTCAAATTTTCTTTATTTTTCAAATTGGAATGAGGCCCAATCAATTACCATATAAAATTAATTATATGGATTTCCATACAACACATGTATATAATAGCATTGAAAAATAATCAACCATCAACCAAAGTGCACTACACTATATAAGCATCAAATATAGATATTCAACGCTTATAACAGCCTGTCAATCAATCGATCGACATATTTAATCAATCAGGATGAGTGAAATTCATATTTCATCCCAACACCCGTGTGGGGTTTCAAACAATCAAACACAGATTTTAGTTGTGCAGTTGGGCGACGTGTAAAATTTATCGTCCCAATCAATGTCATCCAAATAAGTGTACATAAACAAACCGTCCGGTTTGTAAATGAATATTTTATTTTGTTCACTTCACTATTTTCATATTCACGTTAAAAATTATATTTTTAACGATAAAACATTTTATTTCAACCTATGAATTTCTATTCAGTTCATTCTATAGATAAAATGATATTTTTATTTTTCTAAATTATTTTAGAAAATTTCGGCGGCATAACGGCACGATACTAGAAACGGGACAAGGCCTAGCCTTATCCCCGGTCTAGTGAAGGCCCACGCCATTCACACATCAATTAATCCATTCATTTCCCCAAACAATTCAATTTCACCAAACGATTCAATTTCACCAAAAAATTCAATTTCAAATCAAATCATCTATCTAATCTATGCAACCAAACAAGCAAGTCCATGGTCTGTGGACGGTTGTGTCGGGTGCTACTAAGCACCGTCTGCATCCTAGTATATATATATATAACTAGAAAAATTAAATTGAAAGGTGAGAAGTTCTCACCGAAAGCTATCCTAACTTCACGGCTCTCCACTGATAGAAATCTTCATTGCTATCGCATCTTCGTCATCTTCGTTGTCCGTAGCCACTACATATATAAAAATCGAATTTTTACTTCGCTTTTCAATATATAAAAATCATATTTTTATTTCGAAGTTCAATATATAAAAATCACATTTTTAATTCGAAGTTCAATATATAAAAATCACATTTTTAATTCGAAGTTCAATATATAAAAATCATATTTTTTAATTCGAAGTTCAATATATAAAAATCATATTTTTAATCTGAAGTTCTAAAAATCACATTTTTAATCTGAAGTTCAATATATAAAAATCACATTTTTAATCTGAAGTTCAATATATAAAAATCACATTTTTAATTCGAAGTTCAATATATAAAAATCACATTTTTAATCTGAAGTTCAATATATAAAAATCACATTTTTAATCTGAAGTTCAATATATAAAAATCACATTTTTAATCTGAAGTTCAATATATAAAAATCACATTTTTATTCCTTTCATATAGTAAAGATTATATTTTTAATACTTTTAAAAATATCAAAATCATATTTTTAAATCACTATTATATATATATCTGAATTTTTCTTTCCTATGCTAAAAGAAAATCGATTTTTTTTATTTATTTATTTACAAAATCAGTTACAGAATAACTAACAATAATTATATATATAAAAAAAACGAATTAAAAAATATCGTATAAAAACTTACAGTTAAAACCGAATGGGGGGGTTATGGTGCTGGAGGCTGGAAGGGGAAGGGGGTGCGGCTCGGGTGGCTGCAGGTTGTCAGTGGGGCGATGGAGTTTGTCGGCGGTGGCAGGCGCTGCACGGTGGCTCCCAGGGGGTAGGGCTTGATGGAGGCGAGGTTTTCGATTGGAAGGGGGGGTTTTACGGGGGAAAAGGAGGGGGCGGATAGATCGGAGGAGGGAGAGAAGGTGAGGGAGGGGTGGCGCGATCGCCTACCTCCGGCGGTGCAGCGCCAGGGGCGGCGGCTCCCTCCGCTCGCTCCGTTCCCCTTTTTTTTTTTTTTTAATTTGATTTCTAATTAAATCGGGGGGGGGGGGGCAGAAGATAAGAGAAAAAGGGGTTTTTTTTTCATTATTTAATTATTTTAATCGCAAAAGGTTGACTTTTACATACGACCTCGAAACGAGGCCCACTGCCTGTCGTCCATAGCGTTTTACCCCCATTCCGAACACAATGGGATATGTATCGCAAGCTGATTTGACCATTTGAATCAGTTTCCGTTTAATTTACATTTAAATCACTATATTGAATTTTAAACGTACATTTCAAATTACCGGGGTCACATGCTAACTCTAAAAATTCCTGAAAAATATTTTCTTGCTTCATATTGACGATACGGTCCTAACAAAACTAGTTTCATCGAATTCTGAGACCGTTTGAAAAATGGCCAATTTTCAGTCGATTAAAATCAACTAAAACTGGTCAAACGCGTTTTCCTTTGCCACACTCACATATTGATTCGAAAAATTATGAAATTTGAAACCTAGCAATAATTTGACATCACGGACCCAACAAAACTGGTTTCGTCGAAATCCGAGGTCGTTTGCAAAATGTCCATTTTTAAGGGCCTGAATTCCATAGCGACTATTCAGAAATTTCAACTGGACATATCTTTTGATTCCCGCTATGAAAATTTAATTATTCGGATCTGTTGGAAAGATATTATCAATTAGATCCCATTATTTTTGGTTTCACTAAAATCCGGATTGTTTTGCACCCGGTACATTCAATTGAAGTTTGAAATCGAATTATCGAACTACCGCGCCATTTTCAATTCCATTTATAATTTAAAATAAATATTTATATTCTAACGACGACGTATATAATATATACGTTCGAATTATATTCAAAATAAATTTCTCGTCGATATTATTTAAAATAATCCATTTTAAATAATCAAAATTCGCTAAAATTGCCAAAATAAAAATTTTAAACTGGCCCAGATTTTCGGGTTATTACAATCTCCCCCACTTAAAACTTTTCGTCCCCGAAAAGGAACAAAGTCGAAATGGTTTGATCATTCAACTCTACGTTCGATCTGGTTTCCCTTCTCTAACTTTTCAGTTTCTGAGAATTTTCAAAATTTCAAAAATTTGGCTAACACCCTAAATTTTCGAAAAATTTCGCCATAACCTCCCCTGCACCGGGAGCATCAGGGAATTTCAAATAGCTACCCCGGTCCTTCAGATCTCAAAAAGAAAAAGAAAAAGCCAAGCGGCTAGCCAATAGGCTCACAAAATCATCATCACCCAAACAAAACAGGAAATTATGTAGTAAACATGTACCTATTTGTCGGGCAAACAAATTTTATTCTCTGGCTCTAGCCTCCTTGCTATGACCTGTTCAATGATATACATGTATATGCAAGCAAATGCGACTAATTTTCAGTATAATTCAATACGTGATTCAGTTAGGCTAATTGGCTAAAAATTAGCAAACAAATAACCAAACAACACAAACATCAATCAATTAGTGAATTAGAGTTTCAAATTCATAATTTTGATACATATACAAAAATCAGATTTTTGATGCCAAATCACAACAATAAGCCCTATCTAATTTTGGTTCTCACACCAGTCAATAGGAAGTATATAGATATTACACGTTCGTCACTCGAATATAAATTCTAATGATGGAGCTCCATCATCAAAATCATCTCCGGGCGATTAGAGTGTAATTCTATATCTATCCAATATATCAAAACTTCGAATACACGCTAGCTAGGCGCATACGCAAAAATCTTTATATTTTGGATTGTCCTAATCAATATAAAATAAATAATCAAATACGAATAATTGATTTAAATTTTCAAAACAAAATTTGTTTTCATTTTCAAAAATATACTCTTCACACTCGTTCTAGGATACTACTGATCCCATCTCTAACGAGTCACACTCATTGGATATTACTAATCCAATATCTGATGAATTCTTTCGTATGGTTCTAATGTGTCTTGTTCTCTAGCTTTGTAAACCTAAGCTCTGATACCAACTGTGACGGCAAGGAATTTCGCTCGGTCCGAACCAGTCGCTAAACCGATCCGGGCCGTTCGAAACGCCCTATCGTTTGAGAACACGACAAATCAGAACACATATAAAAGAACGTTTCATTGTATATTACAACAACACAACAGATTACAAGAATATATAGAGTATAAATGAATATTACACAGAAATATCAGAGATTACAATAAATTACATTTAAATACATAGCAGCGGAAAATAATACAATACACAACTAGAAGAGATATATACGGATACAAAGCTTTCCGGATATCGTTCCAGCTGTAAACCAGGATCCTGTGAATATAAATCTGCAAAACCAAAACTACTAGCTGCCCGTGTCGAAAATAGGGGCACCCAGAGTTTAGGTTAAAACAATAAACTCCAGGTCAGTCATGTGACTGGTGTGAGAACTAAAACAGTTTTTAATCTTTGTTTTTAAAGTTAGGTAAATCAAGGGACCACGCCGTATAACACGGAACGGGTTTCCTCCCAAGAATACCAGTGCATAAAACAAACAGCGCAATGCTAAATAAAGAAAAATGAAGCTATTATAAGACCCAGTTCCCATCACACAATGAAATCGCAAGCCGGAGGATAGGGTTTTCCCTTATAACAGCCAAAGAATGCTTGATACGGTTAAAACAAATCGTTTGATACTCTTATAAGTGCATAGTTTATAAAACAACTTCAAATCATAAGTATCAATCATAGGCGACATGAGCGTCCCATGCCACTATGTCACCATATATAGGTTTACAAATAAAACCGCACATGTCGCGTATTTGGAAATTGGATTTCCGTCTATGAACCGAGGCAAAAGATAGTCCTCAACCGATTCGTGACTCTCTAGCCCGAGCCACAGGATTAGAACGCATCAACCCTTTAGATCGTCAGGGCCGGTCCACCGATGTGGATTATTATGCCTGAACACTACGTTTCCCCACCCTATGGGGTGTAAGTCTGGTCCGTCTGCCGACCAGAATGCATCGGCCGAAACCGATATAACCGAGGCGCCTCGCAACAGCTACAACCACATAAGTCAAACTCGTCAGGGCGTGTAAAACCACTGACGCCACTTCTAGCTAGAAAGAAACGCAAGTCCTCCCTGAGGTCCGTCTCCCGTTTTTGGTTCATACCGGGTGTGAAACACGCGAAGTAAACGTTACACAAAGCTACGCCACAAAGGCCGTGCTTTGATCATCACCACAAGACTTTGCTTTTCAACAGAAGCCTCGATCAATTGCCACTTAGGCATGCCACACAGGAAATTCACTCCATGCGTTTGACATCCATCAATATATAACCCCTGAGCTCGTACGTCTCAGAGAAGGGCGTTAAGCAAGAGAATAAATTCTCCGCCGCCAAACAGATATATATTTAATAGAAATCAATCACACAGACTAAAACCCAATGTCAGACACACAGTCCATTTACAAGTCCGTTCTGGGTCTGAACGAAACCGGAGGCACCTAGTACCCTGCATATCCATCGATCTCCAAGTACGTCTGGACAATCACCAACTGTTTCCATCTTCTTGGGTGTACAGCCCAATCAAGATCATCAGTAATCACCCAAACGACGTGAAGACTTCCGGTCTTCGACCATCGTCTTCATCTTCGACTTATCGTCGTATCAGTTATTCAGAATGGGATAAACCCGGTCTTTCCGAACAACTCGCGTATATTTTAAATAAGTGTTACACAAACACAACATACGCCTCATTCCAATTCATTAGTCACTAACCGTAAATTAATCAAGAGAATAATTTCCCAAATATTAACCCCGAAGGCCGAAACCAACATCAGATCAATATCCAGAAAACCATTCTGCTTAGCTAACCGACAGTTAGTTTCTAAATTTCACATTCATAGGGAAAGGTTCCCATTAATTTTATCCAAGATAAACTTCTTGAATTTATTCTTTAATCTATTTTTGAATATCAATTCAAAACTAGTCGGGATTAGCGAACCTTACCGAAGTAATCATTTGTTTTAATTTCCCAATCCCAACCTATTCATCCCATGAAGTAAAACTGGTAATACTTCATATCTAACACCACAGTGTTATCGGTAAACTCAATTACCATTTCACATTCAAATCTAATTAAAGATTTAACTATCCCTGGAGCAAAACTGGTGATACTCCATTTTCGATCATTTCAATCTAATTAAAGATTCATTAAAACTCCACTTAGTTTTAATCTTCGACTGGGTTAAAGAATCAGTGTCATTTAAAACACGGTTCACGATAAACCCAAAATCACATTCATTAATTATCGGGTTAAAGAACGAGTGTTATTTAAAACACTGTTCACGATAAACCCAAAAATCAATATCGATTCAATACCAATTAAATATTATTAAATTGGTACACTTCATTAAATCTAAATAAAAAGATTTAATCTTTTCTCAACTGGGTTCAAGAACAGTGTTAGTGAAGACACCATTCACGACAAACCCAAATCACATTTGATATTCAATATAAGGCTCTGAATAGAAAATATATCGGCTTATATTCAATATCAAATTCTACGATTAACAAATGTCGTATTGGATATAACGATATAAATATCTACATCTTTCAAATTTCCATAACAACATCTGTATAATCCCGAATTCCAACATCGAAATATTCCGAAGACAATTTCGATTCAAACCCACTCCAATGCAATCATTGGAAATTTTGGTTATTTTCAAAACCCTTTTCGAATTCAATTTATTTATTTAAAAATAAATAGAATTACAATTCTAGTTCAAAACTAGTTCATTTCGATAAAAATCTATTTTTATCTTTTCAAATATGGAGTTTTTCATCCCAATTCTTTCTAAATCATTTCCTATGATTTTACATAAATTATTACTATTTTTAATAATTTTATTAAGGCCCGTACAGCCGATTTCCATCAACGGCCATCGAACTGCACTTACAGCGACCTTTTTCAAATTTGATTTGGACATAATTCTAAATCCAACCGTTAGATTTCAAATTTCTAATGTTCGTTAGAAAGCTCTTTTCGATACGAACCCAACGGTTCCGGTTTTAGGAGAATCCGACGGTCGGATCTCCCGTAATGTCCGTTTGAAATAAATGGTCGAAATTCGCGAACTGCCGCGGCGCGGCGCGTTCTATTCAAGCCATTATATTATATATATAATATATATTTCGTTGATTTCTATTTAAAACAAATTATATAAATAGTTTTAAAATTCGTTTCAAAAGCAATTTCAACTTCCATTTCAATTCAAATCAAAATTGAATTCTTCTTTATAAATTCTTTTTAAAATTCATTTCTATTCAATTCAAATTTCAATTCAATTTGAATTCATTTCAATTCGCTTTCAATTCAATTTGAATTCGTTTTCAATTCAATTCATTTCGAAATCGTTTTCAATTCAATTCATTTCGAAATCGTTTTCAATTCAATTCATTTCGAAATCGTTTTCAATTCAATTCATTTCGAAATCGTTTTCAATTCAATTCATTTCGAAATCGTTTTCAATTCAATTCATTTCGAAATCGTTTTCAATTCAATTCATTTCGAAATCGTTTTCAATTCAATTCATTTCGAAATCGTTTTCAATTCAATTCATTTCGAAATCGTTTTCAATTCAATTCATTTCGAAATCGTTTTCAATTCAATTCATTTCGAAATCGTTTTCAATTCAATTCATTTCGAAATCGTTTTCAATTCAATTCATTTCGAAATCGTTGATTTCGAAATCACTTTTCAATATTCATTTTAAAATGAATAAAATCGATATAAATATCGTTCACGTCAAAATGGCGTCAATCTAATCAACACGGCTTCATAAATTTCTATTTTCAAATTTTCTTTATTTTTCAAATTGGAATGAGGCCCAATCAATTACCATATAAAATTAATTATATGGATTTCCATACAACACATGTATATAATAGCATTGAAAAATAACCAACCATCAACCAAAGTGCACTACACTATATAAGCATCAAATATAGATATTCAACGCTTATAACAGCCTGTCAATCAATCGATCGACATATTTAATCAATCAGGATGAGTGAAATTCATATTTCATCCCAACACCCGTGTGGGGTTTCAAACAATCAAACACAGATTTTAGTTGTGCAGTTGGGCGATGTGTAAAATTTATCGTCCCAATCAATGTCATCCAAATAAGTGTACATAAACAAACCGTCCGGTTTGTAAATGAATATTTTATTTTGTTCACTTCACTATTTTCATATTCACGTTAAAAATTATATTTTTAACGATAAAACATTTTATTTCAACCTATGAATTTCTATTCAGTTCATTCTATAGATAAAATGATATTTTTATTTTTCTAAATTATTTTAGAAAATTTCGGCGGCATAACGGCACGATACTAGAAACGGGACAAGGCCTAGCCTTATCCCCGGTCTAGTGAAGGCCCACGCCATTCACACATCAATTAATCCATTCATTTCCCCAAACAATTCAATTTCACCAAACGATTCAATTTCACCAAACAATTCAATTTCAAATCAAATCATCTATCTAATCTATGCAACCAAACAAGCAAGTCCATGGTCTGTGGACGATTGTGTCGGGTGCTACTAAGCACCGTCTGCATCCTAGTATATATATATAACTAGAAAAATTAAATTGAAAGGTGAGAAGTTCTCACCGAAAGCTATCCTAACTTCACGGCTCTCCACTGATAGAAATCTTCATTGCTATCGCATCTTCGTCATCTTCGTTGTCCGTAGCCACTACATATATAAAAATCGAATTTTTACTTCGCTTTTCAATATATAAAAATCATATTTTTATTTCGAAGTTCAATATATAAAAATCACATTTTTAATTCGAAGTTCAATATATAAAAATCACATTTTTAATTCGAAGTTCAATATATAAAAATCATATTTTTTAATTCGAAGTTCAATATATAAAAATCATATTTTTAATCTGAAGTTCAATATATAAAAATCACATTTTTAATTCGAAGTTCAATATATAAAAATCACATTTTTAATCTGAAGTTCAATATATAAAAATCACATTTTTAATCTGAAGTTCAATATATAAAAATCACATTTTTAATCTGAAGTTCAATATATAAAAATCACATTTTTATTCCTTTCATATAGTAAAGATTATATTTTTAATACTTTTAAAAATATCAAAATCATATTTTTAAATCACTATTATATATATATATATCTGAATTTTTCTTTCCTATGCTAAAAGAAAATCGAATTTTTTTTATTTATTTATTTACAAAATCAGTTACAGAATAACTAACAATAATTATATATATAAAAAAAACGAATTAAAAAATATCGTATAAAAACTTACAGTTAAAACCGAGTGGGGGGGTTATGGTGCTGGAGGCTGGAAGGGGAAGGGGGTGCGGCTCGGGTGGCTGCGGGTTGTCAGTGGGGCGATGGAGTTTGTCGGCGGTGGCAGGCGCTGCACGGTGGCTCCCAGGGGTAGGGCTTGATGGAGGCGCGGTTTTCGATTGGAAGTGGGGGTTTTACGGGGGAAAAGGAGGAGGCGGATAGATCGGAGGAGGGAGAGAAGGTGAGGGAGGGGTGGCGCGATCGCCTACCTCCGGCGGTGCAGCGCCAGGGGCAGCGGCTCCCTCCGCTCGCTCCGTTCCCCTTTTTTTTTTTTAATTTGATTTCTAATTAAATCGGGGGGGGCAGAAGATAAGAGAAAAAGGGTTTTTTTTCATTATTTAATTATTTTAATCGCAAAAAGTTGACTTTTACATACGACCTCGAAACGAGGCCCACCGCCTGTCGTCCATAGCGTTTTACCCCCATTCCGAACACAATGGGATATGTATCGCAAGCTTATTTGACAATTTGAATCAGTTTCCGTTTAATTTACATTTAAATCACTATATTGAATTTTAAACGTACATTTCAAATTACCGGGGTCACATGCTAACTCTAAAAATTCCTGAAAAATATTTTCTAGCTTCATATTGACGATGCGGTCCTAACAAAACTAGTTTCATCGAATTCTGAGACCGTTTGAAAAATGGCCAATTTTCAGTCGATTAAAATCAACTAAAACTGGTCAAACGCGTTTTCCTTTGCCACACTCACATATTGATTCGAAAAATTATGAAATTTGAAACCTAGCAATAATTTGACATCACGGACCCAACAAAACTGGTTTCGTCGAAATCCGAGGTCGTTTGCAAAATGTCCATTTTTAAGGGCCTGAATTCCATAGCGACTATTCAGAAATTTCAACTGGACATATCTTTTGATTCCCGCTATGAAAATTTAATTATTCGGATCTGTTGGAAAGATATTATCAATTAGATCCCATTATTTTTGGTTTCACTAAAATCCGGATTGTTTTGCACCCGGTACATTCAATTGAAGTTTGAAATCGAATTATCGAACTACCGCGCCATTTTCAATTCCATTTATAATTTAAAATAAATATTTATATTCTAACGACGACGTATATAATATATACGTTCGAATTATATTCAAAATAAATTTCTCGTCGATATTATTTAAAATAATCCATTTTAAATAATCAAAATTCTCTAAAATTGCCAAAATAAAATTTTTAAACTGGCCCAGATTTTCGGGTTATTACATATCTAGCCTTCTTGAGCTTTACTCCACTGTTTCTTAACTAAATTTTACTTCACGATTGTGAAGTTTCCGATCTCCATTTCCAAAATAAACAGATGTCAATCACGGTACCAAGTGCACATACCAAGATGGCTTGAGATCTCCTCTTAGCTTACACGCCATTACTATGAGGGTCGAAAGGTTACTACATGCTTTTTAGTGTGCCTGCCACAACTATTCATCTCTCACGCAAACCATCCTAGTCGAACTCGACATTCCTCAAGTACAAGCCCCAAAGGCCTAAACCAATATCAGACAAGCACCCAAGGAATATCTCCTCCGAATTTAGACGACCTACGTGAGATGATATAAGCAAACTCGACAGCTATCCTCAAATCCCTACTAACCAAAAATAAGCTGGTCGGGCCACCAATTGGATTTGAGACTCTGGTGGGATCTTTCTACTATACAAATACTATGGTGCAGAGACTCAACTATGGGGAGTGGATATGGACAAATGTGAAGCGCTAAAACCAAAGGAAATAGTACGAAAGCAAAACTAGACTCTTCCATCGGGACTTCACTACCTTTCTCCTAGGTATGCTTGGTGGTGAAAGTATGTACTTGCCCTTCTGAAAATCTTGTTCCCCGTTCTTGCCCTTGTCCTTAATTATATGCCCTATCATACCCTAGTAAAGATACTTCCTCCTGTCTTAGGTTTTATAATTTCTTCCTCCTTCGTGAGCTAAATCAACATCTATGAATTCCTCATCCTAGGGTTGTGCTCCTTAGCAAAACTTCTCATCCCCTTCTGTGTGTAGTTATGTTGACAAATCTCTCGAAAGCTGCTTCCATCGTATAAGCTTGAAAGAAAACTGACCGTAAGTGAAACAACCACAGCCCTAGATGGAAGTCGGGTACTTCTTTGCCCTTCGATGAGGTTACCTCCCAGAAAGCCAGGAGCCCCAGAGACTCAAGAAAGAAGGAGATAAGAATTCAAACAGAGGAAGAGAAGATAGTGCGTATGGCTTTGGGGAATATGCCTTTTTAAAACAAATCTTTTCTCTTGAAAATGATTCTTTTAAAACCATTTTGAAAACAATTTTTCAAATCCTTTATCTGATCTGGTAACCTTCAGCTCTGATACCACGTGTAACACCCCACATCCATTAGTGTCACTCACAAAGGGAGTGCACTAAGTTCTGTGGAGAATTTTAAGGTAAAAGATGCAGATAAATTACAAGATAGATAGAAATTAAACAGCGGAAAGTAAAATTTTGCTTTATTGATAAAATAGTTTGTACAATGATTCCTTTACAATATCAGAGTATCATCTGTCTTACAAAATAAAGAAGCATAATAATACATTTATATTCCCCAATGTAGCAAGAACCAGCCATAGCATCTGAAAAGAGAATCCAAGCAAGCTTCGACAAATCTTCAAGCTGGGAAAGAGTGACAGACCAACTTAACCTGAGCTGTACTATTCCCTCCTTTACTACCTGGGGGGGGCAACAGAAGAAAAGAAGACGAAAGAAAAACAGAGTCAGACATAAAGCCTGAGTAAGTTCAGTAACTTCTAGCATATGAACATGGAACAACAACAAAACGACATGAATTAACTGAATACAAGATAAAACCATGATGATAGGGTTGGCAAGATTAGACAAGATTAACACAAGATATGCTAAGATAAGATTAACTGGATATGCTCTAATACTTTCGCCGCTTCGTTATTTCCTAGTTATACCGGTTTCTATATCTCTGCACCACCTAACTAATGTCTCAACTAGTAACGATAACGCGATCCCAATCCCTGTATTTTCCATCGCCTTCAGGCATACATTTATTATTTGTTACCTAGATTTAATCTAGGATTTTCTACCAAGTGCCTTCTAGATTTAACTAGAGTTTACGCTGTCTGCTGAACGCTTCTCGGATTCAGGATTTATGCCACCTAGTTCAACTAGGAATTATGCTACCTGTCGAACGATGCCACCAAGTCTAGGACACACTACCTAGAGTGGTATATGTTCCTAAACTTCCCCACGCATGTATCGCGAATCGTTATCGCTTGCCTAGATGCACATGTCCTGTAATGTGCGACTTGAGTCCTGTGTCAGGGAAAATCAAGGAATACAGAACTCGGTTGGGAGCTTTCTGATTTCTGCCGATGCAGATGCTAAGGTCTGTTTTTATTCTAGTGGCTATGGTCCCACTTGACCCCTCCCTCAACTAATGAAAGGCACACCTTGTAAAATGAGAACTATACGCCGGCCCCTGGTGCCCCACTATCCTATGGCCATCCTCACCCATAACTAGATAGCAAGTATATGGTCTTTTGGAGTTCTCCGCCTTTCCGCTTCACGTGTCTCGATTGACTCAAGATGGATGGTAGACGATGAGTCGCTATCACAGGGCTACCGTTTGCTCGCCGAATCACGCCGGTCCATCCTAGTCTTTAGGTTGCCATGTATTGCAACCAAGGCATACCACTGGTTCTTCTGCGCAGAACTTAACCTCTGTGGGCCCAAGCGGATCATCTGCAGCCTCACAGAGGGATACCAAGAGTACCCTCACGTCCCCTCGAAGCCTTGGGCTTCGTAACCCAATTCGTTGGAGCCTCCTTTTTACTCAGACGGACATTCGCTCCTTCCTGTGTTATACTAAGAATTACTACTTAGTTTTACTAACTAAGATTTACCACTTAGTTTCCAGAGTCGTTGTTTTCTTAACTAAGGTTTACTACTTAGTTCTCTTTCCCGTCAATTTGGATTGGTTAAGTGTCATTAGTCAATTCGAGCCAACTTAAACCTCTTCATTTGTAACACCTCGCCTCCGCTAGGGTCACTCGCAAAGGAATGCACTAGCTTTAGAGGGGCATTATTGGTAAACATGCACAGAAATATCACAAGACAGAACATATATAAATAGCGGAAGTAAAATCAAACTTTCATAACATGAATAAATAAGGTTTAAAGCCTTTTACATCATAGTACATCAAAACCTGTCTTGCAATAGTAAAGAAGCATAAAGACTTTTTAATAAATTATTCCCCAAGTAAAACCGTAAAGTAGCCATAGCCAAGAGGAGTCCAAGCCATCCATGATGACCTTCAAGCAGAAGAAGTCCGAACTAAACAGCATTGTTTCCTCCCTGAAACCTGGGGGGGAAACGGAAGAAAAGAGGCGAAACAAAACGGGTCAGTCAAAAAGACTGAGTAAGTCCTATCTACTTCCAGTATAAAAACAGGTAAAGGTAACATGACATGCATAAACTGAAAGTAAACATAAGGATAACTACAAGATAGATAACCCAGGGTAGCCGGTTGAACTACTGCGGCAAGGTAAACTAAGGTATCATGATAACTACGGTGTTATGATAAGTCAAGGTATCACATCGTCAGATTTCTATCGAGTACATTATCCCAATGTATCTACCCCGTCTAACATCCCACGGTATCTATTATGTATATTCTTCCTAGTTCTAACATGTATATTTGCTCTGCACCTCTCGTACTAGTATCCCTACCCGCGTCATGTGTTAACCATGAATGTCCCATGCTCAAAGTCGTGTAATGGTCCATGTCAACCTAATATCGCATATATAGGTTACTCAAATCATATGTTTCTTTCCATGTATATAAGTTCAGTCCTTTGCCGTACCTCGTACGGGCTTCCTCATGTCGTATTATCCTTGAAATCGTTTGGGCTGTCACCCTTGTTCTAGCTAGGCTCTTCCGTATGAATCATCGTTTGAACTACTAAGACTTACGCCACCTAGCACCACTAGGGATTACGCTTACCTATTGCACGCTTTCGTATTTCGGTTTGGGTTAAACCACCTAGGCCACTAGGGATTACACTAACCCTCAACCGCGCCCTTTTTCCCACGCATTCATCGTGAATCGTTTTTCTATAACTGGATGCCCATGTATCACATCGTGCCATCTGAGTCCTGTCACAGGGCAAACCAAGAAATACAGGACTCGGTCGGGAGCTTTAGATTTATCTGCCGATGCAGATACTAAGGTCTGCTTTTCTACACGTGGCTATGGTCCCACGAGACCCCTCCCTCAACTAGTGAAAGGCAACACAAGAGAAAATCTTGCATGAGAACTACACTCCGGCCAGCCCACATCCTACGGCCTACCTCACCCATAATTAGATAGCAAATCATGGTCTGTTGGGTGTCCCCTGCCTTTCCGTACGTACACGCTTGAATCAAGATGGTAGATGATCGACGAACTTGCTATCTCGGGCACCTTATGTATTCGTCGACTCACTGCTATCCACCCCAGTCTTTAGGTCGCTCGCATAGCAACCAAGGCATATTCTTGGTTTTTCTACCGCAGATCTCAACCTCTCGTGAGCCTAGTATAATGACCTGGCAGCTCACAGAGGGATCCCAAGAATATCCTCACGTTCCCCGAAGCCGCTGCTTCGTTACCCAGTTCGTTGGAGCCTTTATCTAAATCAGATAGCCTGCTCCTACACGCATACATAAACGTTGACCTAACGTATCGGGTTACTGATCTATCTAAGAAATGGTCCAAATTTCCTTGACTAAGAATTATTACTTAGTTTCCCTTAACTAAGGTTTACCACTTAGCCTTATTTCCATAATCCTTGTTAACTATGGTTATTTACCTAATCCTCCGAATTAGGGTTTATCTAATGGGTTAAGTGTCACTTAAGTTCATAACCTAGCCCGTCTACAAACCATGTCAAAATTGGCTAAGTATACAAGTCCAAGACTTAACCCTACAAACCATGTGTCAAGTTGGTTAAGTATATCAAGCAATCCATGACTTAACCTCATCTAATTATCATTTTAGATTGGTTAAGTATATATATTAATTTGACCCTATCAAATTACCGAGTCAAATCGGTCAAGCGTATTCGAAACGATTCGTGACTTAGCCTTATCATGTTTTCGCGTTAGATTGGTTAAGTATAGGTTAACTTAACCTCATCAAATTAACGAGTTAGATTGGTTAAGTATAGGTCACTTAACCTCATCAAATCATCGTGTTAAATTAGTTAAGTGTTTAACTTAACCCCATTAAATTACCAAGTTAAGTTGGTTAAGTATGGGTTACTTGACCTCACTGAATTACCAAGTTTAAGTTGGTTAAGTGTTTAACTTATCCCCATCGAATTACCGTGTTTAGATTAGTTAAGTGTGGATTACTTGACCCCGTCTAATTACCGAGGTTAGGTTAGTTAAGTCTTAATTACTTAACCTCATCTAATTACCCAGTCGGATTAGTTAAGTGTAAGTTACTTAACCCCATCTCCTAATCATCTTGCATGGTTAAGTGTCATTAAGGAATTGAGTCCGGTCCCACTTAACCTACCCATTCGTGTCATATCGGTTAAGTGTCATTAGTCAAATTTACTTAACCTTATCATGTGGCATTAATTCAATTAATGCACTCTTAACCTCTCACATTAGACCTTGTTGTGGTTACTAGTTAAGCCGGGCGGGTCCGGGTAGATTTACACCACAACCTAGTCTAACCTCGGGTCTTAAGCGCGACATGACCAACTTCTCACATTGGGTCCTATTGTTTGCAACTACTAGTTAGGCCGGTCGGTTCCGGGTAGTTTTACGTTGCAAACTCAACCCAACCTCGAGTTGGCCACACTTGTATTATCTAAGTTCATCATGTTTCCAAAACATGTTACAAGTTTTCAAGCATTTGGGTAGACCTAACTTAATAGGTAAATTCCCAAAGGGTAGACCTAACTTAATAGGTAAATTCCCAAGCTCATGTTTTTATGCATATTTACATGTTAACTTACATGCTATATTCAATGTTACATGTTGTCATGTTATACCCATTTAACCCAAATCATGTTTCACATCATATTTCATGGAACTTCAAGTTAAGTTTCTCATGTATATTCACGCTCGTCTAACCCAACCCAAAACGTGTTTCCAACGTAAGTATAGACGAGTCAACATAGTAGGAATACTATGACTACGAATGGGCCTCGAACATGCATAGTGTCATAAAAAGGGTTTTGGCCACAAACACACAAAATGTCACAAGGGAATTCGGCCACAAACATGCATATTATCAAAAAGGGTTTGGCCATAAACATGCACAACTTAAAAGGGGGGATTGGCCACGAGCATGCATAATCTCATAAAGGATTTGGCCACAAACTTGCATGTTAGCATAAGGGGTTTGGGTTCATAAACATGCAAAAGCCCCAAAATCTTGTCTTAGCCAATGTTTCACAAGTAAAGTGGTTCCTAAAGGTCCATGCTAGCATTTCATGCATAAAGATCCAAACTTGCAAGTTAAACTAGGTTATGCATAGCATGAGAGGCATGATTAAGTCACTCATATGGCCTAAAATCATGAACATGAACACAAGAGGCAAGGTAAGGTTCATATAGGTTCGCATAATCATGTTTAGCCTCATTTTATCCCATGTCAACATTAAAAATACCGTTTTGATCCAAAAGTAGCTAGAACATACATAGTATGGCAAGAGGACTAGGAGCATGAATCGTTTTGGCGAAGAAAGGTGGCTCCTTTGATGAAGATCCGCCATGAAACTCGCATAGCAACGTCGATTTGGCCTCTATTTAGTGTAGCAAGCTTGCATCTTTTGATTTGAACCCGATTTGAATGCATAGGCTCTAAGGATTGGAGATGGAGGCCATGATCAAGATTGATTTTGGCAGCACTTAGTTGCTAGGTTTGATTTTTAGGGATTTAGGTTAGGTTTAGGGTCTTTTTATAGAGATTAGGATAGGTTTAGGCCCTTAGATTAACCCTAGGATAGATTAGGACCATCAGATCTCGGAAGCTTCCAGACCCAGCCCAAGAACAAGACCAGGTGAGACAAACAGGTGCGCCAGGCTATTTGCCCCGGCCACCCCCTGTCGACAGGCAAGTCGACAGGGATGTCGACTTGGTCTGGGCCCAAGTCGACAGGCCTGTCGACAGCCCTGTCGACATGGCCTAGGCGGGAAACTCCCCGCCTAGCCCCAGATCTGATTTCCAAAACTGTTTCCGAAATTCAAATTTCCAGAAATCTTCTTTGGGCCTTTAACGGGTCATACGGACTCCGATTCTCGAAAACTCGGACTCTATTTCGCGTATTTTTCCGAGACGAACGCAATGGCATAGCCCATTTCACTTGATTCAGAATTTAAAATTAAATTCTGCCTTGATTCTCGTTTTAACATGTTATTAAAATACGGGTTGTTACATCATTCGTCCTATTAAACTGGTTAAGTGTTATCAGTGATTCATGATGACTTAACCCTACCGCAAACCAAGTTATATTGGTTAAGTATTTCTTATTACTTAACCCTACCCATTCATCCTGTATTGGTTAAGTATTCCTTTTTAACTTAACCAGGGCCGTCTGTTTTAATGGTTAAGTATTATCCATTCATGTTTTAGACATAGCCATATTCCTTTATCACGACCTGATGGTTAAGTGTTCAAGTTTACTTAACCCTACGGTCTAGACCAGCTAACATATCAAATTGGTTAAGCGTATTAGATTTTACTTAACCCCAGCCTCTGGTCTAGTTAACATGTTAATTTGGCTAAGTGTATTAACTTTACTTAACCCCTACAAGTCTCGTTTTGCTACCTTGAGTTTGGTTAAGTGTCTCTATGGACTTAGCCCTCCCATTCTAGCTTAACTGTGTTAAGTTGGTTAAGTGTTCCTATGGGCTTATCCCTCCCATTCTAGCTCAACTGTGTTAAGTTGGTTAAGTGTTCCTATGGACTTAACCCTCCCATTCTAGCTTAACTGTGTTAAGTGTCAGTCTGAACCTAACCCCACCCATTAGTCTAGTTATCATGTTGAACTGGTTAAGTGTCTTAGTTAACTCAACCCTACCATTCTTGTTCTAGCTTTATTTAAATAGATTAAAGCCGCGACCACTCACATTAGACAAATATTGTTGCGAATACTGGATGTGCCGGTTGGTTCCGGGCAGGTTTACATCGCAACTCAGTCTAACCTCGGGTTAGGCATATTCGTGTTTTCTAAGTTCAAAGGGTTTCAATTTATTTTCAAATCAAGTTTTGAAAGTAACCATCCCGTTCGTCGGATCAGTTAGGGATAGCCAGGGAGAGCAGGAAACTTGTATTTTCCAAACCCAAGCCTAGACACAATCCTCTCTGTCACCCTAGAACTTTCTGGTGTGTCATTAAAAGAGATGTCGTTAAGAAACCTTTAATTTGTCTAAATTTATAATTCCTTATTCAGGCCAAATTCTATAAGTAAATTATTTCTAATTTACTTATTTCCTAATTACTCTTTTAATGTTAAATTGTCTACATTCATTCTTATGGCCCATTTCCCCTTTTAAATCATATTTATGCTTTTTGGTATGTGGACTATACCAAATTAAGTGTCACTAACCACGATTTTGCTAAACCTGCCAATTACTCCCAATTATGGCCAATTTCACATTTATGCCAATATACTTATCGTGCCAAATTAGCTAATCCAATTCTGATTCAACATTCTAATTCTAGACTTATTACTCTAGTTCACTATTCATGTAAATGCTAGATTTACACGTCAATACTAGATTCAAATTACACATCTTATAATTCATGTCAAATTTATCAAATTTTCATTTCTATGAACATGCCATAATACATGTTCCCAATTTATGCCAATTTCCAAGTTAAACTACGTTTTTAGTAAATTTCATATTTTTCCCAAACCGCATTCCCACCGTTCGTATAATCGTGATTCAGTCTAAATTATAAATAATGCTAGGTTCGTAGAAAATAGGGAATGAACCAAAGATGCTATGCAAAAGATAGACATACTAACTGGCATAAAAAGGGTTGAATAACGATGTCGGTTCAAGAACATGAGTAGACCTAACTTAATAGGTAAATTCCCAAGGTCTAAAACCAAAGAAAACCAAGAATAGACAGAATAGAGACGTAGGTTCAAGAACATGGGTAGACCTAACTTAATATGTAAATTCCCAAGGTCTAAAACCAAAGAAAACCAAGAATAGATAGAATAGATAATCGGGTTTAGACCCAATTTCATAGTCACAAAACTTAAGCAACACTTTCCTAGTCATAGGTGTTTAATCACAGATGTCCTTGTTATGTCATAGGCAATAGTTTATATTTCCTAATCAAAGGCATAGGCTTAGTCAAGGAAATAATCCTCATAGTCACAGTCACAATCATAGGCAATGTTCATAGTCATAGGCAATGTTCATAGTTATAGGCAATGTTCATAGTCATAGGCAAGGGTTCATAGTTTCATAGTCACGGTCTTATTTGTCCTCGAATCATAACAGTTCTTAATTAGGTCCAAGAGTATAGGCACTGATTCGAATAGAGAGAGAGAGAGAGAGAGATTTGGCATATTCTTTTATTCCTTTAATTTCATGTCACGAACAGAGAAAACGTTCAAATCTAGAAACAACTGACTTACAGAGATTAGATTAGAACAGAAAGATGGCGTTGCTATGATTCGTAGAAAAACAGTCGTTGCAGTCGTTCGAATCTTCACTTGAATTCTAGCTTGAATCTCCTCTTTGAAAGTCTTTGAGCAGCACCTCCTTGTCTTGATTTATTTTATATATATTATTTATTTATATATTTGATTAAGAGGAGGAGAAGAAGCCATGTTTGCCAACAATCTTTGCAGCATAAGGGTAGAAAAGAATTGTGAATAGAGAAGGAGACCAGGGTCGTTTATATAGTGTTGAATTCAACGAATCGGGTCAGAATAGCATCTAGATACAGAAGAAAGAACTTGGTGCAGAAAGCTGGAAAAAGCGGGGGGGAGGGGGGTCGACCCCCAGGTCGACTACCCAGTCGACTTGGGTGCCTTGGGCGGGAAAATTCCTGCCCTTCCCAATCTGGGTCTATTTTTTAATTTCGAACTCGACCAGTTTTGAAATCTGAACTTCGTTGAATCTTCCGGAAGCCATATCTTCTTCATACGGACTCCGATTTACGCAAACTCGGACTCGTTTTCATGTTGAATTCCGAGACGAACGCAATGGAGCAGCCCGTTTCCCTTGATTTTGATTTTAACTTTTAATTCTGCCTTGATTTGTAAATCTTAGTGTTACAGAATTACGGGGTGTTACAGCTCTATACTCACGTTGCACCCATCTACTTCTCGGTAGAATAACCTAATATAACATATATATGTAGCTGCCCCCAATACTTCCCATGGTACCCATCTCGCACGGTCTCCACCATTACGCCATGGAAGCATACGCAACTCTCGTCCTATGTCGAACGACGTACGGACATCCATATTTCTATACCACAATCACCACACAAATCCACCATTGTTATGCCACATAAGCGTACGAGCTGCCATATCCAATTCCCTCGGTTGAATCAAGTCTTATCACGGAGTAATGCCACAGCGTCTACGATACACTACCAGGTGCGGTGTACGTATTTCTAGACCCTCACATGTACGTACTGTCTACTGTACTCCGAGTCCCGTAATAGGGCTACATCCAATGCACGGAACTCGGTCGGGAGCTTTTCCATACTGCATATGTCCGCTAACAAGGCCTAAAGTGCAGATGTCTAAACTACGGTCTGCATTTTTACGGTGGCTATGGTCCCACCTCGACCTCTCCCTCAACTAGTGAAAGTCTAAATCAAGAGCTAAGTGACGCGCCCCTAGCAACCAATCTAACATCTAATTTGACTTGTCCGACAACCAATGTCTCGATTGTGAAAGATCGATGGTATCTTGGTTTAGTTCTAGTCTTTCTACATCACACTGACTACTAATGACAGGTATCTGGCGATTACTATCCTATATTGGCCTTGACCCAGCCTATCTGTAGGAAAAATCTTTGAATCACCCAATGACATCCGTCACAGCCTTCTGACTGCCAAACTATCGATGTAGTCAAGGTATACTCACCGAGTGGTATCGCGCAGACCCAATCTCTACGAGTACAGCCTGAGCGTTGCCATTGTACAGAGGACCACCACGGAGTACCCTACCACATCCCTCGGAAGTCGTGTACTTCCTTCCAGTCCAGCAGAGCCAGTAAGCATAATATGAAGTAGAAATAATCAGATGGACGCACTACAACAAAAACACCATATTACAACTTTAATTTTACAACAGTGTGTTTTGCACAGTTGTAATAAATGTTTTTTACAACTGTGCAAAACGCACTGTTGTAATAAATGTTTTTTTACAACAGTGCAAAACGCACTGTTGTAATAAATGTTTTTTACAACTATGAAAAAATCACTGTTCTAATAAACATATATTTCACAACTTTTCATTTTATTCATTGTAATAGAGATGCCTAGTACAAATTTCATGTTTATAATATCTATATTTAATAACTAATTATATTGATAATAATAATATTTAATAATAATAATTAATAATAAACTTGGGAATCAATAATATTTGTCAATTATTATTAAATAATTAATAGTTAACAAGTAGTAATTAAATAATTTTTCTTAATATTTAATAGTAGTTAATTTTCTCAATAGTTAATATTTGTCAATTATTACTAATGTTTTAAATCAAATGGACATATATTATTAATGAAATTATTTAAATAATGCTTGAGAAGTATAATTTAATTTAAATAAATTTGTTGGTTAAATTTGGTTCAAATTAAATGTAATTAATATTTCCAAAAAAAAACAAATTGATATATTGTTGAGAAATTTTAAATTTTGAAATATAAATTAATTTTGAGAATTTTAATCTAATTTAATTATTTCGAAATTTATTTGTATTGAATTAAAATTTGTATTTGAATGGGTATAATTTTATGTATGTACATTGGACAAATTATTGGTATCCATACTTGGAAAAAAAAAATTGTTCTGATATATATCCACACCTGTTCTTTTCCTACGCGTCTGGCCCTTATACCCATTGTACCGTGTCTTTCTCTTGAGGCTTCACAATCAATCCCCATTTCATTTTATTGCCACCGTAATAACTTTTCCCCGAAATCCTTTTTTCCCAAATAATCAGTAATGGCCTCCACGAAAACCTTCCTCCTTCAATCGGAACAGCCTCCCTCAACCACTACCGGAGAAGGCGCACCGCGTTCTTGCTCTTCTTCCGCTCCAGGCGAAGCCCGCTCCTCCACCGCTGCTTCGAACCCTAGATATCATTTTCAATACTCGCGCCTACGGAATCGCCTTCACCAACACCATGGTTTTCGTTGTGCCTGAATCGCCTTCACCACTTCCGGAAGCATGAATCGCAACCTCCTTCTATGAAGCCAATTAACCCCAACCCTAAAAGATCTACCGAAAATCGTCCTCAATCTTTCTCCTTCAGTTTTGAGGTTTGCCTGTTCTTTACTTTGGGCTTGAAGTTTTATTTTGTAGTTAGATCTATTTTATTTTGTAGTTAGATCTGTTTTATTTTGTAGTTAGATTTGTTTATGTACAGTACACACCCTTGGTGTTTTCAATTTAATACTTCTCGTCATAAGTACAGTGCACAATTTCATGGTTCAAGAACATAATTAACTAACAAGTCTTTATTGTTCCTAGCTGTCTCATCCATGTTTTCATCCCAGAAGCATTGGAGCAAGCTTGATTTATTGAAATACAATTCAAATTCGCTAGACTTCTAACACAGTGGCGTTGAGTTTTCATGATAAGTAACTAATAAATAGAACAAACAATCTACAGAGTAGCGTAATAATACAGAAATAAGTTATTTCATGAAAGGCGACTAATTGAAAAATCTGGATTTCACCTGGTCATGCAACTTCCTAATCATCTCTGAAAATTTTCATATCCCTTAGGTTTCTTCATACTATCAAAAGGGTCAAACAAAAATAAACAGACTATGATAGTACAATTACTGATAATAGTAGGAGTTAAAAATAAAAATTAGAGTTATATACCACAAAGTTTTCATTTTGGGTGTTTAATATTGGTGCTAATCCAGGCTGATATAGTTTATGTTTTAGAACAGTAGCACCGAAAAGCCTCATCATTTTGTACATCTGCTATACTTTTGTATTTTGTCAATCAATTATTATGTAAATGTTTGTGTAAATATAATCAGGATATATGTTTTATTTTGTATTTGCATGTCACATCCAATTTTTACCAAATTTTTTAATGGCATCTAACATAGCTAGCCATTTTTATATTCTAATGAGCAGATCTCTAAACATTAGTATATTATCATGCGCAAAAGCAGAATACTAATAAACTATATGCAAGCATTGGACATAAGTCTTACAGTTGCATTTGGACCTTATAATGAGTTGTATGTTTAGTTTGACATCGCTCGATTTTACAACTTTTAAGGTTCTTAATTTAAGGTGCTTCCAAATCATGATTTTGACATGGTTCTAACAGTTTAGTTTGGTACAACTTATATTTGATTTGTTTACCTTGATAGTAAAATAATGACATCGTGTTAAGCTGATTCAAGCATTATTTTTTGGAAAACATTTTGACACTTAATTTTTGACATACTTAAGCAATATTATACATAACTTGTCTATTGGCGTTGAGTTACCGATACGGAACCACTCAGTATGAATTTGAATTAATAGTTGACAATTTGAGTTATTTGAATTTACTTGACAGTTAATTATTTTCAATCCTTCATTCTACTTATTTCAGAAATAATGATGAAGATGATGAACATAATGCACATAATTCTGATACCAAAGCACAACATTTCCAATCTTCCATTAAATATTTTCAGCTAGTTGAGTATGAAGAATTTGACCACACATCGATCAAAGAATGGTTAAGTCTCAAAGGAAGATATTCATTCCAACGAAGTCTTCCCTCTTGATAACATAGAATATCCCTTCCCATTAGATGAATATGAAAAAAGAAGTAATATTTTTTATAGCAGTCCATTTCCAATATATAATGTAAGGTTTTGAAAATAGTTACTATGGCATCCTCTTGTACCAGAAGATGTAGAGGATGAAAATCAAAATGAATCAACAAACTTTTATGACAATGACTACATGGTTATGAAGATGCTTCAAGAGAGTAGGGTTATTTGACAACCAATAGCTTTAGCAGAGATCAATCATGCGAGGAGCATAAGAATGCAATGAAAAACATAGTCGATGTGCATTTCAGAGCATTAATTGCCCAACTTTTTCAAGCTAAAAATGTACCAATGGCAGGAGAAAAGGATAAAGATAGCTGGATGGACATAATTACTGCTTTGTCCTTAGAAGCAGCTACTCTTCTTAATCCGGACACGAGTTAAGGAGGAAGGATGGACTCGTTAGATATGTTACGATTAAATGCATAACTTCTGGGTCACTTGGAGAAAGGTAAATATTTTAATAAATTAATAATTGTAAGGTATGACACTGTTGAAATAATTTTTCTTACCCCAAGTTATTACATAGGCTGGCTCCAGTACCACTTTCAAGTTTCAACTTGTAATTCCCTCAGTTATGTGGGAAAAAAATGTGATTCACCCTATTGTACTTGCTTTTATTTCCTTAAACTTTTGCTTTGTCGCGTTTTGGATATCATTAAGGTTAAGCAATTCCTGTTCATAGTTGAAGTTATATTATAACTTATATATGCAACAATATGATTTTCTATCTATAGCATAATAAACTTTGTTCTACATTTTACTTTCCAGTATTTTAGTGAGAGGTGTCATATGTAAGGAAAATATTGGAACTGATGCATGTCCTGAATTGAAAACCTCACTTTCTAATTTTTGAAGGAGTAGTTGAATACCACTGAGTGACAAATACTCTATCAGGTGTAACACCCCACCTCCGCCAGGGTGTCTCTTGCAAGCACTCTGACTTTGGAGGGGCGTTTGAATCAGGTAAACATGCATAATGATATATCAAGGCAGAACAAGAACATATGTATATATGTAAACAGAGTAAATAAGATAAGTAAAACAGCGGAAGATTTCAAACTATTTCAAAACAAGTCTGGTACAACATAATGTCAACTTTCCAAATACACAAGTCTAGATAAAAACAACATCACTGAAAAACTGCAATACATAAGTACTATCCCCAAAATAAGTGATAACCATAGCTAGCTTCATATCAAGACCGTACATGAGCTAAAATCCCACAAGCAAGCGATCAGAAATCCAAGCTAAGCTCTAATATTCCCACCCTGAGAACCTAGGGGGGGGGGGGGGAAACGGAAGAAAAGAGGCGAAAGAAAAACAGGTCAGTCAAAAAGACTGAGTAAGCCCTACTACAATCAATGTAAACTGATAAAGTTAACTGGCATGAGAAGCAGGGATGAACATAAGGATAACTACATACTGGCATGATAGATAAAGGTGTCATCGCATAATCAGGTTTAAGGTTTTGCACCACAGGTGTACTAGCAAACTAACATGACTTGAATAAACACGTATTGATCCCTTGGCCCAAGCTTTGACCCAATAACATGAAATGACCCTAATACGAGGTCCAACCAAATGGTCTAATCGATCGGCTCCCTAAGCCTAACTCGTCACGTGTTGGTGTCAATACGGCCCAAACATAATTGTAGTCGGACTGTGCTGGGTCCACCTTCGGGTGTATCAAGCCCTAGGGTGTAAACCCCTGGACACCATAAACATAAGTGCACAGTCTCGATCTACTGGTACCCGTGCATGTTTTCTCCGGCTACGGACTATGTGCACGACCATAGTCCGTCCGGAACTACACCGGCGTACCACTCTGCCGTCGTTTTTGGTCACTTACCTCAAGTCCAGTAATCATGCCCCCTCCCTAGCCTAGTCCCTAGGGTCTTAATGATACAAACTTGGGATTACTGCTGGAGTGGACCCCCATTGCTAGGATTTTCTAGTGGGTTAAGTACGGTTTAACCCTCTTGCTAATCATGGATTAACTTGGTTAAGTGTAACGATGAGTTCACGACTTAACCCTGATTAATCTACCAAGCCCACATTGATTAAGTATTAAGTGGACCATGACTTAAACCCTAATCATGAGGCATTAATTAATTAATGTGCCTTAACCTCTCACATTAGACTTCGTTGCGGTTACTAGTTAAGCCGGTCGGTTCCGGGTAGCTTTATACCACAACTTGGTCTAACCTCGGGTTCAAGGTACAACATGACCAACTTCTCACATTGGGTCCTATTGTTTGTAGCAACTAGTTAAGCCGGTCGGTTCTGGGTAGGTTTACGCTACAAACTCAACCCAACCTCGAGCTGGTCACACTTATATTTTCTAAGTGTCATGTCCATTATGTTTCCAAAACATATTACAAGTTTTCAAGCATTTGGGTAGACCTAACTTAATAGGTAAATTCCCAATGGGTAGACCTAACTTAGTAGGTAAATTCCCAATCTTATGTTTTTATGTCTTTTAAGTTTACCCAACCCCAAACGCAATCCCATCGCTTACATATCACAATAGCGCATAAAGGATAGAAAGAGGGAACTTGGCATAATCATGACATAAAGGTGTTGAAGCCACAAGTTTAACATGGTGGCATATGAAATGTACATATGTTCATATACTTGCATATTACATTTTTAGGCCTCAAAAGCATGCATAAAACCAAACTTAGCGTATTGGTGATACATGGTGATAAATGACATGTAGAAATGGCCATAAGTTCGCATTTAGCCTCACATGCAAGTTATCATAAGAGATATGATAACTTACATGTTGCCAAAATGCAACCTTTAGCATAAAGCTTGAAGCTTTATGTTCATATACTCAAGGTAAGCTTGCATAACATGATAACATGAGTAAAATGATCCACCCAAACTTGCATACATAACATGGCAAACTTGCATAACATAACATGGCAAACTTGCATATCATAACATATCAAACTTGCATAACATGACATAGTAAACTTGCATATCATGGCAAACTTGCATATCATAATGATCAACCAAACTTGCATCATTCATTTAACTTTAGAGTTTAAATATGAAACTAGAAAAGGGCTTACAATGCTTATGAAGACACAAATATATATATATATATATATATATATATATATATATATATATAGATTGAGACAAAGCCCTTATGCAATCAAATAAACCCAAAATGCAAGCTCCAATAGAAAAACCCTTGAGCCAAAATGATCAAAACCCTTGCTTTATGATGTAAATATGGAAACTTGACTTGAATGCAAGCTAATGACACTCATACAAGCTTGAAAACACTTGTATGAATGGAAAATTTCTCATAGAAATAACTTAGAAATTTTATGAAGAGAGTGGAGGCCATGAGAGGAATGATTTTGCCATAGTTTAGTTGTATGAGTGAATAATGTTGATTTAGGCTTAGGTTAGGGTCTTATTTATAGAGATTAGGATTAGTTTTAGCCTTAGGATTAAACCCTAGTTCCAATCTCAGGCCTCAAAACCGAATCTGGCCCCCAAACTCAACACAACTCCAAAATGGTGCACCAGGCAAAACTGCCCGGCTGAACCAAGTCGACAGCCAAGTCGACAGGGCTGTCGACTTGGGTCCAACCAAGTCGACTCCAAAGTCGACAGGGCTGCCGACTTGGGTGCTCTGGCGGGAATTTTCCCGCCTGGCCCAATCTGACCCTTTTTCGAATTTTGAACCCGAAATTCGAAATCTGTTTTGAACTTGAAATTTTCTGAAAACTTCATTGGGCCTTAATCGGGTCATACGGATTCCGATTTTCGAAAACTCGGACTCTATTTCGCGTATTTTTCCGAGACGAACGCAATGGCATAGCCCGTTTCCCTTTTTTCAGATTTTAGAATTAAATTCTGCCTCGATTATGTTATAACAGGTTATTAAAAATACGGGTTGTTACATTCTCCCCTCCTTATAGGATTTCGTCCCCGAAATCTTCAAGTTAGGAAGAACGTATCCTACCATCCAACATCCGTCTACTCAAAACATCATCCACGGGCAATCATTGTCCTTACAAGATTCTAAATGTTTTATGAACATATGCAAAGGTGTGTGTATATGTACTTATCTAATGCAAATATCATCAATGCAAATTATGTTAGTGAAATGAATCCATATGTATGCAATTCCTAACATAATGTATAACATCTATATGTGTGCACATAACATACATCCATATGCAACATCCATGTGATAACACAAAAATTTTCATCCATGAATAAGCGTAAACACTCATGCATATGCAATATGAGGAGTGTGTGAGCCGATCTAGTGCCTAATGTGTATAATGCATCCACGAGTAACCACTTGCAAACACTTGCAACCACTTGCAAACATCAAGCATAACATGTTTCAAACACATGTTTCATCCAAAGGGTTTCTACCTAAGGTTCTCATGACAAGATTAACACGATAAACTAGATAAACATGGATAGCAAAGAGAAAAATATGCTAACAAAGAAAAGAGATTGAGAGTGTACCCTCAAAAAGGAATGGATAAAGCCCACGCATCTTCTCCTCAGTTTCCCAAGTTGCGTCTTCTTCGGCTTCACCCCATTGAACCTTCACCAACTTGACCTCTCGATTCCATAGCTTCTTTGTCTCCGTCCCCAAGATACGAATCGGAGCTCTCCTCAAGGTAACCTCTTTCTCCACTTCCACATCTTTCAGAACACTTGGCTCAACAACCTCTGCTGATTCATGTAAACACTTTCGGAGATGCGAGACATGAAAAACATCATGTACTCCGGCAAGCTTCTCGGGCAACTCCACTCTATAAGCCATCTGCCCGATCCTCTCTATAACAGGGAATGGTCCAACAAACCTCGGTGCTAATTTCCCAACGGCTCCAAATCGGACCACATTCCGCAAAGGAGAAACCTTCACGAAAACCATATCCCCAACATCAAATTCCAAATCAGTTCTTTGCTTATCAGCATAGGATTTCTGTCGGTCTTGGGCCGCTTTCATCCGTCTCCGAATCAACTCGACCTTCTCGGATGTATCTCTGATCATATCAGGCCCAAGTATAAGCTCATCTGTAGTCTCCCACCAACATGTGGGCGACTTGCACGGCCTCCCATATAAAGCTTCAAATGGTGCCATCCCTATGCTTGCCTGATAACTGTTATTATATGCAAACTCAACAAGAGGAAGATGGTCTTCCCAAGTACCACCAAAATCTAGAATACAAAGCCTCAACAGATCCTCGAGTACCCTATTCACCCTTTCGGTTTGACCGTCCGTCTGTGGGTGATAAGCCGTACTTAGATTCAACCTCGTGCCCATAACTTCTTGCAAGCTATTCCAGAATTGACTTGTAAAGATTGGGTCACGGTCATTGACTATACTATAAGGGACTCCATGTAGTCTCACAATCTCACGAAGATATACAGACGCTAGCCAAGATGTGGTCCTCTTGTTCTTCACCGGAATGAAATGAGCACTCTTCGTATGTCTATCCACAATAACCCAAATGCTCGTATTCCCTTTCCTTGACCTTGGTAGCCCATCAATAAAATCCATGGAAATACTCTCCCACTTCCATAGTGGAACGTCTAGAGGATGCAATAGCCCGCCGGGCTTCTTCGACTCGGCCTTAACTTGCTGGCAAATGATACATCTAGAGACAAACTCTGCCACATCCTTCTTCATCCCATGCCAAAAGAAAATGCGCTTCATATCTTTATACATCTTATCTCCGCCCGGATGTATAGTCAACTTAGAGCGATGCGCTTCCTCAAGAACTTTTCTTACTAAATCTTCTACCATTGGAACACATAACCTTCCGTCTCTCCTCAGCCAACGCTTGTCATCAACAGAATATCGAGCGAGATGACTAGACGCCTCTCCTCGAATCAGCTTATCCATAATCTCAACTATCTGAGGGTCTTCTCTCTGCGAAGCCCCAACTTGATCAAGAAGGGTAGGTCTGAGTTCCAGAGATGCTAAAGAACCGGTCATCGACTCAATTGCCAAAGAGAAATCAAAGGTTGCCACATACTCTAAATTCTTCATCTCAACGAATAGAGGAATCAGAGTCAACCTTTTTCTACTCAATGCATCTGCTACCACATTCCTCTTGCCAGGGGTATAAGCTATCTCAAAATCGTAGGACGCCAAGAATTCCATCCATCTTTGTTGCCTCAGATTCAGATCCTTCTGAGAAAAGAGATACTTCAATGACTTGTGATCGGTATAAATCTCAAATCTTTCTCCCAGAAGATAATGGCGCCAAGCCTTGAGTGCATATACTATTACTGCCAACTCTAAGTCATGAGTGGGATAATTCTTCTCATGCACTTTGAGTTGTCTACCGCCAAAGCATATCAATCTTCCTTCTTACATCAGAACAGCTCCTAACCCTGTGCCACATGCATCGGTGTATACTATAAATAACTTCCCTCCATCGGGCAAAGCTAGAACAGGTGCTGATGTGAGAGCTCTCTTGAGCTTCTGAAAAGCAAGCTCGCATTCTATGCTCCAAGCAAAAACTAAATTTTTCTTCGTCAATTTAGTGAGAGGAGAGGAAATCTTCGCGAAGTCCTTGATGAACATCCGGTAAAAGCCTGCAAGACCTAGAAAACTTCTCACTTCGGTTGCATTCCTTGGAGTCTTCCAATCCTGAACTGCAACTACCTTAGCGGGATCCACCGCTAAGCCTTGCTTAGATACTATATGCCCAAGGAATCTAACTTCCCTTCTCCAAAAGTGACACTTGGAGAACTTGGCCTTCAACTGATGCGCTCTAAGCGTATCCATCACCTCCACGAGATGCCTTGTGTGCTCTTCCTCATCCTTAGAGAAGATCAGAATATCATCTACGAAGACCACGACAAACTTGTTCAAGAACTCCCTGAACACCCTACTCATCAAGTCCACGAAATATGCGGGTGCATTAGTCAAGCCGAACGGCATGACAAGCCATTCGAAGAATCCATCTGGAGTTCTGAACGCAGTCTTGTCTATATTATCTTCAGCTACCCTGAGCTGATGGAATCCAGTAGCAAGATCAAGATGAGAGAAAACAGAAGCACCGATAAGCTGGTCAAAGAGATCATCAATCCTCGGTAACGGGTGTCTGTTCTTCTTTGTCAGCTTATTCAACCCTCGATAGTCAACACAAAGTCGGAGAGAACCATCTGCCTTGGTAGCAAATACCACAGGCGCTCCCCATTCAGATATACTTCGTCTAATGAAGTTCTTCTCAAGCAACTCCTTCACTTGCTTACTTAGCTCCCGCCTTTCACGCGGAGCCATGTGCCGAACGGGCAAAGAAACCGGCTTTGCATTATCCACCAGATAAATGCGGAAATCAATCTCTCGCTTCGGGGGCAACCCCCTAACTTCATCGAAAACATCCGGATACTCTCGAACCACTCTCACAGATTGAAGAGTTTCCATTGACGAGTCGAGTGATTCAAGATAGCACAACATGACGGGACCTCTCGGATTACAAGAAATTTCTAGGGTGTTTCCGAGGCGAGTCACGAGCCTCACAACCCTATGCTCACAATCAAGGATGGCTCCATATCTGGACAACCAATCCATGCCCAATATCAACCCGTATCCCCTAAAACCAAGAACATAAGCACTACACAAGAACTCTACACTCAGTATAGAGATCCTCAAATCCCCACATATCATAGATAGATGGGCGGAACCCCCAATAGGATTTGAGACACAGACGGGATCATCTACCAAGCTAGTACTAAGGTGCAAACTATCAACAAGATCAGATGAGATAAAGCTATGCGATGCACCAGAATCAAACAAGGTACGAACTGGAAAATCAGAAATATATACAAGGCTCTCAACAGAAATACTACCTCGATCGGGAACTGGAGCGGCATTGAGAGCATGAACTTGCCCTCCTGAAGGTCCAGCACGCTGAGTCTGACCCTGGCCTTGCCCTTGCTTCTTCGGGCAATCCTTACTGAAATGTCCAGTCTCACCGCAGAAAAAGCATTCACCATTCTTCCTTTTCCTCTTCTTACAATCCTTAATAAGATGCCCAACTGAACCGCAATAATGGCACTTCCCCTTGTTGTTATTGCCCTTGTTGTTATTCCCCTTGTTTCCTTGACTCTTGTTCTTGTTCTTGTTCTGATTGCTCTGACCACTTGGATTACACTGATTTCCTTTCCACTGGGAATCAGTCTTCTTGGCTTGAGTATTATTCATCTTGATCTCTTTCTTGACATCTCCCTGAAGTAACGCCATATCAACCAAGCTCTCAAACGTGGCCCCATGGGGAATATGTGACATAGCCAATCCCTGCAACGACTCATTCAATCCTCTACAAAACGAAGAGCCTTCTTCTGAGGAGTACTCACCATATCCAAGCCAAAACGAGCTAACTGATTGAACTTGTTCACATATTCTTTGACAGACATATCTCCTTGTTTCAAAGCTATGAACCTCTCCATTTGCAGATTCTCCTCAGCAGAAGATAGAAACTTAAGCACGAACCTTGCCCTGAAATCGGCCCAAGTCTCAACAGGCCTAGTACCATTGGTGACTTCCCACCAATAAGCGGCTTCATCCTTCATAAGCCAAACCGCCAACAAGATCTTCCTCTGATCGTCTAACCCAAAGATAGCAAATAAATCCTCGGTCTCTTTCAACCAATTTCTGGCCTCTACAAAAGTCTCAGTGCCTTGAAAGTTCTTGCCACCCATTGCTTTGTAATCTTTGCAAGTATTTGCGAAGTCAGCTTGAGGATGCTGAGGGGGAGGAGGAAGAGGAACCTCAGCGACAGGAGGAGGAGGAACATCAGCGACAGGAGGAGGAGGAACATTAACTACCGGAGGAGGAGGAGGAACATTAACTACCGGAGGAGGAGGAGGAACATTAACTACCGGAGGAGGAGGAGGAGGAAAATCTGCGGGGCCGGCTTCGGTCACCCTAGCCTCCAAAAGTCTCCTATACCAAACAGGTACGTGTACTCCCTCCGGAATAGCAAAGTTATCGGCCATACTGAAAACGAAGAAAAAGACAGATTCAGAATGGAGAAAAACGAAGGAATTTTGCTAATGGCGTTTTGGGGAATAGCCTTTAAAATAAACTAGACTTTTCTTTGGAAAATACTTTATACATGGTTTTGAAAATAGTTTTCCAAAAGTTTTCTAAAAACCTTTTTGTTCCTTCTCGTAAACCATATGCTCTGATACCAAATGTAACACCCCACCTCCGCCAGGGTGTCTCTTGCAAGCACTCTGACTTTGGAGGGGCGTTTGAATCAGGTAAACATGCATAATGATATACCAAGGCAGAACAAGAACATATGTATATATGTAAACAGAGTAAATAAGATAAGTAAAACAGCGGAAGATTTCAAACTATTTCAAAACAAGTCTGGTACAACATAATGTCAACTTTACAAATACACAAGTCTAGATAAAAACAACATCACTGAAAAACTGCAATACATAAGTACTATCCCCAAAATAAGTGATAACCATAGCTAGCTTCATGTCAAGACCATACATGAGCTAAAATCCCACAAGCAAGCGACCAGAATTCCAAGCTAAGCCCTAATATTCCCACCCTGAGAACCTTGGGGGGGAAACGGAAGAAAAGAGGCGAAAGAAAAACAGGTCAGTCAAAAAGACTGAGTAAGCCCTACTACAATCAATGTAAACTGATAAAGTTAACTGGCATGAGAAGCAGGGATGAACATAAGGATAACTACATAATGGCATGATAGATAAAGGTGTCATCGCATAATCAGGTTTAAGGTTTTGCACCACAGGTGTACTAGCAAACTAACATGACTTGAATAAACACGTATTGATCCCTTGGCCCAAGCTTTGACCCAATAACATGAAATGACCCTAATATGAGGTCCAACCAAATGGTCTAATCGATCGGCTCCCTAAGCCTAACTCGTCACGTGTTGGTGTCAATACGGCCCAAACATAATTGTAGTCGGACTGTGCTGGGTCCACCTTCAGGTGTATCAAGCCCTAGGGTGTAAACCCCTAGACACCATAAACATAAGTGCACAGTCTCGATCTACTGGTACCCGTGCATGTTTTCTCCGGCTACGGACTATGTGCACGACCATAGTCCGTTCGGAACTACACCGACGTACCACACTACCGTCATTTTTGGTCACTTACCTCAAGTCCAGTAATCGTGCCCCCTCCCTAGCCTAGTCCCTAGGGTCTTAATGATACAAACTTGGGATTACTGCTGGAGTGGACCCCCATTGCTAGGATTTTCTAGTGGGTTAAGTACGGTTTAACCCTCTTGCTAATCATGGATTAACTTGGTTAAGTGTAACGATGAGTTCACGACTTAACCCTGATTAATCTACCAAGCCCACATTGATTAAGTATTAAGTGGACCATGACTTAAACCCTAATCATGAGGCATTAATTAATTAATGTGCCTTAACCTCTCACATTAGACTTCGTTGCGGTTACTAGTTAAGCCGGTCGGTTCTGGGTAGCTTTATACCACAACTTGGTCTAACCTCGGGTTCAAGGTACAACATGACCAACTTCTCACATTGGGTCCTATTGTTTGTAGCAACTAGTTAAGCCGGTCGGTTCCGGGTAGGTTTACGCTACAAACTCAACCCAACCTCGAGTTGGTCACACTTATATTTTCTAAGTGTCATGTCCATTATGTTTCCAAAACATATTACAAGTTTTCAAGCATTTGGGTAGACCTAACTTAATAGGTAAATTCCCAATCTTATGTTTTTATGTCTTTTAAGTTTACCCAACCCCAAACGCAATCCCATCGCTTACATATCACAATAGCGCATAAAGGATAGAAAGAGGGAACTTGGCATAATCATGACATAAAGGTGTTGAAGCCACAAGTTTAACATGGTGGCATATGAAATGTACATATGTTCATATACTTGCATATTACATTTTTAGGCCTCAAAAGCATGCATAAAACCAAATTTAGCATATTGGTGATACATGGTGATAAATGACATGTAGAAATGGCCATAAGTTCGCATTTAGCCTCACATGCAAGTTATCATAAGTGATATGATAACTTACATGTTGCCAAAATGCAACCTTTAGCATAAAGCTTGAAGCTTTATGTTCATATACTCAAGGTAAGCTTGCATAACATGATAACATGAGTAAAATGATCCACCCAAACTTGCATACATAACATGGCAAACTTGCATAACATAACATGGCAAACTTGCATATCATAACATATCAAACTTGCATAACATGACATAGTAAACTTGCATATCATGGCAAACTTGCATATCATAATGATCAACCAAACTTGCATCATTCATTTAACTTTAGAGTTTAAATATGAAACTAGAAAAGGGCTTACAATGCTTATGAAGACACAAATATATATATAGATTGAGACAAAGCCCTTATGCAATCAAATAAACCCAAAATGCAAGCTCCAATAGAAAAACCCTTGAGCCAAAATGATCAAAACCCTTGCTTTATGATGTAAATATGGAAACTTGACTTGAATGCAAGCTAATGACACTCATACAAGCTTGAAAACACTTGTATACATGGAAAATTTCTCATAGAAATAACTTAGAAATTTTATGAAGAGAGTGGAGTCCATGAGAGGAATGATTTTGCCATAGTTTAGTTGTATGAGTGAATAATGTTGATTTAGGCTTAGGTTAGGGTCTTATTTATAGAGATTAGGATTAGTTTTAGCCTTAGGATTAAACCCTAGTTCCAATCTCAGCCCTCAAAACCGAATCTGGCCCCCAAACTCAACACAACTCCAAAATGGTGCACCAGGCAAAACTGCCCGGCTGAACCAAGTCGACAGCCAAGTCAACAGGGCTGTCGACTTGGGTCCAACCAAGTCGACTCCCAAGTCGACAGGGCTGTCGACTTGGGTGCTCTGGCGGGAATTTTCCCGCCTGGCCCAATCTAACACTTTTTCGAATTTTGAACCCGAAATTCGAAATCTGTTTTGAACTTGAAATTTTCTGAAAACTTCATTGGGCCTTAATCGGGTCATACGGACTCCGATTTTTGAAAACTCAGACTCTATTTCGCGTATTTTTCCGAGACGAACGCAATGGCAAAGCCCGTTTCCCATGTTTCAGATTTTAGAATTAAATTATGCCTTGATTATGTTATAACAGGTTATTAAAAATACGGGTTGTTACATCAGGTGTAGTTATACTGTTGCAACAAGTATATTTTTCAAAGATAATTCATATATCACCATAAATTGATGGCCTAAGTGTTTTACACTGAATATCAATGTTCTTCTAAGTTGTTGCAGTGATCCCCACTGTACTGTTGTAACTTGCAAGATACAATAATTCTTTACTATACAATGTTAGTGACAATGTTTATGAACTAGAACTTTATCACTAATACAGTTGAATATGTAAAGAAATTTACAACTGAGTACTAAATATAGAAAGTAACTTCTTTTGACTTGAAAAGTGTTTTTATTGGAAAATTAGATGTGTAAGGTGCATAACACTATGGATTGAGTTTTTTTTCTTCTATACAAATGATGACCAGGATTCGTCAAGAGTCTGGCAGAAATAAACCTGCAATAGATTTCTTTTAACTTTAGTATCAAACTCGAGAATGAGCGAAAGTACTTGATGGATATTTTAGTTCCAAATTTGATAGTAGTAATCTCACTAGTGAAGTAAAAAAAACTTCTTGAGCATTTTAGTACAACATTTGAGTTTCAAAAAATGTAAAACTAGTTTGCATACACTAGTTTATCTGTAGCAATTTGTTGTTTAAGATGGGTGCTTTTACATAAAATTAATGTTCTTTAACAGGTGTATGTATTTTATGAAATGGAGCATTTGAAGATAGCAGTTGCAAATTTGGCTTCTGACCACCCCAGGGCGTTGATAGTAGAAAAAATCAGTACTCCAATTTGCACTACATTATCTCCTAGATAAAAATATGTCACTCATTTTGAATATTAAATGGATTCTTCTTGAGTGGTGCTCAAATTATTTCTTCTGTTGCTCGCTTGATGTCCCAAAAATTAGGGTATTATGATTTATTTCGTGGAGAGAGATATTTCCAAAAAACACACAAAATTACAAATGCAACTCAAGTTGGGAAAAAAATCAAGAAGACTTCAGTTTTTTGTGAAGGATGGCCAAAGTCACTTGATTGTACTGTAAGCCATGGAATTAAATTGAATTCTTATGATGGATTTTCCAGAATTATAAAAAAATGGACCAGCTTTAACATATATCACCATGAGCAAAGTGCATCCTGAAATGATCTAACATGAATTATGTTTTAACAAATAATTACATATAGGTAGTATTAATTACTTTCATTTTCTTTACCATATAATTTTTTAAATAAAATCTGACATGAATTATGTTTTAACAAATAATTTTATATTTTATATTAAACATTTTAACGGTCGGTTTTCCCACCGTTGTACGGTAATACTAGTTAGTTGAGATGCTATATTTTCTTCTTTGACATAGTTATTTCTAGTTAGACTTTGAGATAGTTATTAGGTTACATCATGCTTTTCGCTTATATTTATTGTAAATACTGGTAGCACCACTGAATATGCAACACTTTGAGATAGTTATTTTCTTCTTTCAGCACAAAACAGGGTATGGAAACTGCTGAAATTGCTCTGCTTATGGACAGATATAATGTTTGTGGCTATTGGGCAAAGCTGAAAAAGCATTTTATAAAAGGAAGAGTCGACACAGCTTGACAAAAGTTAATTGATGAATTGATCACTTTTAGTGTGCTGAAGGTTCTTCAACTTATAGCCGAATCATAAATAGTACTTTGTTGGGTATGGTACAACTTTAATCATCATGATTTATTATTAGTTCTTTTCCGAACTATTGGTTTGCTAATGTATATGAGGTTGTACCTCTAATGATTTTTTTTTTTTTTTTTTTTTTTGCAGTCTCACCGCGGACCGCAAGGTTGGAAAGTTTGGATTGATGTGGCGGTGGATCCTGATGCTTTCTTGTGGAAGCTGAATTCCGAAATGACTACCATTGGAGAAGCTGTTGGAGAAGCTGTAAAAATTACGTTGCCTTCAGTTAGAGTGCTTTCATAGGGTATGCTTATGTATCTTTTATGGACAAAGCTTTTATCTTTCTTGTGTGTTAGATCGATGTATGTATTTAAAATGGTTATGTTTTTTGTGATGGGTTTAGTTGGTGATGTACTATGTGTATGTTGATCGAATATTATGTTAATTAATATATATGAATGATTCTGTATAGTTATATTTGTTGCATTGAAATATGAATCATATTAGTATTAATATATACGAATTCTTTATATTAGTAAGGTGTATATAAGTTACAACAGCGAAAAAAAGTTGTAATAAATCATTTTACAACGGTGTGAAAGAGTTGTAATAAAATTTATTACAATTGATAAATACTCTATTTCACAACGGTGCTGCAACGGTGCAGAAAAGTTGTAAAAGATATAAGTATATTACAACATCTTAATACACGACGGTGACTCCACCGTTGTAAAAACCTTTTACAACATTTTTCCACCGTTGTAATATGGATATTTCACAATGGTGTTGCAACGGTGCAGAAACGTTGTAAAAGATATAAGTATATAACAACTTCTTAATACACGACGGTGGCTCCACTGTTGTAAAAACCTTTTACAACGTTTTTGCACCGTTGTAATATGGTATATTTGTTGTAGTGACGTGCTCCTCTTGTGCCTCCAGACACCTCGATGATCTACCCCCATTAGGTTCTTCAGCTTCGTGCATGCTGACTGGTCCAAGCGCATCACGCTAACGTGTTATTAGACCTTATGTCTAATCGTTTAATCGCATGCTTGCTTTATCTTATCAGTTTACCAATTAACTTGATTATCCACATATTAATTTTTTATTCAAGTTACCAAGTTTTCTCTGATCCCCTTATATCTCGAAGGAACGGACCCCTCTCGCTTATCAATTCAGCGATATAACTTAACACATTTAAGTTCATTAATAAGTACATAACATGTTATTCCCTAGATTGTAATTAACAAAAGTAATCTACAAACGTTTTACATTATTACCACGTCATTCATTGTCCAATTTTTTTTTCAAGGTTACAATAACATGTTCTAGTATAATTAAGTATATCTTGTCTCAATCCACATGTTTTATGTTAACATGTTACTTAATATATAATTAAGCACAATTATTTTCATTCCATAAGTCTTCTACTTTACTCTTTCTTGTTCCATCATAACTGTCACAACTTATTGTTGTTGTTTACATATTAACTTAATTATCTTAACTAAGGCTAATTAATAAGTTTGCTTTTTATTTATTATAATTGATGTTATAATTACACTTGTCCCTAGGATAAGGCTACCTATTATATTCCATTCTCATCCATATAATCAGTTATAATAGGTTATATTCCCAGTTCAACTTTATTCTCTTTAGGTTCCTTAATATGAACCACCCTTTACTGCTGTAATCATTCTTTTATTACTGTCATGTTACATTTCTCTTATTTTAGGAAAACCTTTCACGCATTTCAACAGTTTGATTTATAGAAAGGTATAATGATTTATTTCCATAACACAGACCGTCTTAGATCCGTAGTCGCAAGATATTTTCTTTATTTTAATTGTGAATGTATATATGCACTTTATTCGATTGGTATGTAATACAGTAAAAGAATAGCTATTCCACACTAATCCTGCTTTCTTTTTCTGACAACTACGTCCTTAGTATTTTGTCGTTATAGAAATATATCATTTTCCCTTAATCCAACTAACTCAGTCCAGTGCCAATTTTTCCGTTTTTATTTCCGAGTTAGATATTGAATTCCTATTCCAAGTACTTTTCATAGTTGTTGTAATTTAGTGGTTTAGGCATATCCATTCTTTTTCATTATTCCCAAATTTTACTGTAATTCTATTTACAACATTTTGTCATGATAATAGCCTTAAAAAATATTCATGTTTATTGTAAATTCCGCAATTACAGTGTTACGGTAATTCCCAACTCATACAGAATATCTAATGGAAATAGGTTTTATACAACAGTAATGTTCTTAGCATGTTTTACGCAGATTTAATCTCAATTACCACAATTTCCAATAATTTTTCATGTTAAGAATAATGGGGAATGGAAACGATAAATATACCTTTACCCAAAAGGTGTAATTTAAACCCACTCACCTGACAGCTTTTTGATTCTTGAATCAGATCCAGATTTGTTATTCCGTGGCTTTCCTAACTGAATCTATTATTAAAACAACCACAGATTCACAAATTTGACACTAAAAGAAGAGGGAAAGAAAAAGAGAAACCTATATAAACCAGATTCAAGAACTTACCTCTCGTTGATCGAAAATCTAAACACCTATTTGTAGGTTTATATCTCTTATCTTCAAATTTTGAATCGTGTAACACCCCGCCTCCGCTAGGGTCACTCGCAAAGGAATGCACTAGCTTTAGAGGAGCATTATTGGTAAACATGCACAACAATGTCACAAGACAGAACATATAAAATAGCGGAAGTAAAATCAAACTTTCATAACATAAATAAATAAGGTCTAAAGCCTTTTACATCAGAGTACATCAAAACCTGTCTTGCAATAGTAAAGAAGCATAAAGACATTTTCATAAATTATTCCCCAAGTAAAAACAGTAAAGTAGCCATTAGCCAAGAAAAGTCCAAGCCATCCATGATGACCTTCAAGCAGAAGAAGTCCGAACTAAACAACAGTATTTCCTCCCTGTAACCTAGGGGGGAAACGGAAGGAAAGAGGCGAAACAAAACGGGTCAGTCAAAAAGACTGAGTAAGCCATATCTACTATTAGCATAAAAACTAGTAAAGTTAACTGACATGAGAACTGAGATGAACATAAGCATGATAACAAGATAGATAAGCTAAATCAAAATAACAGGATGAACTACTGAACTCAGATAAACTAAGGTGTCATGATAAATTACGATGTCAAGATAAAACAAGGTATCACATCGTCAGGTTTCTATCAAGTATAATATCCCCAAGATATCTGTCACGTATAACGCCCCGTGATATCTATCCTGTATTTTAGCTCTGCACCTACCGTACTAGTATCCCCACCGTGTCATGTGTTAACCAAGAATGACCCTCACTCAAAAGTCGTGTAATGGTCCATGTCAACCTAATATATCGCATATATAGGTTACTCAACTTGTATGTTTTATTCCATGTAAATGTTCAGTCCCTTGCCGTAGACCATACGGGCTTTCCCATGAGATTCTATATTACTTTAACATAGTTCCATGATCCTTAAGATCGGTTTGGACTGTTACCCTAAACCTAGCTAGGGTCTTCCAACATGAATTATTGTTTGTACAACTAGGACTTATGGTACCTAGGGCTGCTAGGGATTATGCTTACCTATTGCACGTTTCCGTATCTCGGTTTGGGTTCAACCACCTAGGGCCACTAGGGATTACGCTAACCGCCAACCGCGCCCTTTTTCCCACGCATTCATCGTGAATCGCTTTTCCATGACTGTATGCACATGTATCACATCGTGCCATCCGAGTCCTGTCACAGGGCAAATCAAGAAATACAGGACTCGGTCGGGAGCTTTCGATTTATCTGCCGATGCAGATGCTAAGTTCTGTTTTTCTTATACGTGGCTATGGTCCCACGAGACCACTCCCTCAACTAGTGAAAGACAAGACAGGATAAATCCTGTATGAGAACACAACACTGGCCAACCCACATCCAAGCCTTACCGCAACCATAATTAGATAGCAATTATGGTCTTTTGGGTGTTCTCTGCCTTTCCGTACGTACACGCTTGACCAAAGATGGTAGGTAGCCTGACGAAATGCTATCTAGGGTACGACCGTGTATCGTCGACTATCCCCTATCCATCCCCGTCTTTAGGTCGCTCGTATAGCAACCAAGGCATACTCTTGGTTCTTCTAACGCAGACCTTAACCTCTCATGAGCCTAGTATAATCACCTGGCAGCTCATAGAGGGATACCAAGAATATCCTCACGTTCCCCGAAGCCACTGCTTCGTTACCCAGTTCGCTGGAGCCTTTATCTAAATCAGATACTTGCTCCTACTCGTATACTTAAACAATGACTTACCGTATCAGGTTACTCATCTATCTATGAACTGGTCTAAATTTCCTTGACTAAGAATCATTACTTAGTTATTCTTCAACTAAGGTTTACCACTTAGCATTGTTCCCGTTATCCTTGTTAACTACGGTTATCCACCTAATCCTCAGAACTAGGGTTTACATAATGGATTAAGTGTCACTTAAGTTCATGACTTAACCCGTCTACAAATCCTGTCAAAATTGGCTAAGTATCCATGTTCAAGGCTTAACCCTACAAACCATGCTCAAGTTGGTTAAGTATATTAAGCAATTCACGACTTAACCTCATCCAATTATCATTCTAGATTGGTTAAGTATATATTAACTTGACCCTATCAATTTACTTAGTCAAATCGGTCAAGTGTATTCAAGCGATTCGTGACTTAGCCTTATCATGTTTTCACGTTATATTGGTTAAGTATTGGTTAACTTAACCACAATAAATTAACGAGTTAGATTGGATAAGTATAGGTCACTTAACCACATCAATTCATCATGTTTAGATTAATTAAGTGTTTAACTTAACCCCATTAAACTACCAAGTGGGATTAATTAAGTCTAGGCTAACTTAACCCCATCCGATTTCCATGTTTAGACTAGTTGAGTCTAATCTTAACCCCATTCGTTAACCGTATTTTTCAAATAAGCGTCATTAAGAAAACTTACTTAACCTTACCAAGTTATCGCGTTGGATTGATTAAGTGTTAGTTAACTTAACCCCATCCACTAGTCATATAAAAATGGTTAAGTGTCATTAGGTAAATCAATTTACTTAACCTACCCAACCTTGTCATGTTTTGTTAAGTATCATTAGCCTAATCAAATTACTTAACCCATTTGTCCATGTCATATTTGGTTAAGAGTCATTAATCAAATTAACTTAACCCTATCATGTGGCATTAATTACTTAATGCACCTTCACCTCTCACATTAGACTTTGTTGTGGTTACTAGTTAAGCCGGTCGGTTCCGGGTAGCTTTACACCACAACTTGGTCTAACCTCGGGTTCAAGCACAACACGACCAACTTCTCACATTGGGTCCTATTGTTTGCAACTACTAGTTAGGCCGGTCGGTTCCTGGTAGTTTTACGTTGCAAACTCAACCCAACCTCGAGTTGGCCACACTTTTATTATCTAAGTGTCACGTCCATCATGTTTCCCAAAACATGTTACAAGTTTTCAAGCATTTGGGTAGACCTAACTTAATAGGTAAATTCCCAAAGGGTAGACCTAACTTAATAGGTAAATTCCCAAGCTTATGTTTTTATGCATACTTACATGTCAACTTCCATGTTATATTTCAAGTCATGTTTTCAAGTTGTATTTTCATGTCATTAGAAATTACCCATAACATAACCCAACGCTTTTAAACTCGCATATACGTTCGCGACAACGTAATGGATTAAAAGAAGAGACTTGGCAAAGGCATGACAAAAATGGATATTAAGCCACAAGTTAATCATGGTGGCAAATGAGGCACAAATGTGTTCATTAACTTGCATGTTACATTCTTAAGCCTCAAAACATGCATAAACCCAAACTTGGCACATAAGCGAATCATGGTGACAAAAGATATGGAATGATGACTAGTAACTCGCATATATCATCATATAAGGGTTATGACTTCATATGCAAGTTGACATAAAGGTTATGAGGGTTCTCATGTTGCCTAATGCAACATTTCAACATAAAGGTTGTAGCTTTTAGCTCCCAAGATCAAGATAATGACTTCATAAACTTGCATGACATGATAGCATGTATCATACTCAATGATCAAACCCAAACTTGCAACATGAACATTTAACTTCATAGTTAATATCTAAGAGTAGGGAAAGGGCTTACATTGCTATGAAGGCACAAAAGATATGACAAAGCCCTTATGCAATCAAATATACCCAAAATGCAAGCTCTAACATAAAAACCCTTGAGCCAAAATGATCAAAACCCTTGCTTTATGATGCAAAGATAGAAACTTGACTTGAATGCAAGCTAATGACACTCATACAAGCTTGAAAACACTTGTATGCATGGAAAATCTCTCATAGAAACCATTTAGAAATTTTATGAAGAGAGTGGAGGCCATGAGAGGTAAAATTTTGCCATAGTTTAGTTGCATGAATGAATAATGAGGATTTAGGATAGGTTAGGGTCTTATTTATAGATTAGGCAAGTGTTTTAGGCCATAGGATTAAACCTAGATTCAATCCAAGCCATCAAAGCATGTCTTGGGGAAGAAGTCAAGTGTAGGAACCATCTAGAGCCTTTAGATTAAAGATGAACCATGAGAACCATCCAAATGCAAAATCTGCATTTGAGCGAATCGGCCCATGGGTTGACAGCCAAACACCCTGGATTAACCCCTAGTCGACCCAGCGGGCTTGGGTCGACCTCAAAAATCGGCCGGTTCCGTTATTCCCCTCTCCCAATTCGCTGTTTTGAACATTTTTGCATATTTATTTATTTAATTTTCAATTATATATATATATATATATATCAATATATATATTTCTCTGCGCAACCCATTTCACTTAATTAAGTATACTTTAATTTGGGAATTTTTCGTGAAACTTCGCGAGGCCATATCTTGGTCATACGGACTCCGATTTTCGAAAACACGGACTCTATTTCACGTATTTTTCCGAGACGAACGCAATGGCATAGCCCGTTTCCCTTGATTCAGAATTTACAGTTTAATTCTGCCTCCATTTATGTTATAACAGGTTATTGAAAATATGGGTTGTTACATTCTCCCCACCTTTTAGTATTTCGTCCCCGAAATCTCCAAGTTAGGAAGAACATATCCTACCATCCATCATCCATCAACTCAAAACATCATCCACAAGCAACCATTGTCCTTAGATGATTTCTAATGCTGTATGAATATATGCAAAACGTGTGTGTACATGTTCCTTAGCTAATGCTAATGATCAGGCCTGAATAATCTTTCTAATGCAAAATATGTATAGTGCCATGAATCCAACATGTATGCAAATAGTCCTAGTCATATAGATACTATATACGTGCACAATCATTCATTCATATGCAACAACCGCATGATAATACATTCGATTTCATCCATAAACAAGTATAAATACTCGTGCATATGCAATATGAAATGTGACCAAGTCGAGCTAGTATCTAATGTGTATTCGCGCATCCACGAGCAACCACTTGCAACCACTTGCAACCATATCAATCATAACATGTTTCAAATACATGTTTACATCCATAGGGTTCTGCCTAGAATTCCCTGAAACAGGGTCGAGAAGATAAACAGGACAAACTCCTTACAGGGTTTGTAACGGAGAATAGGACCGAGAGGATGTCCACAAAAGATAGCCTACAAGTAAGCTCTACAGAAAACAGGGATCAAGGATATACTCCCAAAAAGAGATATCATGCGCGTATCTAGTCTTTGACCATCAAAGTCGTCTTTTAACTTCGCGATTTTGTAGCTTCTTATTCATGTTTCCATAACATGAACTGGAACTCATTTCTTCGTCGCCTCTCGTTCCACTTGCACTTATCCTTTTCCTAGAATACTTGACGCAAACATGACTGCGTACTCATGATCTCATGCAAGCTTTCCAAAATTCACTAGTGAATCTTGGATCTCGTTTATATACTATAAGGCATTCCATGTAGAAGAACTTTCTCTTGAAAGTAAACAGATGTCAATCAGGTTATCATGCGCACTTACTAGGGTGATCTCTATAACCCATGCATAAATGAAGTAAACCATCCGTCTTATTGGCGAACACCACTCGATTGGGCTTCAAATTTCCAATAAAGGCATCAAGGGATTCTAAGTAACTAGTCATGACAGAACCTCAAAAAGGTTACCCGATACTTCGAGGGCATCACCAAGGCTAGTCAAAAGGTCTAACTACCCTCCTATCAAAACCGAGAGTGGCACCCCCTACTGGATAACCACTTCATCCCTAGAATCCATCCATAGCTTATAAACATAAGCATTATTTCCAAACTCAACACTTGGCATAGACATTCCCAAATCCAAACAAGTCATGTATAAATGGACTGATTCTCCAATAGGACTTTGAGACAAAAATGGGATTCTCTATTACGCTAGTACTTAAGGTGCAGAGACTCAACTATCGAAGCAGACTTAAATGATACGAAAAACGAAGTCCTAACGGGATGATAGAGAAGAAAAGCTAAACCTTTAACAAGATCGTTACCCTCCTTCCGAGGTACTCTAGAAATGAGAGCATACTACTGCCCTCCCGATGATCTTGTCCTTGTCCCATAATACTTAACTATCCGCCCCGTTTTACCATGCCAAAGGTACTCTCTCGTCATGGGTTTCATTGTTCATCTTTCTCCCTCCTTTGAGGACTAAGCCATACCAACAAGTTGCTCATCCTTAAGCTCGTATCCTTTATCCATCTTTCTCACGATCCTTTCTTATAACGCGGCCACTGGTCTCTCGAGAACCACCTCCATCGTATGGAAAGAACTTTCGTAGGTAGAAAAGACTAGTCGCAGTTAAAACTACTGTGACTACAGATGGAGGAAAGAAAGGAAAAGATACTCAATTAAGGAAACAAGGATAGTGCTAATGGCCTTTGGGGAATAGCCTTTTTCTTTTAAAAGAAATTTTTCTTGAAAAATGCTTCTTTGTAAACGGTTTTTTTTCAAATAGTTTTCAGAAGGTCTTTAAAAACTTTTGCCCAGTCTGGTAACCTTCTGCTCTGATACCACGTGTAACACCCCGCCTCCGCTAGGGTCACTCGCAAAGGAATGCACTAGCTTTAGAGGGGCATTATTGGTAAACATGCACAGAAATATCACAAGACAGAACATATAAAATAGCGGAAGTAAAATCAAACTTTCATAACATGAATAAATAAGGTCTAAAGCCTTTTACATCAGAGTACATCAAAACCTATCTTGCAATAGTAAAGAAGCATAAAGACATTTTCATAAATTATTCCCCAAGTAAAAACAGTAAAGTAGCCATTAGCCAAGAAAAGTCCAAGCCATCCATGATGACCTTCAAGCAGAAGAAGTCCGAACTAAACAACAGTATTTCCTCCCTGTAACCTGGGGGGAAACGGAAGAAAAGAGGCGAAACAAAACGGGTCAGTCAAAAAGACTGAGTAAGCCCTATCTGCTATTAGCATAAAAACTAGTAAAGTTAATTGACATGAGAAACTGAGATGAACATAAGCATGATAACAAGATAGATAAGCTAAATCAAAATAACAGGATGAACTACTGAACTCAGATAAACTAAGGTGTCATGATAAATTACGATGTCAAGATAAAACAAGGTATCACATCGTCAGGTTTTTATCAAGTATAATATCCCCAAGATATCTGTCACATATAACGCCCCGTGATATCTATCCTGTATTTTAGCTCTGCACCTACCGTACTAGTATCCCCACCGTGTCATGTGTTAACCAAGAATGACCCTCACTCAAAAGTCGTGTAATGGTCCATGTCAACCTAATATATCCCATATATAGGTTACTCAACTTGTATGTTTTATTCCATGTAAATGTTCAGTCCCTTGCCGTAGACCATACGGGCTTTCTCATGAGATTCTATATTACTTTAACATAGTTCCATGATCCTTAAGATCGGTTTGGACTGTTACCCAAAACCTAGATAGGGTCTTCCAACATGAATTATTGTTTGTACAACTAGGACTTATGCTACCTAGGGCTGCTAGGGATTATGCTTACCTATTGCACGTTTTCGTATCTCGGTTTGGGTTCAACCACCTAGGGCCACTAGGGATTACGCTAACCGCCAACCGCGCCCTTTTTCCCACGCATTCATCGTGAATCGCTTTTCCATGACTTTATGCACATGTATCACATCGTGCCATCCGAGTCCTGTCACAGGGCAAATCAAGAAATACAGGACTCGGTCGGGAGCTTTCGATTTATCTGCCGATGCAGATGCTAAGGTCTGTTTTTCTTATACGTGGCTATGGTCCCACGAGACCACTCCCTCAACTAGTGAAAGACAAGACAGGATAAATCCTGTATGAGAACACAACACTGGCCAACCCACATCCAAGCCTTACCGCAACCATAATTAGATAGCAATTATGGTCTTTTGGGTGTTCTCTGCCTTTCCGTACGTACACGCTTGACCAAAGATGGTAGGTAGCCTGACGAAATGCTATCTAGGGTACGACCGTGTATTGTCGACTATCCCCTATCCATCCCCGTCTTTAGGTCGCTCGTATAGCAACCAAGGCATACTCTTGGTTCTTCTAACGCAGACCTTAACCTCTCATGAGCCTAGTATAATCACCTGGCAGCTCATAGAGGGATACCAAGAATATCCTCACGTTCCCCGAAGTCGCTGCTTCGTTACCCAGTTCGCTGGAGCCTTTATCTAAATCAGATACTTGCTCCTACTCGTATACTTAAACGATGACCTACCGTATCAGGTTACTCAGCTATCTATGAACTGGTCTAAATTTCCTTGACTAAGAATCATTACTTAGTTATTCTTCAACTAAGGTTTATCACTTAGCATTGTTCCCGTTATCCTTGTTAACTACGGTTATCCACCTAATCCTCAGAACTAGGGTTTACATAATGGATTAAGTGTCACTTAAGTTCATGACTTAACCCGTCTACAAATCCTGTCAAAATAGGCTAAGTGTCCAAGTTCAAGGCTTAACCCTACAAACCATGCTCAAGTTGGTTAAGTATATTAAGCATTTCACGACTTAACCTCGTCCAATTATCATTCTAGATTGGTTAAGTATATATTAACTTGACCCTATCAATTTACTTAGTCAAATCGGTCAAGTGTATTCAAGCGATTCGTGACTTAGCCTTATCATGTTTTCACGTTATATTGGTTAAGTATTGGTTAACTTAACCACAATAAATTAACGAGTTAGATTGGATAAGTATAGGTCACTTAACCACATCAATTCATCATGTTTAGATTAGTTAAGTGTTTAACTTAACCCCATTAAACTACCAAGTGGGATTAATTAAGTCTAGGCTAACTTAACCCCATCCGATTTCCATGTTTAGACTAGTTGAGTCTAATCTTAACCCCATTCGTTAACCGTATTTTTCGGTTAAGCGTCATTAAGAAAACTTACTTAACCTTACCAAGTTATCGCGTTGGATTGATTAAGTGTTGGTTAACTTAACCCCATCCACTAGTCATATAAAAATGGTTAAGTGTCATTAGGCAAATCAAGTTACTTAACCTACCCAACCTTGTCATGTTTTGTTAAGTATCATTAGCCTAATCAAATTACTTAACCCATTTGTCCATGTCATATTTGGTTAAGAGTCATTAATCAAATTAACTTAACCCTATCATCTGGCATTAATTACTTAATGCACCTTCACCTCTCACATTAGACTTTGTTGTGGTTACTAGTTAAGCCGGTCGGTTCCGGGTAGCTTTACACCACAACTTGGTCTAACCTCGGGTTCAAGCACAACATGACCAACTTCTCACATTGGGTCCTATTGTTTGCAACTACTAGTTAGGCCGGTCGGTTCCGGGTAGTTTTACGTTGCAAACTCAACCCAACCTCGAGTTGGCCACACTTATATTATCTAAGTGTCATGTCCATCATGTTTCCCAAAACATGTTATAAGTTTTCAAGCATTTGGGTAGACCTAACTTAATAGGTAAATTCCCAAAGGGTAGACCTAACTTAATAGGTAAATTCCCAAGCTTATGTTTTTATGCATACTTGCATGTCAACTTCCATGTTATATTTCAAGTCATGTTTTCAAGTTGTATTTTCATGTCATTAGAAATTACCCATAACATAACCCAAAGCTTTTAAACTCGCATATACGTTCGCGACAACGTAATGGATTAAAAGAAGAGACTTGGCAAAGGCATGACAAAAATGGATATTAAGCCACAAGTTAATCATGGTGGCAAATGAGGCACAAATGTGTTCATTAACTTGCATGTTACATTCTTAAGCCTCAAAACATGCATAAACCCAAACTTGGCACATAAGCGAATCATGGTGACAAAAGATATGGAATGATGACTAGTAACTCGCATATATCATCATATAAGGGTTATGACTTCATATGCAAGTTGACATAAAGGTTATGAGGGTTCTCATGTTGCCTAATGCAACATTTCAACATAAAGGTTGTAGCTTTTAGCTCCCAAGATCAAGATAATGACTTCATAAACTTGCATGACATGATAGCATGTATCATACTCAATGATCAAACCCAAACTTGCAACATGAACATTTAACTTCATAGTTAATATCTAAGAGTAGGGAAAGGGCTTACATTGCTATGAAGGCACAAAAGATATGACAAAGCCCTTATGCAATCAAATAGACCCAAAATGCAAGCTCTAACATAAAAACCCTTGAGCCAAAATGATCAAAACCCTTGCTTTATGATGCAAAGATAGAAACTTGACTTGAATGCAAGCTAATGACACTCATACAAGCTTGAAAACACTTGTATGCATGGAAAATCTCTCATAGAAACCATTTAGAAATTTTATGAAGAGAGTGGAGGCCATGAGAGGTAAAAATTTGCCATAGTTTAGTTGCATGAATGAATAATGAGGATTTAGGATAGGTTAGGGTCTTATTTATAGATTAGGCAAGTGTCTTAGGCCATAGGATTAAACCTAGATTCAATCCAAGCCATCAAAGCATGTCTTGGGGAAGAAGTCAAGTGTAGGAACCATCTAGAGCCTTTAGATTAAAGATGAACCATGAGAACCATCCAAATGCAAAATCTGCATTCGAGCGAATCGGCCCACGGGTTGACAGCCAAACAACCTGGATTAACCCCTAGTCGACCCAGCGGGCTTGGGTCGACCTCAAAAATCGGCCGGTTCCGTTATTCCCCTCTCCGAATTCGCTGTTTTGAACATTTTTGCATATTTATTTATTTAATTTTCAATTATATATATATATATATATATCAATATATATATTTCTCTGCGCAACCCATTTCACTTAATTAAGTATACTTTAATTTGGGAATTTTTCGTGAAACTTCGCGAGGCCATATCTTGGTCATACGGACTCCGATTTTCAAAAACACGGACTCTATTTCGCGTATTTTTCCGAGACGAACGCAATGGCATAGGCCATTTCCCTTGATTCAGATTTTACAGTTTAATTCTGCCTCCATTTATGTTATAACAGGTTATTGAAAATACGGGTTGTTACAAATCAGAACCCCTATGAACTAGTATTCTAATTTTCTGAAAAGATTTGGGGGGAAAAAAGAATGGCAGAACCTTAGCAGTGTCTCAGAAAATATGAGTTAAAGATAGGCTCTGCTAGTTTATTTATAGGTGTGCGAGAAAGGCCAGTCCATCGAATTTAATCAATTAAAATTTGAACTACTGATATCAGAAATCCACTTCACACAAAACAAATCTGGGCTTGATCGGGTCGACCCCAGTGTCGACCCACCTTAGAGGTGGGTGGACCCTTGGGTCGACCCAACTCTAACGTGGGTCAACCCATTCTGGGTCCAAGCAGATTTTCTGCACCACTATGATTTCTAATTTTTACGTTAGTTAGTAAAGTTAATTACTTGCTTTATATAATTCTCCTGATTTATATTATTCCTATTATAAACCATAATTAAGTTTGAATTTCGTATTTGCATGTATGTGTGTATATACATATATATATACGCATGCAATATTTTTGGTTATTAATTCATTAATATCTTTGTCATGTTAGATCCGTTTTATAGCTGCTAAATTAATGTAATTCATAAGGCTATCAATGTGTTATTTTATTCCTTTTAATGCATTGTTTTATTCCCTTTTTAATGCATTGTTTTATTCCCTTTTTAATACATGCATTCTAATTTCAATTTGCAGCTAATTTCTTGTCCACTTTTTATGTATGTATTTATTTATGCATTTATTTCTTTCTGTTTTTAACTTGCACTTTGTATTTCAACATTAGAATTATTTCTTACCCCTTTATTATTTAATTAATGCGGGGTATTATAGTTCTAATAGCAAGTAAAACATCCATCTTCTCTGCCAATGCTCTATTTGTATTTTCCATGTGCTAATTAATAGCATCTGCTACCAAATCTAGTTCTGTTCCAATGATGACCCCTCCTAGTGTGTGGGTCACACTTGGGTTGATGAAAGGAAAACATGAGTATCTTCAAAGCATTTTCAAAATCCATGCAAGATATGCTATTTTTCTTCTTTAGAGGATCCATTATGTCACTCATCTTTTGAATTCTTTTGGCAACCTTATTGATGGATATATCTTCTATACCGTAAGGATCTATAGAGAAAGCACAAATCTTGCTCTGAGTCATATCTTAGTGAAAGCACCAATTTTTAATACCAAAATTGGTCCTAACACATAGGTATTGTGAAAGCACCACCCCTTTTGGGGATAAATAACATAGATAAATAAAATAAAATGAAAAATGAAAGAAATTTCTAGCACAGAAAGATGACAAAATGTTTATATTTGTTCAGCCATTGATGTGGCCTTGTACACTTTGAATATCTTTATTGCTTTATTATCCATGCCAAATACAATGCTTTGATTACAATGAGTAAAATGATCTCCAAAGTAAGGTTGCATGCACATGTAGCCTTGCTATTAAAGTGAATCAAGATAGTCAGTTTAGGTGAAGAGATCTTGCTCATCTTGAAGTTTGTAGTGGTTGAGGATGTACTTAGGAGGAGTATTTATAGGCAGAATTCATATCATCTTTTAGTCGGATAGCATGGTGTACATATAGGAATTCTGGAGTGGATTGGGCTAGGCGGAATTACCAATAGGTCCAATATAGCCGCACAAGTACACCATAAAGTCTTGGTGCAATATGCCTTAATATTATGGAATGGTGCTGGGCTATGTCCTTTAGACCGGAGTCGATACATAGACTGAACCGATTTTCTCTATGGTCTTTCTCCCCTGATTCTCTAGCGAGCTTCTCTACAAAATTTGATGTGGTATAGAATTTGTTTATTTATGTCCATCATTCCAGAGTGCATGTTTTTGTTTAGTCCATCGAGCTGCAATCGATAGGAGGGTCTAATTGTCAAGGGATTCCACATGTAGGTTATATAAATGACTAGGATTACATTGATATAGGCAACGATGCAATATCCAGCAGTTCTATGGACTAATGGTGGTCCATATTGTATAGCTGGTGTTGATCCATACACTTAGTGTACTTTTGCCTAAACTTGTTGAGAACGTCTCCTTTGTAGTTTTGAGTCGGAATGCAGAGTTTGAGTTGAATCCGAGGTTTTGTTTTCTTTATTTCTTTGTGGTCTCTTCTTCGGGTTTCAAAATTGGGTTAACAAAAGTTGAATCACATTTTACCCGAGTTTAACTTGATTTGAAGTTCTTTTGATATTTTGGAACATGGATTAAAGCCAACACCCATTCTATTTAAATATACTTTGTTTTATGTAATATCATAGGCGAATTTGTATTAGGAATTTATAAATTAAGAAATTAGAATATTGGTTTGAGGAAATATCTCCCTTCAACTCCTCCGAATTTCATGTTCTCTCGAATGAGTCGATGCATTAATGTTGGAACAACCGTAGCTAATGCTATATCAATTTTCAATATTGACTCATTCTGACACCTGTCTGACCCTGTGACTTAGTCAAAAACCCTTATCATAGTGTTTGAGCGTTTCAACATGGTTGGATGTCTAATTTAGTCACTTGGAAGGTTTTGATGTATTCAAAGAACATGTTAAGCCTTGTAATCGACAATGTGTGTTTGATGGCTTCGACTTTGTTGAAAGCCAATGATTGACACGGTTGGTTTTAGTCTGCTTCTCTTTCGAAAGCATAAGTCATGTGTTGTAATAGCTTACCAATTTATACTTCTATAACCTTTGATACTTTCGAAAGTGAATGATTACCCAATCATGTTGTACCATTATGATAGCATTTATTGGTTTCCTTGCTATTGTAAGCCATCAATTTTAATTATCACTGCTTTATCAAAGGCATGAAATTAGTTATGATGAAAATTACTTTCTACTTGCTTTTCAACCTTCGACTATTTCGAAGGGGATCAGAATTAGAACATTCTTACAAAGTTTAGTTACCCTTAATTTCAGATAAAAAATTATTTGATGATAATGAAATTAAATCACCTGCCAATATCATCGATCAAAAGAAATCCTCTAAGTATTACATGCTGGATGTTAGTTATGAACCTGAAGCAACTCCATCATCAAACACAAAGTTTGTTTTGAAGAAGAAAGCTATAGTTTCAAAGAATTTAACATTGAATCGTAATGGGAAGTCGATGCCATGCAGATGGATTTCATGATATCAAGGGTCAAAATCGTTCCTCCAAGAGCTACCGATAGCATTTAGGAACCTACTGAAGGATTCTTTTCATATATATTGATGTTCATATTTTGGAACCGTGGCTTCAACCTTATTCTTAATTTCAATTCTATATTGCTTTGACACCTCAATATTGCCCATATTCAACACTCTCCCATTGTTTATAAATATGTTATATGATTGGAAGTGTTGCCCTTGGATTCAGGAGGTTCCACTTTAAATGCTTCAACTCTTGAGCACTTCGTCAGTTTGGCCAAAACAAGTGATGTAAATCCTCAAATCTTCAAGGTTAATCCGTTTAAAAATCTGATCTTACAAGGAGCTAACAAAACTAAAGATTGTGTGAACTAGTTCCTTCATATTCGGAGTCCTGGAATCACTATGAAATTTTCTCCCTGGTAACAGTTTTAAGCTTTCGTCCTGCTTATCTTTCACTTTTCTTTTTTTCCCTACGAAGTTTGTTATAGTTACACTATAGGTTCACTTTCGAAGATCCCCGATGCTAAATTTAAAAAGTCAACTGAGCTATTGAAGGTGCGATAAGATTAGGTAATATGAAGACTATGATGACGCCAAGCATCTTTGCAAAACATTATGACACCCTACGTCCCTTAATGTCACCCATATGAGGATGCATTAAGTTCTATGAATCGCAATAGGTATAAAGTAACAACACATAGACTAAAATTCACAAGATAGAATATAAAATTCACAAGTTCTATGAATCGCAATAGGTATAAAGCAACAACGCATAGACTAAAATTCACAAGATATAATAAAAAAATGCAGCGGGAAACCTTTAAAACTTTTATTATCAAACAAAATACAACATTATAGTTTCAAATATCATAGAGTCGTAATTATAGAGCATTTGTCTCGGGAAACATAAGCCATCAGAGTACAAGTGCAAAACCATAAAAATCATATCTCTTATGAGTCATAACAATAGACATAGAAAAAAAATCGAAACAATACATCTAGTAAGAAAAAGTCCATGTCCAGGCTGAATCTAATAATGATGGTCACTGCTGCAATCCACCACCCTAAGGACCGGGGGGAAAGGAAGAGAGAGAAGGAAAAACAAAATAGGTCACACATAAAGTCCAGCGAGTTCTAGTAATTTTTAACAAAATCATAAGATAAAGAAGTATCAAGACAGATCAATAATAATGGATATGAGAATACAGCAAAATAGGAAAGAGGAAGATAAGTTAAGATAAGTTTATCATTCATATCCTAAAATTTGTACAACTATCATATCGTAAAGATTAAGCTTCCTCTAATTTATACCCTGTGATCGGATTCTTAAACAGAATGTGAATAATTTGTGCCAGCTTTGGAATTCGTGGTTATCACCCCCGAACCCTTCAACTAAGAAAGACACAGCGTTAGTCACAGACGTTACAGCATCTTATCTTCCACTTTCGGATTCATGCACGCTCATGACTCCATTGGAATGCACCTGTACCTGCCTCACGTTTGGACCTCTTACTAACTGGTTCAGTATAAGCGTGCCTTGACCCCTACCTAGTGCAAGGCCCCGTTGATAACCAAGGAATTCTGAATGATACGGGTCCCACACAAAATGCATATGGCACAAGTCTACCCAAGACTTGGTCCCCCCAAGTTAACTAGGTTTTCCATAATCCCCTTATATCTCAAAGGAATGAACCCCTTTTGCTTATTAATCCAGTGTTTTAACTTAACCCTTTTAAGGTCATCAATGAGCTCATAACATGTTATTCCTAGATTGTAATTAACGAAAGTAATCTACAACCCCTTTTCCTTGCTTATTAATCCAGTGTTTTAACTTAACCATTTTAAGTCCATTAATAAGCCCATAACATGTTATTCCATAGATTGTAATTAATGAAATTAATCTACAACCACTTTTCCTTGCTTATTAATCCAATGTTTTAACTTAACCCTTTTAAGTCCATTAATAAGCCCATAATAAGTTATTCCCTTATTACCATGTCATTTATTGTCCAATTACATGTTTACAAGTTACAATAACATGTTCCGCTTAATGTATGGTTAAGTACATCTTATCCCAATCCTCATTACATGTTCACTTAATATATAATTAAGTACAACCTATATTGACTCATTTGTTTGCATATTCTTCCCTTTTAATTACCCCCAATTTTACAGTTGATGGTTATCTGTAACACCCCGTATTTTATGTGAATATAAAAATTAACAAATCTAAGAACGCTTAATTTTTAGAAGAAGAATTCAGGGAAACGGGTTACGCCATTGCGCTCGTCTCAGAATTTTGCTTGAGATAGAGTCTGAGTTTGCGTGAATCGGACTCCGTATGAAGAAGTTATGGAGTTCAGAAGATTTTAAGAATAAACAGAAAATAATAATTAAATAATAATTCCAGTTCAAAATTCAAAATTCGGACAGAACAGGCTGAGCGGGAAAATTCCCGCTCAGGGTGTCGACCCCTCTCTCCCATGAGGAGTCGACATAGGTGTCGACCCCCCTATAGGGGAGTCAACATAGGTGTCGAACCCCCCTGTAGGGAGTCGACCCCTTTGAGATTTGCTTCCTGTGACGAATTTCTGTAGTCCTGAACTGATGCGGCCTTCTCTGATTGGCCAATGACTAATTTCTGAGGTGTTAGGGCTTATGTGTCATGCTATGGTTGGCTGGATGACACATCTCTTTGGTTTGACGACTCTGATTTCTCCTAGACTAATCTAAAGGCTAGAATTAATCCTAGACATCTATATATACATAGCCAAACCTAGACTCTAATCTCATAACCCTAAGACTATGGTGTCGTCATGCTGTTCGTCTATAAGCTAGCCTAGCCTCCTTCATCTTCTCCTAACTAGAAAAATAAATCCAAACTAGTAATCGATTAGAAGAACTTCAAATTAAACGTCTACATCAAAGGATAGCTTTCGAAATTCAAAAATAAGATCCCAGAATACAAGATCCGTCCTTTTTCTGTAAGTTTAGTTATTATTTAGATTTAAACATCTAATAGAAATCATGACTGTAATAATCGGATCTAGAACGATGACTAATTTTGATTCGTGCCTATCCTTTTGTCTAATCTAAATTGCTTATGCCTATGAGACTATTGTGATTGATGTAATGACACCTATCATGCCTATGAAACTGTTGGACTGACATAATAGAACCTATCATGCCTATGAGACTGTTGGACTAACATAAATGAACCTATCATGCCTGTGAGACTGTTGTGATTGATAGGATGGAACTTTTCATGTTGTACAACCTATGCCTATGAGACTATTGTGATTTATCAAATGGGACATATCATGTTGTACATTAAATTAGTAATTCTCTAAGTCCAATTCTACCTAATCTTTATACCTATGGCGTGAATTGCTTAGCTTGTCTACACATAGTGTTAATGTACAACATTGAAACATGATTCTTGAATTTGGTACATCTTTACATGCTTATTTTTCCTTATGTCAATTCTTATGCTCCTTCTCTATTTTTCCCCTTTCTACTTGCTTTTTTGAATACTAAGTTCATTCGGAACTTAGATTGAATCTCGTTGTACGTGCGATTATAACACGGGGAAATTGGGTATAATTTAATTTAGTAAATTTTGGGCATAGCTTGGGAATGTGGCATAAACTTGTATTTAGTTGACTTGTGGAAAATTTGACACATAGATTTGGACACATATGACAAATATGTAATTTGGCTAAAGATGAACATGCCTAACCCGAGGTTAGATTGAGTTGCGGTGTAAGACTGCCCGGAACCGCCGGCACATCCAGCTACCACAACAATATAAATCTAATGTGAGAGGTTAGCGCATTAAGCCCAAAAACCCGATGTTAGATTGAGTTGCGGTGTAAGACTGCCCGGAACCGTCCGGCACATCCAGCGACCACAACAATATAGATATAATGTGAGAGGTTGGTGCTTTAATGAATGAATTAAAGCTAAGGAACAGACAGACTAAGAATGGTAGGGTTAAGTTAATCAAAGCAACACTTAACTAATACAATATGTCAGTTAAATAGATGGGTGGGGTTAGGTAAATTTGAGAGCACTTAACCGTTATAACATGTTGATTAGGAAACCCTAGTAACGGGGACCCATTTCATCAGTAATCCACATAGATGTATGTAGCGCCCCGCCTCTATACCCACTATCGTCCGGTTCATTTCAGAGAAATGACGTAGACCATAACGGAGAATGAGGTTTGTGAAGAGCGACCGATTGTATGATTACTCCATGTGAGGAATGCACATCGAATTCTGATACCGATTAAAATTTTGACATGACCATTCGACACATAGGGCAACTACACAACGGCTATATGAAATCCGGAAAGCAGTATAAAATAGACAACAACAATAAAGTAAATATGGTATATCTCAAAGCCAGACACAGAATAATCATATCACAAAGGCGGAATAGATATGAATAAACCAAGAATGTGTACAACAAGATAGTGGTCAACAAAGATCCACTAATACATGTACCATTATCTAAATAAAATAATATGTACACAACGATAGATAATGTCATAGGTACAACAGTACAAAAAGCTGCGGAGATAGAGTAGCAAGCTGAAAGCGGAAGATCGTTCCTGTGATGAGTCCCAAAGGAGTACCTAAAATGACTCGGCCTGACCCGAGTATTATTTATAAGGAAATAAACAATAAACGGATCAGTCTACCTGTAATTATCAAATAAACTAAGATAACAAGAGATATAACATAGGATGACATGAACATGGCATGTCGACACAATCAAGAAATGACAATAGAATGTCAGCACATAAATATCTCTAAATAATCTCCTAGCTAATATAGAATGCAACATTCAAATAATAGCACACAAGAGGAAATGACAGCGGAATGCCAAATGATATAAACACATGAATGACAACGGAATGACAAATAAACCAAACACATGAATGACAACGGAATGCCAAATAAACTAAACACATGAATGACAACGGAATGCCAAATACACATCAAATTGATGACCATCGCATCAAAGTAAATCATGAATCATAAATCATTTCTCAAATTGACGGGCATCGCGTCAAAGTAATCAAGAATCCATAAATCACAAGAAATCCAGAAAACATCATAAAGGGGCAGACATGTTCATAGATGAGACACGATCTCTAGGTAGCGAACCCATAAGTTTGAGCCGGAGCTCCCCACAGAGCCGGGTCGTGACCCCGGTAGAGAGAAACACATAAATCATGAATCCCTAGAAAACATCATAAAGAGGGGGCAGGTATGTTCATAGATGAGATACGATCTCTAGGTGGCGAACCCATTTGTTTAGAGCCGAAGCTCCCCCAAGGTTCCGGGTCGTGACCTCGGTAGAGGAAAACATAAATCATAGGTAGTTGGACTGAAGTCACATAGATGAAGGTCACAAATCATAATTTCCCACTCGGGCGATCACGAACCAAACAACTATGTCATAAAGGTGGATACCATGGATCTGAGTGAGTATGAATTACACCGAGATAGTTAATATAAGAAAATAGCTAAATGTCCCATAACCACTCGCTATCCTCGAATATTTACTAACCCGTTGTTAGTTCATTCTCAAAACATAAATCATGAAGGTTTGGCCGAAGTCCCGAAGGTGAAATCCAAGTATCGTAAATCACACTCGGGCGATCGAGGACCACAAAACACAAGTCACAAAGTAAAAAGGAGGTATCGACAGATAGTGCGGAAACTATCTGACTGGAGTTCCCCTGATAGTGCGGAAACTATTACAGTGAACCACAATCCCCCGGAGACATAGCCAGGAAGCAAAGCCCAAATCATAAAACGGATCACATCGATCCGGGTGAAAAGAAATTACTCTAAGCAGGTTAATATAAGAAAATAGCAACGTGTCCCATAACCACATGCTATTCTTGAATATTTACACACTCGTAATTGGTTCCTATTCAAAATAGAGAAAATCATAGAAGGAGGATTGCCACGGTTTTCGGTTGGACGAGTCCAAGAATTAACCTTCGAAGCAAAAGCAAGGGTTCATAGTCCTTGATTTTACTAAGACGTTTAATTAGATTTCTCATACGAACGAGAAAAGGTTTATAGAATATATACTAGTAGATTTGGAGAAGGTTCATACAATGATTTCGTAAATTAACCTCGTATAATGAAGTAAGATTGGAAACCATTTTAGTACAAGAATTTGATATCTACTAGTGACATAAAATCTCTTTATATAACTTCAAAGTGGCAATAAACAATAGTACGATTGCCGAGGCAAATCGATCAAGGGGTTTCATGCCACAATGAAGTGTATTCAAATCATAAATCATAAATCATAAACTCACATCACAACAACATACATGAAAACAAAGGGATAACGGTTGTAATTTCGATCAACGAACGAATCGAGATCCTAAACTAGCACCCGAAGGTTTTAAACTACAATGGAATAGGCTCGAAGGATATCGAGTCGACAATCCACGTTTTAATGGCGCGAATCATCTTAACAAGAGTATCGAATAAATTCGATATACCAAAAGAAGTGCATGACTTTACGATGATCTCGACGTGCACGGAAGAGCCAAGGAGGAGTCCGAAAACAAGCGGGATCGTGTGCGGGGGCGCACAATCGACATAGAGTCGGGCCTGGGCAAAATTGCCCAAGAACAGCCAAACCGGTCGACCACCGATTTGGAACCGGTCGACCCGTTCTGGCCTGGACAATTGCCCAGGCTGAACCAAGGCCAGTCGACTGGTGGAATCTGGTCAGTCGATCGGTTTCAAACAGAGAATAAACCGGTCGACCAACCGGTTTCGGACCGGTCGACCGGTCCTGGCCTGGGTTGTTGACCAGGCCGAACCTAGGGGGATTCGATCCCCGCGAATGCCCGGTGCAGATCGCCGAGGCTCATGGCTTCTTCAGGACGTCCATGAGACCTCTCTGATCCACCGTAACAACTCGACAAGCTCAAGTGCAAGGATTATGATTATAGGTTCTAAACGAACCAAATTTCTAAACTAAATGAAGAAACGCGATATAAGTGAATCGTGAAGTCTTAGAACTTGCCCGGAGCGACAATAGTACTTCACAACACCACTTACTCGACTTACATCATGTACAATGATCATGTGAACAACATATATCACAATTTCTACTTCAAATGAAATTCAAACTAATAAACCGGGAAGTGTAAACTATTCTAACCAATTCAACAAGCAAATGCAACATGAAATGGTCCTAAATTACACTTGTGCAAGCCATAGATTTGCGGCATAGATGTGAGTTCATCAAAGAACTCACCTTTGGTTCTTGAATGACAAAAACAAGCTCCAACAATGAAGAACAAGCACAAATCCAAGCAAAGAAGCTTTCTTTCTTCAATCACCCCTCTCTAATCGCTTCATGAACACATATGAAGACTCATGGATGTTAGAACATCATAAAATCCAAAAGTGAGAGCAAATAAAGGTAGAGATCGAGTAGAGAGAGCTTACCCATGTCTTGGAATCCAATTAGCACATGAATTGAGCTTGGAATCAAGAATCCTAGCCTTGGAGTTTCTATTTCCCTTTCCACTCTCCCATTTTCTATTTTTCTAAGTGTTTGGAGAATGAATGGAGAGAAGGGGGCTGATTTGGTTATATCGAGTGAGCTAGGTTTGCTCAACCAAGCCCTAGCCCAAAGTGCCAAAATTCCAAAGCTCAGAACATATCTATGTTTATAGTCAAAAAGGTCGTAAACGATGATCCAGACTCAATGGAAGTGGTCCCGAATCCTAATTTTATCGTTTGTGAAAAACGACATTTTTAGTGGCACATAAGATATGATGATATATTTAGATAAAATATCTAAATCTAAAAATCGTCGAATGAGCGGGTTGTTACAGACTTCCCCCCCAAAAGAATTGCATCCCCACAATTCCTTAAGAATGAAGTAGTAAGTAACAAACAAAAACAATACCATGGAGTGGTACCACAAGAACCAACCACGAAATGGAAAGATCACACCAATGGCTAGGTGAGATCCTAACTTCGTGTCACAAGATCATAAAAACTAGAGTTCAATCTCGAATTCCACTACCCATGAAGGTAGTCATCCCAAACAGGTAAAATAATTCTAGAAAAATTCATAAGCGCTATGAATTCAAATAGACTCGCCTTTCTTCGTATGATTCTCAAGGGAATGAGAATCGATAGAATGCACCAAGACCATGTGAGTCTAATTTGGAATTTCAAGAAGCAACGGGACTGCGTCCTACAGACGCGAGATATCAATAGTTGATATTTCTCTTAGTATATGAAATGGGAATTTACGATGGTTGACTAATCCATTCCCAAAACTCAATCACGGCGATGTAGCGAACATCGAACCCAAGTGCTTTAGTCCTGCGACAAGGTGGCTGACACCAACAAAAGCACAACACAGAGATTCCAACGAATTTAGCTAAGGAAAGCAATTTTCAAAGGAATAATCAATTTTAATATCAATGATTCAAGGTTGGTAACGGAATATCAAACAGCTAGAAACCGATAACCAAATATTGGTAACGAAATACCAATGAACTACAAGTCGATAATCAAATATTGGTAACGGAATACCAATGAACTAGAAATCGATAACAAATATTGGTAACGGAATACCAATGAACTACTCGGGGAAATCAATTTCTAATCAGGTACTAAATCTCATTTAGTAACCATAAAGATGAATCATTAGGAATTATACGAAATTCCCAATATTCAGAAACTCGAGTATCGATTTTAGAAAATCGGAAACATCGAGAAGATGATGGATAAGTAGTGCACAACTTAACACTTTGGAACAACATGATTTAAGATAATTTTCCGCCAAAGACCTCAAATCGCCAAAAACATCAGCAATTAATTAAAGAAGCAATACAATTTCTCTAACAAGATGATACTAAACCAAAGAGGTTGTAATCCCCAAAAAATTTGATTCACAAGGTTTAACAAACGTGCAGAGACAATTGTCGACCCAAAATGATTCAAACAAATAAGGGATGAATATCAAAAGAGCTCATCCTTTCGATATTCATTTCTAAGAACAACGCAAGGCTAAGTCCATAAGTGAATTGACTATAGCACTTCCGGATGATCAACTGGATCATAGATTCGAAGAAAGGAATCATTGAGTTCGCCGCGGATCGCAAAAGCTCAAATTTCCCTCCCCACGGGATTACCATTCGCTCGAGTGATCGTTCACTAGGGAAAATAAGGAGACCCATGGAATCATAAGAATACAAAATTCACTTTAGCAAATCGAGACAAGGATTAGGAATTAGGCGAGATTCTCAATCGCTAAAAATTCTCGAAAATCAAAGATCAATGAATAACGCTTTGGGTTGTTCCTGGAGTTATTTATTTTACTCAAAGAAAAGATTCAAGATAATTTCTAATTGAAAATCTTGAACCACTCAAATTCTTGGAATTGCTCCAAGGATATCTAGAAATAAATTATCTAGAAAAATAACAACCAACTATGAAAAATCACAAAAATCCAAAATATTATTGTTCTGATTAACTTATTAATGGTTAATTTAATTTTAGGGATCATATCAAATGTTTGATTGTCACATAATGGTGTTTAGGAATTCTGAACTACAACATGGCATCCCATGTCTCGTTCGAGATCCTTAACGCACCCGATGGACAAGTTAACACAAGAAAGTCCTCACAATTTCTAACGTTCACGCAGATCTCGTGAAAAAATATAAAAATTCAATAAATCATTTGGGATGGCATAAAGGAAATAGGATTCCTTTGTTAACTTACGAATAAAACACAATTGATATCTTTTGACAACGAAGACACGGTCGACGTATATCAAAAGAACATAAATAAAATAATCTCTGAACAAGGTAAATGACATTAAGGAATTAATGACACATACCTTGACTCAAGAATTAACGAACGAATTGTTGAATCCGACTCGAATATTCAAAATGGTTATTATCATAGTTTTCAAACGCACAAGTCTAGTAATTACCCGTCAAAGCAAAAACAAGGGTTCATAGTTCTGATGTTTACTAAGGCGTTTAATTAAATTTCTCGTGCGATTGAAGTAGTCATGACAATGTCGAAATACGATCGCCGAAGCGATCGACAACTTGAAATTTACGTTTTAATAATGTAATTTATACAAAAACAGACATCGATTAGCAACTCGAGTCAAAGAATGAAACAGAAGCACCACTAGAGCACACGGGCCCTAGATGGACTATAGAAATCAACCCGAAGGAGAACGAGTCGATAACTATTCTAAAGACTAAAAATAGTCCACTCGAGACATAGTCACCCCTCCCGTAGGAGGTACACTGGGTGAACCGGCACTTGCACGGCCACGACTAACTATTTCACTTCTTTAAGGAAAAGAAGGAGGAAAAAGTTAGTCACAAATTGAATTCAAACGACACGAATTCAATCAAAATGGAATCGTATTGGAAGTTATGACGGGTCTTAAGACTCTAACTAAAACCCTAAAGCACGATTCCCGAGAGAGGCTCAAGATAATACCATCGTCATGCTATCTTACACTTTTCTGAAAAGTTAGCTCTGATACCAACTGTAGCGTCCCGCCTCTATACCCACTATTGTCCAGTTCATTTCAGAGAAATGTCGTAGACCATAACGGAGAATGAGGTTTGTGAAGAGCGACCGATTGTATGATTACTCCATGTGAGGAATGCACATCAAACTCTGATACCGATTAAAATTTTGACATGACCATTCGACACATAGGGCAACTACACAACGGCTATATGCAATCCAGAAAGCAGTATAATATAGACAACAACCATAATATAAATATGGTATATCTCAAAGCTTGACACAGAATAATCATATCACAAAGGCGGAATAGATATGAAGAAACCAAGAATGTGTACAACAAGATAGTGGTCAACAAAGATCCACTAATACATGTACCATGATCTAAATAAAAGAATATGTACACAACGATAGATAATGTCATAGGTACAACAGTACATAAAGCTGTGGAGACAGAGTAGCAAGCTGATAGCGGAAGATCAATCTTGTGATGAGTCCCAAAGGAGTACCTAAAATGACTCGGCCTGACCCGAGTATTATTTATAAGGAAATAAACAATAAACGGATCAGTCTAGCTGTAATTATCAAATAAACTGAGATAACAAGAGATATAACATAGGATGACATGAACATGGCATGTCGACATATCAAGAAATGACAATAGAATGTCAGCACATAAATATATCTAAATAATCTCCTAGCTAATATAGAATGCAACATTCAAATAATAGCACACAACAGGAAATGACAGCGGAATGCCAAATGAACTAAACACATGAATGACAACAGAATGCCAAATAAACTAAACACATGAATGACAACGGAATGCCAAATAAACTAAACACATGAATGACAACGGAATGCCAAATACACATCAAATTGATGACCATAGCATCAAAGTAAATCATGAATCATAAATCATTTCTCAAATTGACGCGCATCGCGTCAAAGTAATTAAGAATCCATAAATCACAAGAAATCTAGAAAACATCGTAAAGGGGCAGACCTGTTCATAGATGAGATACGATCTCTAGGTAGCGAACCCATAAGTTTGAGCCGGAGCTCCCCACAGAGCCGGGTCGTGACCCCGGTAGAGAGAAACACATAAATCATGAATCCCTAGAAAACATCATAAAGAGGGGGCAGGTATATTCATAGATAAGATACGATCTCTAGGTGGCGAACCCATTTGTTTAGAGCCGAAGCTCCCCCAAGGTTCTGGGTCGTGACCCCGGTAGAGGAAAACATAAATCATAGAAAATCATAGATAGTTGGACTGAAGTCCCATAGATGAAGGTCACAAATCATAATTTCCCACTCGGGCGATCGCGAACCAAACAACTATGTCATAGAGGCGGATACCATGGATCCGAGTAAGTATGAATTACACCGAGATAGTTAATATAAGAAAATAGCTAAATGTCCCATAACCACTCGCTATCCTCGAATATTTACTAACCCGTTGTTAGTTCATTCTTAAAACATAAATCATGAAGGTTGGACCGAAGTCCTATAGGTGAAATCCAAGAATCGTAAATCACACTCGGGTGATCGAGGACCACAAAACACAAGTCACAAAGTAAAAAGGAGGTATCGATAGATAGTGCAGAAACTATCTGACTGGAGTTCCCCTGATAGTGCGGAAACTATTACAGTGAACCACAGTCCCCCGGAGACATAGCCAGGAAGCTATGTCCAAATCATAAAACGGATCATATCGATCCAGGTGAACAGAAATTACTCCAAGCTAGTTAATATAAGAAAATAGCAACATGTCCCATAACCACATGTTTTTCTCGAATATTTACACACTCGTAATTAGTTCCTGTTCAAAACGGAGAAAATCATAGAAGGAGCGTTGGCACGGTTTTCGATCGGACTAGTCCAAGAATTAACCATCGAAGCAAAAGCAAGGGTTCATAGTCCTTGATTTTACTAAGACGTTTAATTAGATTTCTCATACGAATGAGAAAAGGTTTATAGAATATATACTAGTAGATTTGGAGAAGGTTCATAAAACGATTTCGTAAATTAGCTTCGTATAATGAAGTAAGATTGGAAACCATTTTAGTACAAGAATTTGATATCTACTAATGACATAAAATCTCTTTATATAACTTCAAAGTGGCAATAAACAATAGTACGATTGCCGAGGCAAATTGATCAAGGGGGTTCACGTCACAATGACGTGAATTCAAATCATAAATCATAAACTCACATCGCAACAACATACATGAAATCAAAGGGATAACGGTTGTAATTTCGATCAAGGAACGAATCGAGATCCCAAACTAGCACCCGAAGATTTTAAACTACAATGGAATAGGCTCGAAGGATATCGAGTCGACAATCCACGTTTTTAATGGCGTGAATCATCTTAACAAGTGTATCGAAGAAATTCGATATACCAAAAGGAGCGCACGACTTTACAATGATCTCGACGTGCACGGAAGAGCCAAGGAGGAGTCCAGAAATAAGAGGGATCGTGCGCGGGGGTGCACGATCGACATAGAGTCAGGCCTAGGCAAAATTGCCCAGGCTCAGCCAAACCGGTCGACCGCCGGTTTAGAACCGGTCGACCAGTTCTGGCCTGGGCAAATGCCCAGGCTGAACCAAGGCCGGTCAACCGGTGGAATCTGGTCAGTCGACCGGTTTCAAACAGAGAATAAACCGGTCGACCGACCGGTTTCAGACCGGTCGATCGGTCCTGGCCTGGGTTGTTGCCTAGGCCGAACATAGGGGGATTCGATCCCCCGCGAATGCCCGGTGCCGATCGTCGTGGCTCATGACTTCTTCGGGACGTCCATGAGACCTCTCTGATCCACCATAACAACTCGACAAGCTCAAATGCAAGGATTATGATTATAGGTTCTAAACGAACCAAATTTCTAAACCAAATGAAGAAACGCGATATAAGTGAATCGTGAAGTTTTAGAACTTGCCGGGAGTGACAATGGTACTTCACAACACCACTTACTCGACTTACATCATGTACAATGATCATGTGAACAACATATATCACAATTTCTACTTCAAATGAAATTCAAACTAATAAACCGGGAAGTGTAAACTATTCTAACCAATTCAATAAGCAAATGCAACATGAAATGGTCCTAAATTACACTTGTGCAAGCCATAGACTTGCGGCATAGATGTGAGTTCATCAAAGAACTCACCTTTTGTTCTTGAATGACAAGAACAAGCTCCAACAAGGAAGAACAAGCACAAATCCAAGCAAAGAAGCTTTCTTTCTTCAATCACTCCTCTCTAATCACTTCATGAACACATATGAAGACTCATGGATGTTTGAACATCATAAAAATCCAAATTTGAGAGGAGAGAAAGGTAGAGAGAGCTTACCCATGTCTTGGAATCCAATTAGCACATGAATTGAGCTTGGAATCAAGAACCCTAGCCTTGGAGTTTCTATTTCCCTATCCACTCTCCCATTTTCTATTTTTCTAAGTGTTTGGAGAATGAATGGAGAGAAGGGGGCTGATTTGGTTACATGGAGTGAGCTAGGTTAGCTCAACCCAGCCCTAGCCCAAAGTGCCAAAATCCTGAAGCTCAGAACATATCGATGTTTATAGTCAAAAAGGTCGTAAATGATGATCCAGACTCAATGGAAGTGGTCCCGAATCCTAATTTTACCGTTTGTGAAAAATGACATTTTTAGTGGCACATAAGATATGACGATATATTTGGATAAAATATATAAATCTAAAAATCGTCGAATGAGCGGGTTGTTACAATGTATCACGGTACCCTGAACTAGGCAGGGTGGCTACGATTACTGGGCCGATTATAATCAGTCAAAATAGCGGCGGGTGGTGCAACAGTGTAGGTTCCGGCAGAGTATGGGCGTGCACGTACTCCGGAGTGGATAAAGCAGGCACTGGGCATCAGTAGTATACACTATGCATCTAGAATTTGTGTCGGGTTGCCACCATAGGAATTGATACACCCTTTGGTCGGACCAGCACAAGTATCTATAAACAAGCAGAGCCGAATGACACAAGTAATAAATGCATGCGAGTAGAAGCCGATCGAAAAAGGGATCACTTTGTTGTGAATACGTGATGGTAGTTGAAACATTTGTAATAGGTGAAGAGAAATGGAAATGAGTGCGATAGTATATTCAGTTTATCTTGCCTTATCTTATGTTATCTTATTTCTATGTTATTGTCCTATATTCAGTTTATTCATGTCATGATTCTTTTACCTGTTTACATGCTGAATAATCACTGGACTTACCAGACTTATGTCTGACCTATTTTCTTTCGTCTTCTTTTCTTCCTTTCCCCCCTCCCCCCAGGTCCGTAGGGAGGGTATACTTCAGCTTAGTGCAGACCTTTTCCAATTTGAAGAGAGTAGATGTATTGCTTGGATTCTCTTTTCTTGGGCTATGGTTGTGGTTACACTTTTATTGGGGATTTATGCTGCTTTACTATTGTTTTATGCTTCTTTATGTACTTGGAGTTTTAAATCAAGACAGATGTTTTATTGTAATAATTTAGAAGTTGGGTTTTGAGACAATGCATGTAATGTTTTGACTGAACCACGCTATTTATGAAATGATTTCAGTTTTCCGCTGTTTATATGTCTATCTTGTAAATTATCTGTGTCTTTTACCTAAAATGCTTCACCAAAGTTAATGCATTCCCTTTGTGAGTGGCTTTAACGGAGGTGGCGTGTTTCACTTGGTATCAGAGCGATGGTTTACCAGATCAGATAAAAGTTTTTGAAAACTATTTTTCAAGGAGCAAGTTTAAAGAAGCATTTTCAAGAAAAGTGTTGTTTTACTTTAAAGGCATAATCCCCAAAGCCATACACATTATCTTTCTATCCTTTGTTTTCTTTTCGTTTCATCATGTCTGGGGATCTAAATCTTCCCGAGGGCATACCGATACCTAGCTGGTTCAGAAGGTATCTGGAGGCTAGGGCTAATGACGCAGGCCCAGCAGACGTTCCTCCTCCCCCAGCTGCGGCCGTTCCTCCTCCTCCTCCGCGGGTGAATGCTTTCTCGAAGATATGTAGTGACTTTCAAGCTATGGGTAGAAAGAACTTTAATGGGACTGAGTCATTAGTGGAAGCAAGAAACTGGCTCAAGGAAACAAAAGATTTGTTTGTTATCTTCGAAGTGGATGATAGCCAAAATATACAATTGGCTGTATGATTACTTAAGGACGAAGCCTCTTACTAGTGGGAAGTTACTAATGCTGAGAGACCAGTTGAAACTTGGGAGGATTTTAGAAGGAGATTTGAAATGAAGTTTCTCTCGCAAGTAGAGCGAAGCCTACAGATGGAGATGTTCTTAGCACTCAAATTGGGAAACCTATCGGTTAAGGAATACGTTAACCAATTCAACCAGCTGGTTAGATTCGGACTAGAGTTGGTAAAGACTCCACATAAAAAGGCTCTCCGTTTCGTGAAAGGGATGAATGAACCGCTGCACAGCCTAGCTATGTCCCATATACCCATGGGTGCGACTTTTGAGAGACTGGTGGACATAGCATTGTTACAGGAGGAAGACAAGGGTGGCAAAAAAGAGGTAAAGGTGGATGAACCTCTAGACAAGAAAGTGGAGGGATCGCAGAATAAGAAGATGGATTCCAAGAAAGGCAGGAAGAATAACAAATCCCATGACTAGAGGAACTGTAAATTTTGTGGCATACCTGGACATCTGATTAAGGACCGTAGAAAGAAGAAAAGGAAGATGGGTGGTTGCTTTCAGTGCGGCAAGACAGGACATATGGCTAAGGATTGCCCAAAAAGGCAAGGGCAAGGGCAGACGACTGGATCCACTTCTCGAGGGCAGATTCACGCTCTCATGGCACCTCCACAAGAAAGAGGTAGAAATATTTCTGTTGAGAGTTTAGTTTATCTTTCTGATCATCCAGTTCGTACTCTTTTTTATTCTGGCGCATCACACTGTTTTTTATTACTGCTTTAGTTGAATCTCTGCACATAAATACCAGTATAGTAGAGGATCCCATGGTTGTTTTAAATCCAATTGGGGGCTCGGCTTATTTATCCATGATTTGTTTGGATTTGGAAATTTCTATACTAAGCGTTGGGTTTAGATGTAATGCTTATGTTTTAGGTTTCACGGGCTATGGGTTGATTCTAGGCATGGATTGGTTTTCTAGTAATGGTGCCATCCTCGATTATGAAAAGAGAGCGGTTAGACTTATGACTCGCATCAGTAACACTCTCGAAATCTCTTGTAATCCCATGAATTCTGTTATGCTTAGTTACCTAGGATCTCTTGATGCGTCTGTTGAAAACTTGCAATCTGTTAAAGTGGTCCGTGAATATTCGGATGTCTTTGAAGAGGTAAACGGTTTACCTCCGAAGTGAGAGATAGACTTCCGCATATACGTTTTTGATAACGCAAAACCTGTTGCTTTACCCGTTAGACACATGGCTCCAGTGGTGTTTGGAACCAAACCAGATGGTCCACTTCTCCTGTAAAGAGTTGCTTGAGAAGGGGTTCATAAGGCGGAGTATTTCTGAATGGGGTGCTCCAGTGGTGTTTGCAACCAAAGCAGATGGTCCACTTCTCCTGTGCATGGACTACAGGGAGCTAACCGAATTGACCAAGAAGAATAGGTACCCACTTCCTAGAATAGACGACTTGTTGGACTAGCTCATAGGTGCCTTGGTTTTCTCCCAACTAGATCTGGCCACCGGATTTCATCAGCTAAGAGTGGTTGAGGACAACACAGATAAGACTACGTACAGGACCCCGGATGGTTACTTCGAATGGCTTGTCATGCCTTTCGGCTTGATAAACGCACCTGCCTACTTCGTAGACTTGATGAGTAGAGTATTCAGAGAGTTCCTTAATAAATTTGTAGTGGCCTTCGTGGACGACGTTTTGATTTTCTCAAAAAGTGAGGAATAACATGCTTTGCATTTAAGGGAAGTTATGGATACTCTTCGTGCACATCAGCTGAAAGCAAAATTCTCCAAATGCCATTTTTGGAGAGATGAAGTAAGATTTCTTGGACATGTAGTGTCCAAAGAGGGGAGAGCTATGGGTCCCGCAAAAGTAGTTGCAGTGCAGGATTGGAAGATCCCACGGAATGCAACCGATTACGAAGTTTTCTCGGGCTGGCAGGCTTTTACAGAAAGTTCATTAAGGACTTTGCGAAGATCTCAGCCCCACTTACTAGGTTGACAAAGAAGAACATAACTTTTGCTTGGGATTTGTATTGCGATGTTGCTTTCCAAGGATTGAAAAGGGCTCTAACGACATCCCCGGTTCTGACATTGCCTGATGGGAGTAAGATGTTTACAGTGTACACAGACGCATGCAGTACAGGATTGGGTGCTGTCTTGATGCAATAGGGAAGAGTAGTTTGTTATAGAGGAAGGCAGTTGAAGGTACATGGGAAAAACTACCCAACTCATGATTTAGAACTAACTGCCATTGTTTTCGCTCTTAAGACATGGCGTGATTACCTGCTAGGAGAAAGGTTTGAATTGTTTACTGACCATAAATCGTTAAAGTAACTTTTCTCACAGAAAGATCTTAACTTAAGGCAACAAAGGTGGATGGAATTTCTTGCCTCATACGATTTTGAGATTGCTTATACCCTTGGCAAGGGCAATGTTGTAGCAGACGCCTTAAGTAGGAAAAAGTTAACCTTAAGTCCTCTCTTTGTAGAAAGGCAAAGCTTGGAGTACATAGCAAACTTTGACTTTAGACCCTCCTTTGAATTTGTACCTGGTTTATTAGCATCGCTAGAGGCGCAGCCTACTCTTTTGGACTCAATAGGAGCTGCGCAACATGAAAACCAGCAGCTAGTTGATGTGATGGTTAGAGGTGAGACTTCTAGTCACCTCAATAGATACTCCATCGATGACAAGGGTTGGTTGAGACGGGATGGAAGACTATGCGTCCCACAAGCAAGGGATTTGGTGAACATCGTTCTCGAAGAGGCACACCGTTCTAAGTTGACCATACACCCATGCGGGGACAAGATGTATAAAGACATAAAAAGGGTTTTCTTCTGGAATGGCATGAAGAAGGATGTAGCTGATTTTATCTCTAAATGCTTGATATGCCAGCAAGTCAAGGCAGAGCAGAAGAAGCCCAGTGGTCTGCTTCATCCTCTAGAGGTCCCATAGTGGAAATGGGATAGCATTTCGATGGACTTTATTGATGGGTTACCTAGATCAAGAAGGGCAATACCAGTATTTGGGTAATAGTGGATAGGATCACTAGAAGCGCTCACTTTATACCTGTTAAGAGCAGGAGGACTGCCTCATCGTTAGCATCCATTTATCTTAAAGAGGTAGTTCGACTGCATGGAATACCCTCCAGCATAGTAAGTGATCGAGACCCTATCTGTAACACCCCGTAATTCTGTAGCATCAAGTTTCACAAATTAAATTATACTTAATTTTAAATGAAAGAATTAAGGGAAACGGGTTAAGCTATTGCGTTCATCTCGGAATTCTTCTTGAGATAGAGTCCGAGTTTACGTAAATCGGACTCCGTTTGAAGGAGTTATGGCATCCGGAAGTTTCAGAATTCGATTTAAAATTCAAACAGCCCGAGAACAAGTTCAAAATTCAAAACTGGGCCAGAACTGGGCTCGGCGGGAATTTTCCCGCCCAGGACCCAGGTCGACCAGGTGGTTGACCTGGGAGTCGACCTGGGTACCCAGGTTGACTATGTAGTCGACCTAGGGGTCGACTATGTAGTCGACCTGGGGGTCGACCTGACCTGCTTGGTCTGGTCCTGGCTCGGTTTCTAGGGCTTGGCTGTGTCACTAGGACTAATTTGTCACTTTCTGATTGGCTTCTCTTGAGACGGATGGCCTTGATTAACTCTAGCTTCATCGACGGCTCTAATTAGTTTGAAATCCTATATAAACAACCTTAGTCTCAACCTAAATTCACACAAATAAAGTAGAGATAGAGCCGTCATGCTGTTAGGAGGAAGCCAAGAGTAGCCTCCACTTGGAGAAAGATTAGAGACGAGCAAAACTAAAGTAAAAACAAGAATCAAAACAAACTTTATCTACCCAAAGGAAAGCATCTCAATTCCAGAACTCAGAATCCAGAATTCAAGTTCGTCGTTTGTTGTAAGTCGGTTACTTTTTAGATTTGAACGTTTAGATCTATTTGTGGCATGAAATTAAATGAATAAAAGAATATGCCTAATCCTTTCATTTGAATCGGTGCTTGTTTATGCCTTTGGATCTAATTAAGAACTATTGTGATTAATTACCGATTAGACTGTGCCTATGCCTATGACGTTGAAACTATTGTTAATGGCCTAAGACTATGCATATGCCTATGATTATGAACATAAGACTATGCCTATGACTATGACTGTGAACATAAGACTATGCCTATGCATATGACTGTGAACATAGGACTATTGCCTATGACTATGACAAGGACCATTGTGACTAATTACCTATGATTCATGACTGTGAGATTATTGCCCAGGATTATGACTATGAAATTGGATCTAAGCTTGATTTTCTATTTAGACCTATTCTTAATTATCCTTGGATCTTGATTTCGGGAATTATTCTATTAAGTTAGGTCTATCCATGTTCTTGAACCTAGATTATTATTCAAACCTTTTCATGTTCATAATGTTATCAGATCTATGCCTGCGATGTTTTCGTCAATTTATTCAGTATATTTATTAGATCTGTAAGTCGTGAATTTGAGATTATCATCTTATGTCTACTCTTATGCCTATCTTTCCACGGTATTCTTGTTTATTCCCTCTTATCTATGAATCTAGATTGACCTATAATCTAAACTGAATCACGATTACGCAAACGATGGGAATACGATTTGGGCAGAATAGGAAACTAACATGAATATGATTGAAAATTTGGAAGTTTGGTATAACATGAAATTTACATAATTTTGCATAATAAATATGTTGGCATGATCTGAATTGGCTATAATAGTGAGTAATTTGCATGCCTTGGGCGTAAATGGTAAATTGTTGGCCGCAAAACATGTAGTTGGCATGTGAATCTAGTTTTGGCATAAATTGTAAACTACAATATTAAATCTAGTTCTAGCAGGAATTGTAAAATTGGATATTTAATCTAGATTGGGTCAAAAATGTAATTAGAAACATTAAGTCTAGATTAGGCTTAACTACTTATTTGGAACGCCAAATATATGGCATAGTGATTTTGGGCATTACTATTATAGCGAGTTTGGGAAGGTGGGTTATAGCCTATTCTGAATGATAACTTGAAATTACTTGTAATTGTCATGTTTAGCATAATCATGGTTAGTGACACTTAATTTGGTAAAATCTTATAAACACGATTTAGGGGGAAAGTGGGCCATAATAGTAATTGTTGACAATGTAAAATAGAAGAGTAATTATAGCATAAGTAAATTAGGAATTTGTCCTAAATGAGAAATGTGTACATTGTAGAAAATACGAATATGCCTAACCCGAGGTTAGAATGAGTTACGGTATAAGACTACCCGGAACCGCTCGACAAATCCAGCAACCATAGCAGTACCTATCTATTGTGGGTGGTTAGAGCATTGAGCCCAAAAGGACCCGAGGTTAGACTGAGTTGCGGTGTAAATCTGCCCGGAACCGACCAGCACATTCAGTGATCGCAACAATATCTGTCTAATGTGAGTGGTTGGTGCTTTAAATGAATAATTTATAGCTAAGAAATAGTTAAGCTAGAATGGGAAGGTTAAGTCCATAGGAATACTTAACCAACTTAACATGTTAACAAGACAAGACTTGTAAGGGGTTAAATAACCATTATAACATGTTGACTAGACAAGTGGGTAAGGTTAAGGAAAGGTTTAACCGTTATAACATGTTAACCAGACTAGAAGGTGGGGTTAAGTAAAATACACTTAGCCAATTTAACATGTTAACTAGACTAGAAGGTGGGGTTAAGTAAACTCAGAATACTTAGCCATCATAGTGTGCCAAATGAACAAGGTTTAGTTAAAACCTGAAGGGACAACACTTAGCCATTAGAACATGTGAAATTAATAGATGTTGGGTTAAGTTAACCAAGGGAACACTTAACCAATACAAGATGAAGGGGTGGGGTTAAGTAATAAGAAATACTTAACCAATATAACTTTATTTGTGGTAGGGTTAAATTACCATGAACTACTGATAACACTTAACAAGTTTAACATGACAAATGAATGGGTTAAGTTAACTTGAATTGACAATGACACTTAACCAATCCAACTTGACGAGAAAGAGAACTAAGTAGTAAACCTTAGTTAAGAGGACTAAGTTGTAAACCTTAGTTAAGAAAACGACGGTTCAGGAAACTAAGTAGTAAATCTTAGTTAAGGGAACTAAGTAGTAAACCTTAGTAGAATACGAGAAGGAGCGAACGTACATCTGATCTTAAAGAAGGCTCCAACGAACTGGGGTACGAAGCACGCGGCTTCGAGGGGACGTGAGGGTACTCTTGGTATCCCTCTGTGAGGCTGCAGATGATCCGCCTGGGCTCACAGAGGTTAAGGTCTACGTTAGAAGAACCAAGGGTATGCCTTGGTTGCAATATAAGGCAACCTAAAGACTAGGATGGACCAGCGTGATTCGGTGAGACCAGTAGCCCTTTGATAGCAGCTCGTCGTCTACCTACCATCTTGAGTCAATCGAGATATGTGAAGCAGAAAGGCGGAGAACTCTAACAGACCGTATAATTGCTATCTAGTTATGGTTGCGAATGGCCATAGGTTAGTGGGGCATACGGGGGCATGCGTATAGTTCTCATTTTTCAAGGTGTGCCTTTCAATAGTTGAGGGAGGGGTCAGGTGGGACCATAGCCACTGGAAAAGCAAACCTTAGCATCTGCATCGGCAGATATCAAAAAGCTCCCGACCGAGTTCTGTGTTTCTTAATTTGCCCTGCCACGAGACTCAGGTCGCACATATAGAGGACATGTTCATTTAGACAGCGATAACGATCCACGACACATACGTGGGGAAAGTCTAGGAACATATACCGCTATGGGTATTGTGTCCTAGAGTAGGGGCGTCGTTCGATAGGTAGCATAATCCCTAGTTGGACCTAGGTCGCATAAACCCTAAAATCCGAGAAGCATTAGATAAGTCGCGTAAACCCTAGTTGAATCTAAGAAGCACTCGATAGAAAAAACCCTATATTAGATCTAGGTAATAAATGTACGCCTGAAGGCAACCACAATTACAGGGATTGTGGGCACGTTATCATTTTATAAAGATTACTAGTTGGGTCACTAGTTAGGGGGTGCAGAGATATAGAAACCAAAATAAC